>CM067219.1:123280192-123931093 GCA_034190945.1 Octodonta nipae
TTCTATTAGATGTGTTCAATACACGGACTGTTGTAGTGTATTGTATTTGTTGTCGACGAGGAGTTTACTACTATGCGACCACCAAGCTATTATATTGGAAATTCACACCACTTCTAACGAAGATTGTGTGTCAGTCGTGCGAGGTCACAGCCAGTCGGTTGGAACAAAAATGCTTTCGATGCTGATTCATTCGCCTTGGTTATGGGAGCAGGAACCATTGTCAATAGCAACAAAGCGCAGAAGCACTGCCAAAGAGGTAATGACAAGCGTTGTCAAGTCCTGCGATGCTTCCATGCCAAGGAGACGGCAGAACAACAGCCGCCCACCAGTTTACTGGTGGAACGACACGATCTCACAACACCGACGAGAGTGTCTCAAAGCACGAAGGCTGCATCAACGAGCACGGAGACGCGACAGGGTCACAACAGAAGAACTTAGGCTCGACTATAGATCAAAAGACAACAACTACGAAGAGCCATTCTCTCAAGCAAGAGATCCTACTGGAAGGAGTTGTGTGACGAAGTTGACCAAGATCCATGGGGAAAACCGTATAAAATCGTGATGCATAAAATCAAGGCCACCCCCATGACATCAACGAACTGCCCCGAATCATTGCACCGCATTGTCACTCACTTGTTTCCTGCGAAGCCTGAGCTACCGCTTATCCTTCGTGGCAGGTGAGGGACGAAGATATACCATCAGTGACTATGAATGAGCTGATGGGCGCGTGCAACCGGCTCCAAAACGGTAAGGCTCCCGGTCCAGATGGCATACCTAACATCGCGCTAAAATGCGCCATAGCCAATAGGCCTGACATGTTTCTACACATGTATGAGACCTGCCTAAAGCAGGGGTTTTCCCGACTAAGTGGAAAAAGCAGAGGCTTGTGCTCCTACCTAAAGGGGGAAAGAAACCTCCAGACGAACCGTCATCATATCGTCCCCTCTGTATGTTGGACTCGGCGGGAAAACTCCTTGAAAGGATAATAGCAGAATGGCTGGAGCACTACGTTGAGCCGAAACTTCCACCAACCATTGGTTCAGAAAGGGGAGATCAACCATCGATGCCGTGACACTCGTTACCAACATCGCCAGAGAGGCTATCTCGGGAAAGAGATGGAGAAGAGGTGGAAAAAAGTACTGTCTAATAGCCACCCTGGATATCAAGAAACTCCTTTAACTCGGCCCGCTGGACCGCATTTTGGAGGCTCTTGCCAGGATGGAAGTTCCGCAGTACTTGCGCAGAATGGTTTCAGCCTATTTCAAGGACCGCATCTTGTTGTACCAAACTGAAAATGGGCAAGTAGACTATAAGATCACAGGAGGTGTACCTCAGGGCTCTGTTCTTGGCCCCCTCTTATGGAACGTAATGTACAACGACCTGCTCCTGCTCGGTCTGCCTGAGGGCGTCAGGCTAGTGGCATTCGCCGATGATGTGGCATTGATCATAGTGCGCAAGCACATAGAGGAGATACAAACAACCTTCTCATTCGCTATAGCCACAATTCAGCATTGGATGCTCGCAGCGGACTTGAGTTTAGCAGAACAAAAGACCGAAACACTTCTTGTTAGCAGTCGAAAGGCAAGGGAAACCATCACCCTCAAAATAGGCGACACTTACATACAGTCGCAGCCCTTCATTAGCTATTTGGGGGTTCTCCTGGACACACGGCTCAACTTCAAAGAGCACATAATCGCGGCCAGCAAGAAAGCAGCTGGGGTACAGGGGGCATTATCTAGAATAATGCCGAATGTCGGAGGCCCTAGACAGATAAGAAGACAGCTACTGGCAATAGTAACTACTTCTGTTTTGTTGTACGGGGCACCGGTATGGGAGAAATCGCTCGAGCTACCATCGTACCGCCGGAAAATGAAATCAGTCCAGCGGCTCTCAGCGATTCGAGTGGCATCATCCTACCGCACTGTGTCTTACGAGGCGGTGAGTGTGATTGCCTCTACCCTACCAATCGACATCCTGGCTGCAGAAAGGGGACGGCTTTATCGCAGAAAGTTAGAGAAAGACCAACCGACAGGAAACAGCAATGAAAGAGCCATGAGTCTAGGGCAATGGCAGGAGAGGTGGGACAGCTCTACTAAAGGAAGGTGGACATATCGATTGATACCTAACATCAGTCGTTGGGTCAACCGCCAGCATGGGGAGGTTGGGTTCTACATCATTCAACTCCTGACTGGACATGGATGCTTTCGAGCATACCTGCACAGGTTCAGGAGGGCAAACTCCCCAAACTGCCCACACTGTACGGACGTGATAGAGGACGCGGAACACGTGTTCTTCTCCTGCCCCAGGTTTCAGGATCAACGTGCTGAAGTGGAGAGGATTCTGGAGACTAATATCGTTCCAGAACAATTAGTAGAAGCCATGCTGAAGGGCCCCCAAGCCTGGAAGTTGGTATCAGATTACGCGGAGACTATCCTCAAAGAACTCCGCAATACGTTCGAGGAGTAGGCTTTAGAGGCTTCCAATGTAAGAGCAGTAAACATCTGCAATGAACCACCCTTGCGAAGTAGTATTGACAAAGAGTGCCGCAGGGGAGCATGGTTGTAGGAGAAAGAGGTTAGGGTTTTAGCGGGTATACGGTATACTGGTTTCAATGCAACGATTTACTCTTGCTTTGAAGTCATTGTATCGGGAGTCCCGCACGACGGCCAGCACGTGCTAGCTAAGTACGGAATGTATTTCCCCCCTCTTCGGATAAAAAAAAAAAAAAACACTGACTGTTGTCTTACTGATGTGTATAACATCCAAGTATTTCACTTTAGAACTTGTCATTCAAGGAAGCGTGTCTGACGAGAACTCCTGGTTCGAAACGGCTGTCATACGTTGAATGATATAGTTCTAAATATGTGGATATATATCTGTATATATATATTTACTTATGTGTTTTTATATAAAACACTCGAACCATCTGTCAAGACTATGGTATATGTTATAGCATAGTATGTCTTCATATACTTAAATTACTCAATAGACAGTAGATGTCACCGACATCTATTAGGTTCAATACACTGACTGTTGTCTTACTGATGTGTATAACATCCAAGTATTTCACTTTAGAACTTGTCATTCAAGGAAGCGTGTCTGACGAGAACTCCTGGTTCGAAACGGCTGTCATACGTTGAATGATATAGTTCTAAATATGTGGATATATATCTGTATATAAATAACATGTTTTATGGGACGATCCGCGTCAACCGGATCAGAGCTACGCCCAAAAAATGAAGCGACCGAAGGAATCAAGCACGCAGTCATTTTGAAGCTTAATACCTCTACTTTCAAATGCCGAGTGCGCCTTTGAAAAATCCAATATGGCGACTTCAATATAGTGGTCGACACTCGGAGCAATTTCAAGTACCAGAGGAAAAAGCTCGTAAAAATTAAAATTAACTAATGACAGTGTCATTTCTTTAGTTCAAATTGTAACTGATAGATGCCCTGAAAAAGCCCAAACCATAGTTCTCAAAATTTCAATATAATGAATCCAATATTGGGGTCAAATATTTGGAAATCATCCGATTTGTATCAAATTTGGTATATGGGGGTTTTTCAGGTAGCGGATTACGAGTCCTGGGTCAGATTTGCACAATTTAAAATGGCGGGTCCAATATAGCGAAAAGTTTTTCCGAATATCAACAGATTTGCACCGAACATGTCATATGGGAATTTTGGAGTTCATGATCACGAATTGGTGTCAAAATTGTCAATGATTTTAAATTCAAGATGCTTGATGCAATATTGTGGCGAAATTTTCGAACATTATCTGACTGACATTAAATTTGATGAGTAGGTTTTTACACAAAATGTTCAAGGATAAGTATCCTGAGCATAAAATTGGACCAACCAAATTTGCTGAGGTGCGACCTAAATGGTGCGTTATGGCTGGAAGTTCAGGAACATATAGCGTATTGCTTTTTACTGAATTGTCTAGAATGTCCCAAAATGAGCCAGTTTTCTGATTTTATAACTGAATTACTGAAAAGAAATAAACTAGAAGAAGTGATATTCAGTACATGGGTCTCTACTGATCGATGCACTCTTCTACAACAATGTCTTTCCACAGACGATTTTCTTGAAGAATTGTGCAATCGTTTTATCTTACTTATTCCTCACAAGTTTATAGCAAACGCTCAATCAGAATTCATATCACTAAAAACGAAAATGTACGTGAAAATGAAGTTTTGGTGTTCTGTGATTTTTCAGAAAATTTCGCTTATGTTGTACAAGATGGCGCACAGGCATTCCACTACAATAACGACCTATGCACAGTATTTCCTGTCGTATTTTACTATTGGTTTGGTTGGTTGATCCAATTTTATGCTCAGGATACTTATCCTTGAAGATTTTGTGTAAGACCATAACAGCAAAAACCTACTCATATCAATGTCAATCAGATAATGTTCGAAAATTTCGCCACCATATTGCATCAATCATTTTAGGTCCGCCATCTTGAATTTAACATCTTTGACAATTATGACACCAATTAGTGATCACTAACTCCAAAATTCCCATATGACATGTTCGGTGCATATCTGTTGATTTTCGGAAAAACTTTTCGCCATATTGGATTCGCCATTTTGAATTGTGCAAATCTGACCCCGGATTTGGAATCCGCTACCTGAAAAACTCCCGTATACCAAATGTGATACAAATCAGATGATTTCCAAATATTCAGCCACCATATTGGATATTTGACCGCCATATTGGATTCTTGATATTGAAATTTGGAGATCTGTGGTTTGGGCTTTTTCAGGTCATCTATCAGTTACAATTTGAACTAAAGAAACGGCACTATCATTAGTTAATTTTAATTTTTACAAGCTTTTTCTTCTGGTACTTGAAATTGCTCTGGCTTTCGAGCACTATATTGAACTCGCCGTATTGGATTTTTTCAAAGGCGCACTCGGCATTCGAAAGTAGAGGTATTAAGCTTCAAAATGACTACTTTCTGTGTTGTGTTCAGTTTATTACAATACAAGAATATAAACATCAGGTTTGCAATTAGTGGATTCTCAAATGTTATGAAAAACATAAATTCAATTTAAAAACAAAAGGATGTGCAAAATAATTTTGTAGAACGTGATCATTGCTTGAAAGATTATTTAGTGACATTAACTCAACCGAAATGGAAGTTGAATAGTGGTTAAATACCCTTTCTTCAATTAGTACCGCCAGCAATTTTGCAGACATCTCCTCAGCAACAGTGTGAGAATGCAAGAAAAGCTGAATAAAGAGCGTATAAAAAAAATTGTAATTGTTGTAAAATAATAGTTTATTTTACAGATATTTTTCATGGTTTGGGTGTTATACAATTTTTAACTGTTTAAAAGTGACAAATTGTTGCCACTGTATATCTATTTTTAAGAATACATTTTGTTGAATGGGATTGTTTGAAAAAGTTCACTGGGTTTATTTGATTTAATCATATAATTATAACATTTTTGTGAGGAAACCATGTTTCTGAAGACTACTTCTAAAATCGGATATAAGTTTTCTTATTAAATACAACCATTTATGCTATTTTTAATCATTTTAATAGGAAAAGTCAATAACTAACCAAAATTTATGTAAATTTTGAAGAAAGTGTAGGTTTATGTACTGATGTATATATAAATATTAATCTACCATCAATTAGAGAAAATTAATAAAAAACAAATGAACTTTTCGCGTTTTCTATATTTGTGTAATTAAATAAAATGTGCCTAATGAATGTGTTATATAATATATGTTAATATAAAAAATAAAAATCGGTTTATTGTCTTATTTTTCCTTCACTACTAACACATTTTATGTAAATAATAATAAGTACATAGCATTATAATAAATAGACCCCTAGTACTATAAAATATTTTTTGAACCTTAGATATATATTTATATGCTCATAATAATAATATTGTTAAGTCCACCCTAGACTTATTTAGAGACGTGTTATTTGGAGCAGGATTTTCATTTCTTGCTGGCTGAATCAATCGTTCAGTTCAGTTACCGAGTGACTCTTGGGGAGTAGACAGATTGGGGTCCCGAGTTCGATCTACACTCTGAAACTCTTTTTTAATTTTAGTCTCTTGATAGTGGCTCCAAAGCAAGAGTCGAAACGTCGAATATCTAATAAATTTAGACGCGGTTTCACCCGGAATCTAGCCTAGTTCATAATATTGAACGCGGATGCCTCTCAGAACATATATTATATAGAACCGAAAATCTCCAACAGGAAAGACAATATGACAAATGAAACTGCATGAATTTAGCCTTAATTGCCTTTGGCAAACTTAGCGCTACATCAAACCCGAAATCCCAAATTTCCTGAAAAGTATACTCTGTGTTTCCTTCTCGTTCTAAATTATGGTGCCGGAACATGGTGTCTTACAAACAAAAATGACAAGCAAACTCTCAACAACACAGAGAGCTCATGAAAGAATATTGCTTGACATTAAGCTGTGAGAGAGAAAAAGAAATTAATGGATAAAACAGAAAACCAAACTAGAGAACTCGTGGCTCAAGCTGCAAAAATGAAATGGTAATGAGCAGGACACATAACCCGAAGAACACGCGACAGATGGACCAAGCGTATTCTCGAATGGAGACCAACACTAGGACGTAGACCTTTGGGTAGACTTAACACCAGATGTACTAATGACCTCATACAAAGAGCTGGTACTAGCTGGATAAGAGAACAGATCAGAGAATGGTAGCGGGAAAAGGGGAAGGCCTAGATCTAGCAGTGGATAGAAATAGGCGTACTCGTATCACGAACATGACCACTCGGTCACTTGTTAAGTGTTTTAAAATGGTCCTACTTTAATTTATATACATATAGTAAGGCTGGAATCCGCTATGTGTTGTTCATCATTTTTCTCATGTGTTGAGTGAAGGTTTGATGGAGTGCAGCATTCTGGTTAGTGGTGCTTTTAAAACGGTTTATTTGTAGGATTTGTTATATCAAGCTTGCAATACTCTCTAAATAAATTCATGTCGGTTGAGGGATTACCTGGGAAGGATTTTTAAACCCTGAAATTTGTTTTTAGATCGTAATTTAATGGCATAACTAAAAGGAATTGAGACTCGAATACTATAACAGCTTTAAAGTCATATAATTAAATTTCACCATTATTTTACGTTGTTATTTATTTTTTTATCCATTTGAATGAAATTCCAATTTAGGGTCATTCACAATTATATTGTAAATTTTGTATGTAATAATATTTAAAACATGAATATCAAGATTTCTAACAATCGATTTATTAGGTGAAACTCATTTTTAACCGACTTCCAAAAAGGAGGAGGTGTTCAATTCGTCTGCAACTTTTTTTACGTATAACGAGCGATTATTCAAAAAAGGCTTGCCCAATTTTGGTGATTTAAACTGAGTTACATTAAGGAACATTACAGAAAGGTCCCATATACTTGTCTATAACATAAGATTTGCGGTTTTCCAGAAAGTTAGAAAAAAAAGTAAATAAGGGACTAGATTTCAGTGAATTTCAATGAATCTTCACTGTTTTCTCTAGAAATAGTGATTGATTGCACACGGTTTCTAAACGGTTTTTATTTTAAGTTAGCTGAAGTAGGTTCTTTCTTAAATATAAATTATTTATTTTGATGGTAGGAAATTTAATAAGAAAATGAATGTTATAAAACAGTTTAAAAAATAATAAAAAATTTACATCGAAATCATAACAACAAATAAGCTGAACGCACTAAACTAACTGACTAAAAATACTCAAATAAAAGTCGGCTTATACAGGGTGTTCCTAAATTGGAGGTACAAACGAAAAGGGGAGATTCTTTGAATAGTTTTAAAAAGAAAAAGTCCCATAAACATGGGTCCGCAAACGTTTCGTTTTCAAGATACAGAGTTTTATAGTTTGAATTTTTTTCAAGTTTTTTTCTCATAGTATCTGCACTTCACAAGATATTCAAATGAATGGCATATATTTGGCATAGATATTACAATTAAGAGTTTACACCTTGTGACATGCCAATTTCGATTGCAAATCTACAGGGTGATATTTTTCCGGGGACACTGTCCACTATTGTCCTTCAGAACTTTTTTTTGGTGAGCCACTGGTATTTTCAAAAATTGTAAAGAAAAGCTTTGTTGTTATACCAAACTTTATGTTCTCTTGTAGTTTTGTCGCATCTACTACCGGTTTCCAGAAAAAAAAATTGAATGATTCTCTTGAAATCCTCAGAAAATTCCGAATTGTCATAGAAATCTAGTTACCTACCTAGTAGGATGTGGTGAATGAATAAATTTATTGTTAGTTTTGATACATCAAATTAAACTCCTGTGTTTTGAAAATTAAAGATGGTTGCATTTTAATATCAAAACATGCCGAATTTTACGAATTCCGAAATGGCTGACATGCATTTCATGTATGGTCTTGCAAATGGTAATTCAAGAGAAGCTAAGCGTCTTTACATGGAACGCTATCCCAATAGAGTGATGCCTGGTCATCGGTTGTTCTCTAATATTCACAGGCGTCTTTCAGAAACTGGATCTTTTTCTGCGAAAAATATTAATGCAGGTAGACCACGAAGTGTGAGAACACCACGACTCGAAGAGGCAGTGCTGAACGAAATAGAAGAACATCCAGGAACCAGTACAAGAAAAATTAGTGTTACCTTAAATACAATTCTTCAAGTTGTTTGGCGAATCTTGCGGGATTCTTTGCTCTATCCTTATCACATTCAGAGGGTGCAGGCGCTCTTGCCTCGAGATTGTCATCCAAGAATTATTTGTTGTCAGTGGTATCTCAACAGACTATTGAACAATCATTTTGATTGCCAAATCCTATTCACTGATGAAGCCTGTTTCTCAAGGACTTCAATCATAAATTTTCATAATGAACACATATGGGCTGAGGAGAATCCACAGGAAATTGCAGAAGCTTTTTTTCAAGAGGAATTTTCATTAAATGTGTGGGGTGGTAATATTGGCGATTATTTTGCCAAGGCCACTTACTGGTCAATCATACAGACATTTTTTAGAGAACGATTTGTCCTTGTTATTGGATGATATACCTCTTATGATGCGACGTGAAATGTGGTTCATGCACGACGGTGCTCCTGCTAATTTTTCACTTTTGGCTAGGGAGTATTTGAACGAAAATTATGTAAGCAAGTGGATTGGACGAGGTGGATATCAGCCATGGCCCGCCAGATCCCCAGATTTAAATAGTTTAGATTTCTTTCTATGGGGCTATCTGAAATCTCTAGTGTACATAACGCCAGTGAATACCGTAGACGAACTGAGAAATCGCATAATAGGCGCGTTTGATACAATTAGGAATACTCCAGGAGTGTTTGAAAGAGTTCGATCGTCTATGAGAAGAAGAACAGGAGCTTCTATAAGAGTTGGGGAAGGACATTTTCAACAATTGCTGTAGTTTAGTTTCTTTGTTGTTATTTAGTTTTTTTATTATGATTAATTTTTGAATTGTACGTTACCAGTTTATCGAGTCTTTAAGAATCATTGCTAGTTTAATAATTCAAAATTTTTTTTCACGAAATCGGTAGTAGATACGACAAAACTACAAGAGAACATAAAGTTTGCTATAACAACAAAGCTTTTCTTTACAATTTTTGAAAGTACCAGTGGCTCACCAAAAAAAACTTCAGAAGAACAACAGTGGACAGTGTTCCCGAAAAAATATCACCCTGTAGATTTGCAATCGAAATTGGCATGTCACAAGGTGTAAAAATTGTAATATGTGCCAAATTTCATTTGAATATCTTGTGAAGTGCAGATACTATGAGAAAAAAACTTGAAAAAAATTGAAACTTTAACACTCTGTATCTTGAAAACGAAATATGGGACTTTTTCTTCCTAAAACTATTCAAGGAATCTCCCCTTTTCGTTGGTACCTCCAATTTAGGAACACCCTGTATAGTATACGTTGAGTATCCTGCTCGTTCTAGATTTTGTTGCCTAGCGTCGAGAATGATAGTTCTTGCTCAATTGGAAGACTCTAGAAATTGATGGTTTTATGTTCTTTGGAATGAATACTGTTTTACGTTGCTTTCGTTGGGGACGGAGTGAATAAATTTTATAACAATATATTCCAAACGTTTCAGGGGTTTCGTGGATACTTCCAGGGTAGCTCATAAAAAATACCAAGGAATAACATAACATTCGTTTAGATTTGGGGTTTCTAGGTGCGACTTATGGGTATAATGAAAATCTAGATTTATTAGTACATTCTCAAAACTTTTTTTCTTAAAAACTCAAAGTTTTATATTCGTTTTATACTGTTCAATAAATTACCTCAACTGGCACGATCGTACCACACATGTACACTTAGTCCTTTGTTGCATATCCACACATTAAGAAAAGAAATAAACTTCCACTACAACGGTTCCAGAAAGAAAGACCATCGAATTTTTCCATACGAACAAATTTTCTTTAAGCGATTTAATAAGGCTGAATGGCAGAACACTTAAATGACACTCATCGATTCAACCGCTTGGAACGGCACCCCAAATTAAGGCAAAGCGATCCCAATTTAATTTCAATGTGGTACCGTTTAGACTTTTAATCGGATTAGCTCAACCTCAAGATATTTCTGTTCGTCATGTTGTAAGGAAATGCATGTGTGAATATTAGAGAAGAAAAAAAATGTTGCGATCTTTTAGGAAGGGAATGAATACGACGAAAGTGTTTGGCTTTGACGAGGGTTCACGTTGAAGCCTATCGGAGATAAGAAGGATATGGAATGAATTCATGTTGGGGTTTTTAATTGTACGAAGTGACACGTTGTGGAAATGTTCGAGCAGAAGAAGGGTCTTGAGGTTGCTAATTTGTAATTGTTGAGGTTATTAGAGATTAGCTCAAGTTAATTTAAGAGTTATATAAGAATGGTAATGGTTGCAAAAAAATAATAAATGAAACAGTAGGTATAAGTTGCACATGAGTAATGAGACAAAGAAGTATTCAGAATATAGTTTCTAAGGCTCGAATTTAGTCTTGATTTTTAAGTTACAAGACTAGTTTAAACCTATTGGAACATGAGAATGACCAAGAAACGGTTTCTATAGATATAAATTAAAATAAGAGTGTCCCAATTTGAGGTTAATTTTTAAATTTTTAATAAAATACACAAATTATTGAAGAATGATCAAATCATTTATTTCAAATGATAGTACAATTGTTTGGATTTAGTAATGGAAAACAATATCTTGTAAATGACCACCTGCTGCTGTATGACAAGCTTCTAATCTTTTGCCAAAATATTCGATAACTTTGTGGCACAACTGCGGTTCAATTACTTGAAAACAGTGAATAATGTTCTCTTTAGGTCACCAACTGTTTGTGGATCGTTGGCATAGACCTGTTCCTTCAAATAGCTCAATAGGAAAAAATCTAGAGGTGCTAGATCGCAAGATCTAGAGGGCCAATTAATGTTTCCTCTTCGAAGGACGATTACCAAATTTCTGTTTCAAAAGATTGATTGTTTCCGCTGCTGAATTATATGTTGCACCGTCCTGTTGGAACCATATATTCTTCACACAAATTTAGTTAGTAATCATCGTTCGATATTGATCGCCATTCACAGTAACAGCATTTCCATAGTCAACTTCAAAAGAGTATGGACCAATCAGTCCACCAGCCCAAAAACTACACCAAAGAGTTGCTTTTTGTGGATTCATCGGTTTTCCATTATTTCTTGTGCATTTGCTTCACTCCAGATTCGACAATTTTGTTTATTAACAAATCCACCCAATTCAAAATGTGCTTCATCGCTGAAGATGATTTTGTTGAAAAAATTCACATTTTCAAGTTTCTGTTTTATGGCCCAATTAACGAATTGACTACGTAAACCAAAGCCTGTTGGCTTTATTTCTTACGTTATCTGAATCTCGTAAGCCATTAAATGAAGATCGTTGTGCAAAATTTTGGATAAAGTGTTTTTTGGAACGTTCAATTGCTGTGCACGATGACGAATTGATGTTTTTGGTTGTTCAACAACACTAGCAGTAACAGCTGCAATATTTTCTTCTGAACATCCACTGCAATGATGTTTTGCTTTTTTCATCTTTTACTGAACCAGTTTCCACAAATTTTTGAACATTTTTTCCAATGATAACATTTGACGGGCAATTTTCTCTTCCATATTCTGTACGAAATTTTCTTCCAACTTCTGCACAACTTTCAGCAAATTTAAAATAATTTTTAATGATAAACACGCGTTGGTCAGTCGTATATCTCTCCATTTTTAATAACCGGAATATTCCTCCTTGTCATCTGTCAAATAACATATGATGATATTCTAGTATAAAAAATATAAACGGCGGCAAATTTAAAAATTAACGTCAAATTGGAACTCTTTATAGTGACAATTCATAATATTTTGCATTAAAAACTATTAGACATGTTTACGTATTTGGTCTTTTAGATAACATTCACAGTGAAATTAAATAATATTCACACTCTTCTTCAGTTCAGTTCGTGGATTTATTTAAAAACACAGTCTAACTCAGTATAATTTATTTCCAGTACTTTAATTTATATTCACAAAACTATTTACAATTTATCTTGAACACCTGATCTTTCCTACACGGCAATCGGCAATACTGAACGAATGCTTCCGTCAACTCTGCTTATTTATATATTTCTTCTTGGAATTCTCCAGAAGGTCAAAGAGCCGCCGAGAGATTTCACTCATAGACTAGAATTCTTCGAGAACCTGATCAAAGCCAGCCGCCGACCTGGATGTGCCAGACGAACAACATTTCGGAGTCCCGAAATATGGCATGAATATCGATTCCACGAATTATCGGATAAATTTCCATCACAATAGTTTAATGATTGCTAAAACGTTCTACTTGTAACCTGAATTCCCTGTTCTTAATTCTAACCACTTTAGGATTACAATTATTGTAAACAAGATGTTCCAAAGGTTTTTTTGCCCGTAGAATACTTTCAAAGTTGTATTGTGTTCAATAGACCCTCTGCCTCTACATTTCTAGTATTCCCCAAACTTGTAAAAAATATCGCTGTCGGCTCTTAACCCTAAATTCGGAGTGATAAAATTGAAAACAAATATAGCACATTTTCTTGTGTTATATTTATTAAAATAATACTTATAATTATGCAATTAATATAGTTAATAATAAACATTGATAACGTACCAATCAACAAATGACAAAACATCAATAATCAACTCTAGAATTCAAATTAACAAAAAAATGTTATGAATTTAATGACACGGATGTACTAGGTGAATTAATTAACAGCAAATTATCAATATTTGGATTCAGTTTTGTGAGGAATAACCTCAAATGTCCCCGACGTGACGTTTTTTCTGTTGGCCACAACACCAAAACTTTTTTCAATAAGATATGATGAGGGAAACACTTTCTAAAATTTTCTCGCAATTTCCCACAACCCGGGATAGTTTTGTCTGGCTATTGACAAATAGCAGTCGCTGACCTTCTTAAAATGCACTAGGTAGTCAAGAAAAATGAAGGGAGATTTTAAAAAAGTAAATGCTGAACAAATAGGCCATATGATCGATATGCCGGCTCGACTAAAACACATATTCTCAATCCAGTGGAGCGTGGACCAACAAAAATTGTAGTTTTATTTTTGGGTTAGGATTGAATGAGATCTGTAGATCTATAAAATCTGGCCAAAAAATCTGATAATTAGAATAATAAACCTTTTCAATACAAAGTCTCTGCATCTCAATTATTCACCGAAAATGTCAAATTGAAAGTGTTTTTTGCTTCCTTAATTCTTTTGAGTTCTGTATTCTCTGCCAGCTTTTTTGTACTTTAAAATTTCCGTGGACCCCGAATTACAACTTGTGAACCCACATTTTTTTTACGTCAACGTTGACCCCCGTCTTGTCTTCCGAAGACTCCTGGGCTTCATCGGGACAACTTTGGGAACCTCTGCTGTTAGTAGGACAAGGTATCATTTGATATTAGCAATTAATATTTTATGAAATTTCCATAAACTGCTCTCACTACACTTTGATTTTAGAAAATTTATCTTATCTGTTTTTCAGAAATAGTTAATAGAAGAGAAACGACAAGTGAAATATCAAAACAGCATAAAAAAATTACGCCAATAGAAAGTCAAATGTCACAAAATATTCAATAATACATCGCTGAACAACAATCCATAAAACGACAAGTACAATGTTTAAGGAGGAACAGAAGAATTTAGTTAATATATTACAAGTCAAACAACAAAAGGATTTGCAGAAATAGAAGGCAAACAGAAAGGAATTGCCCCTAGACAAGCGGGAGATCGTACGGACAAGCACAAATTGGAGAGCCTTAATTCTTTGAACGTATCATGTTGAAGTTGTAGAAGCTCTGCTTGCAAATCAACTTAAATTTACGGAAATGGTGAGATTCCAAATTTTTAGAGTTAAAGTTGTAACCATAACCGCTTCAGTTACCAGTAGTACTTTTAAATAATTTGCTTTACAAAAAAGTGTGTTCTATAACAAATAATTTAAAAAGTACTTAAAGATTATACCCAAATATTAAAGCCTTGAAGGACATTATTATTTCTTGTAGGAGCATGTAACTTTATTCATAACAATTATGCGGGTCGTTCTGTATCTCGGAAGTAAAAGGTCAAATATCTCATGATTTACATAGGATGAATTGAAAACCTCTTCTTTTTTTAGGTTAAAAATTAGGAATATTTCAACTTAGTTTAAGGTACATAGCGCCATCTATAGACTGGTATAGTTTATTTAAAATCTAGATTTGGCATAAGATGATCATAACATAACAATTTTACAGAGAACTGTACTAATAAACCAGCCTGAACATAGAAGTGTAGCGTATTCATAAATACAAGTCATCTCGCAAAACTTGCTTTTCAGAAAGAAATTATTTGGATAAACTAGTCACTTGCACAAGATTTCTTTCTTGTCAAAATCGTCATATATTCCTTGAAAATAAAAACTATAGAATTTATATTTAAAAATGAAGCGACTTCAGCTGACTTGAAATAAAAACCGTTTAGAAACCGTTTGCAATCATTCACTATTTTCAGACATATCTTCTTTTTTATCTGATTTAAGGTACAATTCAATTGAAAATTTTAGCATATTCTTCTGTCTCTTTTTCTCCCTCTCTCTTTCTCCCTCTCTAATTTTTATTCTTTGACTATATTTTCCAAATATATTTTAACTTTTTTATCTGTTAGATATTTTGGACCACTTTCTATAAATGTAACTCTAATTCACTCTATATTGTATCCACACTGTATATGATTCTGTGTATTGGTCACCTCTATATATCTTATTGGACATTTTCTGAATCTCCCTGTATAACTCAACACAATATTACAACAATCCTGATATCTTTAAAACCACCCTATATAAGTATGGGCACTATTGGCTCTTTCTATTTTTCCATTGTTTAAATTATTCCTGTATACCAATGACTTTATTTCACCCCATATATCTAGTATTCCATTTATGCAACTGCTCATGGTCTACCCTATATAATCACATTCACTTTTTGAAACACATTTTATGACTATAATTTTACTCTAACATTTATTTCAACCACCCGGTATATGCAACTGCTTCAAAAATTATTGTACTCATGTGTTTAAATAATTATACCCCGTTTACGTCCTATAATTGAAATATCCTAACTGCTTATGCTTAAATAACAAATTTTTTGATAAACGCTGAATAACACTAATTTTACGCCGCCTTTACTTTAAACACCTTGTATAAGCAACTACTTTTATTCCAAACTATGCAACTTTTTTAAATCACCCTATTAACTGTAATTCCACTCAACTTTATATTTCAACCATCCTGTATATTCAACAGCTTCTGACAATTTTTAATGCCTTTTGTATCCTATAACTCAAATGCCCACTCTGTATAACTACAGTTTTACTCCACTCTTATTTCAACCCCTTGTATACGTAACTACTTATGCACCACCTACCTATGTATACAACTTCTTATGCACCACCTAATTTAACATGCACGCACGCACACTTCTACAACGGTATATCATATAGAAGAGTTCGCCAACAAAACAAATTTTAGTTTCCATAAACTAATGGAAAATTGTGTGCCATTTCAGGCGACTATAAGCCTCCTAACTTAACTTCGACTATAAAAGAAACTTACTATAAATGAATCAAAATGAAAACGATTACAAACACCCTGTACGATACACTTTCATGGCAAATCTTTGATGTTTACAATTTTTGTGGACATATTTTACCGATTTTCAAAAAATTGGAACGAGTATATTTTACGTTATAGAAAAATGTACTGAATCAGGCTGGAACATGTCTTTGTATAATACAATTTATAATATTCAAATTGCGTGAGCAGTTTTTGAAAAAACAGTGAAGATTCATTGGCAATCTTTTTTTTCTTATTATAATGCAGTTTAAATCATCAAAATTGCCTAAGCCGTGTTTTGAATAATCGCTGGACATGTATAAAAAAAGTTTCATTCGAATTGATAACCTCCTTCTTTTTGGAAGTCGGTTAAAAAGGGTAACACTCTTCTCACAATTGTATATTTTTTTTCTCTTATTTAAAGGTTTGTCAAAACTCCCACGAATCTATCAAAATTCATTACAGTTAAATAGAAAATGAATTCAAATTGATCGATATTAAGTAAAAATCACTTATGTAAGAACTTTGAAAGTGTAACATTTTCGCCTAAAGGGAAAATTAAAATACATTATGAATGAACTCGTAGGTGAATATATTAATTCTGTATTTGGGCAGGGGGTAGAACTACGTCTGTTCATGTGACAAGGTTAGTTCGTTTTACTGACAGTTGAATAGAGTACGTCCGCAAAGACCGGAAAGGCTTCCATGTTAATAGCTCACTTTCTTGTAAACTACATTTACATGTCAAGACTGCAGCCATCATGCCACACCTCTTCGTTTTTTTGATTTCTATACCCATCCTTCCATTTTCTTTTCAATTCGGTCAACAAAAACTGCTGAGTTGACGTCGATTGAATAGAAACCAAGATGTTTTATTAAAAAGCACTTTAGTTGATTGTTTGGTTTGATATGGTATAGACAAAAATTGGAAAATTATTGAAAGACTGATATTTATGGTTGTACTTAATGTACTGAATGGAAATTAAGTAAGTAATTAAGAAGTAGTTGATTTAATTTTATTTATTTGAAAACTATTGTTGACATACATTTATTGTCACACATAAAAGTTTTATGAGAAAATAAGTATAATTCACTGGTTGTATTGTTCATACATTTTCTTAACAAAGGATATAGTTACGACACCCAGACCAGTATTTCGGAGGGGCTCATAAATAACAAAAAACCCATAAGGATTAGAATTGCTTCTTTCCTTGATGAACACTTAGTAATATCTGTAAATACAGATGTAATTAATAATATTTTGTTTTATTTATGGAAGGGGGAACGAACCACAAATGCCCCCTGGGTACCCCTATGACGAAACTGCCACACTGTTAAACGGCTGATACATAATAAATATTCTGTGACACACTAAAAGTGGGATTTCATATCCCATATATGGGAGCTATCAGGTTAAAAGAAATAATATTGTCTTGCTTGGTTACTAACAAATATATTATAATTGTATAAAAACAAAAAATGGGATTATAAAATACTCTACATACAAACTAAATTTTTCAGCCCCCAAATAGTGGAGACTTTGTAAAAGTAGCCTAGATTGACTGTATTTTGAAGTCAAATATTTGTACCAAAATGTAGCTTAATAGAAATTGGTATGTACTGATTAAGTAATTATAAAAATAGAACTCATTGCGTCAGCTTCAAAATAAAAGAAAACCACTGAAAACTCTCTGAAGCTTGATCTAGGTGTAAAACCATTTATCTCAACCTAATGAGACATGCATACCTTAGGACAGTTTTAAAAATAATCTTGCTTTTTATTTTTTATTAAATAAATTTCCGAGATTCGCACTTATAGTTTAACATTGGTAATGCTCGTACTTTCCTGTTTATTATTTTTTTAAGAGATGAAATTAACCCGCTCTTTGGCACTTTCGATATACTTGGTAGTCGAATTGAGATAAATCGGGGTATCTAGGACGCCATGATATTGGCCTTTTTCTGTCAATCCTGCTCCCACAAAATCTATCTTGTTTTAACTGACTTCCAAAAAGGAGGAGGTTGTGAGTTCCTCGGTACCTTTTTTTATGTTTTCTCAGTGATTATTTAAAAACGGCTTGGGCAATTTTGATGATTTAAACGGCATGATAAGGGGGTATTGAATTTCAATGAATCCACACTGTTTTCTCTAAAACGGCTCAACAATTTAAATATTTTTAATATTATTCTAAAAAGACAAAGAGATATTCCAGCTTGAATTCATATAATTTTCTGTAACGTAAAACGTGCCGTTTCCTGAAGATCGTAAAAATATCTGCAAAAAAGGTAAACATCAATGTAAATGTCAAATATTTCATCATAAATATCTAGCTTAAATGTCAAGATGTGCCATGAAAGTGTATCTTACAGGGTGTTTGTAACGGTTTTCATTTTATAAGGCTTCCAGTCGTATGAAATTGCACAAAACATTATATTAATGTATCGAAAAGAAAAATTGTTAGGTGAGCGATCTTTTCTTTTTCTGTACGGTTCACGATGGTAGGTGTGTGTGTGTGTGTGTGTGCGTCCATCGAAATTCAAGCAGCAAACAATGTGTGCAGTTGAAATATAGGGCGAAGCAAAATTACAGTTAGACAGGTGGGTTCAAGAAATTTTACTAATAAATGTGATATTGGGTGGTACAGAGGCAGTTTCATATATAGCATGGTTGAAATATAAGGTGGAATAGAATAAAATTTATACGGGGTTGTTCAAAAAATGTTGTATTGGGTGGCACATAAGAAATAAGAGTGAAGTAAAATTATAGTTATACAGAGTTGATAAAAATCTTTTAAAATGTAATTAAATGAGCATATGCCGTCAGGATATTAGAGTTATAGGACAAAGAGTTTAATAAATGTTAAAAGTATTATGTCCTGATTCGTTATATATCGCATTGTCTCTTCTGATACAAGGTACAGCCAAAACCATCACATGATACAGTACGAATTTAAAACTTATATCTATCTATCTACCTAAAAAAGGTACCTACTCAGTCCTCTGAAAGACAACAAATCAAGAAATCCTTATAGTCAAATAGCCAGTGATTTTACTCCTCTCAAGTAAACTTTAGACTCAATGAAAACCTATTAGAAACATTTCCATCTAAATCGCTTAAAATGTTTTGGATTCCTAGTTTTAAATTTTAAGCCCTTAGAAGAAAAACACGGTAACATGACATCATAACAAAAACAAATATCATTTATCCCCTGCCTTCAGAATATTCAAAAAGTCCTCAAAAATTCAAAAAAATAAAAACTACATTTATTCTAATATTTAAACACGTGCTAACAATTATCTGCTAAAGTAAAGTTAATTAATACCGAAAATATAACATACATTCGATTCTAGCTGACCATAATGAGATATGAATTATATCTGGTAAATATAGCAATCTGCAAATTAGCATTCATAAAGAAAATACAATAAAATCTCCTTTAATTAATTTTAAACTTCTCTGTTTTTATTAGACAAATCTATACTATAATATATAATCACTACTAAATAATATGTTTTTAATTTAGAAAATGCTACAAATATTGATGAAACTAAGTTTTAGCAGAAATTATTTGTTGTACATGCTTTTCTTTTTTGTCCAATGTATGTAACCTTAAATATATTCATTAGGTATATCGTTATTGAAATCCTTAATAGAAAATTATATCAACTTTTGCAATTATCAGTATGTTCACTATTGTCATTGCTCATACACTCAAGTAAACTTTTTATTAATATTTTTTAATTAGTTAAACACTGACATTGTACATAATTATTTAGAAATTTCGTTGAGTGGGTTGCCAATTCACTTTCATAGGAACTATTTATTTCGGGAGGTAAAGCTGAAAGTGCTCTTTTTTTATTTTATTTCTTTACTTTTTATTGTAAAGTTTATTTTTACTTACGCTGCTTGACACGAACTGAAAACATTTATTGTTGTTTAAAAATTATAAGTTTATGTGTTTCATTTTAACCATAATTATTACATAATTGTATCAGTTTCAATTATAGTACCGTGCTCATACTCCATGGCAGTTGTTTATTTATTTTGCCATAAAAGTTTTGTAAGTAATTCGTAAACACGCAACATTTTTACAGAAAGTGCCCAGACTGGACTTATTGGGATAATCTGAATTCACCTCTTTACAGTATTCTTAACTGTAAAGTGAGTTTGGATCTAAGTAGGTATTTTAGCTCGTAGGTAGATTAAAAAAACAATAAAATTTAAAATATCAAGAAATTTGAGAAAATTAATAATTTATAAAATTATTTAACTTACTTACCATTGAAACAGTATAAAATCCAAATAAATATTGAAGCTGAAATCAGTTTTAAATATTGGCTATAAAGCATTCGTTTAATCGCCGTTTAGATATGGTATTTTGGTATGGGGTGGTTTATATAAGAGCAATTTAAAAAACCTTTGCACTGTTCAAAATTACATTCTCAAAATAATTTTCCGAAAAGGCTTTATATTATCCCACAAGATTTCTATACACAGACATTCCAAATCTAAGATTTAAGAACCGTAATGCACTGCAAGTATGTACAAACACTTTTTATGAAACACGAAGTTACACTCAACAGCTAATTAAAATACCTAGTATTAAAAAAAATATCAATAAAGGATTTAATACATACTTAGCCCATAAATTATTAAATTAAAACCTACTGACTTAAGGAATGAAACTTCTGTGAAAAAAACTTCCAATTTATTTAAAGAATTTATTGCAAAAAAGCAGCTAATCGATTAACATTGATTATACGAGTATGTAGTATTTGTAAATCTCTACCCTCTATTATTTGAAAGTACAAGGTTTGTGTATTATAAAAAAAGGGAAAAAATGTTTTTTTTGTTTCGTATGTAAATATTATTTGTTTTTTTTATTCGCTGTCGTAATGTTATATTTGTAACATATACACTATACAAGTGTTAAGAGTGCAAACCAGTTTGTAAAATGGCTTATTACGGATTTTTATACTGCCAAAATGTTTATAACAAATGTCTATATCATTTTACTTAATAAATATATAAATATTAAAATGATCCCAAGATATGCAGAAAGCATATTTCAATACTAGAAATATACAAAACTCAATGCATTTTCCTAACGACAGAGATGAAAATGTTGAAGAATATAACCGGGTACAGTCCAAGAAATAGAAACAAGGAAGAGAATATGAATACCAAGTTGTAGTAAAACGGAAACTTGTAAGCAGACCATCATGAATTGACCCATTGGATGAATGCCTAATTAGAGACTACTATAAGGACAGCGACTGAAAAGTAGAAAGTTGTAAAAATATTTGAAAATGAATATCTAAAAAGGCTCAATTGTAAATAACAAGCCGGAGCATTAAATTAAGATGATGATTTGAAATATACACAACAAATCAAAACCATATTATTTTCTGATCCTGATGGATAAATCTATTGTGAAAATTTTTATTAGCAGCAGAACTATATAATAATATTAAATCCGTCGTCAAGAATGTTTTATATTGCACTTTAGGACAAATCGAAATATCACATTGGCAAATTTCTAACCAAAATTTTCTGGAGTTATGATGGATTTCTCCTTACATAGAGAAAACCTTTGGTCATTATATTTGGAATCGTTTTTGACTCATTCGGATGGAACATTTTGGTACCATAACATTATTCTTTCATCTTATTCGTCTTTTGAACAGGTGTCAAATGCCATACATTTCAAATAACCCCACATATCAAAAACAAGTGAAACCAAATGAGTCTGCAAACTAGAATAGATAGATAGACTTATACAGTTGTCTAGAATAACTTTGATACATAATGTCCTATCAGTCCAGAATATTAAGACGGAGACCCTTATGGACTCCATATTTGTTCAGTGAAACTTTAAACTATTCTTCCTGATCTATTGGACTACTAGCATAATTTCAAATTGCAGCATTCTCAGAATTAACGTGCGTTTGTTAATTAGTACTTGCAAAAGTTTCAGTTAAAATACTACAACAATTTTTAAAAAATTCTTCCCTATTCCGAGTTATCCCCATTGTTATACAGTGACCAAAACGGGTGATATTAGTTTCCCCAGGTTTCCTATACCAATTGATTTTTTCGTTGAAGTCTCACTCAAAAATACCTTCACTCACATAATACAAATTCTGAAAACTTCCCTGGCATTTTATGATTTTCAAAAACTGTGTGAAACTTCAATATATTTTGTTTACAACTCCTACTTTCTTTCTTTGTGGTGTTAAATATTGTCATAAAAGGAAAAGTTAGTTTTTTACAGGTTTATTATTTATGAAATCATATTTGTGTAACATGTGAATTTACACACTTATTGCCACAATTATAATGAGCATTGTATACAATACAATACACTGCTACTATTTTCTGTAGGTTAGAGAGTCGTGAGAGGGAGTTTTAAAAAATAATAATCTCAGGAATAATATGTTGACATATAGCTAACTTGGTGAAATTTCAAATTCCAGAGAGATGCTTGGTTGCCCAGGTACTTCTCATTGTTCAAGCTTGTCTTAAAACAAGTACTTACTTGTTTTATGACTTATTAGATTAAACTATACCACATCAACTATTTTGACGAATAGTCTGGAAATGATTTGATGTTTAAGAAGTATCTACTTAAGTAATGTTCCCATAATTTAGAGTTTAAGTGACCTCATTATATATTGCCAAAATATTCAATCAATGAAGCAAGTTTAAATTACTATAATTCAACAAATGTTATATTTTTATTAAAAAACTAAATTATAGATTATTATTTATTTTTTCTTCAGTCATAACAAAATAGTGACCATTATTTTAATTTTCGTATAATATACTGATAATTGCAACCCCAAGGTATAAGATATATCGTTAATGTTTTAACGAATTTTAAATATCACTGTTCCATCTCATCAAATGTTTTAATTAAATTTTATTTTAGTGATACTAAAAATGTAACAATTAAATTAAAACAATACGACAAAAATTACGACTTATTTTAGATAAAATATTGACAAAAATTACTAAACAATACAAATTAATTTTGGGTATTGGAATCTTTGCTTCTTATAACACCTTCCACACGTCTGTTCATCCTAACTAATCATCTCTTTAGATGAATTTTCCTATCCCTCTGTAGCAGCAACAACCAGTTTTTGTGGCGTTTTGGGTGCGTTAATTCTGTTAAAAATGGACCTTTTAAAGTAGTCCCACACATGATCAATAGGCCAATCTAATATAGTGACATCTTGCTTGAACCGTTCTAGGCCTATGGGGCCTGGTAATGTCGTCCACTAATTGTAATGTATATAAATTAAACAGAGTGGATAGTATATCAGTTTTTATAACAATATTCATTACTTAACCAACTTCAACTGCAATTTTTTTCTATGTATGACGAGCGATTACTCAAAAACTGTTTGTGCAATTTTAATGATTTAAACTGCATTATATTAAGGAACATTACAGAAAGGTCCCATATAATTGTTTATAACATGAGACGTACAGTTTTTCAGAAAATTAGAAAAAAAGTAAATAAACGTTTTTCTGAAAATCGGAAAAATATATGAATAAAAACTGTTAAGATCATGGTAAATGTCAAATTTGCATCATAAATATCTAGTTTAAATACTCTCTTCGGGGTATCATTCCTTTGTACGCAAGACAATATATAATACATATTGTTTCTGGTTAGGCAACCTTAATTAGTTGCGCTTCCCACAATTGAATGTGTTTAATACATTTTGTTAAATTTGAACACGCGAGATGTAGGATTTTAGAGAGTTAGCACAGAGAGGTTCCGAATCTGGAGCCGTTCCGTGTAATTGCTGTTCTCCCTTAACTCGGTCTTACATCTCGCGTCTCCAAATTTAATTCTGTCCTAGGAGTTAAGGGAGAACAGCAATTACACGGAAGGGCTCCAGATTCGGAACCTTTGGGTGCTAATTCTCTCGAAAATCCTAGATGTCGATCTTACATCTCGAGTCTTCAAATCTAGTTTAAATGTCAAGATATGCCATGAAAGTATATCGTACAGGGTGTTTGTAATGGCTTTCATTTTTTTTTTCCTTTGAGTAACTTCTTTTTAGAGACGAAGTTGAGTTAGGGGATTATAGTTGCGTGAAATGGCAGAAATTATTCCGTTACTTTAACGAAATGAAAAATTTGTTATTTTCGCGAACTCTTCTATATGGTATAACGTTGTAGGTGAATGAGTGCATGCAATATTAGGTGGTAAATAAGCAGTTGTAAACATAAGATGGTTGAAATATAAGTTGGAATTGAATTAGTTACACAGGATGGTTCTAAAAATATTGTATTGGGTGGCACAAAAGTAGTTAAGTAGTTGCGTATACTAGGCTGTTAAGATAAGAGTGGAGCAAAACTATAGTTATAGAGAGTGAATATTTGCGTTATTAGATGGATAATAACAGTTATAAAAAGGCTTTAAAAGTTGTCAGAAGCAGTAAAATATACAGAATGGTTTCTAAACGACTTCTATTTTAAGTCAGCTAAAGTCGGTTCATTTTTAAATATAAATTATATTTTATAACAAATATTACAGTATGGGAGGTGTTTGAAAGTGGGTGTATATGTGCATTATTAAGAATAATACAATAATAGAGAAATAGAGGCACGAGAAGCATAGTTCGTGAAAAGCTTTTGCTCCCATCGTTAAGTCTCACATGACTGCCATTCTATTTTTATCTTTAATTTTTAGAATCTCTGAAAATGGTATGTTTTAACTTTGCATTTTTCTATAAATTCACAGAATCGTCTCTAAATCTACCTTAATAAAATTTCACCTAAAATTATTCAAATTCTTTTTTTAGGTCGTTTTGCAGTGGGACGCTTCGTAGGTGTCAAAATGACAGAAAAAATTATTAACATATACCATATTCTTCTAATTGCTTGTGGTGGGGATTCTCTTTAAACCGACACTGCATACAATGAAATGATAGATTTTCCGCCAAACATTGCTTCATTTAATCAATTTTTGTTGCATGATTAAGCAGGAAACACGGTACGTCCACCTGTCGCAATACCCACGATCTTTCTCTATTAGTAATTGCTTGTATGAAATATCCATTGCAATGTGTGTCATCAAACAGAACTTGTACTAACCACAAAGCAGGCTAAATAAATGATAAGAGTTAATAATCAATGAATATCGGCTTTAGTGTTGCTGAAATCTTAATCGAGAATAAGGCTGCTTCACTTCATACAAGGATTCGTTAAATAATTGTAATTTAAATGACTTTTGTGTGTCGTACAGACACGGGGTTTTTCATCTACTATTTAAAAGTTTCGTACAGGTTCATGAAATTTTTGAGCCGTTTACGTATTCTGTGAGATTTCTTCGGAGTGTTTAACACAGAAATTCAAGAATAATTTACAGATATGAATTTGTTACAAACGGTTTACGTCACTTATTGATACACCACGTCGAGGTGTCTCCGAAGTTTTGAGAAATTTATGTGGAACATTGTCAATTTATTTGAATTTCCATAATTGTTTCGCTACAAATTGCTAAAATGTTTATTCCTTACTATAGAACTTTATGCAAGAAACAGTGAAAGAAATATTTGATAAGGTGGTTTTATTTTTTATATATTTGAAATCCAGTAAAACATAGTTTGTAGTATATCTACGAAGGCAATCCAGTTACCTAATCGTGGGGCGGAAAGATAATTGCTAATTAATATTCTTAAAACTAATAAGTAAAACTAATAAATAATGTTAACAATATAGGAAGTTATATTAAAAATGCGAGTTGGAGTCGCATACTAAGGGTTCCGTTCCACTTTCAAGATTCTAATATTACAGTCTCAGACAAACAGGGAATGAGTGAATTTTCTTATATTTACCCTTATATCTTTTTAAGGAAGCGTTTTAAATTTATAAAAAATATACAGTTTTATTTACCAGACATATTCTATTTATTTTATATGCTACATGAATTGCTTGATTTTTATTATAATATGTATTTAATTTTCTAATTTGGCCCCCAAAATTAACATTAGAGTTTTATTTTACCAATAAACTTTCAGGGAAGCCTTTCATAATCTATTGTCCGAATTTTAGACTCTGTGGATTGGAATATATAGGGGAACATAGGTCAAGTTTTAAATAATAAATTACTAAATCTTTTAGGCAAATTATTTAAAAATACAAATAAAATAGATTTTTAAAATTTTAAATAGTGTAGTTACTAAAGTGGGAATTAGGTCGATGTTTAATATTTTTAAAACAAATGTTTTAAAAATATGATATAATAAAATATTTGTAATTCACTTAATGAGCCTTTTATTTGATATATTACATCATGTAATATTTTAAAAAATTTAATTTTTATTTTCCATTTATTTCTATAATTTGTCCCCAAAGTTAATATTGGGGTTTATACTAATTTTTCTCATACATTTCAAGTAAGGCCCAGTAGGTACCCCAAATTATTTTCAAAATTGTAGGGAGTATGGTTTCGGAAATAAATCGGGAAATGAGAATTATATATATATATATATATATATATATATATATATATATATATATATACATATATTTGTTAATACCTTGTACACAATTAATTTTAAAAATATGAAAAATATATGTATGTATGTATTCTATAACTTGGCTCCCAAAGTTAATATTAGGGATTTCTTCGCATTTTTTCTGCAAACAAAAATTTTTAAGTCTTATAGTTTGGGTAATAAAGGGGGAATGGGTAGTTTTTTCATGTTTTTGTTAATATATTTTAAACTATTCATTTTAAAAATATGAAAAAAATATATTTGTATTCTTCATAATGAGCCCTTTGAGTTGATATATTACGTGATGCGTTAAAAATAATTTTAATTTTATTTATTGCTGTTCTTGGCCTTCTAAAAATAATATTTTTCCTTATTTTTCCAGTAATGTTTCGGAGGGATGGGTATTTTTTTATATATTTTAAATAATTTATTTTTGAAATATGAAAAAAATATGTTTGTATTTGTCATTATGAGCCCCTTAATTTGACATATTATGTGATGTTTTAGAAACAATTAATTTTTTAATTTTCAATTAATTTTGTAATTTGTCCCCAAAATTAATATTAGGGGTTTTATAGTTTTGGAGATGAGGTACGCGGATTGGGTAAAACTTTTTATATTTTTGTTAATACCTTTAAAATAATTTATTTTAAAAATATGTAAAAAATATATTTGGTTTCGCCATAATGAGCCCTTAGATTTGATATATTACCTGATTCTCTATTTTGCCTCCCGAAAATTAATAATAGAGGGTTATCCTTATTTTTCGGGTAAAATTCAGTCCATGTATCTCTAATTTTTTTCAAAATTTTCCTTTTATAGAAGTAGCCCTAATATCAAAATTTCTTCATTTATGATCTGGTCACCAACTATATACTGATACCCAGTTTCAACCTTTTCCGTCTCGTAATTTAGGAGAAAATTGTTGTGATATGAAAGAGTGAGAAATTCGGAGTGATATTATAAGGGAATCCGTATATTGTATATACGGAACCCTAATAAATATACTGAAAGAAAATCGTGAAATGTTTAGAAACCATTGTTTTAATTTATTTTTCATAAGGGAGATCATTAAATAATCTTACTGTCATGGCAAGACTTCTTTTCCCGCTACTTCTCTTTTTCATTTTTGGCCCCTGTAGACTTTTATGTATAGTGATATAATAGAGATTGTAGCGTGAATAATTCAATGGGTTTTTGTTGTAAATGTATTCATTTTCTTTTATAATTTTTAAAATTCTGTTTTGTAACTATTGTAGCAGGTTAAAATTATGATCATAAGCTCCTCTTCATGATATGTTGCCTTAGTTGATTATAATATGGAACAGGGCATAATAAACCAGTCGCAATATTTCGGCGTCTATATAGATAACCTAGATATTTTATAAAAGATAAATACCAAATATTTAGTTTTCTTTATAATGTATTCAACTTGTTTATCCCATTTCAGAAGAAGGTTAAAAATGACACCTAAATATTTAAATTCATTCACCTTACGTACGTTCTTTCCGATTATATGAAGAAAGATGGAATACATTAAACTATCTCATTGAGTTCCGAAAAGCATGTAAACTGTACTCTCTTCGAGGTATCATTCTATTGTAAGCAAGCTTATATATATATATATATATATATATATATATATATATATATATATGTTTTGTGGTCGGGAATATTTATCAGTTGCGCTTCCCACAATAGAATGTCCTCTCGAACACTTATTCGATACATAACAGTAAATTTGTTTCCCCGAAAATCCTAGATGTCGGCCTTACACCTCGCGTCTAAACTGTATATTCAAGGATAATTTATTTAAGGCTAGCCATTCCGATACTTGATTGAGGCGTCATTCTACATCTTGCCAAGTTTCTGCGTAAGAAAATATCGGGTTATCAGTCATATCTTCATTCACATACAATATAAACAGAGGCCCTATTATTATTCCCGTTGTAGCGTATTTCCAAGATAACTCACTAACAATGACTGCTTAGTTTTTCAAACAGGATTTTGTTATTAACGGTATGAAAAACTTTTGCAAGGTCAACAAAGGTTGTACCTACTGGTAAATAATTATCCATTTTTTCTAGAAACAGTTCTGTGCCTACATCAAGTGCATGAGTTATTCCTTTATTTTTTGTTTTGTCTATAAAATTTTATATTGTATCAAAACTTGGTAATTCTGTTGTAATTAATTTTGTCAAATATGTTAATAATATTAGAAACCAAAATCTATCTAACCTAACCTTTAACACTTCTTAAGAACTTCTTTTCTTGACTTTGTAATCTGCTTTCATCTTTTTGCTCATTGTACAGGTCTCGCTGCCTTAAGTCAGCGATCTTGTGATATATCGCAACCTAGATATTCAAAATTTGATACGTAGTTAATATTATGAATACGTCTGATTCGTTTATTTCGAACACTAGAATTCCAAATTTCACTTGAAGATTTGGACAGTAGATCTAAATTTTCCAGAAAAACACAATCATTTTGTCCAGAAGTCGGGCTAATTTAAATATTTTTATCAAACACCTATACAGTGAGGACTTTTATTTTCTTGTCCCCCATCCTTAATATCTTTTAAATGAAAACAGATATTGATCTCTACCAAATAACGCCTAAAATATCAATCAAAGTTTTAACACAAAATTCACACCTTCCACATTACTCAGCCCCAAATTAGCATTATCAATTTTGTTTTCTCACATGAAGTGAAAGTTAAGTAAATAATAAGTAAAGAAGGAAAGCTCCATTAAGTAAACATAATTCTCATGAAACTTCAATATACAAAACAATTTAACACAAACTTCAAAATTATGTCAGTATTCTTATAATATAGAAGTATACTGAAAAAAGAAAGCTCTCAATTGTATTATTTAAGTAGTTAATCTTATGTTTATTAACCAAAAATTTTAATGGTATTTCCTACGTTTTTTATTATAAGAGTATGTACAAAATACACATTGCTGGGATATAAAAATTACAAACGTATTAACACAAACTCAGAAATATAAACAATTTTCTGTTAGTTGGTGTATAAGACATTGCACTATTACTCATATATTTGTAACAAAACAAAAAGTTTCACAACATCTTTGGTTGTTTAATTAGTTCTGAAATGAATAAACTTGTTAAAATTGTTTATTGAACATATTCATAAATCTGTAAAAGATATCGATTAAAACATGTTGGATTTATTTCTTTTTATGAAATCGGCGCATTCACCATTATAAAAGTAAATATACACATAATTTATTAATACATTTTTACTGCTAAATCTTCTACTTTCCAAATCGCTAATGATAAAACAATATTTAAACTAATACTCATACACTGTTCGACAATTTCACAACATTTTTGTGATTCAATTGTTAATTTTTATTGCAGTATTGCGCAAAATGAAAATTGTGATGATAAGACGCGTTACTAAGGGTTATTACTTAGACCTATACTCCTTCAGTTTTATGAAGTTACTGCTTTTCTGTCTACTGTTTATGATCATGTAGCTGAACTCTTTCAGCTTATTAATCTACAGTCTAGTGTGTAATAATAGTTCTTCCATTTTTACAAAGCCTCCACCTCAGCTATGAGACACAAATGGAATATTGAAGTTAATTATAACTCAACAAAGTTTATTTCTGAATTAAAATCTGATAAAATCGTGTAGGTGAAAATAATTTAACAACCGATCCATGTCAGGGTGATAAGCTAGATCCTCACTTACGAGGCGAATACGAAAATTTTAAAAACAATCACAATTGTAAGCAAAAACTTCCCTTAGGAAAATACTTCTATGGCTGTTGTTGGTAGGAAACAGACGAAATCAGCCAAAGAAGAAGTGGAATTTAAACAACAGAAAATAAATACTGCAAAATGTTATATATTAAATATTAAGAAACTGTTAGAAGTGATTTTGCTATATTATTTATGGTCGGGAACCTTTATCAATTGCGCTTCCCACAAGAGAATGTCCTCTCGAACATTTATTTATGTATTTGATACATAACGGTAAATATGTAGGCCGACATCTAGGATTTTCAGGGAAACTAGCACACAGAGTTTTCGAATCTGGAGCCGTTCCTTGTAATTGCTGTTCTCAAGTAACTCCTAGGTTAGAATGTCAGGACAAAATTTTCAGCTTACTTCACCTGTCAGAGATATTGAATACACCTTTCGAGGAGTCATTCTTTTGTCCGCAAGTCAATATATATGATATATATTGCTTCTGGTCGGGAACCTTCATCAGTTATGCTTCTCATAGTAGAGTGTCGTCTAGAACACTTATTTATGTAGTTGATACATAACAGTTAATTTGTAGACGCGAGATGTAAAGGCCGACATCTATGATTTTCAGGGAAACTAGCACACAGAGTTTTCAAATATGTAGCTGTTGTCAAACTCAGTATTTATTTCATTTATAAATGTAAACTTTATGAGTTTTGTTATTTTGTTACTTTAGACAAATTTGAGTTTTGACTTTTTAAGCGATTTTTTTTTATTTTTATATTTTTGGATATTCTAATCAATTGAAATTTTGAGTTTTATTATTTTTATATTTTTTCTCTCTTCCTATACATTTTAGTTATTCGGAAAATTATATAGCAGCCTTCTTCTTTCCCAAAGATCTTCCTCCCGCCAAAACTCACATGTTGAATATTCTCAAAATTACTAAATTTCGCTTCCAGTGAACTAGGAAACTTTTATAAAAGCAATAATTCTCCATGAGTTTCTCATCATGATCCATCCATCAGTTGATTGAATTTTCACAAACTGTTACAGTTATATACAAATTTTAACCGATATATCATCATTGGAGATAGAGAGTTTCCTAAAATCAATAGAAAACCATCCTACCCTCTATTCAATAACTTTCGTTAAATGAATCTAGTCAATTTAGTTTTGCATTTATATTTTTGTAATACAATAACATAACTGAATGCAGGTTTTAATTCTAATTTACTCTGTTTCATAACAATTTTCGACAATACCAACAAAAGTTATTTGACATTTAAGTAACATTCATACTTTTTGATAAACGTCCTATATTATTGAGAAAGTGACATGTGATCATTTCGTTTTCGGTTTTAGATCATCACGTAGTTTATATGAAGATAATTTTTCTCCATTTTATATTGAGATTTGATAAAATTATTTTCACTTAATATTGTCACTGTAGTGAATTTGATTAAGTGGACTGTAGTTTTGTGTGGTTCTATTTTGATAAAAAACTCAACTGCCCTTCATAAGAAAACTCTTACCTTGTCTACGAGTTAGATCTAGTAAAAGCCTTGGGAAATCTGCCATCCATGTATTTGTCTGCATTCGGCGCGGGTAGCCGGCCTTAACCCTGGGTTTTTAGGCACAACTAAAGTTTATATTGTTGGGCAAGGTGCACTCACGAGGGGGTTTACAATAAGTGAGTAATAGCTGCACACGCACTTTGGGGTGGCACTAGCGAGCACATAGGGAAACGTTTATTCCTTGAGAGTTTCTAGTGAGGTCTTTACTGGACGAGAGGCAAACAGCGAGTCTCCTTTTCTTCTTACTGCAATTGAGCTTAAGGCACAGAGTTTTTTCCAAGCAATTGAGAATATACATATGTAAATATAAAGGCTGTCTCTTTTAAACCCAAAAAAGACAGAGTGTTCTGAACAGTAACCTCCCACAAATTCTATCATAAAATTAGTTTTTATCCAATTTTTAAGAAATATATTTATTTTATATATTTATTTTACAATTTTTAGACATATGATAACATAATTGGACGCTGTGTTCAATTCTAATTAACTTGGTTCATAACAATTTTCAGTATTATCAAAAATAAAGACCCTATAGTTTTAAGCAAAATTCATCTGTTAACATATAAAATTTAAAAAGTGAAATACAGTGATTTATGAAAAATAACTTGTTCTACATGATTCCAACTTAACTGGACATACTATATTTGTAGACGAATAGGAAGCCTTTACTTTTTACTTCTATTGATTTACATTTGTGTCGAATCCAGTTTTAATTAATTTCATCCCACATTTCGAATAACAATAATTTTATTTACTGATACTAGCTTCTTCACCAATTTTTTATCGTAAAATATATTTTTTTATTCTTGATAATTTAATCTGATTTAAGGTATCTACAATTCTATTGATTATTTTAGCGTATTTTTTATCTCTCTCTCTCTCTCTCCCTAATTTGTATTTTTTTCTATATTACTTACATTTTTTATAATTTTTTTATCTGTTTTATTATTTGGACCACTTTCTATAAGTGCAATTCTAATTCACGCTATATTACAATAACCCTGAAAATGTTTCTATGGATTGATCACCCAATATAAATTATTTGTCTATCATTTTCTTGAATCACCCTGTACAACTATAATTCAAGTCTACACGATGTTGCAACTCCCTGTGTAACTATTAATCCTCTCCACCTTATTGACTGTTCTATTTTTCTATTGTTTAAATCACCCTGTATACCTTTAATTTTACTTCGCCCCAGATGTCAAGTATAAGCAACTACTTATGGCCCACACTATATTACAATTTTTAACCACCCTGTATAACTATAATTCCACTACACCATTTCAATCAACCTGTATATGCAACTGCTTCTAACATTTTTTAAACCCTCCGTCCTATAACTCGAATATTCTTACTGCATATGCTTGTTTAACCATTTTGATCCACTCTGTATAACTATAGTTTTACTTCACTCTTATTTCAACCACGTTGTATACGCAACGTTTGTCCCATCCAGTACAACATGTCATTGAATTAAATATGGAATCCTCCGTTATAGACTTCGGTTAAAAAGCTAGGTATTTCAGGTAACTTACTTTATTTAAAGTAAATTTTTTGTAGTGAATTTTTTTACGTAGCTATGCCACTGTAATAGAAACAAGCAGAATATTATCTTCTGAAATGGTTATAAGAGATTTTGTATTAAGAAATGTTTGTCAAAATAAAAAATATTACATTACCCAAGATAGCCTAACATTATAATTTCAGTTGTTCCAGAGATTTCTTCTTGCAAACAAGGAAATAACAATTATCAACTGTTTTCATGTTAGTAGAAAAAAGCCAAAATTCATAAGACTTTTCGAGACAAAAGTGATGTACCTAATTAACTGTCATTATCTAAAATAAATCGGTTTTGAACATACGCATCTATTCAAGGTAATCAGGAATCAGTTACATATCTAAAGAAAGTTTGTAATAAATAGTTTATAACTGTTCCTTTCTCAGCTATTTTGTTGCTGTCGACACTTCTAATTTATACGTTTTCAACATTCTTCATCGCTCGCCATAAACACATACAATTCATAATTTTTCAGACTACAAAAAAAGATATTTTTCGGCGGCCCGAATTACTTCAAATAAATCATCCACAACATTCGTAACGAGATTCGTAATCCATCAACGTACCAACTGATAAATACGAAAGAGAAAAAAATCCGTGTTTAGTAGAGATCGACGACAATTCTTAGCATATAATAGAGACATCTGTAACGGATTGTATCAGCACTTGATGGATCATTTAGACCATTATATGAAACCATCCGATTCGGCTATAGCCAACAACTTGACATGCTGACACCAAAGGAAATGTCCCACAAACGGGTTGGTTGGTTTCCTTTCAAGCCTTTCTCCGCTCTTGAAATTCAGTGATGTATGTTCTTGAATTATGTTCTTGGTTCTATTTGGTTCACATTGTTGTTGGATAAATACGTGGAATGAAATGGATTAGATGGTGTCTGTATAATTGCCGGATATTGTAGTGAGAGGAATTAATGTTTCTTTTCGTATAATCCAACGTTATGTCAAACGATTTTCGTAAGAAAAGTACACGTTTTGTAATAGAAAATACAGTCATCCAAATTAGTATAGAATCCTTCTGTTCGAATATATTAAATTAATAACAAGTATAGGAAAATAAATGAAAACCTATACATAAATTGGATTACAAAAAAGGCAATTTAAGACTTTTCTCTAGCACGATGACATCGAACCTATTCATAGCACAGTACAATATATATTCAAATTGTACAAAGGAAATGCAGCAACACTTACAGAGCGGGAAATATACAAAAACCCAAAGATAAACCACCCATCTTTGATGGTAGTTCATCTTGCCTTATGCACAAACAACAATTTGAAGCAGGGGTTGCAGCAAATAGGTGGGATAGCCAGGAATATTCTACCTCGCTCGTGATTTTTTTAAGACCCAGACTCCGGCTGGATCAACAAGGTAACTTCGAGAAAATCATTTCAGTCCTAATTAAAAGATATAAAAATATAAAAAACTGATCAATTATACCAGATAAAATTCAGTAGAAAAACCATACTTTCATGCAATGTTGAATGGCAATATACAAATAACTTGAACAGAGGCAGAAAGTGGACGTACACGTGCATTCCCAACGTGATTACATAATGTGGCTACCTGAACGATCCAGGGATAGTCAAAGCAACAGCCTCACAGAAGAGAGAAACTCTGATTAATCAGACAGCATAAAGGAGAGAATGCCTCCACCAGAGCAGCATTGCCACCATTTATGTCCAAGCAGTCGGTGTTGTGGTGTCCGTTGATTGGTTATGGGTTCTTCAGAAATTCGGCCAATTAACAACAACATCCAGACGAGTTCCCTATCAATACAGATACAGGGCGAGCCATATGTAATGCTGCAGGTAAAGCAAAAAAAGACGTCACAGTTCCACTACCGAATATTGATGAATGAACCTAACTAGATGTAAACGTCAAAAATAGTTAGGATAAAGGCATAGTTTACCATGATGATTAAGGGAGGTTAACAGCGACACTCTCCTTATTGTTTCTGTAATTTGTTTTAGTTTCTTGTCGGAACTGAAGTATTTGCATGCTTTTTGCCTCTTCGCATTCTTTGACGATATGCAATTCTTTCGCCTCTTTATTTTTTGGTCTTTCGCCTCTACAATTCTGTGCCTTATAATGTAATTAATTTTTTTAATAGTCTCGATGGTCAAGTTTTTATTTAATTCAGTATCTCTTGTCAATCAGAGTTAGTGTTTTGTTGTTATCTCATAACCTGTTTTGAATTCAGTGACAACATGGAACTAATGTTAGTTCTCAATTTTGTCCAGTTGTCTATTGTTGTAGAGTCGGATAATAAACACAAAATACCAAGCTCCTGTTCAATTTTTTCACGATTATCATCTCATATGTCAAAATCTTTTTTTCTTTCTTTTCTGTTGGTTTTTCAGCCGTTTACATCGAAGGCTAGTATTTCCTACAAGGTTGGTTATGGTCAAAACTTATACCTGCACCTAGATCGTGGTGGCAGTGACCATGGTAATTCATAATATTGCTCTACGTCCACATCAGGTTTGTCCGATCTAGGCACATACACCTGTAATATATTGTAATGAAATTAGCCCTCAGCTAAAGAAAATGGTAAAACTAAAACATTGTTCAGAGTTATTTAAATAAGACACAGGAAAAACAGGCATAACTAGTTAGAATCAAAAATAAGTAGAGTGAAATAGAAATCTAATGAATCAAATCATTTAACTTGGGAAGAATTGAGTACTTATTAGATAGAAATGCACCAAATAAGAAAGTTTATTTGAGGAAGTGTATTATCGTACCTTGTCAAAAGTTTCAATTACAAAACTATCTAACGCCAAGCATAATTTAAAGATATCATGGAATTTAAGTAGAAAAGTATAAACTAGGATAAAGACTTACCAATATTAGGCAAAATTTACAAATAATAATGCACATTTCAATAACTATATGCATAAATAAACATAGAGCAGATCATCAATAAATAAGGATTCCCAAATTTCTTCTGAACAGTTTGCTGATGTGATGAAGTTGCTAAAAAGGTAAAATAGAGTTCATAAACAATAAAAAAATACAATACATAAATAAAAAGACAAGCAAATAGGTAAATTTTGGAAAAATAGAGTGTAGGAGGAAGCTCCATAAGAAAATTCACTTAACCAGACAAAATAATGTTATAATAGTTTGTACATATAATAATTAGGGAAGTTTAGTGTGTGAATAATATAAAAACACTTATATAAGAAGTGAAAAAGGTGAACTGAAACAAATAAAGACAATTTTAAGTGAACTTAAAGTGATATAACCTAGCCAAAAGACAAATATTCTCCAGGAGATAAAATAAACACTGTGCCAGTGAAAACTCCATATATTTAGGAAATTAGGAAGTTTATAGAATAGAAATTGTAGATTAGATTTAACATTTAGTGAATAGTTAGTTTGTAAAATCGAAAAGAAAGTATCAGATTGAAGAAAACTACGAAGGGCAAAATCTAAATTACAAAGCAAAATAGACCCATAGTTGATAGAAAATAATTTAACCAAAATTAAATTCTCTTTAAAATGAGACCAGTTTCAAAACATATACTGAAAATTCAAAATTTATTAAAATAATTACTTAAAATGTTCATCTAGGAAGCTGTTAGATCGTTAGCGTCGCTTTATCGTTGTTCAATTGTCCGAGGTGATAAATACATGGTGCACGCAATATTCGAGAGAGTCTGCATTTTTCAGTCGTGGTAAACGTATATGATATTTTCTTGTTAAAATATAGTTACCATATAAGATGTTGTTGATGTAACAAAGTGATGCTTGACAGAAGCCATAACCTAAAATAAAGGTTATGGTAGAGCGCGTAAATTAAAAATCAGTAAGGTTCAATTTGGTAAAGTTTACAAATAAAAGTAAAGTGAAGTGATTTGCAACACAAAACAATCTATGAAGAAATGCATTTCTAAGCAAGAAGAAAACTGTAATTTCAAGAGATGGTAAAATTTCAATTTACTGTTTGATATATAATATGGAATGAAAATGATGATATAAATAAATGGTTAAATAAATAAATAATGGAAATTTGAAGAAGAATGGACAATAGTGAAAAAAATTGCCAAATAAGGAAAGACAATGAACCCATGTTATTAAAGGTAAATAATTTTGTAATGGTTGACTTGTATATATTCAATTTGAAAATTGTGATTATTGTTTATGTAGATTTAATTAGATAAGAATAGTAAATAGTAGACTTGAAAAAGAGAATTCTCATAAATAGTAGTTAAGATAATGTTACAAGTTAAAATGAATACGAGATTCGTTGAATTTTTAAATATTATAAATAAAGCATATTGTACTTAATTTAAATTAAGTGAATTTTTTAAAAAGTAAAATAAATGGAACATGATAATTAATATCAAAGAAATAAATAAAATTTAATAAGAAATAGTTAAAGTAAAGAATCTAATTAAAATAAAAATTAAATAAAAGAGAATAAGTATAAATGAATTAAAATAAAGAAACCAGGTAAGGTAATGCAAGGGTCTTCAAACGAAGGAGCTGCAGGAACCAAGTTAGCAATGAAAGGTAAGTACAATGATTGTCTGAGTTAATTGATTTGATGATTTTAAATTAATGCAGATAAGTGTTCATTTAAAAATTATGTTTAAATTTTGTTAAAAGTAAAATAAAAAAAACTAAGCCTGTCTTTCCACAAACATTAGCAGGATGATTATTTAAAATTGATAGTAACACTTTTGAACCCACAAAACAAAACCAAACTAACCTAAAATTGTGTAATTAGAATAAAATAACAATATAAATTAATGTATTATAAATATTGAAAAGAAAATTAAAACTAAATAAATAAATAAACATAAATCATTTACAAAAACATTATAATATTTATGGTGACAGTTTTTCAGTTAATTGGGGATTATAATTCTATAAGAATATGCGGTGATCAGGGTCATTATGTGACCTGATCAATATCTAGTTTCCTAATTAAAGCAATGTTTGGGTGTTCCATGTGCCTATACTTTTTTTTTCATCTTAAATCTCTGGTGGACCAACACTTCCCGAGACTGAGAGCCATAACAATTTAAACATTTAAACTCAATAAGTCGCTTTAGAGAAATGAGTAAAAATTCATTAAATAATTGTCCCTTAAGAAGAGTTTTCTCTAATTTTCTAGCAAACTATAAATCACACGTTATATAAAATTATGTGTTACCTTGCCGCGATATTCCTTAACACTTTCCAGTTTAAATACTTGAAATTGGTTAAACTGTTTTGGAATAATAGATGAGCATACATTAAAAAAGACTCCGATGACTTGACAACTTCCCCTTTTTCGAGAGTAACTTGAAGCATCATTATTTACCATGGTTAATCATTATCTTAAGTGAAAAACGTTCAGAATCATCAACTAGTGTTTAAGGTTGAATGAAGTGGGGATGAAATTCATTATTTTTAATATCGAAATTCTGATTATTGATAATAGAGCTACATATATATTTTCTAGAATTTCACTTAAGCAACAACATGGTAAATTGAGAACTCAATATATTATAGCTTATATGAAAAATGGCATACCATACTAACTGAAAAGTATTTTTTATTTACACTGATGTCGTCACTTGATTATCTTACACAAATCTCTCTCTTAATTATCTCAACTAGATCATGTTTTCATTGATGTCGAAAACGTTTTCAGCATTCATTTGGACAGACCACACATAAAATATACGCCTAATCTTCTTAAAGTCTTCAAAGTCGGCTTAATCTAAAGGAAAGAGTTGCAACTGACCGTACCTAAGTGCATTAATAGGTCCTTGTTCGTAATCTGCTTATTTTTCTGCAACACCGCAAAGATTGAATCTGTTCTTCTTTATTTTCTGCCAAGCCAGTTGGACATTATTGTGGTAATCCGTGGCTTAAAAGACGGCAAACGAATTGAGTATGGAAGAGAATAATTTAATAATCTGTTATTTGTAAATAGTAATGTAAGAAGATTTGGTGTACCGAATTACTTTGAATTTATTTTAGGGATAATTAAATTGAATTTTTCATTTATTTTTGAAGAAAATCACAAATAAGTGCTTATGCTGCTTTTTGGTAATGGTGTGTAATCGTTTCAAATAGATGTGCCCGATTTTGTAGGAAAAATATGTTAATTGAAACAGTATCAAAATATTTTTCTGTTATTCAGTCAACTTTATATCATGAAGATAAATAAGGTCCGAGTTTACTTAAGGGCCTTTTGGGCACTGACCCCAACCGATTTGGGGCCCTAACCAACTGTATATCAAAATTTAAAAAAATTATATTTACAGGACAAATTTGAGCAAAAATTGTAAATAAAAGCCTAAATACAAAATAGTTATCAGTCAAAAAAAATAAAGACACAATGTTTACATTGCATGAATAGTGATAATTTGTTAGTAGGTTTTTGTATTCTCAATGCTAAAATTAATTAGAAATTGTTTGCGAGTATTACACACTCAAGAACTTCTGAATAGCCTCATTATAATCAGTACAAAAGAAGCTGTCTAAAATATTTAAACAGGTACACATCAAAATACTATCCCTATATCTTATAGAGCATCAATTTGAGATCAGCATTACAGAATTTTGCCAAAAGGTATAATACTCGTCACATTTCATTCAGACGGATCCCAAAAAGTTTGATCGAAACAAAACATGACAATTCATCGGCTAAACCTTACATAAAGATCACGTTAACTTCTTCCAGCTGAAATTGGATTGAAGCGCTGTAGGATTTCTGATGAGCATTTCGAAAGTTTGTACTTCATAGAACTATTAAAAAAAATAGAGATATAATTGGTTACAAAATTATGCAAAAACATTTAATTAGGTTTCCATAAAATTTCTTAGTGTTTCAAAAAAAGGCCTTAATGTTTTCATTTAAAAATTGGGCCCATTAACTTGTAGTTAACGTCTCTCGGAAAGTGGTTAGTAATACATAATGCTCAGAAAGTAATTAGCTTAGAACACTGAACGTAAGTTAAACTGGTCGTCCATCTTGGTTGTCCTGCTTGTGTATATATTGTACATTATAATAAACATGTAGTAGTTGATTAATTATTACCAGGTTTATGGTATATATTAATATTGAAGACAGAATTTTAGAATACATAGCAAATAGTTTAAACCCATTTGATAATGGTCAATAAAATCGAAAAGACCTTGGAAGAAGAAGAAACACCAAAGTGATCCATCTCTGTTTGATTTATAGTTTTATGAAGTAGAAGGTCGTCACAGGGGAAGTTCAGTATATATTCTTCAATTTCTGCAGATTTTTTCCTTCAAATCTCTATGGGTTGATGTTGAAGCATAACACTCTGTCATTTTAATCTTGTTTTTTGTGATAATTACTGTTTATGGAAGCTACTCTCTCTTTAAAATTTTCTGGTTTATTAATGATTATTGAGGGCTTAACGTAACAAAATATCTAAACAAGACAAAGTAAATAATAATAATAATTAACCCGTTTACTTTCTACCAATACTTGGTAACCATGTTATCAAAATTTCCCAAAATTACTATAGATATATTTATAGCATTTATTTAGTTAAAAATGGTTTAATGATGAAGGTAGTCAACTGTCGGAAACAATTGTCAGTATTTAATAAATCACGGCAAATTACATCTGATATCCTACAGTCTGATGGTATCCCATTTCACTTTAGTAATTGCTTTCTTTAGTCTTCACCTATTACAGATCGAACCTAAACCTGTCGCCATAGAGACTATTGCCCAGTAACTGCTCTAGCTAAAGAAGACACACCACTTGATCCGAAAATACTTTCTAGTATAATACGTAAAATGTTCTTTTGCAATTTACCAATAAACTCGCAATTAAATTCCGTAATAAAATTGAAGTAACAACTAGATAGATGGAAAATAAAAAGCAATAGGTTTGTGTAAATGCTGACCTCACCACATTTCCAAATTCTACAAACACTCTTTCGACTATTTTTTTTTCATAAATTGCATGAATAATATGAGCTGTGTACTTACTAAGAACGAAAATTTGGACACCCATTTACGACTAAATAAATTTTATAAATATTACATAATTTGTATTTATGATTACATGTACTTATTTGCTGCCACATCTACAGTCTAGTAGTGTAAGTGCAAACACATAACTAATATAGTTTTCAAATACGGCAGAATACAACACGGCAGTTAATAGTATCTGACAGTAGATGGCGCAGAATTGAATCTGTACAGAATTCTGCTATACTGTGCCAGCTTCTGGCGAGTAGCGTAAACAACACTAAGGGTAAAAAGATATTTCACTAACAAAATTAGAACTACTATTAATATTAATTCTAGAATTATAGTTCCCGTCAACAGATGACTATATAAAATGAGTTGATTAAAATATATGTGCGTTTGTGCTATACTGTCTATGTTAAAAAACTGAAATATAGTTGTTATTGGTACCATGGTATTATAATTCTATAGTTATTATAAGTTTCCTTTATGGAAATGCATATTTCAAGTACTTTGATCTAGTAGGCTCAAATCTTCTCTAGTCACACTTCTCTATTGGGTCCAGCATGTCTCTAATAAATAGTCTTTATTTTGAGGAACAAATTATTGTTATCGGTTCCCCTGTTTATACCAGGCAAACCACTAGCATGATATTTATAATTTTTTGGTAAAAAATTAAGCGTAATACTAAAAACTATATTATTTTATTTTTTATAAATCATAACTTTGAATATTTTTAAGCGAAACCACGTCTGTATAGAAAGAAAATTGGCCAGATAAAGGCCATTTTTGAACCTATCGGAATCTATCTGCTAGTCCAATATAACCAGTGGGAGATTTAGGCTCCATGCCGTCCTCGACCCCGTTCGATCTGTTGCCCTTTTGACTACATAGGCACGTGATTATCAAAATTAAGCATCTAATTTTCAAATATTTATATAATTATGTTTTGAATTCTTTTAATTTAAGTACTCATATACCATCTTATTTACTTACATATTTTTTAAGTATATAAATTACAGGTTTAGTTGGCCAGGGAGCGTCTTCAGTCTTCATAATCAATTTCTTGCACTAATTGAGCTTCAACTGAGAATAATGCAACATTATTAACTCATCTTGACCACCAGTTGTACCTATATAGCTGTGCTTTTCATCCCGGAAGACTTTGGTGCTGGGGTTATTAAAACATGATTTATAGAAAAATTTACATTTACATTAGGGTAAGGAAAACATTTAAAACCTAATGTTTTGATTCAGCTAAATATTCAAAGAAATTGAATTTTACGGTAAGATTATTTATCCGTTATTTTAGGACCTCACAGTATATTAATAAATATAATCTTTATAAAAAGAATTATTATATCGTAGGGGAAAATTTTGCCGCTACCAAAATTTTGGCGGCGTAGGCCCGGGCCTCACTGGTCTAGGTTTAAGTTTGCCACTGAATATAACCAGTTTGCTTTATTGAAATTAATGGGATTTTAATATTCCGTAATTGTATGAATTCCATATGGACGTAAGCTGTATTTGATCAATTGAAGACCGCTAAGAATTATGGAACGTATTTCGTAATACAGAATAAAAATGTTTTAATGGTCTTTCCGTACACTGTACACAGTGAGTTTAATCATTTATATTTGTAAATACTATATTCAAATATACAATTTAACGTTTCACATAGAAACTTGTATGGGTATATATGTGGATTGACAGCTAACAAAACACATTAGGTTCCAATACAATTTATTTGTTGGAATCTATACTCTCTATACTATAAACGACACCATATTGGAACATAAACATAATCAGTTTATCATTTTTGTGCGTATTATTGTATATTAGGATGGGTAGTAATATAAATGGACTTTCATAGACTACCGAGCGAAAAATGAGACGAAAATAGAAAGAGATATATTTGTTTACAAATACTCTGGCTCCAACAGTAGCGTCCAATCAACATTGGGTTAAAGCAACATGTTATTCATATTCAAAATAACACAACTACACGTACCTAATCCACAAATATAAATATATTAAAATCGTTAAAAGATGTGCACAATAACAAAAACAATTAGTTACTTAATTACTAAAATGTGACAGTATTTCTCAAAACATTTATTTATTCATGTAAAATGTAGTTTTATTTAATACTTAAATGTCCTTTTGTAAAACTCCATTACAACATTTATTGTAGACGCGAGATGTAAATTTAATAACATGTATCAAATACATAAATAAGTGTTCGAGAGGACATTCTCTTGTGGGAAGCGCAACTGATGAAGGTTCCCTGACCAGAAACAATATATATTATATATATTGTCTTACATACATGGGAATAACACCTCGAAGAGAGTACTCAATTACTAAGTTTGTGATTTGACACTTACAGGTGGGAAGATAATTCGGCAAACGAATATGCCGTTATTCTGCATGTTAACCGATGAAATAACACTTTATTAATATTTTTTACACTTATACAAAATAATCACTGATTTCAAACAAGTTTCAATCTCAAAACACTTTAAACAATATGAATTACGAAGTTAACCTTAAATCAAAATGTAAATAAACAGACTTGCGAGCTGTTACGTGCTGGACATAAATAGCGTAAAGTATCGCCGTTCAATCAATGCGTACAATACCTAGATTTACGTCTTATTGGTTAGAATGGAAAGAAGTTTGGCATCTGTTAGCATTTGTTTACTTTTTTCCAGCACACAACTTTCAACCCATTTTTAATGTAAACAGACAGCTCCATTTATATTAATAGTCATTGGTTCAGTCCCAAATAATCCATAATGGTATTTGCTTTAATGCTTTAACAAAATCGTAGAAGTGCATATTTTAGAACTTTATGTATTTAGTAAATTAATTTACAGTATTATGTTTCAGAGTAAGGCATGTACTTAAGGACTGTAGCAATTGGCATTAAAAGATTTTTGAGGAGATTTACTTTTGATTCAGTTCTTGAAAATGACAGAGTTACAAATTTGACACACTAAACGTCCCACGGCATTTCCAGAAGTCCAAGATAATTCAAACGCTTTTCAACGAAATAAAATTTATTTTCCAGAAATTCCAGGCATCTCTACATTGCTCCAAATAAATAATATAACACAATAAAAATACCCATATTTACAAAAGTATTATTACAATATTACTACGTTCCCGATGAACATGGTTTCAAATTAGACAACGTCTTAGCTATATGTCTAAGAATATTCTGAGGCACTGCTTCGTGCAGTGCTTTCTGGAAACTAGAGTGACTAGAAAGACAGGAAAACAACAATTTCCCATGATTTCTGGCTTCCAAACTTCCATCTGCTAGGGCGTTAGCACCGGCCACAAAAATCTTGTCTCTAATATCTTTCGGCAAATGGAAAATTTTCTCCGGTCCAAGTCTCTTCGCCAAGTCCTTCAACAACCTCATGGAGGCAGATCGCACTATACCGTTCTGGTGGGCACATCCTCTGGTAGCGATAACTGTTACTACTCTATGGGGTGGAAGATGTTCGCACATTACATCTAGGGCGGCATTAGCATCTGCACGAAGGAATTTATTGGTATCTGCTGTTCTGTGGAGAAGTGGTCCTGCAATTTCTTCAAATTCCTAGAATAGGAAATATTGGATATTGTTATTCAAATATATAATTGTTTATGACAACTAATAATTTAACAATGAAGTACCAGACTTTCATGCAGAAGTCAGACATCTGTACTGCTAGAACTTCAAATAAAGCTCGAAGTACTCTATTCATGTTCAAAAGCAAGAAATAAATGAATTATTATTGACACCAATCTTGTCAATGAAAAACAGAGAACAAACTATCGTTATAAATATAGAATTATAGAATTCATAGACCAAAATTCAACTCAACAATTGGGTAATTTGTGTTCTCAAAATGAGTATTGTGAAATAAATGGTTTTTTAAAAATTTAGAGGAATATTTTAGAAACCACGCTCTTTCTATTGGAGTGTTACTTAGATATTTTGAAAGTTCGTAAAATGAATTTCAATTTGTCTATCTTAGATTTTCGTTAAAATCCCGCAAACTTGGTTTAAAACGGTTGTGAAAATTGCATTGTAGGCACAAGTTCGTGAAAGGTGGGGAGCGAAGCGTCAGTCGACAGCCAAGCTATTTAACCCTTTGGGACCCAATTTGTTATATCTTCGTAATTTTTTTATAACATATGTGACGTTTTAGTGAATAGTATTTATTAGTCGGTTATAAATAATAAAAACATCATAAATAAAATAAATAATAGTGGGATTCACACGTCCCAATGGAATTTTTGATCTGGAGATATTTGTCCCAGAGGGGTGATAAAAAGATTAGTTCAACTTCAAAAAAGGGTTTTATTTAGAGATAAAAAATAAAAAACAAGGATTCTAGATAAAAGGATTAGGTTTTTTATGATTTAGGATGTATGATACAGGGTGAAATAATATTTGGACAATCCTATATCGCACATTTGACATATAGTTGTCGTTCAAGTTCATTAAAACCATCGGAAGGCTGAGACTACTGATCTGACTCATCACTGTTATGAAACGGGTCTTGTTCTGGTAGCAAATCCCTATTATTATTGCAAAAAGTGTAAAAATTATTTTGGAATGTCGGACACGCACTATATAGTGTCTGTTTATGAACAAACTGGAAGCTCACAGCTTTGCCACCTTTATCAAAAAAGCTGCGGTATAACACGTTTTCTTTAAAAAAAGCGTTATAGACTATTTCCAATGTAAAACGGGGCATATAAGGCACAGTAAGACAATTACTCCCTGGGTTCTATGTGTCCCATTGGGGCCGATAATAGGGTCCAATGATCATTTAGATGAAGGATATTTTGAATGACATTTCATTGAAAAAAGTTTGCATTCTGTTCAATGGATAAATCTCATTTTATATTTTAAAATTTTCTTGTTTATTCAAAATTTGACTTTATATAATCTACTCATTTAAAAGTAATACTATTCTGACAGCTAATGGTTTTTCTGATACTGTAGGTATAGAAGGTATTAGATTTTATAACAAATAACGGAGATATGGAGGATTATAAGATTTTTAAGATGAAAACATAGTTTTATTCAATTGATGTACACTTTGGCAAATAAACCAGAGCAGATGTATGATACTAAATGTAGGTATGTACTTTTTAACCATTTTTTTAAGTGAATCAAAAATTATAATATTTTTGTACAGAGCAATCTTTTCGTTCATTAAAAGAATCCAATTAGGATATTTGAAAAATTATATATATATATATATATATATATATATATATTTGTTTTTAAGTTTTCGCGTGCACTAAATGTTTTAGGTGGTTTCCTGGAATTCATCGGCGTAGTTGATAACTGATCCCTGCCGGGATCGATGGTAAAATGACGACGTTTCGGCAGAGTCACATCTGCCCTCTTCAGGTCGGTTCGCATAACGGCTGCGTGTTCACGGTGCCAACCAATAGGCGCCGAGCCGCGACTATATAACAGCGCGAGCGCTTCTGAACATCTTAGTATTCGAGTAACTAGAAGCGAAAGTAGAAGGCTACGAGAATTATGCGAACCGACCTGAAGAGGGCAGATGTGACTCTGCCGAAACGTCGTCATTTTACCATCGATCCCGGCAGGGATCAGTTATCAACTACGCGGATAAATTCGCGGAAACCACCTAAAACATTTAGTGCCCGTGAAAACTTAAAAACAAATATAGTGAATCTCTACGTGGAGAATACTTTTCATTTGTGTAAAACATTTGAGAAATTACGCGCGAAAAGAAGCAAACTTTTGTGCGATCTACATTTTTTACAACGATGCCGCGATGAAGGAGTTATTCCGAAAAACATGAGGTAAAGTTCTGGAAGAACAACAGAAAAACACATGGAAAGCTAGTTGTGCCCTACTTAGGGAAGCCATACGTGATGTCAGAAGAGATTTGGATGTTCTTAATACTAAACTCCTAGATATCCACCTACAGGTAAGCAATACACTCCACCCAATAATATGGGATAAATTCGATGAGATTAGTGAATTTAGGGCCGAAACGAATGCAGAGTTGACAACAAGGCAACAACAGACAAAATTTAACAAATTGAAGCTCCAGCAGAAGCCCAAAAACGAATTTTTCTCGGAAAATAACGGTCACAGTCTAACCTCACGGCAATTGGAAACGAATAAAACCGTTTATAACTTATCTTCGGTCCAACTGAACTCTTCCTCGATTGGCGTGTTGGCTAAGGGATTCAATTACGCTATTGCTCCCTCTCACATACCAACAGAGAGCATAATATGTGGCGTGGAAATGGCAGTTTCAAAATTAGAGGCGAACACCGCTGAAATAATTAGACAAGATGTGTCACATGTTCTAAGAAAGTCTAAACCACCCAAAAGAAACCTATCTATAGAAGAAAATGAGGCCTTGAAACAACTACGCCTCAACAAGGACATTGTCATTCTACCCGCTGATAAAGGAAATGCGACTGTAATTTTAGATACAGCGGATTATTCAAACAAAATTCAAACATTGCTACAAGATCCAGCATATAAACAAATTACTACTGACCCAACAACTTATTTGGAGAAAACAACCAAGGCCAAAATCCAAGCAAGTAGGATCGACAAAAATCAACTCATTCCGCGTGAAAAGTCATCGAGATGTCCGAAATTCTATGGGTTGCCAAAATACATAAAGACGGTGCACCTTTGAGGCCAATAGTAAGCTCAGTTGGATCCCCAACCCAACACATAGCCAAATACTTAGCCCAACAACTTCAACCGTTTGCAGAGGAGGCAGACTCATGTGAAAAATTCGACACATTTCATCGAAATACTTAGAAAAACTGTCTTACAACCAGAGTGTCTTCTTGTAAGTTTTGACGTAGTGTCCCTTTTCACCAACATCCCTATCGACGAAGCCTTGGATATCATAATAGAAAAATACAAACCACCTCAACACCTTGTAGACTTAACAAGGCACTCTCTGATGAACACCTATTTTGTTTACGAGAACCAACCATACAAACAAGTGGAAGGAGCTCCAATGGGATCGCCACTCTCACCAGTTATAGCGAACCTTTTTATGGAGAACTTTGAGGAGTTGGCACTAAGAACAACAACTCTCAAACCCAGTTTATGGTTGCGATATGTGGATGATACATTTGTGATTTGACCTCATGGGAGGGAACAACTCAATACTTTTTTAGACCACCTTAATGGCATCCATCACAAAATAAAATTTACCATGGAGGTTGAAGCCAACAATCAACTGCCGTAACTTGACGTTCTCATAAATAGGAAGGAAGATGGAACCCTTGGCCATACAGTATATAGGAAAGCAACTCACACCAACAGATACCTTCATGCTAATTCTCATCACCACCCAGCCCAACTACAAGCCGTCGTCAAGACTTTAGTAACCAGATCACAAAGACTAGCTGACCAGGATAACATCAAACAGGAAATGGACAGTTTAAAAACAGCTTTGAGACAAAACGGATTTACAGACCGAAATATACAAAGAGCCCTAAGTCAAAACCGAGACAAACAGACGAGGAGCATGAGACACCAATAACGAAGGCTTATTTACCGTATGTCAAGGGGACCACGGACAGTATTGCAAGAATTCTACGGAGACACAATATCGATACTATTTTCAATACAGAAAGAAAAATAAGCACGGTGTTGAGGACTCCGAAGACGAGGATCCCTTTAGAACAACAGGGAGTGTACGAGATTCCATGTGCAGACAGTCATAAAACCTATGTGGGGCAAACTAATAGAAGAATTCAAGCTAGACGTGATGAACACAAGAACGCTGTAAGAAGGCAGGAAAAAACAACATCCATTGCGGAACACGCCACCACGATGTCACACCGAATAGACTTTGAGAACACCAGAGTACTGGCAAATATAGAACACCCGAAATCAAGACTAGTAAGAGAGGCAATTGAGATAGAGGCCTCACAGTCTAAACGCACGCAATAAAATTCAGAACTTATCGAATTGTTGGAAAATTCTATTAAACACCGTACCGGCCCGGACCCGTCCAATAACAACTCAACTGGAAATAACAAATCAGCAGGCGGAAGGCGTGCCCACTGAGCGCCCAGGTCCAATCACACGCAGCCGTTCACGGTGCCAACCAATAGGCGCCGAGCCGCGACTATATAACAGCGCGAGCGCTTCTCAAAATCTTAGTATTCGAGTAACTAGAAGCGAAAGCAGAAGGCTACGAGAATTATGCGAACCGACCTGAAGAGGGCAGATGTGACTCTGCCGAAACGTCGTCAGTTTACCATCGATCCCGGCAGGGATAGTTATCAACTACACGGATGAATTCCCGGAAACCACCTAAAACATTTAGTGCCCGCGAAAACTTAAAAACATATATAAACATATATATATATATATATATATATATATATATATATATATATATATATATATATATATACTATTTCATTAAGTAAAATGCTCGACAAATTATAACGACATTAACATCCACTACTCATTTGGGCATGCCATTCATGACACTAGAGGTTAAAATATTTAAATGTGTAAGACACATATGATTATAGAATTCAGAATAAGAATTTTGTATAACTGCATCGAAAACTTCAAGTTTAGTTTTACCTGCGGCATTTTCGTAAATGCATTTGCACAAAATAGTCAACAACCCGTGGCGCAAAAAGATTGCTTCCCTTAAATTAGCTTGACCACCGCTACCACATTTTCTTCTGTTTCCCTCTGGCATGAACTCTCACGTAAAGTGCAATATTCACAAGCATTTTACAATTTTTGTACAGTGTCAAAAAAAATCCAAGATATACAAATTGAAGTACATGATACGAGCTTTTAAAATGCATTTGGTATATCCCTATCAGATAGACGCATATAATTCGGTACCGTTGGCAAAATATTCCTCTTAATTGTTTAAATTACAATTTTGCAAAAACTACTAATCTTACAAAATCCATATTGAGCTGAATTAATTCTAACATTGTAGTCAATCATTGAGCGACAAAAAAGGACCTAACAGCAAAGTTTTATAGAAGGGTACGACGACTGTTGAAAACCAAACTAAACAGTAAAAATCTGTTTCAGGCTATTAACACCTATGCGTGTTCAGTGCTCAGTTACTCTTTCGGTATAGTTAATTGGTGCAAGACTGACATTGCAAAATTACAACGAAAAGTTCGAGTTTTACTAACAAAAGCTCAAGATCACCATTCCAAAGATCTGTTGAACGTGCAACTTTGCCACGGTATAAACGAGGAAGAGGATTGGCAGATCTAAGCAAACTATTAGATCAACAAATTTCTATTTTGCGTAGTCATTTCCAGAAACTCGCAGAATTTTCTTATCTACACAGAGTCATGTGCCAGGTTGATGACTCAACACCACTGCGACTGACACAACAACACGTCCAATTACACCACCAGACCACTGACCAGAAACTGCTGAAATGGAAAGAGAAGCCCCTTCATGGAAGACATATAAATGATGTCAACCAAGATTATGTCGACAGTGCAGCGTCGAACTACTGGTTGATCTCTGGTCATATGTTTCCTAAAACGGAAGGCTTTATATTGGCAATCCAAGATCAAGTAATCTCAACTAAGAACTATCTAAAGTACATCGTTAAAGACCCTTCTATTATCAACGACAGATGCAGGTACGGTTGCCAAACATCTGAGTCTATCCAGCATATCACAGGAGGTTGTCAAGCGTTCGCTGCAACTAAATACAAAGAACGATACGATGCTGTGGCTAAAATACTGCACCAGGAACTAGCACTGAAACTTGAACTATCACAGTCGGTAAGATTACCATACTATAAATACAAACCAATTAGAAAATAACAACTACAAGCTGTACTGGGACCCTACGATACTGACTGATCGGACTGTTGCTCACAATAGACCAGATATAGTTTTGGTAGATAAAGTCGCCCGGAAAACAACTTTAATTGAGATAGCAATTCCTAACAACAATAATATAAATATCAAGCAGGCTGAGAAACAAACCAAATATAGGGATTTGGAATTTCAAATAAAGACACAGTGGGACATGAACAACACACGAACTGTACCAATTGTTATGTCAACGACAGGACTAGTTCCAAAACATCTACTAAACAATTTAAAATACCTCGGTCTGGTCGAACATCTTTACCAACAAATGCAAAACGCCGTCCTGTTAGGAACAGCCCGGACGGTCAGGAAGTTTATGGGAAACTGCTGCCACGACTCTAACCACGCGCCTGGAAACCTGGCAAGGGCTCCCATTATATGTATTACGTTATTGTAGCTATTAAATTACATTCTTAGTTTAAGCTATTTTTGGTTGGTACAGTATAGACACTTTCAAAAAAATTAGCAAATGCATTGATTATTTTTGGAGGTAACAGAGTACTCGTAACAACACTGCGTACGGGAATAGCGAGCAGTAATTAAGTAGGTAAACATTATATCAACCCTTTTCAGTATAAAAAGGTCTAAAATAAATTGTTTTATAGATATTTTACCCATGATCACATAATTGTAGAGAAAAATGAAGACTACATCTGCTACAAGTGTAGAGAAGGGATAGGCGCCATATCAGTACCTGTGAGTCGGAGATAAAATCTCAGTTAGGCAAAGAAAAGGAAGCAACGTAGTAACTACAGTGACTTTAATAGTATAACATAGAAGTTAAGTTAGAATGTGTCAATCATAGTGGAGATTACTGATACTTACATTTGGGCAATATGACGGCAGAGAAATAATAATCTGCTAGCCGAGGAGATCGGATTCTATTTGGAGGAGAATTACTGAGTTCCTAGAGAGAATGGGTATATAATTGCCTATTATAGGCAGCTAAGCTTACAAACAACCCTAGCGAAGAAAAGATAGAAAACAGCACAAACACGTTTTTGAAATGATCCCAACGAAAAGGGTAGGAGGAAAGAAGAGTTAATAAAGCAGAGTGATCTTAGAAGAGTAACGTTTCTGGCGCAATAGAAAAAGTTGAAAAATATTGCCTGCGCAACATCGACACTACGTACATCATATGGACAAAATTCAAAATATTCTAGTATTCATTCTTACCATTTCTAAGCCCTTCTTGCAGGTCCCAAACAATTCAGAAGACGTATTGCAAGCAGTCCTGGCGACTTGCGATCTCAAATTTTTTATATGTTTCGCTAGACCAGCACAAACGGCATGCATTTGTGCTTCTACAACATCAGGATTATGTTTGATAACTTTCGTAAGATTCTGTAGACCTTGGACGACTACTTCCCACTCCGGATTGCTCATTTGTGCCAAAGATTGCTGGAGTGTTTCCTTAGGTTTGTTGGCTGCCCTCGAAGATTTCGGAGTAGTTTCATGAATGCTTCTAGGGGTAGATTTGATAGAGCGCTTACTGTGTGACCTCGATAACCTTCTACTTAGTTTCCTGGTTATAGTAATCTCTGACGTTTCTTCTATTTCTAATGGTAGATGCATTTCTTCAGGCAGATTTGTTTCGAACGTCGATAAATCAGCTGCTGTCGTTATTATTCTTTCTCCGGTAGTTATAAAAGTGTCTTTTATTATGGGCGCTGAAGAGGTGGACTTTCTTCCGGAGTTGATTTCAGGTAAAAAGTTGTGATTATGTAGATCGGTAATAGATTTACTCTTGTTGCTATTTTCGCTCAAAATTTTTGCGTTATCTGAAAAATCAGAGTCTTTTATGATAAGTGTGCTAAATCCATTCAATCTCAGTTCATCTCTCTCCGATTCTATGCTTCTGATAGACAATTTGTCGATTTTAGTTTCGCTAATTTCTTCAATTACGTCAGTAGTTTCAGCTGAGCTTATTGAAGCATTTCGCTGAAAAAAAAACAATTTGTTATTAATGAAAACATTGAGTAAAGTTTCATTTAGGACAGTGATTTCTGTATGCAAAGTACCACAATTTTCTATGATTTTTGGAGCGAGAATAGAGCAGTAGCCCATAGTTGCTGGTTACAAGTAAATATATTCTAGTATATTTCAAAATTATTAAGATTTTGGACAATCTATAAATATAGAACAAGAATAGCAATACAAAACAAATATAAATAAGTACTAGTTGTAATGTTAGTCATCAGGTGTCCTTTTTGGGTCTTTAAGTGTATTTCATTGTATTGTTGTATTGTCGGTTTTCGCCTACCATTTCCTAAGATTCTATGTTAGAATTTCTGATCTTAGAACAGGTCATTTAAAACAGACATGCATTAGTTTTTTCATTTTTTAATAGCCTCTGTAACTTGATAAAAAGGCTGCAATCAGTCTTCTTGATAGGAAAATAGAAAGAAAAATATATGAAAAACGCTCGTATAGCTGAAATTCTGTTTTAAATTATAATTGTTTAGACATAACAGGTGAGTGTAATGAGTTTTTCATATAACAGTCGTTGTTTTCTTATAGGACCTCATTATATCACTAATTTTTTAAAATCAATAGATACGGAGAAATTTATGATTAAATGCCATAAAGTGTACTAACAAATATTTAATTTGAATATAAAAATAAATATTAAACCTATATATGTTAAATAGGAAACTGTGCCCGTTAAATTGACGTAAGCAAGCCGTAATTCGGATTCTCTAAGCATATTTCATATTATTTCAGGTGATATTTGTTGAAATTCATACGTGATGTGATTTTTTAAATCTTTCAATTTATTCTGCTTAGTCACATACGCTCTACGTTTTAGATAACCCCAAAAACTAGGCTAGGCGCCATAGCAGGTTACTTTATTTTACTACTTCGCCTATTTCATTGACGTGAAAATATTTGCTGCATTTCTTTACTAAAGTAATGAAGTGCACTATCTTGTTGAAGCCAAATTAAATCTGCTGGAATGTTGGAGTTATTCACAGTTGGGAACATGTGAAATAACTTGGGAATTAAAATGCACTTAAATTTTTAAATATATTTGACCTGTTAAAGAGAAATAGAAAAAATGACGTCCCGTGACTCTGTTCTCTATAATGCTATCCCAAGGATTGCTAAATTAGGGATATTTAGTATGAACTTCAATAGCCCAGATGGCGCACTATGGGTCAAATGGCATTATTTTTAACGGAAACCTAATATCTTGAGCAAAAATAGAGATATCGAAAGATTTTTTTTTAATTGAACCTTAGGTTATTTAGATTAAGGGAAAATTATTTAGAATGTAATCATCAACTATTATAGTAGTGGAAATGAGGGTTGATATGGTGCCCATTTCAAAATTCGAACTTTATTCTCTTTATTTTATGGTATATCTCAAAGACAAATAGAGATATTTATACGGCTGTTTTTTTAAATTGTAGAATTATTAATATAGATTAGAAAATTATTTGTTGCAAAGCTAGGTTCCTAAAAGTAGAGGTGAAAATAGGGGTGAGAGAGTGAAAACGTGAAATATCCCCAAAAAAAATACTGTTTAGTGATTCATTACCATTTATTTTCACCTATACTTTTGGGAGGATAGCTTTGCAATAAATATTTTTCCAATCTATATTAATAACTATATAATTAAAAAAAAGAAAAAAAAGACCGAAATTTGAATGTGCTTCATTTCAACCCCCATTTCCACCCCTAAAGTAGTGGATGATGGTATTCTAAATAATGTCCCTTAAACTACATAACCTAAGATTCAATTTAAGAAAAGAATCGTTTCGATATCTCTATTTTTGCTCTAGATATTAGGTTTCCGTTAAAAAAATGCCAATTGACCCATAGTGCGGAGTTGGCTAAAGTAATGAAATAATAAACTTAATAGATATAAATATAGTTATGAAACCCCGTTAATTCTTCGATTAAATTGTAAGGTAAACAGAATTAAAAACCATATGACTCCATAAATATAACTAATCAATAGTTAAGGTTGAGTTCAAGGAATTTATGCTTCAACCTTAAACTTGAGTGTAGCTTTCTCGATTCTTATGGCATTATTGACTAACGTAGAGACATAAAAAAAGTCTATGGAATCTCCGAGTTCTATAACCTACACAACAAAGGCTCCATTCTATTCCACTCACTGTCACAATACTTAACGCTAAGATTAATATCAGCTCTATGGCAGGAGCGATAGTAAATTTTGAATAAGAAACATTTGATTCTTGATAACACATCAATATATATGTGATGTGATTTATTGAATTCATAATAGATAACGACCTTACAATCAACGTGCTCTGAAAACATATTTTTTAGCACGATTATTACAAAAATAAAAAATATGAAAATCAATATTCCATTAAAACAACGAATCTGTTGAATGTAAGCTAATTTTCTGAAAGACTTTCAAGGTCTTTGACTTTTTGCTTTGCTGAAATTGAGGAAGTGAAGACAGAAACACTTTGTTCCATGTAATTAACTATAAATTACTTCGAATATGAATACAAAGCTTCTAATGTACCTTATTTATTGCCTGTCAGTATTATGTCAAGATCGAACACAAGGAGTTGGTAAGAATTTTATATAATATTCCGGCACAGGTTTTATACACATTTATGCTAGTTGAAACTTTTAAATGAACATTATACAGGATGTTTTAACAAACGTGCGTCAAGGATAGTCTGCATTTGTCATAAAAAAAAAGAAAGTAATTTCTAAGAACTACTTGGGAAATATTACCACATCAAAAAAAAATTGCTGTATATTCCAAACGTTTCGGGGTCTAGGTCAGACCCCGTTGTCAAGAAACTATGGATTAAAAAGGCACAATTCTAAGATGTAAATTAAAATATTTGACAATGTGTATTATTTGATTTCTGACGTAACTAAGAGATTTTTATTTGTAATATACAGGGTAGCACAGAAATTTCTAAAGATCATATAATCATAAAGTTCCTTTCAAATTGGAAGAATTTGAAAGGGAGATCTTCAGAATTTTATGTGGCGCTCCTAGGTGCGACTTTGTTATAAGGTAAGTGCATTCGCCAAAAATGCGACCAAAGAACTTTGTTAATTCAGTGATCCCATTAAAATTATAAGGGAAAATCTAGGAAAAACCTTATGAAGTATCCCGATATTGGGTTGTTCACAAGGACATGACCATTAGCAATTTCTTCCTTAATCATCGGCAACCAGGAACGACTGAATTCTACGGAGGTAGTAGCGATACAATCGTTTTCATTTAACAAAATTAAAGCAGACTCTTTTAGTTTTCTTTTGGTGTTGTGTTCTTCTTTGTGTAATATAACTGAATTTTGAAACTGTATTTTATGATCAAGGTCCCAACCATGTTCGCAAATTTTGGATTTTTCAAATTGTCGTTTTTTTATGTAATTTTTGTGTTCTTTTATTCGAACATTAAGAGGTCTACAGGTTTGTCCAATATAGAATTTATTACATTCACAAAGGATTTTATAAATGCAATTTTTTGTATTTTGAGTTGTGTTATTTGGTTTGGTTTTTGATACAATTGATTTTAGTGTATTTCTTGTTTTAAATGATGTTTTGATATTATATCTGTTTCCCACTCTTTTTAGTCTTTCTGATAGACCCTGTATGTACGGTATAGTTATTGTATTAATGTGATTATCTTGGGAGTCAGTGTTGCTTGGTGAAGTTTGATGTTGGTTGTGAGGGATCGTTTGGTATTCGATTTTGTTTAATTCGTTATGAATAAATTTATTTGGGTAATGATTGGCAGAAAGTACATTTTTTATAAAGGTAGTTTCTTCATTGAAGTTATTGATGTTAGAGCAGTTGGTTTTTGCTCTGTCATATAGAGATTTAATGATACCTCTTTTTACTGAATTTGGATGAGTTGAGATATCTGTTAGTATGAGTCGGTTTTCTGTAAACTTCTGTTTCAAATGTCGATTGTATTTTGGTTATTAAAATGTCTAAGAATGGTAATTTGTTATTCTGTTCAAACTCTAGTGTAAACTGAATAGTTTGTTCTGTGTTGTTTATGTCGTTAAGTAATGCATGAAGTCATCAACATAACGCCACCAAACCAAAGGAACCCATTGCCATGTCAAAATCTTGTTGGGAGAAGACATCATTAAGTTGAAAATATGTTGTCTTTGTACAAAATGTTAGTAGTTCCTGTCTGTATCCCGCTTTAAGCAACATTTTTATGGAAAATTTTGAAGAACAAATAATTTTCTCAAAACAGATTAAACCTTTGCTTTGGTGGCGTTATGTTGATGACATATTCGTTATTTGGGAACATAGTCTTGGGGTTTTACATGCATTACTTAACGACATAAACAACACAGAACAAACTATTCAGTTTACACTGGAGCTTGAACAGAATAACAAATTGCCATTCTTAGTCATTTTAATAACCAAAACACAATTGACATTTGAAACAGAAGTTTACAGAAAAACCGACTCATACTAACAGATATCTCAGCTTTAACTCTAATCATCCAAATTCAGTAAAAAGAGGTATCATTAAATCTCTATATGACAGAGCAAAAACCAACTGCTCTAACATCAATAACTTCAATGAAGAAAAAACGTTTATAAAAAATGTACTTTCTGCCAATATTACCCAAATAAATTTATTAATAACGAATTAAACAAAATCGAATACCAAACAATCCCTCACAACCAACATCAAACTTCACCAAGCAACACTGACTCCCAAGATAATCACATTAATACAATAACTATACCATACATACAGGGTCTATCAGAAAGACTAAAAAGAGTGGGAAACAGATATAATATCAAAACATCATTTAAAACAAGAAATACACTAAAATCAATTGTATCAAAAACCAAACCAAATAACACAACTCAAAATACAAAAAATTGCATTTATAAAATCCTTTGTGAATGTAATAAATTCTCTATTGGAGAAACCTCTAGACCTCTGAATGTTCGAATAAAAAAACATAAAAATTACGTAAAAAAACGACTATTTGAAAAATCCAAAATTTGCGAACATGGTTGGGACCTTGATCATAAAATACAGTTTCAAAATTCAGTTATATTACACAAAGAAGAACACAACACCAAAAGAAAACTAAAAGAGTCTGCTTTAATTTTGTTAAATGAAAACGATTGTATCGCTACTACCTCCGTAGAATTCAGTCGTTCGTGGTTGCCGATGATTAAGGAAGAAATTGCTAATGGTCATGTCCTTGTGAACAACCCAATATCGGGATACTTCATAAGATTTTTCCTAGATTTTTCCTTATAATTTTATTGGGATCACTGAATCAACAAAGTTCTTTGGTCGCATTTTTGGCGAATGCACTTACCTTATAACAAAGTCGCACCTAGGAGCGCCACATAATATTCTGAAGATTCAAATTCAAATTCTTCCAATTTGAAAGGAACTTTATGATTATATGATCTTTAGAAATTTCTGTGCTACCCTGTATATTACAAATAAAATTCTCTTAGTTACGTCAGAAATCAAATAATACACATTGTCAAATATTTTAATTTACATCTTAGAATTGTGCCATTTTTCTCCATAGTTTCTTAACCATTGACAACGGGGTCTGACCTAGACCCCGAAACGTTTGGAATATACAGCAATTTTTCTTTAATGTGGTGTTATTTACCAAGAAGTTCTTAGACATTATAAAATATGCCACAAATATCGTTCAGAAAACAAAAAAGAAAGTATTTCATATAAACGTAGGTCTGAAAATGCAACAAATATACACTGACAAACAAATCGGAACACCCACTAAATGATTAAAATTTGAATAAAAATTACCATGGAGTTTAATTGTTTTAATACTATTGAGTTTTTAATAATGTGTTAGTCCACCGCGGTTATCTGTACACTCCCCAACACGTCATAGCATTGATTCAATAAGGTGGTCAATTTCTTCTTGAGGAATACTGTCATGTTTTAGAACCTCCAAAGTCCGTTGGGGCTGGGGTAAAATTCCGAGCCTTCTTCTTACATCATATCTGGGCGGCCAATGCAAAACAGATTCACATGGGTCTCTTCAAAAAAGTGTCAACGAACTCGACCAACAAGAGGCCGCCCATTATCTTGTTGAAATATGGGATCCATGAGCCGATTAAGAGAAGAGAGTGCATACGGCTCCCCTACATCCTGAAGATAACCATGTGCAATAGTAATCCATACTATAACGCCTACTGTCCGGTGAACATGGCGCTCAACATCAAATTGAGGTTGAGACTGATGCCATAATACATTCCAATGTTGTCGTTCTCTTCACCACTGTAGCCGTTGCCGCCGATGCTTAGCGGCCAGAGGTAACACAAGATGGAGTCGAAATGCTGCAGTCCAGAAGACCTTATACGGCAGTAAACCGTTCAGACCCTTACAAGATGGCCTTGTTGTCCTAACCACTCATCTGCCAAAATTCCAGTTGTCGAAAATCGGTCTCTTAAGGCTATAACTCTTAGAGGTCGATCTTGAACTTCATTTGTGTCCTTCAACGCCTGGTGCCCACTCTTGTCTGATTTTGTGTATTATGAAAGCACGCTTGACAACATCTCATAACACTAGTTTTATGTTCGTGCTGTTAGCGTTTTCTCGAAATGAAAAACTCGCCTCAAGCAAACCAATAATTCGCGACCTCTTTCAAATTCACTTAGCTGGCGATACATACGGCGTACCCGTATTCTAGGCATTTTAACATCACCAAACATCGATTTTGGATGTTTATTATTTGGTAAATGAAAAAAAATGCAATAAACAACTACAATATTAATTCATAAAAAATGTTTACATATAAAACATTCACCAAACTATATCAAATTTTAATCGTTTGCTCCATACTATAGCTTTTAAATGTTTTACCAAAACAGTATTAAATTTATCATCTTCTGCTGTGGTGACTTCTTTGTCAATGAGTATATATTGTGTAAAAACTCACTATAAATACACCTTTCGATCTATTGGAATATGTTTCTTCGTTTTCTGAAGGATAAATAGAAACCACATTATTGAATGAAAATTTTGGACTATGTTAACGATTGACAGGTTCTGATCTGTTGACAAATAAATAGACTTGTTATTACTGTATTTAAAAATATGTTTGAAGTTAAGATGAATTTATCGATTTTGGAAGAATGAATTTAAAAACAAATCTCCACACGAATTGACAGACTCTTCAGTTTATGGTGAAAGGACGTAAAATGAACATGAAACAATAAAAATGTATTATCCAGAATAAGCTCAATTCAAATTTCATTTCAGAAAATATGGGATCAAGGTGTCGTTTCATTCGTGAGTTCATCTACTTAGGAAGTTTGTGAAAAAATTAAAATCCCGCAAAAATATTGCAAAAATTGATAAACAATGTGGTAATAACGAGTGGAGTCCATTTATAGCGAAATACGAACCCCCTCTTTCTTTCAGTCGCATTAAATTTTCTTCGTGTTGTTTTATTTAATAGCACACACACAAATATAAGTTTTATAGATGATATTATGATTGGTATTTTGTATTCCCTTTCTCCGAGAGCTGCAAAATTAGTCAATTTAGAAAACGAAGGAATTATAATTCCAAGAGCGTTGTGATCGATTATTTGCCTCTAGCTCTCGCCATATATTTCAGATCCTTTATTTTGAATAATGTCGAGAACAGGCAAAATCTTTGTCTAAAGTCTTTGGTAATTGGGAAAATGTCCGACAGTTCTCTGCTGATTTTAAGTTTTTCGTCAATGAGTGATGTCATGTTTAAAATATACACCTTTCAACTGACGAAGTGAACTATATAATTTATTGAATGAAGAAAACATGTAAATCGATACATACAAACAACTAAATCAATGATACAAATTTAAAAAAAGTTAACAACTACTCTTTGACTATTGTGGCGTTCCGAAACTACTGGTCGTTTACCTGCTTTTATCCCTCTCGATCAAAAATTGCGGGCTTTCTTAACTTAAACCCCCCAATTCACAATGCAACCCGAACACATAACGTATCGTATACTTTGTCAGATCTGGGTTTAATTCTCTATTTGTGGCAAGTTTCTTCTGTTACCTTTAAACGTCATTTAAACTGAAAGTATTATCGACGCTTGTTCTACCTAAATATTGCCTGTTGGTGTCCATTCAGTTTCCATAAATAGTCAAATGCTGCCAGTTACAGAAATACATCTATAGTTTGCACACCTACCTTTCTACCCTTTTTCTATATAGGTGATATCTATGTCATCTTCTATTCTTCCTGTCCCGTTTCTCCATTTATATATGTTACTACAGAAAGTATTTAGGACTCCAAAAAAAAAAAAAAAAAATCCTAGTTAATAACTAATAAATTATTTTCTGCAAATATCTAGAAACTCTAACCGGTGGATATTGATAAAACCGGGATTTAGAAAAGAAGTAATAAGAGGTGCTAAAGTTGCGAATTAGACCTAAATAAAAAAAAAGTATTTCAGTTATCACAACATAAATAATAATCCGAAGATGGCCACAAGGCAAGGCAACTGCATCCTCTGATAAACAAGAATGGCTCCTTCATTTTACCATTTATGTAGTTAATTGTTATTTTCATTTAAGCGAAAGCTTGTGTAGAACAAATTATTGTGGGTCACTTAACACTCACTTTTATCTCAGATTTGCAAAGAGGTTGAAACATTGCAAGAAATACGCTTACACTATGATTTTCACAATTTTATACAGGAGAGACAGATAAAATCGGTGTTGCCCGAAAGAATCCTGAAATAAATATTATTTTAACCGTCAAACACTAGACTACTGGACTTTCGTTGTGTTTATTTCCTTCTGTTTAATTTCATTCTTGCTTACTCATTAAGAAAGCATTTACAAAACTTAAAATAGTATAAATTCAAAAGACAATTAGGCAAGAAAATTAATTAAATATTATTACCTGCAAACTGTTTTCCACAATGAATTCGGTTGGCTCTTTGCATGAATCGACAAAATCTTCAGAATTATTATTCTTATCATTGTGACTGCTCTCTCCAGACTCAGAAGGATTCTCTTCTGTATCTAATTTCACAAAAGCTTGCTTTGTTTCGGAAGGCGGTGTGAAATATCCAGAAGACTCTGAACCAGATGACTGAGGAGGAATAGATAAAACTTGTTCACGACTTTCTATGGAATTCCGGTGGCTTGGAGAGATCCTTGTTATGATTGGCGAGTCGATTGGGCTGCCTAGGACGGATCTAAAATTAACATTTTTGCTATCAAGAAATATGTATGGTATGAATTTGTGAATTATTACCCCTATTGTACTTAAAATATGAAATTACTACAATTCTGGACTATTGAATTTAACAACTGTCAGTGGGGATGTTTACGTCTCAAAATCAAGGTAAAATTTTATATTTTCTATTCATTAAATGCTTTCATTGTAATGTATCGAATCAATAGAATATTTCTAGATACTTATTGAAATTCCTATTTGCGTTTGAATAAATTTTGTTGAAACTGTCACAATTGTTAGTTTTGAAAAATGTGTTTAATTTGTTGAATAGGTTGTATTTTGCATTTATATATCACCAGTTTATGGTCTAGCTCCAGTATTTTATCATTGCTATACGTTTAATGACTCTTAATTGTATTTGATGTTTTCATATGTTTTTACATATTTAGAATCATCCTGACAAACTTTCTATTGCCTTTTAATATTGAGTTTTATGTTACAATGAATTTATTTACTTTTAATATATTACAAGTATTAACTACAGGTATTATTGATTTTTGATTTTATTGTTGTATATGTTTATATCCATTTCATTGACAACGGGGTCTGCCCTAGACCCCGAAACGTTTGGAAATATACAGTAATTTCAAGTATAAACATTAATTAACGATGCCACAATCTTTCAGGAAACAATTGATCTATAAATGTTTAACACAGCCTTTTATAGAAAAAGATGGCGCTGTCAGCTGTAGATGAAATTTTTTTGTAGTATCCTATTTTTTCGGTTATATTTTAGAGTTAATTTTTTGAGAATTTCAAACTTTAATTTCTATTTCATACAAGTTTTCTGTACTCTTATAAATGTTTTCATTTTTAACGTCTTATTTAAAGTTTTCTGCACTTGAGGCATTTTGTGGTGACATGTACCAAACGATTTAGAGAAAACAAAACATTTATAAGATTTGAAATGCGTTTTGATATTTACACAGATATTCATTTTCAGTGAGAAATTGTAAAGACATGCTTCTAAATTCCATCAAGTATGAGGAAAGTTATACATACCTATCTAGTAACTTTATATTAACCACCTTTAAATACAGGAAATTGAGATTATTCCAAAAACCCATTAAAAACAATGTTAAATTCGTTATTGGAAAGTCATTTACTGTGAAAATAGGTTAGATATTGATTAGGATATGAATCATTAATCTTTATTAGACTATAAACTTTTTTTTTGTCTATTTTCGGTATATTTTAGGGTATGAGTATCAATCAGTATAATAAATAATTCAGAACGGAACATCAGATAGAAACGATTTTTGGTAATATACCAAGTACATCGTAATATCCTAATTTTGTCTTAAGAACACCAATAATTCAAATCCTAAAATTTAATCTTGAATTCCTGCTATAAAACTTAGTGGTTTTTAGTGCCCACGAAGTTTGATCAAAGTGGAAAAAAATAAGTGATAGTATATTGTGATGTATCTTTATCTGTTTCATTATAAGCCGAACTAGGACTCGTATGTTAAAAATGCGAACTTAGTAGCCTAAGAAGTAAAATTTTTCTATAAAAAATGACCTTAAACACTATGTAACCACAAATTTTCTAGATGATCGTAAGTGAATTTAAGACCAAAATTTATAAATTTTACGTTTGTTGGGATTTTCGACAGAATGAAATAATCTAAAATAAATTTGTTTTATAGTTTTTCAATCTATCTTTGTTGCGAAAAAACTCTTAGAGATTTGAAACACAGTAGATAATTTCATTTGTAAAAATTCAGCTTCGTGGCTTTGTTGGTTTTCCAGAAAATATAGTTTGTTAGGACAAATTATTTTTTAACAATCTGAAAGGAACATAGGATGTACATGTCATATATCCTATTTTTTGATTTTCCTATGCCGAAGACTGATACATAACCTTTTAACATTTACAGATAAAACCAACTGAAATGAAGATTAATTTTGAAGACGCGAGATGTAAAGACTGACATCTAGTATTTTCAGCGAAACTAGCACAAAGTGGTTCCGAATCTGGAGCCGTTCCATGTAATTGCTGTTACCCGTAATTCCTAGGTTAGAATGTCACGATGAAATTTTCAGGTTAACTTCACCTGTCAGTTTCCCCGGTCTTTACCTCTCGCGTCTTCAAATACATAAAGAAGTGTTCGAGAGGACATTCAATTGTGGGAAACGCAACTGATGAAGGTTCCCTAACCAGAAAGAATATATGTTATATATATTGTCTTACGTACAATAGAATGACACCTCGAAGACAGTATATGAATATTAATCTCTGACGCATTGTTCAGAGAGACTTGCAAAACAGTAGCATTTTAAAGATGACGTTAAATGAAACGCTAGAAAAACACATTTGCCTAGAAACCATCAACCGTTACTTACCGCTATGCACGGTTGAGTTTTCTTTAGTTTTTCCAAAAAATAACTTAATTAACCACCAAATTTACATTTGACACTAAAATTATTTATACTGCTGTTGAGAAATTACGAAAACTGATAAAATTTTTGCAACTTCAAACCCTCTGTATAATTATTATTATATAAGAAATAAAAATTTTGTAATCACACTTTATACAGCGGGTCCTGAAAAGTTCCTAACCAATGGAGAACATTTTTACTTTGTAAAAAATGCTAATCTCCAGAAAAAGTTCTGATTCCTTCGGAAGTATTATTGAAATTATAAAACATAAGAAAACATTTTTAAAAAAATATAATCGACATCCATCTATAATTAAAAAATAAAAATAATTATAACAAAATACAATTCTAGAAAATAAATAACACATCAATGTTCAGGTACCTACCTAGGAAGTAAAAAATGTAAACATTAAAAGGTAATCATTCTGTACAAATTAATTACCTACCAATCTAGTATATTTTTGAAGTCGGTGCCAAGCAAATCTAAAATCCTTCATTACGTACTTATCTACTACTTTATCAAACTTGATGGTTGCCTGGCACCGACTTCAAAAATATACTAGATTGGTAGGTAATTAATTTGTACAGAATGAGCACCTTTTAATGTTTACATTTTTTTCTTACTGGGTAGATACCTGACAACATTGATTGTGTTATTTGTTTGTTAGAATTGTATTTTGTTATAATTATTTTTAGCTTTTTAGTTATAGGTGGAAGTCGGTTATATTTTTTTAAAAAATGATTTATTTTCAACTTTTTAGTTTATTTGAACTCAGGTAGTTTTCATTTTTATTTTTTATTTTGTATGTATAACCTTAATAGACAGGACCAGCTAACATTGAAAGCCTCAACATTACACAATGATACATTTTCATTAAAAATGAAAGGTAAATGTTTACGAACAAGATATACTAGTACGCTTTGACTTAATAAGCCCAAAATATATTTATGCCTTATGGAGTCCATAAGGTCCATAATATGGACCACGCCATGTAACCTTTATTCAACTTTTTTTGACAACTCTGTATACGTATAGATAATTCCATTCCACCCTATGTACTAACAGTCCTGTAGATACGACTGCCACGGACAAGCATAAAGTTGTAAAAATTCTGTAAACTATAGGACGGAGGAGAATCCATCCCATATTAATGAAGTCAAATCCGTCCTATATTTCAAGCATAGTATATAACTCCTTGTGGGCTACCCCATAAATTATTTCATTTTTAACATTTTATATTATGGGCATTATGGGCTATAAAATAAATAATTTTTAATCACACTGTATAAATATAATTCAACTCCAGCATCTATTTCAACCATCCTGTATATGATTTGTTTACGTCCACATCATATAACAGTTTTTTAATCACTCTATATAATTTTAATTTCACATTTTTTTCCAACATTTTTATACCACCAAACGTTCACTCCACCCTATATTCCAACCATCCTGTATATACGGCTGCCTATGAACCACTCCGTCTTATATTTCAATCATCATATAAATGCAACTCCTTCTATCACTTTTCTTTGTGATTTTGTTTGCTATAACTAAGCGTCCTGTGTATAAACCCACCAAATAGCAGTTTTTAGAGTTTGACATGTGTTGTCACTGAATTTTCTATTAGGCCGGGAGAATGTGACAACCAAAAACACCGTCTTCGCAAAATGGAAAAAATTTCATTTAAATAGGTATTTGCCTGGTATACAAACAAAACGAGCTTGTTACTCACTGATTTAAGGAGTCGAAAATACAATGCTTTACTACCTATAGGCTTGAGATTTACATAGAAAATTTTCAAATTCGCAATTAAAACTTCCAGTGCCTAAAATTCCCGCACTATTAAGTTAAAATTAAAATATTTATGAGGAAATGTCCCTTATGTCATTTAGATGAAATTTTTGATAATAATTTTGGAAACTTTGGCGATTTTCTGCAAAACTGCAAGTTGCACATCGCAGAAAAGTATATGAGATCACCTAAGGATCTTCCTTAATAGATTAAACGTTAAAAAAACTATACACATCCATAAGGAGTTATCCAAAAATCGACCAATATGTTAGGGATAATGGTCGATTTCCATGCACCCATGTGTTCATTTACAAATTTTATCACTTTACCAATAAAATTCTTTTCCCAAATTTGAAGTTTCACCAATCCGGATATATACTCTATTAAACAATACCATATTCATTCAAAACAGTTCACCACAGGAGAAGAAATCAGGTAACATACATACATACAAAAAAAATACGCTACCAATTGATAACCTCCTCCTTTTTGGAAGTCGGTTAAAAAATATTGCAAAGGGTTGCCACAAAATTAAAATTCTAAAATTGCCTAGTTTTATACCAAATGTCATAAGAGAATTTTCTGACTGGTATACTACTAAATTCATAAAGCAATTTTCGTAAAGTACTAAAAAACTGAGTAGGTTGAAAAAAATTGAACATGCTGATGTAACGGAAACATAATCTCGCATTGTACTTACAATCTTATAATTGAAGTTGGGTTATTGTATTACATTGAATATTTTTCAGTTATTTTTATCATGGTGGCTAAATTAACAAAACAGGAGAAAAAATTCAACTTGTGTTAATTCTTGGATATCATTTTAGAAGATGTCGTGAAGCGGCTGACATTTTTCATAATAGACATCCAGATAAACAAATAAACAGTTACTTTAACTTCACTTTAAATTCACTGATTCAGTTGATAATACGTTTAATTAAAAGAAAATATCAAGTTTGCTGTACCACCGAAAGAAATAAATTGCATGTTTTGAAAGTGGTCACTGAAAATCCTAAAGTCTCGGAGAGGAAAATATGAAAATCGCTATTAGGTAACGTAACAAATTCAACAATCAGTAGGTTTCTCGAAGTTTCCTTGGACTTCCATCGTCTTGAAGTGGTTGATCTCACAATATTTCAAGAGCTGTGTATCTGTTAATCGTCATCAAGTGAATGATAGGAAATTAAGAGTATGGGTCGTATTTATATTATACCCTTAACCGGTCATGCGTCGCCGGTCATGGTCATTGGGTCCAATCAGCGTCGTCGTAGCTGGAGGTTGGTTGCCGGTGATGCGTAGCGGCAGAGGTCGAAGAAGAGCTCTCCCAATATTTTTAATTTGGACGCTGGACTCACCAGTGAATTTCCTATAATTCACCTGATGACGATAGCAGATACACAGCTATTGAAACGTTGTGAGATCAACCACTTCAAGACGATGGAAGTCCAAGGAAACTTCGAGGAACGAACACATACCAACTTCAGACTAAAATCAGTAGGTTTTTACGAGCAAATAAATTCAATCCTTATTAACCTAGATGTATACACTTTCTTTTTCTGGTCAGTAGATGGTTCCAAGAAGAACCTGTAGATGTTTATCTCGCGAAAACTGTTTGGGTTTACTCCTTGAAGATGACAACCTAGAGTTGTTGAAAAGGCGTTGAGTGTTTAAAATACAGGTTTGGTGTTTGGGTGCAAAACTCTGTTTTTACATTCATAATTTGTATGGCACGAGATAGCGCTCACGTAGAGGTATAATTTATTCATATTTCATTCTTTGTTGATTTTATTATGTAATATTGTTAACTAAAAATTCTTGTATACCCCGTACATTGCCTTCAGCCTTGAATTTCTTTAAAAAAATATATGTTACTACACCTCGGAATACACAGAATAATTCTCTTATGGCATTTTGCTCTAAAACTAATCTTATGGATAGTTTCCTCTTCAGGCAATTTTAGATTTGGATTAGTTTTTGGCAACCCTGTACAATATTTTTTAAGTTTTATAATTCCTACAATACTTTCAGGGGAAGCAGAGCTTTATATGAAGAGTAATCTTTTTCGCAAAAAGTTTTCGATTTATTAAGAATTGTATGTGTTATGCGCAGTACATTCTGCAAAAAATAACAGTAAAACATTTGTGAACTTTTTTTCAACAGAAGATAACAATATCCCTAGGAGATATAAAAATTGCCTTATAGTTGGTTGTCGGGTTAAGTTCTGTTACCTTATTTCATTTCAACAAAAAAAATTTTCGGCCAAAATCTGACCTTTGGTAGGCGATAGTATTAAAAAATGGAATGTCTTTCTTCGGAACCTGGGCGGTAATAAATTGAAAATAAATTGGAATGAAATCAAAACAAATGTTAATCAACCTCAAGATGGAGTTTCTCAATTAGTCTCTATATAGAGAAAAAGTTATTTTTAATAAAAAGATTTGCATGGTCTGGAACATAAACTGTAATCATTACATGGAACTATTTCAACTGTACACGAGGTTTGTCAGTAAATGTGTATTTTGGCAAAAATTGGAGTAAGTACTTTTATTGTTGATAATATCTAAAATTGTTATTAAACGGAACTAATTCTGTTATCTGCATCCAATTTTGTTATATCACTAAAAATATATGCAGAATATTTTTTAAAACTGATTTATTGTCAAATTTAGAGGAGAAGACACTATTAAGTGACTGTAACAGGTATTAAATTAAAACTATTGGTAATTAAGAAACCTGAAAAAGTTAAAGATTCTCAAATCGTCTCCAATACAGTGTATCCACCTAAGTTGGAATCATATGCAAAACTTTCTTAATACATATAAATTTTTAGCAAGACAAGTTACTCCATTTTATTCGACAGTAAACGAGACTGGTTAAAAAATGAATGTTGCTTAAAAGTGAAATACCTTATTTTTGACAATATCGAAAAACCAAATAAGCTTTGAAAACTACATTCAATTAAGTCATTACATCTCTAAAAATTGGAAAATAAATACATTAAAAAAATAAAACCCGACTTAAAAAACCAATTTAACTAAAAAGCCAAAAATTATTTTACAGCAACAATTAAAACCTTTTTCTGAAGTTGGTGCCAAGTTAAAGTGTAAATAATTTTGGAAATACATTGTACCTTGCAACTTTGTTGTTCAACTCCGACATCAGAAAAAGTCTTAAGTTGTTGCTTTTTAGTTATGTTGGTTTAATTTGCGATATCTGTAACAGTTATTTTTATATTTTCTTGGGAATAACACCACAATTGAAATAAAAAGCTGTATATTGAAAGAAAATACCAAACGTTTTAAAGTCGATTCTGACTTCGTTGTCAATGGCTTTAAAATATGTAATGAAAATGTAAATTGCAAATTGAAAGTTTGATTTATGAAATTTAAGTTGACATAAGAAAACATAAAAATAATCAAGAACATGCCACAAATAACATTTAAATGACAATCCGGAATGGCGTTCTATTTATAAGTTTTAACTTATATAATATATAAGTTACGAGTATATTAGGGTGGCCCAAAAAAACAAAATATTTTGTTTTTTCGAGTCTCGCGTGAAAATATGTTAGTTTACTATGTTTTAAGAACTTTTACCAAAGGACAGGTCGAAAAAAATTGTTTAAAAGGTCGCTCCGAATTTTTGAAAAATTCCAAAATCGCCGAAAACTGTATTTTTTTGTTTCAATTTTTTTTCTCGTCATGTCATCTTTTTAGTGTAAAACAATATAAGGATTCTGAAAATTTTAAGTCAAAATTTTATTATCTAATGGTCGCTCCGAATTTTTATAAATTTTCAAGGTAAATACTTTATATATTTTTGAGTTACCTCTAAACATGAATATTATCGACCTACAAAATTTTTTTCTTGAATTTCACATATCAAGAAATTAATTTAGAACGCGAGAATCAGAAAAAAACTTGATTGACAAAAATGAATAATTTTTATAGGTGCAACGTAATTACTGATTATTACTGATTCTATTGTAATTAAATTATTTGTAAATGACATAAATTCTTGAGTTGTGTATAAATTACGCTCACTATACAGACAGAAAGCAATGCTTATAGTAAATAAAAACAACAATCGAAAACAAAGACGAGTAATACTTAACTAGCGCGCTTAACGTCAATAAATTGAAATAAAAATAATTAAATGTAGCTAATAATTGACTAATATTGTATTTAAAAGTTGAAAATGTTATAAAAAAGTCTGAGAATACAATCAGAATGTTAATTTTTGAATAATAAATAATTTTTAAAAATTATGATTTTTTGCCAATTACGCTGCATCTATAAAAATTATTCATTTTTGTCAATCAAATTTTTTTTCTGCTTCTCGCGTTCTAAATTAATTCCTTGATATGTGAAATTCAAGAAAAAAATTTTTTAGGTCGATAATATTCATGTTTAGAGGTAGCTCAAAAAGATATAAAGTATTTACCTTGAAAATTTATAAAAATTCGGAGCGACCTTTAGATAATAAAATTTTGACTAAAAATTTTCAGAATCCTTATATTGTTTTACACTAAAAAAGATGACATGACGAGAAAAAAAAATTGAAACAAAAAAATCCAGTTTTCGGCGATTTTGGTATTTTTCAAAAATTCGGAGCGACCTTTTAAAAAAATATATATTTTGTTTTTTTGGGCCACCCTAGAGTATATATAATTCTAGATACAATTGCGAATTGAATGACACATTGACTACATTTTCGGTCAACGCAAACTGTTAATCGATAAAATTGGGACATGTTGGCTAGGTCAACATTTACAAAGTATTTTAATTCTTTGTCAGAGAAACAAGATTTTTTCAAACAACGTGGTTGTGTAATTTTGTATCAGATAGTAATTATTCGATATAAAGATTGTGTGTTTAAAATTCAGGTAAGCTATTTATAGAGTTCCAAGTATTACATAGGTCAAGCAAAATTAACAGAACGCTATACGCACCACTGATGTAAGATAAGAATTTTCTCGATATTAGAATTGTAAATTTTCACCCTCAATTGTCGGTCATTTAGGTCACAACCAGCAATCGATGACCCCTTAAGAGTTCGTTTTCCGAGACAAAGGGAGAAAACTTTATAACCGTGGCTTTTGACATAAAAACAATCTCTATAGAGAAAAAACTCATTTAAATGTATGTAACGAGGTTGTTGTTGAATAACAAATTAAGTAACTTTTTCTAAATGTCTCGGTGGAGCAGGACTCATTACTTTTTTACCACAGTGACGTCAATCAACAATAACTTGGGCTTTATTTTAAAAGTGTATCTGAAAACGATCAACAATATTTCGTTCTCCGTAATGTTTTCAATATATCATTCTCTTCCTCTTTTTAAAAAATGGATTTTATTTATTGAAATGAAAATAGATAAAAAAATAAGCGTCATCGCTTAGTTACAGATCATTCTTCCAAAAATTTGATAAATAGTTCTATATATATATATAATATATAAGTCTGAAAATTCTTCGTTTTCAAAAAGTAATACGTAGGTACCTACTTCATGGATTATTATTTCGTTTTTATATATTTTTTTGATTACAACATACGTGTACCTCGAAGAGTGTATTAAATATCTCTGATAGGTAAAGTAACTTGAAAATGTTATGGTGACATAGGAGTTACGGGAGAACAGCAATTATACGGAACGGCTCCAGATTTGAAACCTCTATGTACTAGATTCCCCGAGAATGTTGGTCTTACATTTCACGTCTACAAATTTACTGTTATGTATCAAATACATAAATAAGTGTTCGAGAGGACATTCTATTGTGGGAAGCGCAACTGATGAAGGTTCCCGACCAAAAACAATATATATCATATATGTTGCCTTGAGAACAAAAGAATGACACCTCGAAGAGAGTTTGAAAAATGAAATTGTTTTTTACTTATTTTTGTATCTAACATTTCATGGAAGTTGCAAAATGCATTATTATAACGCAAAGAAATAAACTTGCTACAATTACTTGCAAGTTGTGCATAAATGACTGTTGAAAATTGTTCCTCACATGTATTATGCTGTAGGCTATTAATTTATACTAAAGTGAAGCACAGCACATGAGGCAATAAAAATTTATCATCGCCAATTTTCTCAAAGAAACAGTCTGCATTAGACATTATTTGACAATAAGCAGTTCTGTAAAACCAGCAAAATTTGAATTGTTACGCAGAAGATACTGAGTTCAGGGCTCCTACGACGTTTTTGTTCAGTTGTTCTGTTGGTTGTCTCGCCACTTCGTCCTGTTGATCAATTTTTATGCCTAGATATATATATAGTTTTAATTTTTGCCCCTTCTAGATCCTCACGTTAGTTTTGTCATCATTTGCATATATGATGCGTCTTTTTGCTGTTTATTTGTAAGCCCCACTAACCATATTTCTCTGAAAGATTTCTAGTTATATATTCTAGGTCTTATTTATTTTGTACAATTACTACTTGATTATTGGCATGGTTTATCTTAATAAATAGAACATTCTTGAAACCAGTTGCACATTTAGTTTAACTTCTAATGCTCATTTAGATTTCATTAACATCAAATTGTATGCATACACTGGTGCTGAGAATGTATTGGAGCACCATTATAGGACGAGAACCGATTGCTATGAACCATTCATAGTAACATAACCAAACTAGCATTCACTTGCTGACATAATTATAGCTAATTAAATGTAATATCAAAATGGGCACCCCACAAAATGTTTTCGTGAGTATCACAAGTAATAATTAAAATTCATTCTGTTTTGGGGTGTTTGAACCCATATACTTGTCACCGGTTCGTGAGGTATGTGGTCTTCCTCTGTTGGATTTGGTGGTTCTTGGACGCCATTCAAGTAGTATGTTTGGCCCTCTATTATTGCTCATTCTCCAGAGGTATCCTGTACAGTTCCACATGAACTGGCATAGTCTTTCCACGGCATCAGCTATTCCTATTCTACCTCAAATCTTCATGTGTAACATGGTCTCGCAGAAAGAGCATGTATAATACACTAATCGTATATTTTTAAGGAATATTAGAAGAATGCTTTTGAATGTTGCTCAGGTTTCAGATATCCTTCTCATTAACATGTCTGACTCTCTCTCGAGATTCAATAATGTTGTTACTAGTTTGGATTTTATCATTTGGTACCATATTTTTAGTCATCAATTTTGCCTTTATGACGTTGATACTAGCACGAACTTTCGGCAGTTCCTGAAGCAGTCATTAATTATTCCTTCGCCAGTGCCTTCTGAAAAAGCACTTCGAGATATGTTGTCCGGCTTGTCTCACACCTCTTTTAAATGGAATATAGTCTCTGTTAACGTGCAGATTTACAGTAGGGCATTCATAGCAACATTTATTTTAAAGTAATCAAAGCCTTATGGAAATAATTGGTCTGTTAAACTCTACAAAATTCTCAATTGGTGTTTCAATAGTTGGCGATGGTCTCGAAAGAATAGCAAAAACCAGTCAGTTCCGATTGATAGAAATCAGGTTTTCACTCTAGCCTTGAGGTTACTACTTTGCTAAACAATGACCAGAGTAGGGCTCAGTAGACTACTTCGTCTATAATTTGCCATGTCGCGTTATTGTATTTACTTTATATATATTTGTTTTTAAGTTCTCGCGGGCACTAAATGTATTAGATGGTTTCCGGGAATTCATCCGCGTAGTTGATAACTGATCCCTGACGGGAACGATGGTAAAATGACGACGTTTCGGCAGAGTCACATCTGCCCTCTTCAGGTCGGTTCGCATAATTCTCGTAGCCTTCTGCTTTCGCCTCTAGTTACTCGAATACTGAGATTTTCAGGAGCGCGTACGGTGTTATATAGTCGCGGCTCGGCGCCTATCCGTTGGCACCGTGAACGGCTGCTTGTGATTGGCCCTTGGCGCTCAGTAGCCACGCCTCCCGCTTGGTCATTAGTTATGCCCGGTTGAGTTGTTATAGGACGGGTCCGGGCCGGTACGGTGTTTAATAGAATTTTCCAACAATTCGATAAGTTCTGGATTTCATTGCGTGCGTTTAGACTGTGAGGCCTCTTTGCTATTTCAATTGCCTCTCTTACGAGTCTTGATTTCGGGTGTTCTATATTTGCCAGTACTCTGGTGTTCTCAAAGTCTATTCGGTGTGATGTCGTGGTGGCGTGTTCCGCAATGGATGTTGTTTTTTCCTGCTTTCTTATAGCATTCTGGTGTTCATCACGTCTAGCTTGAATTCTTCTGTTAGTTTGCCCCACATAGGTTTTATGACAGTCTGCACTTGGAATCTCGTACACTCCCTGTTGTTCTAAAGGGATCCTCGTCTTCGGAGTCCTCAACACCGTGCTTATTTTTCTGTCTGTATTGAAAATAGTATCGATATTGTGTCTCCGTAGAATTCTTGCAATACTGTCCGTGGTACCCTTGACATACGGTAAATAAGCCTTGGTTATTGGTGTCTCATGCTCCTCGTCTGTTCGTCTCGGTTTTGACTTTAGGGCTCTTTGAATATTTCGGTCTGTAAATCCGTTTTGTCTCAGAGCTGTTTTTAAACTGTCCATTTCCTGTTTGATGTTGTCCTGGTCAGCTAGTCTTTGTGATCTGGTTACTAAAGTTTTGACGACGGCTTGTAGTTGGGCTGGGTGGTGATGAGAATTAGCATCTCAGTATTCGAGTAACTAGAAGCGAAAGCAGAAGCCTACGAGAATTATGCGAACCGACCTGAAGAGGGCAGATGTGACTCTGCCGAAACGTCGTCATTTTACCATCGATCCCGGCAGGGATCAGTTATCAACTACGCGGATGAATTCCCGGAAACCATCTAATATAAATAAAATAAAAATAGGAGATTCACATTTGTTGAGGAAAATATTAATATTATTTGAGTTTTGATAAACGCCAGCAATATATATATATATATATATATATATATATATATATATATATATGCTGGCGTTTATCAAAACTCAAATAATATTAATATTTTCCTCAACAAATGTGAATCTATTTTTATTGCCCCACCTTCTATTGGCTCTAAATTATTGTTGTGCTATCGAGCCTGTGATAACAAAAACAAAAAAGGAATATTAGCACCATTAATGTTGTAATGAGTTAAAAATATTAATCGACGTTTGCTATGAGAATTTGCAACAATCTATTTCATAGTGGGTAATGCAATGGTTCAACTAGAACAAAATCTGTATAAAACATCTTTGTTTCGAGATTTATGGTTCTTTTCATAATCTTGCTTGCTAAGGAATCTTATAAGTAATAAGGTATATTAAATAGAATGGCTCTCCAAAACAAAAGTCATTAACCCAAATAAGTCGCTACGTATTACCGATAAGTCTGAATACAAACATTTCAATAAATGAAATTTACTGCTTAGAATTGTAACAGTTAAACGTCTTAGCTGCCATGTACTAAAACTTGATGAAATATTCATTAAAATCGTTAATTTACTGTAATGTCCATTTTACTCATAAATATAAAATAGTTTCTTAGAAAGGGAAAAGGTTACCAGAAGTTCAAGACCCTTTTGGTTTCGTGTTTTTAACGTCGATTGTTTAGTTAAGTATATCAGATGTATATTTAGAATTAAACAATTCTCGTAAACATACTACTCGGTAAAAAATAAGCAGATATCGATCTATAACGCAGCTCCCATAATGTCTTCAACTAATATTATTGGTGAATGGTAGCAGCATCAGAGGCTGAAAAACTATTACTTTTGTAGCTTTCTTCTACTATTGTCCTATAAGTGCGATACCATACCAGTATTATAATTTTCATTTCATACACTTTAGATTAATCTTCTATAATGTGTCATAGCTATGATACCCTATTGATTATTTCTAATTCTACAAAAAACAATACCTAATTACATATTTTCAACATGAGCTGTGATAATTAATTCGAGGCAAATCTTCGTGGTCTGACCTATACAAGGTGTTTCAAATTTGACCCTCATTAGAATCTATGAAATTATATAAGAAATACGAAGATGTGAATTTAGGGCAAAGTTGAGAATTTGCATGCATAACAATATACCGTTGGAAAAGTTTCGAAATGTCGAGTTTGCCCGGAGATGTTCGGAAAAATCTGAACTTTTGGATAATTGATTTTCTGCCCATTTTTTTAAGGATTTCAAAATGAATCACACTTTACGTTGCCACTTTTTGCTGTTTCGTAAAGGTGTTTTAATAATTGCTGACGAGCGTCTCATCCACCGCTCACTATCATCAATATTATTTTGTTTATGGGCGGTATATTGGAAACCGAAAATTTCAAGAAAATGTTTTTTTTAATATGCTTCGGTTTTGATGTTTCTATATACAAGTTTAATCTGCCAATTAATCACTTGTAATATTTTACAAATAGAGTACACATATCTAGACTAAGAGCCAGACGGCAAAAATTTACTACTCATTTTGGGCACCATGAGTGTCTGTGACTTAAATACTACAGCCTAAAAGAAAACGTTTGAGCATTATGCCGTCAATTCTCCGTGGCACATGGGTTGTCTGCGGAAAGTCAATCTTGCTATTTCGAATAATAAATATAATTCATGGCATTTCCAACTAAGCTAGATATTGAAGAAGTAAGACATAAAAACCTTGTGCCGTACAAAAATAACGGTGCTGCAAAGAATGAAAAAAATTCATTTTTTAAAAATTTCGCGGTGGAAAAATTATAGAAAACTGTACGGCATGTCTGATTTTAAATAAATATATTTATTTAAAAGTAATATTTTACTGTGCCGTACCATTGCTCTGGCTCTTAGGGCTTTTACTCTGACGCCAATTTTCTCATTTCAACCCCTATTCGAAAAAATTATTAGAAAATGTACGGCACCGATTTCAAGGATTTACATATGATCTAAAATAAAGAACATCATAAGTGCCGTATAAAATATTTGTCAAAAAATTTTACCTGATTATGTGTCCTGTTGAAGTTAAAGTCCTTGGTTTTTGGGTAAAAATCATATTTTCCTGAACGGCAAAAATTTTGAAAGCAAGTTAATCCATATTCTATTCTTTATACAAAAGTGCCGTACAAATTTATTAGGCACCAGAAAAAAAAACTGAATATAAATAAAAGAAAAATTTCATAATTTTTCCAATTTTGAAAAATCATTTATAGCAACTCTAGTAATATTCTATATTCAATTTTATTGCTGTTATAAATTGTTTAAAGGTTAATATAAATGAAATTATGCATGCCGTACATTTATAATGTCAGACTTATCCAATGTAAGTGGTATTTTCAATTTTTTAGACATTTGAGTTGATCTGATCAATTTCAAGAAAAAATTAGGTTAATCGAACATATTTTGGAACCTGCAGAAAGAGTAAAAATTAACGATTTTACTGTTTTGAAAAAATACAATGTTAAAAAACATTTAAAGTTAAATACCTCAAAAACATAAAAAATGGACTTAATTAAGTGATTCTTCCTTACAATCACAGATTTAAAAAAATATTTTTAGAAAATTAAATTACTTTTAGAAGATAAATATAATATAATCAATCAAAATACATAATATAATCAATCAAAATCTTCTTCCTTGTCTTCCTCATCTCCACTTTCGAGTTTTATGACGTGCCAAAAACAATTTTGAATATTAAATTGTGAGACCAAACGCCTGCATAATCCTGACATGCACAAAGGAAAGTTCTACTTCTGCCGTTTTTGGTCGTGGGATCCTCTAAGTAACTCCTATTGGTCTTTTGAAATATTTGATACTAATGCTGTGATTCAATTTTAAGTATTAGTTTTACCTTCGCATTCTGTACTATTTTCAAAAATTATATTAAAAATTAAAACATTATGTTAAAAATTATAATTTATTTTACAATTTTACGTCATCCTACTTTAAACAATTTTATTCATTGGATTTTAAATATATAGAGCTTAATAAAAAAATAAAAAATAAGTGCCACGATATTTATACGGCAACATTAATACTTAATTTTCAATGAATTCGAAAAGGGCACAAATGTCGTACAGGAACTTTTTATTAAAATGTCTATCCCTTGGATGGAAAATTCATTTCCCTTCAGTGAACTCATGATCATAAAAAATGTACGGCAAAATTATTTATTTTTAATTAATTTTATATTGTAGTTTCTAATTTATTTTAATTTTAGGGTGCCTCTAATATTTTGTGAATAGGGGTTGAAATGAGAAAATTGGCGTCAAATAGCCCTTAAGCCAGAGCAATTACGGCATGAAAATATTACTTTCAATAAATATATTTATTTAAAATCAGCAGCCGTATTTTGTAACATCGAAGGAAATTTTTGGAAAATGAAATTTTTTATTCTTTCCAACACCATTATTTTGGACACAAGGTGCTTACTTCTCCATATCTAGCTTAGTTCGAGAATTATAATTTAATTAATTTACCGGGTTCGAAAATAGCGTTTGCTTTCCGCATAACCCATGTGCCACGGAGAATTGACGGCATAGTGCTCAAACGTTTCCTCTTGGGCTGTAGTATTTAAGTCATAGACACTCATGGTGCCGAAAATGAGTAGTAAATTTTTCCCGTCCGGATCTTAGTCTAATACCGTTGAATCAACAAAAATGTATTTAAACTGTGTGTAGAAATACTCCAACCATATTATCGAACTATGTTCAAGTTATTGGATGAAAATCTCACCGATTTTGGTTTATTTGAAACGCCGAGGAAAAACACGGAGACAGAACTTCTGTTTCTCTGTCTATCTCTCAATGGTAGGCCCTTAACACAGGTTATTTATTTTGTATTTTGTTCTCTTTGGCAGGCATTTTCGGTTTCTGCTACGTAAGTTACAATGGTTTTTACTGTTGTCTAGTTTATAATCATTTTTCTTTCTGTTGTCATATATGCATTCTTTTGTTTGGTTCCTCTAAAGCTGTTTTCAACGTTAAAGTGATTTACACGGTGCGGGCGGCGCGTTGTGTCAAAGTGACAGCCGCTAGCTGAAACTGCCGGCGAAAACAAACCAACATTAAATTAAATTACCTCTTCTATGATATTTCCCATTATATTCGATTTGTTTCTACTTGGCTCCTTGTGTAGTGTGTAGTTTTCCTCTTCTGCAGTCTGTATGTAGTTGCCGTTGTAGGCCATATTCGTTGTGTTATTAGTATTGCGTCATCAGCTTAACATATTACAATATAATGATTTTTTGGGCACCTATTCTATATTCTCGCTTTTAATACTATGAATTGTTTAGTTCAAGATCATACTGAACAATGTCAAGTTAAGTGAGTCTTAATTACTGTTACAAAGACACAACTGCTGCAAAACCTTTTACTTGTATGAAAATGTAGATACAATAACTAATTATTATAAAAACCTTGGTCATGAATCCATATAATTTGATAATCAAACATGCGAGCTACGCAGACGAGTAGGTTTGATGTGGGCTGCATTTGGAAACCTAAGACATATCTTCAAAGCAGACATCCCGAAGTGTTTCATAAAAATAGGTTTTCAACCAGTGTGCAGTGCCTATTATAAATTGGAATTGGACGAAATAAATAGCAAGAATGCAGTATGGCAGATGGGCAAAGTCAGACAGAAAATAGAGACCTAGGTAAGATCATACAGAAACAAAGGATGACCATCTATTACATGGTCTATCGATACCAAACGTATTCAAAAAAAAAACTGGATAGAGGCCGCACAAAATAGAGAATCATGGAAACATTTAAGAGATGCTTATGTCCAGCAATGGACGAGTACAGGCTGATTAATGATGATACAGTGTGCGGCTCAATAATTTCATAGATGAGTCTTTGTGACGCCATTGTTGAACAACTGCAATCAGTTGTTCAACAGCGATTTAAGACTATAAGACCATAACTGCCTCTCATTCAAACTGAGACACATTTAAGTATTATTATATTATAGTTCAAATTAAGAAAAGTAATTGTTATATACCTACAATAATTTATTTTTATTTATTAAAATAATAATTTACGTTTTAACACAAAAAACTATCATCGTAAAATTTCCAAAGAATTCCCTGAAGAATTGAAGAATTGTAGAGTAATTTGTAGAGCTGAGGAGCCAGAGAACTTAAGGTCTTGAGAAGATCTGTGAGAAGGATGGATGGACTGTACTGAAGAGAATTTAAGGTAGGGGGGCAAATGGCCTTTTTGACTAACTGAAATGAAGAAGAAGAAGGACTGAAGAATTGAAGAACTGACTAGAAGGCCTGAGAAGAAGAACATATTATTGGCAGTTTTTATGAAGAATTCAAAGCTAGAAGTTGAAGAATTGGCCTTTGGATAATTTAAGGCGTTTTTTGGGGAAAGAATTCAAATTCTCGACAAATGTAATGTTAGATGTTTTGTGATATACTAAATAGTTTTCGCGTTATAAGGGACGAAACAAAAAAACCTATTTTTTAAATTTGTATTGTTTTAAAATAGGGAGTTTCAAGATGGAGTTTGGTTTTTATCACCTACTAACAATTCGCGATGGCTTGCTGTTAAATTTCACGTCCCAAAACAGCTTTCCGCTGGTTCTAATGAGTGGCGTAAAGGTATAACAAAGTCAACCATAGCACTTTCGGCAAGACGTGATGGTGTTAAACATATACCTAACATGATATACAGGAATACTGAAGGTGTGCTTAAAGTGTTCCTTGAAAATAGCATACGAGATGCTGCTACATAGACCGACTATGCCAAAAGGAAACTGATCGCAGCTTTAGATGTTGTTTATGCTTTGAAGAGACATGGTCGTATCCTGTATGAATTCGGCTATTAATTAGTAGATTGGGGTCTTCTTCTTCTCTTTTTAGTCGTATTCTAATGTCGGAGAAATCGTGATCGCATAAAATCACGTACATTTACTTTGGTTACATGTTAGTCCGTCCATTTATTCAGTTAATAGGATTTGTAGTGGGGTGTAATTTTCTTTACTTGGCCTACCCATCTAAGAGGTGACCTGCTCTTCGGTCTTTTACCTTCCTCCTTTCCCTGTAGTATTATTGTTTTCTAGATTGTTTCCCTTTCGTCTTGTAGTGTGTCTAAAGTACTTTAGGAGTCGGCGGGGTCATATTGTGGACAATCTGTCTTTGATCTTCAACTCCTTTAATACAGACACATTGGTGAGTTTCTCTTTCTATCAATCCATAACATATCTCGCCAGGACCAGATTCCAAATGCATCTATTCCTTCGGATATCTGATGTTTTCATCGTCCAGGATTCCGCTCCGTACACAATGATTGAGAAATTGAGAGATTTGACTAACATCGTGTACAATTTGTAATGGTAAAGAATATCTATGTTTAACTGACGAAAGTTAAGCAAAACAGTTATTATATTATAACGATAACAGATATTTTACGTTTTGCCGCATACAAAATATAACGATTAACCTGTGTGTTATGTTTATTCAATCTGAACTAGACCTTGAAATATGACAGATTATGCATATCTGCAAACTAATACCCAAAAAAATATATTTGCTTCATTACATTTAAATTAATATTGAACTGATACAAATTCTGACAGTATAAATAACTTACTTGTCTCTCGATTCTGGCGGCAACGTAATAGCTATCACAGGTGTGGAACTTTTCGACAAAGGCAACGTATTTACATCAGCGACTTTACCATTCTTGAAGAAGCAATCACAACAACTCAAAATATTTGGCAAACATTTCACATTCGAATTTTCCCTCAATCCCCAAGGATTCTGAACGTTATTTGTGCACATGTTTCACAGTATCAGGTCACTTTTGGTAGTCGAAAACACGTTTTTGCAGACATCTTTATCAGTTTGAGCTGGAAGAATGCCGTGCGCTTTCCATTTCGTTTGAATGCCTGATACGGAATGCTAATTCGAAGGAAAATTGATTGGAAACAGACCGGCGCGCACCACGAATACGCCATCGATGCGGCGACGCGACGCCGTTAAGTTCGAAGCTCAAGGCGTCTCTTTTCTTACGTCGCTATACACACTTTCGAGGAATACAGCGTTGTAAAGGGAAATAACCTTTATGAGGGCGGCGTGAGAAGCCGCTATTGTCTGGTGGATAAAACAAGACGGTGAAGGTACAGGTAGTTGCAACAATAAAGTTTGATTGATAAGTGTTTTGAGTATAAAGTAAACATAAATTGATTACGGGACGTTTCAAGGAAAAACTGTTACTACATGACAGCTAAATGTATCTAAAAGATAATTTTACCCCTGATGATTATTTCGGTCTTAACTTGTTGAAAATTCATTTTAATTAGATTAAAACAAAAACATTTTTGATTTTCACAAATTTATTAATATTAACAATTATTTCGCACAGCTAATTTACTTTGTCAGAATTCAATTTTAAACTAAAAGAATTGTTGTCTTGAATCCAAACGTTTTATAAGTCCCTTGCGAATGTAATAAATTCTATATTGGAGAAACCTCTAGACCTCTGAATGTTCGAAAAAACGAACACAAAAATTCAAAATCCAAAATTTGAGAACATGCTTAGGACCTTGGTCATAAAATTCAGTTTCAAAATTCAGTTATATTACACAAAGAAGAACACAACACCAAAAGAAAACTAAAAGAGTCTGCTTTAATATTGTTAAATGAAAACGATTGTATCGCTACTACCTCCGTAGAATTCAGTCGTTCCTAGTTGCCGATGATTAAGGAAGAAATTGCTAATGGTCTTGTCCTTGTGAACAACCCAATATCGGAATAGTTTCATAAGGTTTTTCCTAGGTTTTCCCTTATGATTTTAATGGGATCACTGAATCAACAAAGTTCTTTGGTCGCATTTTTGACGAATGCACTCTCTTATAACAAAGTCGCACCTAGGAGCGCCACATAAAATTCGGAAGATCTCCCTTTCAAATTCTTCGAATTTGAAAGGAACTTTATGGTTATATGATCTTTAGAAATTTCTGTGCAACCCTGTATATTACAAATAAAATTCTCTTAGTTACGTCAAAAATCAAATAATACACATTGTCAAATATTTTAATTTACATCATAGAATTGTGACTTTTTAATCCGTAGTTTCTTAACCATTGACAATGGGGTCTGGACCTAGACCCCGAAATGTTTGAAATATACAGCAGTTTTCTTTAACGTGGTGTTATTTCCCAAGAAGTACTTAGACATTGAAAATTATGCCAAAATATCGTTCAGAAAACGATCATCATCCTGTTGAAACATTGTTTCTCTATAAAACAATATATCAAAATCATTTAACTGAATTATTGGCAAAAATCCAAACAGTTAATATCCGTTATAATGACAAACTACTATCATTAGATTTTGTCAACCTTTTTACTAATATTCAATAATTAATCCAAAAATGAATTATATATTCTATTACAACTTTGTCTCAGCCACAATATTTCCAATTTAACCATAACATCTACAGTAGCACGCAAGGTTAATAATCATGGGCAACCCATTAAGTCCTCTTTTAGCTGAAATATTTATGGTCAATTTAGAATCTCTAATTTTCAAACATGATCTAAGTATTATATTCCTATATTGGCACCGGTACATCGACGATGTTCTTGCTTGTTTTACCGGTACACACAGACAGTTACTGAGCTCCATAATTACCTAAACCATCTCCACTCCAACATACAAAGAAACAGAAATAGACAATTAATTAAATTGCTAGACTTACCATAAAAATATGTGACAATAAACATACATTTTCTATATATCATAAACCGTCATATTCTGAGGTGACTATCCACAATACACCATGTCAACCCTGCCAGCACAAACTTGCAGCATACCATTCCATGATACACAGATTAGTGAATATCCCATTATCCAAACTTAACTTTGAAACTGAACTTAATAAGATAAAACTCATGGCAACCAAAATTGGAATTACAAAACAAAAATTGTTGATAAGTATCTATTGCCAATATTTACAAAATTTTGCAAACGATCACATTTATCGGTCCTCCATCCCAAAAGAATTCCCGATTAATACAAAACAGGAATATTCAGACAGCCTTTAAAACCGACAATAATTTGTCCAAACACATCAAAAACAGGAAATACAAAATTAATAAACATGACAACTAAGGCGTCTATAAGATAACATATGGTAACTTCTATATCGGCTACATGGGAAGGTGATTTAAGCCCAGATGGTCCGAACATTCAGCCTATGAGAATCAGAAATACATCAAATCATCCTTTGCCGACCATTTACTGAGCAAAAATCACGTACCACCAAAGTCTTTTAAAATGATACGTATCAATCAAAAAAGTAGAAAAAAATAAATATTCACCAAACCTATCAAATGATCAAAAAGACACAAATGACTCACCCCTAGTTAATCTTATTCTCTTAGTATAATGAATTAGTTATTCAGTTATTTTAGTTATTAGTATCTAACTCGTACTATCAAAAGCAACGTAATTAATATTAAGCAGTAAATAAAATTTAGTTGCTACCTGTCTAATTTAGCATTTAGTTTAAAATTATAATCTGGCGTAGACTGTGAGAAACAATTGCCAACTTTTAATAAATTTACATTGTTTTTTGTTTTAATCTAAATAATTTTACCGCCTAGAATAAATTCCTCCCGCTTAGCATGGCGCTGAAAGGAAAAAAATTGTGACTAATTTCTGAAAATATGTATATTTCAATTAACTTGAATTCTATTGTTTGCTTTCATCCCCCAAAATGCACAGCAGGTCTGCAGTTTTGTTTATTTTCTAGATTTTATTAAATTTACATCTAAGAAATGCTAACATAGACTGAGTAGTACACGTAATAACCAGCATACAATTAAAAAATGTATAGAGGGTCTATATTTTTGTTGACTGCTCAGTAACGAATGAAATAACTATACAGTGAGGTCCTAAATTAAGAGATAAATTCATTTTCAACGTAATTATGAATAGAAATAGAAATAGAAAGCGGACCAATTTTTGTATATGAAACTACACTTTCTGAATAACATTATACACATTCCCCTTCAACTTCCTAGGAGTACCTAATAACTACTGAAAAAAATAGGAAAAATCAATTTACATTTGTATGATTTGTAGGCAGATAAAAATAAAGTGTGAAGTTATTATGAATAATTATAATCTGAGTCATATTCTCAAATTGGGCACCGTTCATTTACTGACAACAAAATAGACGTGTTGAAATTATTTAACGTTGTTTTGCAACATTTCTGCTCTGATTTGATTATTTTCTTGCGTTATTCGATGTGTTAAATCATCAATATTAGTTAGTTTACTTTTGTAGATTTTTTATTTTAAATAGCCCCACAAAAAATAATTCAGTAGAACAGGGTTTCCATTCAATTTTGCCACGTCTTCCGATCCATCAAGTTAGAACAACTTGATTGAAATCAGCTGTTATTGCTACTGCATAATGTGGTGCAGTTCCATCTTGTTGAAACCATATGTTTCTATTAATGTCTGCCCTGTTAACAGGATCAGGAAAAAGTTATCTGAATTCAGTTGTTAAAACATTTTGTAAAAAGTCCAAGTAACTCGCTCTAGTTAATGTCCGCTCAAAAAATACAGTCCCATTAGTCTGTTATTTCTTATGTCAGCCCTGGCGTTCTCTTTAATAAAATACTTTATGTGATCTTCCCTCAGATAGCAATAGTGGCATAGTTAAATTAGACCAAATTTTGCAGATAGAGAGTATTCAACATTCTGAATGATACTATTCCTGGCACTAATCATCAAAACTCAATAGCAGCTGAGATATGGAACTTGATACTTTCGATTTACGATTTTTGCAAATCCGCTTCTGCAAAAGTAGTTTAAGTCGAAATGGACTAAATGTTGCAGGTATAGTTCTCAATTTTCTGAACAAAAGTACTGATGGCACTAACACCCAAGAGATAAGTTAAAATATTGAGCTTAAAAAATTTGGTCTAATTTGACTGCCATTTTTAAGAAGCAAATTTGCAAAAACGGAAAATCGAACCTTTGAAGCCCAATATCTCACCTGGTGTTGAGTTTCAGGAGTTGTCACACAGGCTTTTGGTCAGAATGTTGAAAACTATCTACCTGCAAAAGTTGGTCTACTTTGACTGAAACTCCTTTTATACAAGCGCATCGTTCGTTATTACTCAGACATACTTGTACTGCTTCAAATATAACATTATTTTTCGTGTAAAAGTTACTTTTCCGAACTAATATCTTGAAGAAAACAGTCGAGACAATATTTATTCCACAATTTTTCACGTATATACCACAACAAAATTTGTATTTATTGATTTCGAATTCAGGCGTAAATTATTTTTATGTTTCTTTGGGGAATAACACCACAATAGAAATAAAACTACGTATATTGCAGGAATACCAAACGTTTCAAAGTCTATTCTGACTTCGTTGTCAATGGCTTTATATTTATTGATGTAAATTGCAAAATGAAAATTTGATTTATGTACGTTTGGTATTCCTGCAATATACGTAGTTTTATTTCTATTGTGGTGTTATTCCCCAAAGAAACATAAAAATAATCAAGAACATGCCACAAACAACGTTTAGAAGACAATCAGGCGTAAATATATTGTAAATATAGGTAAAATGGTTAATGTTAAAGCAGTTTTAGGAAATAACACCACAATAGTAGAATTAACTGTATATTTCCAAACGTTTCGAGGTCTAGGCCAGAGCCCTTTGACAATGGTAAATGAATTATGACAAAAAGGCACAATTCTAAAAATTAAAATTTTTGAGAATATTGTGTAACCTAAGAAGTAACTAAGATAATTTAATTTGATAATATTACAGGGTAGCACAGAAACTGCTAAAGATGATATAATAATAAAATGCCTTTCAAATTGGAAGAATATATAAGGGTGCTTTTTAAAATATTTTGTGGTGTTCCTAGGTGCAACATTGTTATAAGATTCATTCGCCAAAAAAACCATGAAAGAATTCTGTTGATTAAGTGATCCCTTTAAATCATAAGGGAAAACCTAGGAAAAACTTTATGAACTATCTCGATACTGGATTGTTCACAAGGACATGTCCATGATTAATTTCTTCCTTAATCATCGGCAACCAGGAACGAATGAATTCTACGGAGGTAGGAGCGATACAAATGTTTTCAATTAATAAAATTAAATCAGACTTTTGATTTCGTTCGAATAAATGAACATAAAAATTACATTAAAAACGATAAATTGAAAATTAAATATGCTTGGGACCTTGGTCATAAAATACAATTTCAAAATTCAGTTATAGTACACAAACAAAAACTCAAGACGAAACTATAACTAAAAGAATCGCGTTAATTGAATTGTTTACTGAAAATGACTGTATCCCTAATAACTGCATCAACTTCAATCGTTCCTGGTTGCCGATAATTAAGGAAGAAATTAGTAATGGTCGTGTTTGTGAACAGCCCAGTATCGGTATAGTTCATAAGATATTTCCTAGGTTTAGTATTTAAATGGGAATCAACAGAATTCTTACATCGCATTTTGGGGGAATGTACTTCCTTATAACAAAGTCGCACCTAGGAGCACCACATACATTTCTGAAGATCACCCTTTCAAATTCTTTAAATTTGAAAGATACTTTACTATATGATCTTCTGAAGTTTCTGTGCTGCCCTATAATATTATCAATACAAATTCTCTTAGTTACGTCATAAGTCACATACATTGTTAAACATTTTAATGTGATTTTGAATTCTAAAATTGTGCCGTTTTTTGTTGTCATCTACAACGTGGTCTGACCTAGACCCCGAAACGTTTGGAAATATACAGTAATTTCGAGTGTTGTGGTGATATTTCCAAAAAAGTTCTCGAACATTAAGTAAATATGCCAGAACTATCCTTTAGAGAACTGGGTAAGCTCCGTACAAAGACTATATAAAATTATAACAAAGCTTCATGAGTCTAGTCTTCAGTACGTATTTAATATAAGAGCATATTTTTTTATCCAGAGAAATCATTGTTAAGAGAAACCACGATTTTCTAAATTCCGATAATTTTTTGCCTAAAATTATTGCAGTGAAAATTACCATGTAGTATTTCTACAACATTCTGGATTTATTATAAATCCATTACTGTGATCACAAATTCTGAAGGTACCTGCGATAAACCATATATATGTGATTAACTAAATGACATTGCTGCGATGCCTTACATTTTGCAGATAGCGTTCTAGTAATTAACAGTACAATGTCACGAAGGTGCGGGTACAGACAAATAATGGATTTTAGTCTGAAGCTAATAACAAAAAAGTTAACGTTGTACTTACCTACGGGCTATAACGGGTCCCACGCCAATGTTGCTATTGCTGTTGTTATTGCTTGTTCTTATACGTAATTTGTCGGTTGATATTGGAATTGGTATGCCTGATCGTATTTCTTTTTGCCAAGGGCTGCTCTTGACGGAAGATCCTGGAATTCATATTGCAAATTATTAGTTGGAGAGAAATACTTTGTATCATTTTTTAATTTAGTTTTTTAAAAGTACTGGGAACTAGTGGGCACAGATGAGATACACCACTAGATTGGTTGGAAAAAATATAATTTTACACCACAAAACTTCGTTGAATTTGTTAGAATCACAATAATTTTAAGAATTGCGGTCTTTTCACAATACTTCAGGAAGAGAATTTAAAAATCGAGATAACTGCAGCATTATACAGGGTGTTTCGTTGAAGGCTTGCCAAACATGGAGGGCGGATAGGTGGTCGCAGGTGCTCTGTTATATAGCCCATGTAACGTATGAATAGCTTACGGTTTTTGTTTTTTTTTTAATTCCCAGATTTTTTCAGATTAACATTTGTAACTTATTTATTTTTTCCTGTAATTCGACCAAATAAACCTAATCTAATCTATGATGTTTGTTTGCTCTTCTACAATTGATATTGACACAATTAATTACATGAAAAAATGATATGAGTCCACAAATGGAGAGCTTCCATAAGTTATTAAGTTAAACACTTTATCACATTAGAAAAAAAAATGAAGTACTTCGAGAACGTGGAATGCTTACATAAACTTCTATATTTCAGCCCCATGTCAACGTCATACCATATGTTTTGCAAAGTAATTAATATCATCATACAATTTGAGATAGTAACTTACTATATTACAACTATAAAAAATTAAACATTCAACAAGTTGCAATAGTTTGTTATTAATTTTGTTCAACATTTATTGTTACAAGTTACAAATGTACATATGAAAAATCTGGAAATTACGAATATCATTAAATAAACAAAAAAAAACGTATGCTATCTAGATGTTGTATAGGTTATATAAGATAACACATGAACCCATCTGTCCGTCCTCCATGTTTGGCGAACCTTGAATATTCTGAAGGAATATAATACACAAACGAATCAAATTTAGAAGTTTCTTGTAAATAATTCAAGGCTGATTTCAGCTGATGTTCTTTATTTCCCAGGCCACAGAAAATCAAAATCTACGTATACATAACGCTTTCAGATGAATTCTCTTCCGGTAATGATGGCGATACAGCCACGCCTAAAAGAAGCTCTAAAAGTGATTAGTGATAATGAATTTAATCCTTAAATCAGTCTGAAGTCCAAGAATGGGTGTCTCACTTGTAAATAGTTTTTTGAGGAACAACGTTTATTGTTCATGAACAAACGAAAAAATCTCCTGCAAAGAAGAACACATAAAGAATATATTTCAACCCAAGAAAGTATTTTTTTTTAATACTCAATAAGAGCTACAGCTAAAAACCAACTCCTATCCTTCTAAAGGGTTTTGAGAAGACGAACAAGATGAAGAATTCGATTTAATATGTATCTGAGGAGAGGTCTGTATATTTCTAAACTTTCAAACGTTTCATGGTCTAAAGCAGACCGAGTTCTCAACGACAATTAAGACAAAGACAAAATTACAATTTTTGCAAATTTATGAAAATATAGAGAATGAAAATAAAATGTTTGCAATATAAATTAATGTCACTAAGAGGATCTGCCACTATTTGATACATACAAGGCATCATAAAAAGTGCCAAATCGAATAAAAATAAAGAATCTATCGAAAGAATTTGAGAGAGTTATTTTTAAAATTTTATGTGGCACTCCTAGGAACATCCTTGGTACAAGATAGTGGTTTAGCCAAAAATGCGATCAAATAATTCTGATATTTAAGAGATCTCCTTAAAGTGTATGGGATAGCATAGGACATGGCTATTTTCAATGTCGCCAGGGATTATCGACCACGACTGAATTTTAAACACGAAGAAATGTTGCAAGGGTTTTCATTTAACAAAATTAATACAGACTCTTTTAGTTTTAGTTGTCTTTTGTGATCTTTATGTAATATGGATGAATTTTGAAACTGTGTTTTTTAACCAAGGTCCATGTCATATTCACAAAAATTTTTTGACATAGGTGAATATAATAAATTTTATATTGGAGAATCTTCTAAGCCTCTATATTTACGAATAAATGAACGGAAAAAATACAAAAATAAACGATAATTCGAAACGTAGGAAATTTTTGTACATGTCTGGAACCTTGAACAAATACAAAAATTCGACCAAATTTCACAAAAATGAACACAACACAAAACCAAAGCTAAACAAATGTGGTGTATTTTATTAAATAAAAAATTTAGTCGTTCGTGGTCACCGATAATCAAGGATGATTTTAGTAAATATAATTTAATTTTAAACAATCCGAGATCATTAAGAAAACAACTTTTGTGGTCTCATAGCTTAGAAAAAATAAATATGTTTTTTTTTATTTTAGCTAATTTAGAAGTAAAATGAATACCACCAAATGCCATAATAGTTATCTAAGTTTTACGTACCCTGCCAATGATATATTGCACGATTACTATCAAAAATTCGTAAAAGGAACATGCAGCAACCTATCTATCTATCTAATTCTTCCAAGTTTTGTTAACTTCAAAAATACCAAAATAAACTACGATTTACGAACAATACAATAATATAGTGAACAACTATTTTCAAAACAGTGTAAGAGCTGCAATCAACCATCTACATATCTACATTTATGAATGAAAGAAAATTTTGTTTACAAATTTTGTGATTTTAGAATTTTGAAAACTACAGTGATGTGTTCTAAACAGCGTATTTTTGTAAACAGTCTCCAAATGTCTATTTTTACATTATCTGAGTTTTGAAATCAATAAATAAGTATTGTATGACAAATTGCATTTAAAAATACTGATTTGACAGTTCTAATCAGCTGTGTTTTACTATTTGATGATTTGGCCTTTTCATTAGGGTTTTCACACCTCAGATTTACTTCTTGCAACAGAGGTATTTGACATTTGTAAATGGAATTGTACAGGACTACAAGAGATTTGACTAACAAGATCTTCGTGTTTCTTGTTATCTGTAGATCTTTGAGTATTTTTACAAGGTTGATCATGGCTCCTCGTGCCATTTTCTTGCTGAGATTTATTTCCAGGCCCAGCATACCACTTTCTCTCGATATTTTTTCTGACATTATTTTCATTTCTGCCTCTTCTCTCGCCAGTAACGTTGTATCATCTGCGTGTCGGAAGTTTGTTAGTCTTTTATCAGTAATTGATACTCCTCACTCAAAGTCGTCTAGAAATCGTCTTATTTTGTATACACCGTATGCTTTAAAAAGCCTATGCGACAATATATATCCTTGTTGCACCCCCTTGCGTGTATTAGATGTCTGTAACGTTGATCATAATATAGTATAACTTCTTTCTCCCAAAACATGTGTTAGGAAGACTTTTTGTAAAGGACAATGAGTAATCCAGCATAAGTAGGCAAAAGCGAGGAGTTCTTATGTAACTTCGAAATTGATCAGGCAACACATCATTCGCGAGCGCGCTATTGTAAGATTTTTTTCCTTTTCATATTCCAAATTAAAAAAAATTATTTTCGAGAGTAGTTTTCTTAACAAATTTAAGTTTTGATATGCTATAAGTCTTCCAAGTTTATCTCCATCCTTTTTTGTCTATACTAAAAGAAGAGCTCAATAAATAGTTTAGATACACATTAAATCCTCTAGACAGCTTGCTGTTATTCCCCATAAATAAATTATAATTCCAATTTGTGTAAAATGACTTTGCTAACTTTACTAATCTATCTTTTACAATATCCTAAGATTGGAACACAGTGTGCATATACGTTCTAGTTTGGGAATAATTTTTTATAGTTATACTAAACTGTAAAACTGACAATTTATTGAAATAATACCTGTTGACGTATTCGACGATCTACTCGACAAGGAAAAATAGTGGCTTTCCTGAACGGGTTTATCTCCAACATACAGCTGTTCAGTGGAAAAACTTTTCCGGACCGCCTCATTCTGTCGCAGTTTCTTTGCTAAATTCGTGTGACTGGCATAATGCGGTGCTGATCCCGTCATTTGCGGCACCGGTCTCGGGATTTGGTGAATTGGCCCCGTTAGTTGATGCGCAGAATTCGTTACTTGTGCTCCTGCAACTGCAGCTTGTTGTCCTGATTGTCTTGCATGTGATCCTGAACTGGCTATTGGCTCGGCAGATGGTCCTGCAGCTGAATCGCGATACGATTTGCGCTGGTGTCGTTTAGGCGGAGAAAACGATCTCCCTCGGTCGTATTTTCTGTAACCACGCCCGCCTCCATCTCGTAACTGAACAGCTTCTGGTTGGAGGATATAAACTGGGCGGAATAGTCCTGAACCTGAAAAAATACATGAACGCTAATTTAAAAATTTCTTTTGCAAATGATATTGTACTCATAAATATTGTGTAATAATTTTGTTTTTGTTTAAAATGAAATAAAAGACAGTATGTTGCTTTCAGATGAGTAGTCGAGATAGGAAGAGATATAAATTACTTTATATGTACATATATTTAGTAAAAATAAAAACCGTCGTAAAAACTTATATAAGAACATACATATAAGAATGCACTAAGGTTCAGAAAAAACATATAAAGCATTAACAAACGAAGACACCCGAATAACAGAAAGGGTCTTCTAATTCTGCCAAGATCTACCTACAAAAAAGCCCCAGAGCTCTTGAAACTACAAACACTAGTTTCTTTCAATTAAAGAGCTTACAATTTTGTTATTTAGAACTATCAAATGTTCACATGGATATAAATCTAATAAAACGCCCAATATAAACTAACAAGTTAAATTTGAATCTAGTGTGATTTTTAAATCTTAAGTACAAATGTTGAGAATTTAAAAATTCATATTGCTTGGAAGTTCTGACTTTTAATAGTTTTAATTGGATTGTAATTTTTTCCTAACAATTCATTTAGAAATCTCAGAAACTATTCCTCACAGACATACAAACTTGTGATAAAGCTTACCCTAAATTTCGTTCTAGTTAAAATAGCAAGTTACAGTCAACAGTCAAGTCCGATATAACCAGGAGTGACCGACAGTTGAAAATATTATAATTAAAAAGATAATTCTCGAAAAAACGCAGTCCCCAAAAGGCCAAACGAACCACCTTGTGCGAAGAACGATGTATTAGATGAATTATATTGACTTTGGTAAAACAAAATATCTACTACCAAAAATAAACAGAAACATAGTACTCCCATGGACTGTTGTTAATTGATGTCGGTTTAGATTTGGTGTTATTTTGTCAGTGACTCCTCGAATGTAACGAAGGAAGGCTTTCCAGGTGTTTCTGATGGAGTTGGTGTATTCAGGTTATTGAGATTGACGGATTTCACTTCTTGCACATCATCATATCCAAACAGGACAATCTATCAACTTCGAAGATAGTAGGAATGTTCTATCCCTCAATTACCTAAGGGCGTCCATTATACGGGAAGCTATAGAAATAGATAAATGACTCCTCTGGCTCAACCAAGCCCATAGCCAGCGGGAGAGGAGGGTCTGGGTGGTTCAACCCCCGAAATTTTGGAATTTTTGGTTTCAAGATTCAATTTTAACCACTTAATCATGTTTTTCATAAGAATAAATTTTATATTAACACAATTTTATATATCTTGGAAATACATGAACAAAAATATAAATTTTGCAGCCCTCATCAGCCCATCATCAATCAAAAAAAATTATCGAACCTCCCCCGAAAACCCACCCCGAAAAAAATTCCTGGCTACGGCCTTGGTCTCAACCGAAGAGAAGGTGTCAACATAGAGCTACGTAATAGGCAGAATAAATGAAATGAGACATACGCATTAAAACCCAATCATCACGTGACATTCCCTTCTCAATCGACCGACAACTACAAATAATCGAAGTAGACCAGATCCACACTCTGTTCCGTTATCTAGTAAGACTTGGGAAAAAGGCAGATAAAAACCTCGATTTCGATCTAAACCCTGTACTCCTAAATTAGTCTTTTAGTGAGACTTGGGGAGTAGGTAGATTTAGACTTCAAGTTCGATTTATAACCTGATTTATCATTTTCTTGTCACTCATATATAAATTACATATGACATTTTTTTATATTTATGTTTGCATCTAACACCTATTTGAAATAATTACTAAAAATGAAATTCTTGCAGTAATTGCCAAATTGTGAGTGGAATATATATGAGTGGCCTATGGTTGTATAGACGTTCTGAAGTGTAATTAACCAATAAAAACAATACCATTTCTACTAATCATCAGGATTTTGGATTATTTCAGCACTTTGGTAATACGAAAATTGTATTATTTAGTATGTTTTATAGGCCCTGAAAGTTGCTGTTGTCGCGCTCATATTTAAATAACTTATAACTCGAAAACGGTTGACTTTACAAAAAAGGCCCCTTTTGTAAATTAGGCGCCAAAGACTTAATTGTGACATAAATAACATCTTGACACTTGTATTGGTGCATCTTACGAAGGAGAGAATAGTTTTCCTAACAACAGGCCATGTTGTCTAATTGTGTTGTGCCAGTACCAACATAGAGTAAAAAAAACAGATTCTAAAAATAGACACTGAAGGAAAAATCTACTCGAACGTCTGCTAGCGAACATAAGATAGGAATAAGAAGTACAGATCAAAAAATAATATAGTGGTTAGCAAATAATATCCACGTAATAAATGTTCTTCTAGAATGCCTAGTGCAACAGGCCATTTGGCTAAGTGAACAGCACAATGGGTAAACAACATGACAAAAGGTCAAAGAAACACTCCAGTATACAATGGAGCTATGACATCAGGAAATCAGGTGTTATAAACTAGTCCCAAAAAGCTCATACATTTATAGAACTGAAATATTTCTTATATGAAGCTAAATGATAAATAGTAAGATATATAAAACATTTAAAAATATATATATATAACCGACTTCCACCTATAACTAAAAAGCTAAAAATAATTATAACAAAATATAACTCTAGCAAATAAATAACACATTCAATGTTGTTAGGTACTACCCAGGAAGTAAAAAATGTAAACATTAAAAGGTGCTCAACAAATTAATTACCTACCAATCTAGTATATTTTTAAAGTCGGTGCCAAGCGACAATCAAGTTTGATGAAGTAGTAGATAAGTAAGCAATGAAGGATTTTAGATTTGCTTGGCACCGACTTCAAAAATATACTAGATTGGTAGGTAATTAATTTGTACAGAATGAGCACCTTTTAATGTTTACATTTTTACTTCCTGGGTAGGTACCTAACAACATTGAATGTGTTATTATTTGCTAGAGTTATATTTTGTTATAATTATTTTTAGCTTTTTAGTTATAGGTGGAAGTCGGTTATATATTTTTTAAAAATGTTTTATTTTCACCTTTTTAGTTTTTTTGAACTCAGGTTGTTTTCATTCTTTATTTTTATGTTGTATGTATAACCTTAATAGACAGGACCAGGTAACATCGAAAGCCTCAACATTACACAATGATACATTTTCATTTAAATTGACAGGTAAATGTTTACGAACAAAATGTACTAGTACGCGTTGGCTTAATAAGCCCAAAATATACGTATGCCTTATGGACCACGCCATGTAACCTTTTTTCAACTTTTTTTGACAACTCTGTATAACTATAGATAAATCCACTCCGTCCTATGTAGCAACCATCATGTACATACGACTGGCCATGGACAAACATAAATTTGTTAGCTGCTTTCTGTAAACTATAGGACGGAGTAGAATCCATCCCCTATTTACGGAGTCAAATCCGTCCTATATTTCAACCATAGTATATAACTCCTTGTGGGCTACCCCATAAATTATTTCATTTTTAATATTTTATATTATCGCCCTGTGTAACATTAATTGCTCTCCAGTTTATGCAACTTCTTATGGGCTATAAAAGAAATAATTTTTTAATTGTATACATATAATTCAACTCCAGCATATATTTCAACCATCCTGTATATGATTTGCTTATGTCTACATCATATAACAGTTTTTTAATCACCCTATATAATTTTAATTTCACATTTTTTCCAAATTTTTGTACCACCAAACGTCCAGTCCACCCTATATTCCAACCATCCTGTATATACAGCTGCCTACGGACCACTATCATTCTAGTCCGTCCTATATTTCAATCTTCATATAAATGCAACTCCTTCTATCACTTACTTTGTGTTTTGTTCCTGTCTATAAACGCAGTTTAAAGTTTGACATGTGTTGTCACTGAATTTTCTATAAGGCCGGGAGAATGTGACAAACAAAAGCATCGTCTTCCCAAAATGGAAAAATTTGCAATTAAATAGTATTTGCCTGGTATACAAAAAAACGAGCTTGGTACTCATTGATTTAAAGAGCCGAAAATACTATGCTTTACTACCTATATGCTTGAGATGTACATAGAAAATTTTCCAATTCGCAATTAAAATTATCAGTGCCTAAAATTACCAAAATTACCGCACTATTACGTTGTCATTCTGATGAAATTTCTGATAAGAATTTTGGAATTTTCGGCGATTTACTGCAAAACTGCAAGTTGCACGTCGCAGAAAAGTATAAGAGATCACCTAAGGATCTTCCTTAATAGATTAAACGTTAAAAAACTGTACACATCCATAAGGAGTTATCGAAAAATTGACTAAAATATTAGGGATATTCGTCGATTTCCATGCACGCATGTGTTCATTCACAAATTTTATGACTTTACCAATAGAATTCTTTGCCAAAATTTGATGTTTCACCAATTCGGATATATACTCTATTAAACAAGACCATATTCATTCAAAACGGTGCACCACAGGAGAAGAAATCAGGTAACATACATACAAAAAAAGCGAAAAAAAATACGTGACGAATTGATAACCTCCTCCTTTTTGGAAGTCGGTTAACAAACACAATATAATTTATAAGCCTATTTTAGAGAGCGGAATTGTAAGTAAATACCCTTACTGTTCTCAATTTTCTCTCTATTCTCGGTCAATTCCGATATATTAATAAAAATATCAAAAAATGAAAAAGGGTATTTATATGGAATTTTGAAAAGAAAACTTCAACAGATTTTTACCGCTACGTTTTGCATATTCGCGGCCATAAATTGAATTAAGCAAACAGTTTTCTATTTATAATATTCGTTGCAAGCATAAAGAGCCTTGCCCGATTATTTAGTGAGCTCAAAACACGCAAGTTCAAATTGACTCACTAGAATAGGTATGTAAAGTAAACACATTAAAATTGCATACAACTAAACAAGGCCGAGTAACTTACAAGAAATTGGAAACATTTTACAAAACTTTGTGTATATATTTCTATAAAAATTATCAAATTTATGTAATACTATAGTCACCAAAAGCTCTCAGTTTATTCCTTACCTATCAATACCAATTAATTTTAAATGATATCCTCTTACCAGCAGCTTTGCTAAAATGATTTAGTTTTATCTGTTCATAATATTGATAATATTTAGACACATAATCAAAGTTTGTCGCTATTCACTAGTTGTCGAATAAAAAATATTGATAAGTATACGAGTATTTCAATATCAAGAAGTAGGTCAAATATATTTAACTACTGAATTCATCCTATATTTTCAGAAAGTGAAATCGTTCGAATGTTGCGTTTAAAATATGTGGAAATAGAGCGTTCTCGATTTCGATTTTATAATTTGTTCCAAAGATGAAAAGTTGTCACATTTATATTAAATGAAGATGTTATTTATGGATTAACATATATGGGAATAGGAGCTAATAGTTCTCAATTAAAAATCGGATTTGATAATCTAAAACTAAACTCATGTGAAGTACAGGAGATTAAACTTTATAGTTTTCCAGTTAGTTTATATCTCAAAGAATTTGGAGACTTGAAAAGTTGCATTTCAAGGTAATTTAGTGTTACAAACTGGGAGTGTCTTCTAAACGTTGTTTGTGACATATTCCGGATTACTTTTATGTTTTTTTGGGCAATAACACCACAATCGAAATAAAAAAAACGTATATTGAAGGAAAACCAAACGTTTCAAAGTCTATTCTGACTTCTTTGTCAATGGCTTTATATTTATTGATGTAAATTGCAAAATGAAAATTTGATTTATGACATTTAAATTTGTTGTTTTTAGATATACAGGTAGCACAAAAATTCTAAAGATTATGTATTATGGTTAAACAGCTTTCAAATTAGAAGAACTTTGAAAGATTTGTCTTTAGGATTTATAAGTGGCATTCCTAGGTACGACTTTGTTATAAGAATTCTATTGTTTCATTGATCCCATTAACGTCATAAGGGAAAACCTAGCAAAACCTTATGAACTATCCCGATACTGGGTTGTTCGAAAGGAGGTTACCATTAATAATTTTTTCCTTAATTGTCGGTAGCCAGATACGATTAAATTCTAGAGAAGTAGAAGCGATACAATCGTCTTCATTTAAAAGAATTAAGGCAGACTCTTTTATTTTACGTTTTCTGTTATGTTGTTCTTTGTGAAGTATAGTTGAATTGTCAAATTGTATTTTATGGCCTAGGCCCCAAGAATGTTCAATGTTCACCTTTGTTGGCATCAATCTTAGGGATGGTGTAAGAAAATAAAGTGTTTTAGTGAATGTGTACAGTGCAATCTGAGACCATGCTTTTTCTCTATTTTCTTTCCGCTTTATTGATGTTTCTGTCATAGAAATTTATGCTGGGCTTCGCAGGAAATACAAATATTGATGTTTAATTTAAAGTAAATCTTCTAAAAAAACTTAGATCCCTATCGCAGCACCCCTACCCGTTATAACGCTGCATGTAAATCTTCGAAGTACCTAATCAAACTCTCACAGAAAGTCTAAATCGGGCCAACCGTTTAAGAGTTAAAAAACGTCCTACAACCCGATTGACGAACCGCCTACCGAGTCAAATTGTAAATATAATCCACTCAAATACACACAACAAATTTAATTAAAAATAGCCTAACCCTTGAAAAAATGTTTTACTACAACCCGATCGAAGAGCCACCTACCGGGTTAAAATAGAAATCACACCTACACAATCACATACAAATTTTCGGCCCAAGGAAGTTGGAGGAGTTCAAAAAAAAATTTCTGCAACCCGATAGCATTGTTACCTCTCGGGTTAAATTGTAAATTTAATCCATTCAAACATACACAAAAAGCATCACAATTCTACAACCCATAGGTCGCCAAGCTCGTATAGCAGCGACGCGTTGATGGAACAGTTATACTCATATTTACACAAATTAAGACAAAACGATATTAAACTGTACGTAACCTTCATCTTTAAACACTCTATCTATTTATGAGAACTGCATTCAGAATCTGTTGAATAGTTTAAATAATCCAAGCATACAGAGGAAAAAACGGCAAAAAGCGACTGTATTTTATACTACGTAAAGATTATAATAATGTCCATGAAATGCTTAAGGTAACTAAGGTTGTTAAAGTGACAGGAATTAGCACTGTATCCCTTTAAATAACTTTCCAATTACGGCAATGTCCGTGACCATTTTTGTAGAAGATAGAATGGGTATAGTAAGCTATCCTTAAAAGATATATGCCATCCTGGACTTTTTAGATCTATAAAACAGGAATATTCCAATATATATTGTTTTGTTATATCTCAATGAGTTTAGGCCGCGTTTTTGATGAAAGCTCTCTTGTGGCTTGACTGTTATCTACACTTTCAACAATTATATTTTAAGTAATTTACACAAAAACTTGACACATTATATAACTAAACACCTAAACCTTTCTAAAAATCACTCTGTCGTGTGGTGTCGTTCTACAGTTTTTGAGTTTATCCCCATTTGGAAACCTTATGCCAATTTGTTTGAGGACTACTCTCGATATCAACTCTCATTGTTCTTCTCGGCAGGATGCTTCCTTGTCTAAACTCTTTGGCCACATGCGACACTTATGTCTGTCATATTTTGATGCTTTTCGTATTATAGAATTCTTTTAGTCAACATGGCAGAAGCGAGAAAGTCGGTCAAAAACATATTTTTTCGGAAAATGGAAAAACGTTTTTCCTTTGTTAGCTCTGCGATTTTCTTACAAATTTCATCTTATTATATTCAACAATAACACACTTCTCAACTCCTTTGGAGGCAGACTCAAGAAAATGGTGGACCAAAATCTGCCAGCAGCTGACGGTCTAATATTTCAAGAGATTTTTAGGATTTTGGTGCTTGAAAAATAACAACGACTTAAAAATGAACTTTATGTTGGTGTGAGTTTCTGTTATTAGTTTTATCACCAGAAATTATTTTTTAATTAGACCTGGATATCAAGAAATAGTTGATCATGTAACATATTCCTACATTTTGTTTAAAATTTAATCTAAAGTAAAGAATTACTTATTTGACAAGAATTGCACCAGGGTACTCACCTTTACCAAGTTCTTTGATACTTCCGGTCCTCTGCAGCACTGAAGGATCAATTGCCCAGATTTGCTGATTGCCATTAGCACCATCCTCCTACAAAACAAGGTCATCAATAAACGATATTCAAAATCTTCATCGAAATTGTTTAGTTACCAAAAAATTATTGAGAGATACCGGCTTCAACGCGAATAATTTGCACAGCAACATTATTGTGATTGCACTGTATACGAAGGCCGAATGTGCCGGAAAACTACAACAAGAGCAAGGCTACAATAATTCTTCGACGAATCGAAAATCCACATTTGCATTAAATGCACGCCGTATTTGAATATTGCGAAACGGGCGAAGACAAGTGCCGTTAGAAAATGATATGTTGATCGAAATGAATTCAGTGTTACTTTGTTGCTGGCTGATCGATATACAACTAACGGGGTGAAGTGGTGCCATGAGGAGCAGTGGCGTATCGAATTTTTAACTCTTTGTTATGTTTTAAATGTGCTTATTATAGGACAGCAATTTTTTGTTACTATTTATTTCTACAATTTTCTTTATTTTACTTTTAGATATCTAATTACTATTTACTATCGGTTACTTTCTTGGAGAGAGTGTTCTAACAATAGGAATTTCAAGGTACGGATTTTTCAGATAGTCACACTCAGTGTACAAGTACAACGTTTTTGGTACACTTGATAGATGCAATTTTACGGTAATTCAAGCTAGAGATGTCTAAAAAGAAAATTAGTTAAAAAAATTAAAAGAAATTGGATTAGTACCGGGATATGCCGGAAGTGATCCCATACTTTTTTTTCAATAACATAGCTTGTACCGATTTTTAGTATATCGGAAAAACTTTTTTAACGACTTTCCTATACAGTAAGCTTTGGTGGAGTTGCTGGTATTAAAAAAATACATTTCTGTTCGAAACTTGGGGTAAATTGTAAATATATTGAATTAATCAAAATCAATGTGTTAATCATCTTTAAAGTGAAGATTAGTTTATATTCTATGTGTATTCATAAATCAAACTATTTATTTTTATTAATAAATTTAAGAGAAAAGTTATAGTTCATAAACAGATTTGCATGGTCTAAAATGTACACTGCAGTCATTTTATGTCACTTTTTTACTGTAGAAGAAGTTTGTCGTCAAATAGGAATTTTGATTAAAAGTGAAATATCTTTATTTTTCTTAATATCTAAAATTGTTATCAAATAGCAGTAATAAGAATTAAAATCTGCATTCACTTATGCCATTGCCCCAAAAACTGTATAATAACTATTTATGTAACTTTTCCAACTATATACTAAGTTACGATACTAACTTTTCGAGATGTTTCGAACGATTGAACAAAAGACAATATATTGTTTCTAGTTGAGAACCTGGATGTCGGAATTCATTTCGCGATAAAATATATACTAAGCTTAAAAATATATCAATTTTGTTTAAACAAAGTTTATTAGAATTGAAAACTACATCCAGTTGTATTGTATTAATAAAAATTGTAATAAATTGAAACTTGATTGGAAATAAATGTCAGTTGATGAACTTCAAGATGGAGGTTCTCAGTTGGTTTCTATTCATTGGATTCAAACGGAAACGTATACTGTAATCATTACATGTCACTTTTTCAACTATGTATGAGGTTTGCCAGCCATTATGAATTTTGCTTAAAAGTAAAATATCTTTATTTTTCATAATGGCGGCACTTCACTTGGTGTTAGCTTATTTTTGTCTGTATTACTATATACGTCCAAATATTTTATGTATTCGCAAATACTCCAAACGTGCCATCCACACATATCGCAAATCACTCAAACATGCCAAATATGTTTGAATACCAGTAAATGTGACACATGACTCACCGTAAAGGTAAATAATCAAAATTAATGAAAAATGTTTTTTATTTATTTTTTACCTACCTCAGTATTCGTAGATGGGTTGCATTTATAGATAGCTCCCAGAAAACTATTCATGTATTTGTAAGCAAACCACGTGGGTTTCTATACGCTAGACGTGCCTGCTCCTGATGTTTCTGATTTCTTAATTTTTGTGTTAGAACCACTGAACGCAGACATCAAAGATTCCCTCTTTTTCTTTAAATCAGCGATTGTGAATGGTTGTCCAATATTGTTTTGGATATCTATCCATGCATCATTTATTTATAAAGAATATAAATTTTGTTTTAGTTAAATACCTTTATTTTTAATAATAACTGAAATAGTTATCAGACAAAGTGTATTAGAATTCAAAACTACGTCCTGTTATGCTATATGATTTAAAACTGTATAACGATTTATTATAAGATTTGAATGAATGAATGTCAGTATAATCAACAGACCTAACGAATGATGAAGCTCAAATCGTCTACAATATGAATCCAACCTAAGTTAGAATCATATACAAATTTTCTTAATACATATATACATATTTAAAGTAAAATACCTTATTTTAGGCAATATCGATAAAGGAAATTCGATTTTGAAAACTGCGCATCCAATTAAGCCATTGTATCACTAGAAGTTATAAGATAAATTTAAAAAAAAAACAAAAACCGCCTTCAAAAATAATAACTTGACTAAAACGCATGAAATAATTTTTGCTACAACAACTAAATACTTATTATGAAGTCGGGGCCAAGTTAAAGTGAAAATATTTTTAGAGGTACATTTATAAGATGTGCTTCGCAACTTCAAATTGGCACCGACTTCAGAAAAAGTATTTAATTTTTGTAGCAAAAAATTATTTCATGCTTTTTAGTAAATTATTTTTTGTAAGTCGGTTTTTGTTTTTTATACTTTATTTATTTCATAACAATTTTCGTCTTGAAAAAATAAGGTATTTTAATTCTTAAAAAAATACATGCGATGATTTCGTTTTAGGTTTGAGATCATTAGGCTGTTTTTTATCACAAAACAAAACTTTTAAAAAATATTTATAAGTAACAAAGAATATTTTACATATATTTCATCTTACGTGGGCGCACTGTCTATATAGAGGAATTGATAACCTACACAACGCGTTCTATTAATTTTTAGTTTTTTAACGTTTGTCAACCATCGTTAAATATAGTCGAGATCCTCTATAATAGAATACAGTTTAAACTATCCAAATTAGTCATCGCATTTTAATTTTTAAAGTATTCGCTGAATACAAACAAGATAAATTTAAAAATTTCTCGAAAATCGGACCAGTCGTTTACGATCAGTTAAAAAATCTTAGAAAGACCGTTTGATCAAGTAGCAAAGGAGCTGATGAACTTCAAACGGTTGAATAAATCTCCATAAATTATCGCTAAGAACCACCTCGATCACGTCAACTTTCAAACACAAAAAAACGCTTCAAAATCGGTCTATTCGTTTAGGAGCTACGATGCCACAGAGAGACACACAGATCCACAGATGCTTTGAGAGACTCATACGTCCGTAGCTGGGGTCCTAGTTCCCCAAGGACTCGTCGTGTCGCAAGCGACTCGGGTCCTAGTGCCAGCTTAAACTTGGTTTAAGTCGCTGGTCCGACACCTCAAATCCTGGTCACCGGTGTGTTTGGCCCGGTCGTCCGACGTGTCTATCCTCAAAGCTCGAGTGCCACACCACAGTGTTAGCCCCTGTTACAGCATTTTCTAAACCCACCGCATTAAAGATTCCGGAGTCTGCGACAGACGCCTGGTATAGCGTACACCTCGCCTCTCGCACGAATCAACTCGAAGACCATTCTTCTAATGTGCAAACGATGATCCCGGTCTGCTAACGGACCTGCTCAACCCACCCCAGGTGTGGACTAAGGTAGGATTTGCCTCGGATCCTAGATGGGTCATTCCCGCCAGGAACGGGCCCCTCAGTTCGACACTTCAAAGACGCCTGGTATAGCGTACACCTCGCCTCTCGCACGAATCAACTCGAAGACCATTCTTCTAATGTGCAAACGATGATCCCGGTCTGCTAACGGACCAGCTCAACCCACCCCAGGTGTGGACTAAGGTAGGATTTGCCTCGGATCCTAGATGGGTCATTCCCGCCAGGAACGGGCCCCTCAGTTCGACACTTCAAAGGGCCGTCGTCTACCTTCCCACGGTACAAGGGGGAATGCATCTTACGACCAACCAAAGAGGACCGACCATCCACCCAGCGGTACAATCTAGCTTTAGCCATTGCCCGTGCGAGGTCAACCCAGAATGGAGAGCCACCGGTAACCTCACCTAGTGGGGGCTTCTCTCCACCCTCACTACCCATTTTGGAATCTTACAAACACCCCATTTTAAGAAGATGTCCTCGCCAATAGATGACACGTTCCACTTCCTACAAGTCTACCTTTTTTACATTTCTGGACGAGACTGACATCCGCTTTCGAGGTGTAGGTGCATCTACTTGCAGGACGCTTAGCTCCAGTTTTAGAAGTAAGAGGCAAGAGGTCGGTATAAGGTTCTCGTCTCGAATATTAGGTCGCGCATCATACAGGGCGATGACCCGAGATCTCAAGCGACGGTCCCACTGTTACCCGCCACAATCCCGAAGAAAAGCAGTTCTGACGACTACTTGTATTACGGCTTAACAAGTCGGCCTCATTCCCCTTCGCTCACTCCTGATGGAAAGTGTGTCTGGCGCACTACTTGTGTAAAGTTTTAACAAGTCACACTTGAGGGCCAAGGTTTAAAAATGGATAAATAGGAAAGACTATTTTATCATCTAATAATGACTGAAAATAGATTTTAAGAGCTATTTTTTTCAATATAAAGAAAATATTCAGAAACACCTCGATGTTTTAGGACAAGCTACATGACATGCGGATATTGTCATGAATTTTAACCTCTCGAGGCGCCTCTGTTATAACAATGACATTGCGTGATATTCTCTATTGTGACGTCAAAAAATATTTTCTGTCCCAACATTGTCTGCCATCAAATATGCGAATTTCTTATGCGAGTTATGGAAGCCACCCACGACTTTTGATGGTGGATGTTCATTAATCTCTGTCAGTTCGCTAATAAGTTTATTGGATTTTAAATAACTTAGTAAAGTAAACTATATTTAGCTCAGATTATCATGAAATTATTTATTATTGTAATTCAAATATTAATTTTCGATGGATAATTCAGCATGACTTCCAAACATTTTTAGTCACAATTACGTCCAAATTTGCAATAAAATGATTCCTTTGTAATAAATGACGCAGAGGATTCAATAAAATTATAAATAAGAACATATTAACTAAGGTCCTAAATAGATTGAACGTTATTATACCATTACCTTAGAAATATTAGTCAAAAATATTTTTAACCAGACAATAATAAACAACCGATCCGGTTGAAAAGTCACATTTCCAAGGCTTCAGAGTATGACACTGAAGCTATTATAAAATTGTAGCTGTCTGTTTGTTTGTTTGTAAGAGCATCACTTAAGAAGCACCGAACTGATTTTGCTGAATCTTCTTTTGTTGCAAAGCCTATAGTTTGACTTAGAATCTGGTATACATTTTATCTCCCTACATTAACAGAAACCGTAGATTCAGCAAAAAAACTACGATGTTGGGCAACAGACAATTAGTCTATTGGTTCCATAGCACGCACACAATATTAGATACTTGCATTAGCTTAGCTGATATTCAAAATTCAGAATATGCCAATGTAACTAACATGTCTCGATTTAAATAAATCTAGTGATATATCATATAAAGGGTGCTCCAATTTATGGTAATTTTTAAATTTTTAATAAAATACACAAATTATTTGAGAATAATCAAATCTTTTATTTGAAATGATAGTACAATTGTTTCGGTTTGGTAATGGAAAACAATATCTATATCTTGTAAGTGACCACCTGCTTCTGTACGACAAGCTTCTAATCTTTTGCCAAAATTTTCGATAACTTTCTGGCATAAATGCGGTTCAATTACTTGAAAACAGTCAATAATGTTCTCCTTTAGGTCACCAATTGTTTGTGGATCGTTGACCTTTTCTTTCAAATAGCTCCATAGGAAAGAATCTAGAGGTGTTAGATTCACATTTCTGTTTCAAAAGATTGATTATTTGTACTGCTAAATGACATGTTGCACCGTCCTGTTGGAACCACATATTCTGCATATCAATATGCTCCAATTCATCCCACAAAAAGTTACTGTAATCATCCGTTCGATATCGATCACCATTCACAGTAACAGCATTTCCATTGTCATCGTCAAAAGAGTATGGATTAATCATCCCACCAGCCCAAAAACCACACCCAAAGTTACTTTTTGTGGATACATCGGTCTTTCAATTATTTCAGGTGGATTTGCTTCACCCCAGATTCGACAATTTTGCTTGTTAATAAATCCACCCAATTCAAAATGTGCTTCATCGCTGAAGATGATTTTGTTGAAAAAATTCACATTTTCAAGTTTCTGTTGTATGGCCCAATTAACGAATTGACTACGTAAACCAAAGTCTGTTGGCTTTATTTCTTGCATTATCTGAATCCTGTAAGCCTTTCAAATGAAGATCTTTATGCAAAATTCTGAATAAAGTGTTTTTTGGAATTTCAATTGCTGTGTACGATGACGAATTGATATTTTTGGTTGTTCAACAACACTAGCAGTAACAGCTGCAATACTTTCTTCTGAACGTCCACTACGATGAAATGTTTTACTTTTTTCTCTTCCATATTCCGCACAACTTTCACCAAATTTAAGATATATTTTTTAATATAAACACGCGTTGCTAAATCGTATATTTCTCCATTTTTAATAACCGGAAATTTCTTACTTGTCTCATCATTTGTCAAATAACATATGATATTCTAGTACAAAAAATATAAATGGCGGCAAATTTAAAAATTAACCTCAAATTGGAACACCCTTTATATATTAAATATAGTTCGAAGTAGAGTTACACAATGCGGTTATTTTTTTTTTTGAATAAAATTGTTACATACGGTGGCAGTTGCAGTTTGGGTGAAATATGTTGGGGATTGGTGGATTTATAGTTATAGTGGTACAAAACTGTTATATTGGGTGGCCTATAAATAGTTGTATATACAAGGCGGTTGAAATCGAAGGCGGAGTGAAATTATAGTGTTACAGGGTGTTTAACACAATGTTAGAAAAAGTTGGATATAAAGGGTGGTTAAAATATAAGGTGGAGAGAAATTATGCTTTACAAGGCGGCTCAAAAATTGTCGGAAATAATTGTTATCTAACGTAGACAATAAGCAGTTGCATAGCTGAAATATAGGGTGAAATAGATTCATAGTTAGGTGTTTACAAAATGTTTCATAATTTCATAAGCTATTTCTTTTTGCAAAGAATTGTACATTCTATAAGCGAGTGAAACCGAGGATTATGGCTAGTATTAAATAAACGTTTATCTATACTAATAAGTATGTATTTACGTGATAATTAACAAATGGATTCTGAAAATTATTTCGCAAATAAAAAGCTCTTCTATCTGTGATAAGCATATAGCGGGTGTCTTATATATGAAGGGATAATATTGGTATCTATGAAATGGTAACAGGTACAAACACTATTAATAGAGACTTGTGTATTTTAGAGCCCATTCGACTACATAAAAAAAGATTATGATATCTCTTGCCGTTCTCAAGTTATACAAGGAAAACCAAAATTATCTTTTATTATTTTCTGCCTCTACCACTTTTATTTTTAAAAATGTCAAAAAATAGTAAAAGGACACTTTTTCCGCATATACTTTTATACAACAAGCCGTCATCAAATCTTCACTACTATATTTCGTTTTTTCTGCACCATCAACAACTTTTTTAATGTCGACCTGTACTTTTTTTGTTACAGTATCGATTGAAGCATTAAAAGTATTATTAATCTTTAAACCCGCACGGAGGTTTGGTACTTTTATAACAAGATTGGTTGTCTAATGATTAGCAAGTCTTACTACGAGTATTCCCTATAAAATTCATATAAATGTTGAGTTCGACAGAAAAGAAGAATTAACATGATGGCATTCCATCAATCAGATTGTCCCAACAAAATTTATATTACAATTTATCAGCAAAGATAATTTTTTAACCAACAGAACAGAAAAAGGAGATCCTCGGCTAGACTTACCTGACTTGGCAATTCAGAAAATTCGAAGCTATCTCGAATGTCACGTCTAGAATTTCTTCTCCAATAATTGACAGAGGGAGCAGATGAAGACGCTGAAGATGATGGGGAGGATATGTTTGTCCCACTTAACCAATCTACTTCAGCCTGATCATGAGGTGTTGAGTATCTGATGGAACCGTCAGATTCAACACTTGGAAGTTGTCTCCTAGATAATCTGTAAAAATACAGAAATGCAGTTTGAAAATTCCGAAATTTAAACAAAGTTTACATTTTTACTAATTTTGAATATTTATGGTTTAGTTATAATGACATCTAAAATTTACGATGAAAAAACCACAATACTCTGTTCTTGCTTGCAAATTTTGGTAATACGTTAAGTTTTTTATATTCAATGTCATTCTTCGGAATAAAAAAATCACTATACGCATAATACATTATAAAGTATTATTAAAATCTCCAAGAAACAATGATGAAGTGATTAAACCACCTCACAAAGGGTGCAGTTGGAGCAGTACGATTGCATTCGTAACATAAAAAAGAATAGCTTTTAAATTTCAAGTTAATTTCCAACAAAAAATAACTAACATATTTTCGTAATATTAACAATCACATTAATATTACATTAATTGCGTATCATGGGTGAAAAATATATTAAAAAATATTTGTCAGAAGAATATGATATGATATATGAGACTTAATTAGACTTATTAAGAGAAATGTTCTATTTTTTCGTTAATATACAATTGCATTTACCGTATAATATTAATATTTTAATAAACGAGTTCTCTGTTAACGTCTTGTTACATACAAAATCAAATTTTGTTTTTTTAATCGTTACCTGAATTTGTAATGTACTTACTACTTGTCTAGTAGTAAGAATAATTAGCTTATAAATATAACACAAAGCCTGGGAACGAATCTAATATCTTACATTTATTTATATAGAATATCGAAATTAATTGAAATTAAATATGATTAATTTTAGCAATTTATTTGACAAAGGGTGACTGGTAGATACTAAATTAGGACCCCTATATTGCAGTGACGCGCCCTTGCCATAGGAGCCTTGGTTTTTCTCCCAAGATTGTACGGTGAAGCTATTGCTCTAACCCAAAACTGCTAACTAAAGACTTTAATCACCCTCAAACTATCCTATAGCCTTTGGAGCATATGAAGATGTAAAGCAAGTCATTGGTTAAAACAGCTAAAGAGTCAAATTAAACCAAACAAGAAATGCTGGTCCCCTAATTTCGGAATGACAGCCAGGCTAGAGGAACAACTCCTAAAATGAAAAATTAATCTGACCTTCAGGTTTAAAGTGAAATTATATACTTGTATAGTTTTCCAGTTCATAGCCTCTGAAAATGGATGCAATACACGTACATAAAAAAGGTCAAAAACTGGATATTACAATACTATTTTATTTGTGGCATATTCTAGTTTCTTCTGAGGTTTATATGGGAAATAACGCCACACTTGAGAGTAAGAAGTTGTTCCTTGAAAAATCCAAAAAAATTTTAAACAGATCAAACAATCAATTTTTTATTTATGGTTCAGTACTTTAGTCTTTGAGACGTTCAACTTTTAAATATAGAGCTTCTTATTATTAAGTCTTGTGTTATCTTCCTCCTCAAAAAAAACACAAAAAGTTTATAATATTGATTGAGACAGGGAAAAAAGGTTCAGGACACAGTGACCTGTCCAAGTCAGAGAACAAGCAAAGGACTGACAATTCTTATAAACGAAAAACTTCGTAACAATATAACAAACAGGGATCAATTTAAAGATTATTTCAAGGTATAAGTTGAGTTTTATTTGAGAAACTACTTTTCAAATAAAAAATAGTTCCCTTTATGTTCAATCTGTGCTCAAGTTCGTAATGTTTAGTAAATACCAGTTGAAACATTTCGGAGTAGGCAAAAATACTTCCCGGTGACTACCCATAAAACTTCCGGAGTCACGGTAGTCGATTCCAGACCTCGTTTCTGGCGACAAGGCGGTGCCCGTTAGTAACTAGGGAAGGAGAGGGCCCCCACCCTCTAGTGTGACTTGTCAAAACTTTACAAAAGTAGTACGCCGGACACACTTTCCTTCGGGATTGAGCGAAAGGGAACGAAACCGACTTGTTAAGCCTTTAATACAAGTAATCATCAGACCTGCTTTCGTTCGGGATTGTGGCCGATGAGACAACCTTGCAGGTTACAGTGGGACAATCATCTACACATTAGAGAAATGGTCTTCGGGTTGAGTCGGCCTAGAGGCGAGGTGTACGCTATACCAGGCGCTAGTCGCAGACTGCGTAAGCTTTAATGCCATGGGTTTAGAAAATGCTGTAACAGTGGCTAACATTGTGGTGTGTACACCCGAGCTTCGAGGATAAACTCGTCGGACGACCGAGCCAAACACAGCGGTGCCAGGTTCTGGGGCCGTTGTTTGAGGTGTCGGACCAGCTGCTTTAACTAACTAAGTTAGAGCTGGCACTAGTATCCGAGTCGCTTGGGAATGACCTGATATATGAAATTGGTGATGAGAGAGAAAAAAATACTAATTGGGGACTTCAACAGAACGAATGGGCATGACGAAAATGTGAAAAAGTTTGGGGTGAACATACTCAATGATAATGACCAATGGCTTATCCATTAGTGTTAAAAATTTAAATTGAAAGATGTAAATGGCTTCCTGAATCACAAAAATATTTGGCAATCTACACAATTACAATATGTGACGTGATATCGTACAAGGGAGTAGAATGTGGCTCTGACCTGGTGAGAGGAAAAAAAAAGTTCCCGTTAAATACTGCTTGATAGATCATAAACAAGAGAAAATGTAGAAAATTACATATAAAAGATACATTACAGCAGGTTAAAATTGACAGTATAGAAATGTGTATCAGAAACTTATGGAAGAAATGATAATGTAAAAAGGAATCAGAGTATGAAAGATCAAAAACAAAATAAACAAAAAGCATTTGAAAAATTGTTTAAGACAAAGCTGAAAAATAATAAAAATAAATATGTTGAAAAACATGCCGAAACAGTATAAAGAAGAAACTTAGGAAAGAAAATGCTCAGAAGTTAAGCACAGCTTCAAAAAGTCGATAACAAGAGGAAAGTAATTAAGAACCTAAAATCGGATGATCACCAATTCAGACCAGTGCCTGTAACATATGTAGCAACATGTAAGCAAACTATCAACGAGAACTATATACTTAGGAACAATGAGAGATAATAGCGAAAGTACTGAGAACAAGTTAAAAAATAGACTTAACGAGCATTAAACACTATCCTATGGTCGGAAAACATAAATAGGTGACATTGCTTGAAGGCAATGAGAAAGTAAAATCTTCTTAAAAAGGGGCAGAAATGCTCCCATCGAGGTAGCTGAGTCAACACTGACTAGAGCTTGATAAGTGACATACCAGGAAACTGAATTTATTCCTGTTTGTTTATCTAGTAGTGATTTAAATTAAAGAAAAAAGAATAAACAGCACATTTTAAGTTTTACTTCTAAGAAACAAATTATTTGACCATCCTTTAAATGTAATAACATATGCTTTACCTGGTTCTTATAACACGTAATAAATATTGTTGATCTGGAAATGTGTTTGTTACTCTTGTAACGATATCGAGCACTTCCACATTCGAACTGAGCTGAGCAAGTGTCGCTAGAGTCTCCAGAGCTGCATGTCGCACACGCCTTCTTCTGTCTCTCAAGGCCATCGCTGCGAATTCCGTAATCTTCGTTACTTCTACCTGATTACTTGGTAGAAGACGAGATGCTGCCATCAAAACTTGCAAAGCACCTGGAAATAGCACGTTTTCAGTATAAAGAGTTGACAGTTGTGGTTTCTTTAAGCAGGCAATGTTTTACCTTCTCGCAGACGATGAACTAAGCAGCGGTCAATAATCTCCAGCTGTAATTTTTTGGGTGGAGTTTTCTCCATTATCAACATGGCTAAGCTGACCCCAAATGGTGCTCCAACTTTGCAGATGCCAACTGCAAGACGACCCAAACAATGTTCAAGGACATTTGTACGCAGACCTTTTACCAAAAGTTCAATGGCGTCCTGTAATATTCAATTAGGATATTATGGCTATATAACAAATTTTTAGTTTTTAAAACCTTTTTGTTTAATGATTATATTGCACGTATTGTTATATTGAACTTTTTTTTAATAAAAATCAAGGTAGATGAAATGAAAATATATAATAGCCAATATTTAATAGTTCTTCAATATCAAATTTTGAAATCCTTAAAATATCTACTTACGTCTGCTAAGAAATGCAATTTATCAAAATTCTGACAAGCCAGTAAAGCTTCAAACAATAATGACGCTGGTCCAGGTTCCAAAGTTTCACAGGTATTCGGTTGTTTTAACATTCTTATGAGATTATCCAGAGCTTCTGATTTATTACAGAAATCGTCCTGAAATTAAAAATTTATTTTATATTTTAGTATGTATGCAAAACTTATATTGATACTAAATAGGCACTTAAAAATGGCCTATTTAAAACAATCAGACAGATATATGATGTTCAGTTCTACCAGAATGTCAGTCCATCTCAAAAAAGTATTAGATCAGTGTGTTATACCAATACGGTTGTAAAAACCGAAATTGCACGAAAACGTCCAGTTATACAAAGATCAGTCGAGCCATGTATGATTAAAGTAACAAAGAAAGGTCAAAAGGAAATTTAGTAGATAATATATAAGACAATGACATTAGATATCATTCTCAAATTAAAATTCATGAAATAACAATAGGCAGACCATTTAGCAACACGACAAGATAATTGGTGGATAATAAAAAAATACTCAATGGTACCTCAGGGGGGTAATAAGTCCCAGGGAACAACGTCCAATAATAAGATGGGCTGCGATATCAAAAAGACAACATTAAAAAATTAAAAACAAATATCGGCTTCGAATTATGTGTTGATAAATGTTCTTGTAACTGTTATCGTTTCTTTCTTCATATACGACTACTACTTTGTCAAAATAAAGCTGTAATAATTATTCCTTATGGGTGTACATTTCTAACGTTTTTGAGTATATTTATTAGTACTAGCTGTCGCCCAGTGGTCGAAATTCTACAAATTGTGTCAATATCTCTGGCAGGTTAAGTAACCTGAAAATTTTATCGTGACATTCTATCCTAGGACTTTAGGAAGAACAGCAGTTACAGGGAACGGTTTTAGATTCGGAACCTATGTGTGATAACTTCTTCGAAAATCCTAGACGTTGGTGTTACATCTCGCTTCTACAAATAAGTAATTCAAGTGTTTTTCAGATATAATTCATAGGACTTTATTTGTGTTCAAAATGGTAATTCTTAATTTAATATGACAACAATTCAACCGCTAATGGGCTACCTTACATATTTATTTTTTCTAACCTCCCTGTATAGCTATAATTGCACTCAATTCTCTAACATTAATTAAAATCCTCGTTATAATAATTCCATCTCATTATATATTTCCACCACCCTGTATATGCAACTGCTCATGGACCACACATAATATTTTATAACATTTTTCAACCACCCGGTAAACCATTCTGCCTATGAGCCACCGTATTTACTCTTTTTGTTTATGAAATTTTTAACTGTCTTCTGTAACTATAATTCTACTCCGACCTATATTTCAATCATCATATATATGGAACTCTTCGTGGGCTACTCTATAAATCAATTCCTTTTCTAACATTTTTTATAATTCCTCTCACCCTATATTTCATCTTCCCTATATATACAACTGCTTATGGGTTACGAAATGTTGCATTTCCATTTCCGCCACCCTGTATATACATATCTGTATAATATTTTTTGCACCACCCTGTATAACTGTAATACTGCACCTTCTATTCCAAAAACCCTATAAATTCAACAGCTAATGGGCTTCCCTATATAATTACTTTATTATTTATAGTTGCACTCTACTCTATATTTTAAACACCCTATATATGTAACTGCTTATGTGCTACCCACGAAAAAAATTATTTCCAACATATCTGGAATCGCCCTGTATAATTATAATATACAACGATGACTTTACCACTAAACAATAACAACGCTTGCATGCCACTTCCAGAAGTACATGCTCTAAGTATATAACAGCATTGTTCCCTTTATATATAATTACTCAATGTTTTGAGTCTGGCGGCGGCGGACATTCAGTTGTTTGGCGTTGACATTATGGACGTAAATAACGAATTTTTATTATATTTTATTTAATGAATGAACCAATATTATAAATTAATATTAGCATTCTGTCCTCAGTAGCTACTAAACAAAATAAAAATGAAGAAAATCAGTTGAGAGACAGAGGAGAAAATGGTACCTAATCGTTTTGTCTTTGCCTATTTATATATAGATTGTCAAAAATATATGCTAGAAGGTACATTATTCCTAGGGTGCAAATTCGGGTCAAAACCGAAAAAATAGTTACATGGGGCGTTCGGTTAAACGGTTTCATATTTACAAAACGGATTGCCCGATCTGTCATTACTACAACAACTTACTACAAGTAAAACAAGTTATTATGTACAAACTTTATCCCGAAGCAAAGCTATCAGATAAGTGTAATTTTTTTTATATCTATCGTAAGGAATGTGATATAAATCCAAGGGTTTAAGACATTTTTGTAAGAAGTGTATGAATCACAGCTTACTTTGGCCATCGTTTGCGAATATTTTTGACCGATGAGCGTACAAGAATCAAAGAAAGCTTGTTATAAAAGACAAAAAAGTGCTGGATTGACAGCATCATCTGTGAGGACTGGATCCGTTATTTACAGCAAATTTTAAAGAAAAAACATGAACGCAAAGTGATCATTGGTGAAAACTTGTCCTTTAGCATTAACAAAAATGTATTAGATGCATGCAACTCTAATAACATAAGCTTTATCTGCTTGACAGCCACTCACAATCTTCAGCCTTTAAACGTAGCATTCTTGAGTTCATTGCAGATAGAATGGATCCAAGCCTTGCTAGACGGGAAAAACTTCAGACATGGAAAGAGGCTTCTAACTCTGCCAAAATATTAGTTTTGTAGAGTACTAAAAGCGGCGTTGGAAAATATGAAGCAGACCCAAATCAACGTAGTGGAACCTTTGAGTAGACTCCCAAGTCAAAACCGAATTATAGATGGGCATTTGATTTCCGACACAAACATGCAAAATCTATAGTAATTAAGGAGTAAACGATAACCCAACTCAACATAATCGAGCTAATCCTTGAATAGAAATAAGTCTCGTTTTATGTTCTGAATCAACAACTGGTGTAGTTTTCAATGTCCGGATTATAATGCAAGACCTATCGACGACCCACTTTTGGCGAAACGTATGCGGTCCGAAGATACTGTTAAAGAAAACTTGCTACTGGCAAGGAAAATGAAGTGTCATGCTCAGAATTGTAATGATGGAAAACAAAGAGATAGATGACCTAACTTTGTTGAAGCATATGCAGTTAAATGTTCAGATCTGCAACGTTGGAGTAGATGTTATTGAAGAGAAATGTCGGAATGGAAATGTGGACCATGTGTGGCTTAAATAGGATTCACGCGTTAGAATGGATTCATCCAGTTATAAAAAAAAATAATATTCCCAATTTTGTGAAAAAATGCATATTTACTCTACCTGAAATTGATAAGTACCTATTTCTATTAAAGAAACATGGTGCTACTTCTATTGAAATACTAAAATGAGACCTAAAAAGTACAATAATTTTAGGACAAAGTACGGAGCCTGTCTGCCTGTTTACTTTACATATAATATTTATTTGGAAAACTTGATTATATTCTGATAGTTGTGTCATCTCGGGTTTGTAGGTATTTTTCTGATTTTTTTGGTGATATTCCAAAAAAGATTAGATAAATACAAACCAGATATCTAGAATAGATAACCAACCGTTTCTGATGATTTGTATACTTATTGCATATCCAGGTAATCAGATATTTACGAAGAGTTTGCGCCTGCTTATGTTAATGAATAAGAAAATACTGTCATGCAATGCTTTAAGATATATTACTACGATAATATTAATTATTTTCCAACCGGCGACGTGTAAAATTGCTGGTATATTTTATCTGGAAATTACATCAGTGAAAATTCTAGCGTATTTTACTTGGAATTATTAACCCTTTTATGACTCAAAGACCCCGTATTGATTTGTAGGTAAATGAAACAATTAAGACATTAAAGTTTTCTCAAGTTGCGTTTAAACCTAGAGATTTCCCGCAAATCTTAATATTTAAATATTATTAGAACTAAGCAGACTGGAGAAAATGGAAAATGAATTTATTGTCGTTATTCATGTTTAAGACAATATAAAAAATAAAAAAAATTACAAAAAATTGGAAATGTTTATACATATAATATATATATATATATATATATATATATATATATATATGTAAAAAGATGAGTTCATAGCTAAAATTATATTCTTCAAAGATTTACACTAAATGCACCATATCTATATTCATTCAATTAGTCATGTATTTTAAATTAGCTAAAGTCTTACCAGTGCTTACGATTGGTAGCAAACAAATAGGCGGCAACTAATTTTCATTACTCTTAATCCAAATTCAAACAATATATATATATATATATATATATATATATATATATATATATATCATCATCATATATATATATTTTTCATATAAGAATTGAAAGATTTTGCAGAGGAACTTGAATTTGGATTAAGGTCTTGAGAAGATTAAGATATACTGTATTGAAGAGAATTGAAGATAGGTGGGCAAGAAGTGAAATATTCTAATTATTCAAGGATTGAGAAGACTAATTTTGGCAGGAACTAGCTAGAGGTTGAGGAATTGGCCTTTCTGATCGTAACGAACGAAAGCTGAGCCGGAGACACTTAAGGTCAGAAGAGCTTAAGCATTGATTTTTTTAGAATATCATCTTACGTGCCTCAGTGCATCTATTTCATTTTTGCCATTCCTCTTCTTCCTTGATCATTTGTTTATATCAAGCTGGCCAACTAGTTATATACATTTATACCATTTTCTAATTGTAGCATGATTTTTTTCCTTTTTAATCATCAAGTTTTTTGGCCAACTGTAATACATAACATTTATTGTAATGTTTTTCCTTTTTAATTCAAAATCCTTTCGCCTTTTCTTTTCTTCCTCTGTTAACTCCTCTGCTTCTGAGTCATCGTCTGACTCTGCAATCATAGCTTTGGGTGGTCTCTCAGCTCCTATTCTTATTTTCTCAGCTAACTCAGTTGCATCAAGTCCATCAATATTGTCTACATCAACATAATTATAAGGGGTTTTGGGTTCTTGTATTTTCATGTGCCCATAGTATTTTTCCCTGGAGGGTGTAAGGTAGCTATTATGTTCATTTCATCCCATTTCGTTTCTTTAGCTTTTTTGAGTTTGGTTGTGATTCTTGTTTATTAAAACTACTGGAATTTTTTAAAATCCCTTTAGCAGGCCTTTTCTGTAAGTTATCTGACATTATTCTAACTGATACTCTTTCATTTGGCAAAGCCGGAAAAGTAATATATATATATATATATATATATATATAGTATGATATATATATATATATTGGGATATATAAAATATAAGCATACCACTTCCGGTTATAGCGGAAGTTGATACCAACTATTTCAAAAAACCCTGTAAATTATTGTAATTCTGATTCTGCGAGTAATTTTAATACTAATTCATGCATAATACCCTATACTTAAATTCAGCCATATAATTCCAAAATAAATTTACATTTTAAGGCCTTCAGATAATTGCAAATTATACAACAACGAAGAGGAATTTAGGAAAACCATTCGTTGAGAGGGTAAATAAACTTAGTGCTTCCAGCATCTGTGAAAAAAGTATGGACATATCTACAGAGTGTGTAAAAAAAATCCCGAAAATTGAAATTCAAAATCTGGAAACTCAATTTTTTCATGGAAACCACTATTTTTTATATCATAATCAGTTCTTAAGTCAATATACCAGACGGGACTTATTAAAAAAAATAAAACATTTTCAGCATCTTTAATAAAAAGTAAGCTTAAGTACATAAGTTGGCCATGACGGTTGCTAAGGACTCTACGAAAATGTCATGTTCGAGTTCGTAAATAATGGTTGCAAATGCATTTCTTAGTCTCATATGTGAAAATTAACATCAAATAACTCTTATTACCACTCCAGACCGGACATAATAGAATAATGAATAATAGAAACAAGCAAATTTATCCATGAATTTCGATAGAAGAAAACGAATTTATGATAATGCAATCTGTGATAGAATATCCACTATGAATTTTTGTTCTTGCGAATTTTTCGCATCCACCCTGTCAGAAAACCATAAATGGCTCAAGAATAGGTGAAAACCCGAAAGGTTTTAAAACAACATCTCTGAAGACACACAAATATCTTCCTTGGTGGATTTCAATATTTCGGAAAACGTTGTAGGGGTTTCAAGTTGGCCAACAAATGGCTTATATAACGAGTATAGAGAATATGAAAGAAAGAATAAGAAATGCATTTGAGTTCCGTTTTGTTACGGTCGGCACTTCGAGTAAAATTAACTTTTCCGACTCGAGTTTAAACAGTAATTAACTTTTTTTACCAATCTGATATAATTATGATATAAAAAATAGTGGTTTCCATTTGAAAAAATTGAGTTTTTCCAGATAGATTTTTTTGTACACACTCTGTAGATAATGTCCATACTTTTTTCACAGATTCTGGAAGCACTAAGTTTATTCTACCCTCTCAACGAATCTAAATTCCTCTTCGTTGTTGTATAATTTGCCCCTTAGCTTTTCTCGAAAATGGCTGAATTTAAGTATAGGGTATTATGCAATTTATTAAAATTACTCGCAGAATTCAGAATTACAATAATTTACAGGGTGTTCCATTTGAAATAAGAAAGTTGGTATCAACTTCCGCTATAACCGGAAGTGGTACATGCTTGAAAATATTTTAGCTGGATAGATCCCAATCGAGAAGTTATCCCCTAAATCTATCTTCTATCATAACTGCGCAATCATCCGAATGTGATAAATTAGTATTATATTTCATTAGTATTATACCCATATACAGATTTATTATAAACCCCCTTTAGGTAACATAAATATTATTTTAAACTTTATATTATTATGTTCTTAAGTCAATATACCAGACGGGGCATTTATCACAAAAAGGTTCTGCTAAAGTTGTAGGGTTTCAAGTTAGACATCAAATAACTCTTATTACCACTCCAGACCGGACATAATAGAATAATGAATAATAGAAACAAGCAAATTTTCCATGAATTTCGATAGAAAGGTGAAATATAAAGAAGTTTTGTTCTTGCGAATTTTTCGCATCCACCCTGTCAGAAAACCATAAATGTTCAAGAATAGGTTATTTTGAGACACACAAATATCTCTGGTGGATTTCAATATTTCGGAAAACGTTGTAGGGGTTTCAAGTTGGCCAACAAATGGCTCATATAACGAGTTCCGTTTTGTTACAGTAAATTAACTTTTCCGACTCGAGTTTAAACAGTAATTAACTTTTTTTACCATTAATTTCCATAGAAAAGTGAAAATCAAACACGTCTCCTTTTTCCCAGCTTTTCAATTTGATTCATATTTTGGACGTTTTGCGTTGTTTTTCATCTATTTTTCCAATACAATGTGATAAATTAGGTACTTACATAAGAAAACACTTCCAGTGGGAAAAAGTTAATTACGGTCCTATCCGTAGTCGTGATATGGAACATTGATAGCCCATTTGAAACTCTACAACTTTTATTTGAAACTTTTTTCGAAATAATGAATTCCACTCGTGATTTTTTTGCATTAGTCGGAATAAAACAATAACTTTCGGTCTAAAAAGGCTATTTACTGCCCAAATCAGAAGTAATAGGGGCCATTTGAACACTTGAGTTTATGAACAAAGGTTATCTTACATGTAAAAAATTTTAGTGTATATGTTTTGATGGTAAATATTTTCAAAAAAGTCAAATAACAATATTACTTTAAATATCATTTCTAGAATGTTGTTAGTCTAAAACTAAAATATAAATAAATAAAGACTGATGTAATTGAAGTAAATCTATACTTCCCTTACCCGGCCTTCTCCGGTTCATAAATTACTCAATCTGCTAAGAGTCTTAATTTTAGAACAACTAACTAATGTCACATGTTAGATATGTTAGTTGTGTTCCATTTGATTTTTTATAAGAATAATGCAGAGGATTAAACTATTTGAATTTTTTGATAATAAATTGTTGGCAAAGGGACATTTAAATGTAAACAGGTTTTTCTTTAGATATTATTCTTTACCGTTCAGAATAATTGATTATTTCTTTCTCTATTTCGTCATATTTCTGTAGAATATAATTTTTAGTGAATTAAAATCTTTATGCACGAAATAAATTATTCAAATTAATCAGGATTTCAATCTGTTGAAGAAAGCACAAGGGGAAAAGGTTCACGACTAGAAATATAGTGTCTTGACCCCAATGGATTGTTAATTCCCGAAAAGATAGTACCAAAAAATTTTAGGATCCCCTTTTTTCGTTATTTATTTTAACAACCTTGCAGGCATTCCAGAATATTTATTGGTTAACGATAACTTTATCACATGATGAAATTTTAATTAGGATATTTGGTGAAGTTAAATTAAGTGACACTTTTTTAACCTTTGCGATCTATTGTATATATTTTACAATTTTCAGAAAAACTCTAGGTTTAGATTACAAAATGCTTTTTCACTTGTCGACGCACTTACAGGTTTAGTATTTTGTCATGGCGCCGTAATATTCAACGAGGAGGTGCGCAGTATTGTTCGTTCCCTACGCAACGAACAAGTTTTTCAGCGCACGCAATTTGAATTTTGATTTTGGAAAAAATAAAAAAGGAGCGCCACATGGCTACTCCGTTTACTTTTCACGACACCCAATTTGTGTACCCCTGGTTTACGATATTCAAATCGATTAAGGAGATTTCGAGAAATCACTATCTTCCATAAAATGACAGTCTTAATAAGAAACCACCTTAGGATCTTATGAACAGAAACCCTGAAAGTTGAAATTATCCACATCGATTAACGCAGCGGTTCTGAAAGTAGTGAGGACCGCGAAGAGTAAGGGCAAACAGGGGAGCCGTGAGGTGTCAGTATCGATACTTTGATGGTTCCCCCCCCCCTCACTCTTATAGTATCAGTAATTTAAGATTATCACCCATAACCGCCGCTAAATTCAAATTTTTCCTGGATCTGCCGACAACATCGCTCTCCTTTTGGTTGAACACCACAAGGGCGCCGCGACAAAATACACAATCTCTCAGGCTGCAGTCAGAGTGGCTCCGACAGAATTTTTTCTCTGGCGTATACGGCCGAATACGCCTCTTCGAATGTTGTGGCCAGATTCATTCAGTGTTCTTGTGAAATCGGATAAACCATGTCATTAGATAAAATGCATTTTTATTCGCAAATTTACTAAATTGGAAATGAGTTCTTTGCTCAAAATATTATTGATTGCAAACGAATGAGATTTTGGGATAAATACTAATACAAAGAAAGAATCCAACATGATATTATGATATTATGATAGATCTTATCTGTTGTATTCTCCAATGTCTTTTAAAAACTATTATTTAATTAGTTTTTCAGAATCAACCATATGATTTTTTTGAAATTTAATACTATTTTAAATTAAAAATATGAATGAAATTTAAACTATCAGAAACTAGCCTGGCGTGCACTGTCGAATAAAACTTTTTTTTTGTTATCGTCCGATCGTCGGCAGATACGGCAGTGTATTAGGCTGGTCGTCCATTGGAAGCGAATACAAGCGGCTACGAGCTCACGCTATACGAGCGGCAACAAGCCGCTATAAGACAAGCGATTATGTGCTACAGTGGGCGTCCACTGCAAGCTATTTAGTATTAATTTTGTAGCGAAGTGAAGAGGAACATGTGTATAATAAAATACCGGTTTTTGTATTTTGTGAAAATTAAAATGGACGCAGAAGATATTTTCTTTTTAGAAACCCCTTACAGAAGGCGGAAAAGAGTCCATTAAAGAAGATTATGTTGGGTAAATTATATATTGAAAAAGAGGGCGGCCCGTCTTGACGAATTCAACCATCTCCCTCCTGAATTAGAGAGAGATCCCCAAAAGTTTTTTGATTATTATCGGATGTGCCCTCAGACCTATTTATACATTCTGAATGCGATATAAAGCCAACAACCAGTAAAGAGTGTAACTTCAGAGAAACTATACCCACTGAGGAACGATTGAGTGTAACACTAAGGTAAATAAAATTAATTTTTATTACTTAGATAACAAATTTATTGTAACGTAAGATAGGAAGAATCTACAGTACCCATTAGGTTGTCCAAGTCATCCTGACTCTGTGGTTGAGACTGGCTGTTGCAACGGGATGACAGTGGAGGGGCATCTAATGCCACTTCCGACGTCAGAATGAAGAATGAGATAACACGTTGGATGGTGAATGATACGGAACAGATGAATGCTGGATGGAATGATAACGTTCTTCTTCGTCGGTTAGCACTTGTTAAATCTTTTAATACATATTTTTAAAAATAACAAAATTGGCAAAACAACTTGTGTTCGTAAACAAACTTCTCACGCAGCTACGAGCGTAAATCCCATCCAGATAGAAACTGAAGCGCGAGCACGTTTACGCTCATAGCCGCCCGCTCAAAGTAGCTTGCAATGGACGATATTTAATCAAAACTACATTACTTCGGATCTGCCGCGCATAGCGGCTTGTTGCCGCTCGTATAGCGCGAGCTTGTAGCCGCTTGTATTCACTTCCAATGGACGACCAGCCTTATGGTGCTACTGTGACCACTGCTATCCAACAATGCTGTTTTGATTTTTGCCCGAGTTCGGTAATGTACGGCAGAGTTAAAAATTCTGCCGATACCGGTGCTACTCTGACCGTACCCTAAGTGCGCCAACCACAGAAAAAGTTTCGGAGCCTCTGAGTTTTGGCATTTTCGAGAAACTAGTAGATGCACATAAAATAAGTGGTATTTGATAATTGCGTAAATAACTATCATCTTCATATTTAATTTTAATAATGCAAAATCCAATCTTTCATGTTAGTTTAAATTATCTCGTATCGCATGTTTGCTTCTGTGACATATCATCTCAAACCTTATAATATTTATTTAATTAAATAAACTAAATCCAATAAATGTAAGTAAAAAAATTTTAGAATTGAGATTTGTTACCTTTTGGGGTGAAATTTGTTCCTTAAATTTAAATTTGTTGCAGTCAACAAAGGTTTCAGGTAACATACTTCCATACAAATAAATCGTATTGATAATCTCCACTTTTTTAACCGACTTCCAAAAAGGAGGAGGTTATCAAATCGTCGCGTATTTTTTCGCTTTTTTTTGTATGTATGTTACCTGATTTCTTCTCCTGTGATGCACCGTTTTTGAACGAATATGGTCTTGTTTAATAGAGTATATATCCGGATTGGTGAAACTTCAAATTTTTGAAAAGAATTCTATTGGTAAAGTGATAAAATTTGTAAATGAACAAATGCGTGCATGGAAATCGACCAATATCCCTAATGTTTTAGTCGATTTTTCTATAACTCCTTATGGATGTGTATAGTTTTTTAACGTTTAATCTATTAAGGAAGTTCCTTAGGTGATCTCATATACTTTTCTGCGACGTGCAACTTGCAGTTTTGCAGAAAATCGCTGAAAATTCCAAAATTCTTATTAAAAACTTTCATCGAAATGACATAACGGACATTTCCTCATAAATATTTTAATTCCAACTTAATAGTGCGGTAATTTTAGGCACTGGAAGTTTTAATTGCGAATTTTAAAATTTTCTATGTACATCTCAAGCATATAGGTAGTAAAGCATAGTATTTTCGGTTCCGTAAATCAATGAGTTCAAAGCTCGTTTTGTTTGTATACCAGGCAAATACCTATTTAAATGCAAATTTTTCCATTTTGCGAAGACGGAGGTTTTGGTTGTCACATTCTCCCGGCCTAATAGAAAATTCAGTGAAAACACCTGTCAAACTTTAAACTGCTATAAGATACGTTTATAGGGTGTTTAGTTACAGCAAACAAAATCACAAAGTAAAGTGATAGAAGGAGTTGCATTTATATGAAGATTGAAATATAAGACGAACTAGAATGATAGTGGTCCGTAGGCAGCCGTATATACAGGATGGTTGGAATATAGGGTGGACTGGACTTTTGGTGGTATAAAAATGTTGGAAAAAAAGTGAAATTAAAATTATATAGGGTGATTAAAAAACTGTTATATGATGTGGACCTTATGTCCACATCATATACAGGATGGTTGAAATATATGCTGCAGTTGAAATATAATTTATTTATACAGTGTGATTAAAAAATTATTTCTTTTATAGCCAATAAGAAGTTGCATAAAGTGTGGAGAGGAATTAAAGTTACACAGGGCGATAACATAAAATGTTAAAAAGGAAATAATTTATGGGGTAGCCCACAAGGAGTTATATACTATGGTTGAAATATAGGACGTATTTGACTCCATAAATATAGGATAGATTCTACTCCGTCCTATAGTTTACAGAAGGCAACTAACAAATTTATGCTTGTCCGTGGGCAGTCGTATGTACAGGCTGGTTGGTACATAGGTTGGAGTGGAATTTTCTAGTTATACAGGGTTGTCAAAAAAAGTTGAAGAAAGGTTACATGGCGTAGTCCATAAGGCATAAATACATTTTGTTCGTAAAGATTTACCTGTCAATTTAAATGAGAAAGTATCATTGCGTAATGTTGAGGCTTTCGATGTTACCTGGTTCTGTTTATTAATGTTATACATACATAAAAAATAAAGAATCAAATCTACTTGAGTTCAAAAAAAAACTAAAAAATTGAAAATAAAACATTTTTAAAAAATATAATAATATAACCGACTTCTACCTATAACTAAAAAGCTAAAAATAATTATAACAAAATACAACTCTAGCAAATAAATAACACATTCAATATTGTAAGGTACCTACCCAGGAAGTAAAAAATGTAAACATTAAAAGGTGCTCATTCTGTACAAATTAATTATGTACCAATCTAGTATATTTTTGAAGTCGGTGCCAAGCAACAATCAAGTTTGATGAATTAGTAGATAACTAAGCAATGAAGGATTTTAGATTTGCTTGGCACCGGCTTCAAAAATATACTAGATTGGTAGGTAATAAATTTGTACAGAATGAGCACCTTTTAATGTTTACATTTTTTACTTCCTGGGTAGGTACCTTACAACATTGAATGTGTTATTTATTTGCTAGAGTTGTATTTTGTTATAATTATTTTTAGGTTTTTAGTTATAGGTAGAAGTCGGTTATATATTTTTTTTAAATGTTTTATTAAGTATCAGCAAACAGTAATTTTGTTTGTTCATAAACTATCTAGATTTTAATTTGTCAATAAATGAGATATTGTATTTGGCGTTGCTACGTTTAGTGGTCCAGTAATTCATATTTTTTTTAGTGTGAAAAGAACATACGGCCAAGAGATTTGAACTTTTAAGAAAGTAGACCAAAGGTAATCACCATTTTCCTTAGATTTGTACCCTGGAGACAGTTACAGCAAGTTTTCTCCCTATTGTTATTTTGACGACCTGTAGGTGCGTTTCAAAACAATTTAGTGAATGAAGAATGGTATACTTGAAAACTCGAAATGTCTGGAGTTTTGAAATATACAGACTTTTTCACGGGTGTGGTATTATTCAAAAGAAATTAACAAATACACACTAAAGATGTTACAATTCTCCCCCAGAAAACAAATTTTACTCCAATATCAAATTAATGCACACCTTTTGACAAATTTTGAGGGATTAAAGAAATGTTTTCCTTATTCAGTTAGATGTTGTCCGTTAATCTGCTTTTAGGAAGTAATTTTAAGAACAGCAGAAAAACAGTTAACTAAGTTCATAAGTCTAATCCTGTACGATGACTCTCTCCATTTTCGACGTGCCATAAGAACTTCTGAATAGGAAAATTTATACCTGGAAAACCCCATAAAGTATCCCTAATGATCCAACTGACTCAGACTTTTCGAATATAAATTCAGGTCCTTGTTGATATTGTATCATAGAACAGTAATTTGCACCCCAAAGTAGAACACATAATATCAGACGTCGAGACACGACACCCCTCGACTATACTCGCAAGTCCCTCTAATTTTTGTTCGATAAGGGCAAACCATAGCATGTCTTGATTTTCTTCGATCTAAATAAAAAGTAGGTCGTAGTCTAATGAGTCTAAGTGGCGTAGTGTGATACGTTCTCTTAAATGAATAAAATTTTCCTCATCGGCCTAAAATTACAGCAAGTAATATTTGCATTTTGAAAGTTGCGTGATACGAAGTCTTACACGCGTTTTACATAAATTCCGTTTTCAGTTTAGAAATCGTGAAAGTTCATTCCTTATAAAAACACTTCTTCGTCATAACGTAATAAGGGCACAAAGAAATGATTAGGTACTTTGGGAGTTTAGTGCCTCATAAAATGTTCAAGTGAATTAGGCAAGACCGGTTGAGAAAATAGCATATTATATTTATACAACTAATCTCAATGGCTCTATTACACTTTTTAACTCACTGTCCCAAGATATCAGCTAAGCTTGTAGACGCGAGATGTAAAGACCGACATCTAGGATTTTTGGGGAAACTAGCACATAGAGGTTCCGAATCTGGAACCGTTCCATGTAATTGCTGTTACCTCTATCCTAGGTTACAATTAGATGACATTTTCAGTTAACTTCACCTGTCAGAGATATTGAACTCTCTTCGATTACGAAATTAACGAAATGATCAAATACATAAAGGTGTTCGACATTCAAATGTGGGAGCGCAACTGTTGAAGGTTTTCCTAACCAGAAACAATATATATTATTTATATATTGTCTTGCGTAAAAGAATGACACCTCGAAGAAAGTATATCAGCTAAGATTGTGAAAGAATGTATCATCTTCAAATCTTTCGCTAAAACTAGTGTTGTTAAGTAGTTTATAGTATCCTAATTTCCAGCGATCTCTATCACGGCAGTTCTCATCTTGTACATTTCTAATAGTCATAGAGACTTTTACGCCACCTGCCTAAGTCTTCTTTGTATCTACTGGAGTAGCCTTCTGCTGTAATTCATACGGTTGACATGACCACACCATCTCAAGTTTTTGTTACAATGATGTCAACTAAGGTTGTTTGTATATTCATTCCCTCGTGGTTTTCGTATTTCTTATTTTACTCATTAGTATGGGTCTATAACAATGCCCCCGAAACCCATTTCCGCCGCTAGATCATGATGCTCTTCACTAGCTTCTTATAGTTCTGGATTTTAATTTCTGGTCTACTTTGTTCATTTAATAACACTCTATTCAATTTGTTTCCTGAAGGATAGTTGCAGCATATTTTGTCAATGTTAAGCACTTTTTGAGAAATAACACCACAATATACGAACTGGCCGAATATTTCCAAACATTCGGGGTCTATGTCAGACCCCGTTGTCTGACCTTGACCCTGAAACGGTTGGATATATACAGTAATTTCGGCTATTGTGATGATATTTCACAAAATCGTTATCGTTATCGTCTTACCTTGCTCAATGTATTTCTTTATCACATGTTCACTAGTCTTTATTTATATTTACACCCACATATTTTTTTAATATGGTGGATCTAATAATTCCATTGTCTAGTAATAAGTTGCTAAATATCCAGTTATGTCCAAATTAATAGTCTATCTTTTTTCGTAGTAAGCATCATCCAGTTTTCTTACCATATTATATCCCCTAATCCTCCGAAAAATAACCTAGTCATCAGCAAAATTTAGAGTAAAGCGTTTGTGGTATACTCACATTACGGAAAGCTATTCTTTATTCTCGTCTTAAAGAGGCATTTAAATATATTTATACAGTGTTCACGTAAACTCTTTTTGATTGAAAAGTCCTTTGATAATTTAGTACCTTTCTGAAATTGTTTAATGATTGTTAGGCAGCCATCACTAAGAACTGCTGCCAATGAATTTGTAGCATATACCATAATTATCGTCTTTATGTGATGCAATACGTTACTTTGAGGCCCTCAGTCTACATATTATCAAATGGTGTTAGATATTACCTAAAGAGCTTACAAACGACCATAAATTGTCATGGTATTGGATTACCGTCAACCGAAAGGTTTATCGAAGTTTTAGAGCAACAATCCAAGGTTTTGCTTAGGAACATAACCATGGATGAAACATGGCTCTTTCACTTTACACCTGGAATGAGGAAATTATTAAAACAATGGATCAAAATGGAAGGATAAGAAGACAATTCCATTTATGAGATCCGTTTTGTTGGGATGCACTCGGGAAAATTTTCAGTTGTTGACTTTAGAAAGGAAAAAGAATCTACTCGCCAGATTTGGCTTCCTCGAATTATTTTCGATTTCTGATTTGGTAAAGTAGTCCTTATGAAAAATGGTATGCTAAAAATGAAGATGTGGAACCTGCGGTTGATAGCTATTTTGAGTATACCAATGTATTTTACTTTAAAAAGTATCTTATTGAAGGTCCCTAGGAAAACTGACTTCAGGTCAAAAAGTCTATGTAGAGAATTAAAGTTATTTTGAAAAAAATTGTGTTCCTTATTAGGTGTTATTGTTATGGAACCACCCTTATTAAATAAGCACATGTAGATTTAAAATCGACCTTGGCAGAGGAAAGGAAGCCGTATTTAAGAAAATTTATTTTAAGATAAAAAAAATAAAAACAATATCATAAATATTCAATAAATAAAATATAAAAAAACCGACTACAAAAGAAAATTAATTAAAAGTATGAAATAATTTACTTTTTATGAAGTCGGTGCCAAGGTAAAATGAAAATACATTTATAAGATGTACTTCACAACTTCACTGTTCAATACTCTCTTCGATGTGTCATTCCCCGAATTTTCTTTTGAAGTCGTTTTTTTTTAATTTATTTATTTAACAATTTTTAGTGAGGCTCAATTGGATGCAGTTTTCAAATCTAATTAACGTTTTCTATATTACCTAACATAACATATTTTACATTCATTTATTAGCTTGAACAACCTCGTTGTATATGTATTAAGAAAATTTTGTATATGATTCTAACTCCTAGGTGGATCTACCACCATGTATAATTGTAACTCTGCTTCACCCCATAGTGCAACCATCCTGTATATGTTACTGTTTATTTGTCACCCAATATAACATTTTTAAATTACTCTCTAATTCTACTCCATCCTATATGCTATATAACAATTATTACCGATAACTAGCTCTCGCCCAGTGGTCGAAATTTGACTATTTGTGTTAATAACTATCGAAATTCAAGTTCATTAGCTATCCCGTATATGCAGCTTTTTCTAACATGTTTTAATCATACTGTATAACTGTAGTGTTACTTCCCCCCATGTTTCAGATATTGCATATATGCAACAGCTCATGTTCTATCTTAAAATAGCTACCCCGTATATGCAACTTTTTCTAACATGTTTTAATTATACTGTATAACTCTAATGTGACTTCGTCCCATGTTTCAGATATTGCATATATGAAACAGCTCATGTTCTATCTTGAAATAGCTACCCCGTATATGCAACTTTTTCTAACATGTTTTAATTATACTGTATAACTCTAATGTGACTTCGCCCCATGTTTCAGATATTGCATATATGAAACAGCTCATGTTCTGTCTTTAAAAAAATGTAGAACTATTTTTTATCAATACTATTTAACTATATTTCCACTCTACCTTCTATTTCAACCACCTTGTATGGGTAACTACTTTTCGGCCAACTAGTTTGACATTTTTGTATCACCCTGTATAAATATAAATCCATTAATTTCCAAGAAATTTCATCAAAACTGCAACTGCTTATCGATCACCCTATGTAACAATTTTTAAAGATTAAACTACTTACCTCTACTCCTCCCTATATTTCAAATATCCTATTTGTACAACTGATTATGAGTTACGCTATTTAACATTTTTTCCTCATATTTTTTAAACACATTATAAAATATAATTTCTCTTCATTTAAACCAATTCTTTTAACAGAAATGAAGATACTTTAATTCGTTATCAAGTTAAAAAATTGACATAGAATGATTACTGTTTACGTTTTAGACCATATAAATCTGTTTGTGATGAATAACTTTTTCTCTTAAAATTATTAATTAAAAAAGAAATCGTTTGATTTATGAATACACACTGTATATACATGTTAACTGACATTTTTTTGATTAATTCATCTTATTCACAGTTTACCCCAAGTTCCGAACAGTTAATACCAGTAACTCCATCAAAGCTTATAATACCGGCGAATCCACCAAGGCATAGAGTATAGTAAGAAGACAGGTAAAAAGTTTTTCCCCATTCTCTAAGAAACGATACAAGCTATGTTATTGATAAAAATACGTGACCACTTTGGGATATCCCAGGAACTAATCCTATTTAATTTCAATTTGTCCCACGTTTCGAATAAAATTTTCCAAATTTTAATAATGCCGACGACTCCAACAAGACATAGAGTATATGAGAATATGTAAAAATAGTTTTTCCCCATTTTCTAAGAAACGGTACAAGCAATATTAATGAAAATAATTTGGGACCACTACGCTATCCCCCTAAACAGAATACAGTAAAACGGTCAAAATTCCTTGAGCCGTTTCCGAATAATCGGTGAACAAACATAAAAAAACAGATACAGACGAATTGAGAACCTCTTTCTTTTTGAAGTCGGCTAAAGGAATTACTAATGGAAATGTATTACTAAAACACAATAAAAGTTTCTTTCAGTATGGATACGAACTAAATAGCCCACCCAGGCAATAAACAAGAATTAACAAATTTACCACACATTTAATTTAATGCAGACAAACTTCCGTATTTGCACTTTTGCGTTCTCCAAGAGACATTATTTCCATAAATACAGTTTGGTCCCCATTTCCCGTATCCAATAAATCAATTTTTCAAAATGACGAATCATATATTTATTCATTTAAAGGAAGAAATCAACCAAGCAATTATCATGTCTGTATCACCTTTAGATTCCGAGAAATAGTGAATATTGTACCAATTTTCCTTATCACGTTTTTCTCTTGGGATAATGCATTTTTCTGATAATAAAAGCAACACCATTGCTTCCATTCAATAAAAACTCATTAATATTTTGTCATAATATAGCTTACGATAAAAAAAATTAGAAACAGATCAATATTTTCATAGATAACCCCTTAGAAGCACAAGCAAAATTTAACTCTTTATAGATTTTGCTTTTTACTTCAAAACTAATTCTGCTCTTTTATATATAGACAAGTCAATAGCGATTTGCAAAATAAATTTGCATAAATTTCAACTGCAAACCGCTTACACCATCACGTAAATAATAGTTTACAAGATCACATATTTTTTGTTGATATTGTGAAAAGTGACAGCGCGATCATAATGCCTTCCGTCAAAAACTTGTAGAGAATCAGAAAATCTTCACACTGAGTGTTCACAAATCATGATCGGAGCTTTTTTGCAAAAAAACTGGTAAAACGTTTTTTTCATTTTCAAATTTATTATAATTAAAACTGGAATTGTAGACTTTCTGCTACTTATAGCTTATAATGTTGGCATTAACGAGGCTCAATATCGGTTTTGTTCGTTAAGTGAATTTTTTAGAATTGAAATTGCAATAATTTATAGAAATATTTTGTAGAAGATAGATAGATAAATTAAGTAGAATAGTTCGATGACAATCTACAAAATAATTTTGAAAGCACGGAAAATGCCCTTCACTTTGCATGTCTGCAACTTTCGTTACAGTGTCGTAAAATGTATTAAGCTTGTGAATATTGTCTTAAAAGAACGACTCTTAGTTTTCCTTATATGTGTTGACAGTGGTGCATACAGCCAGTGGAATAAAGTATTTTAATTAATAACAGTAAAAAGTAAACACGTAACCAAATTGACTTAAGACACCAATGGTAAAATTAATCAACAAGAGTAAATAATTAGACAGCTAAATAAAAATATAAGAAACTGAAAAGAAAAAATATATAATAATACAATTCATCATAATTTTAAGTTGTGCCCCTCTTCACGAAAATCCTGGGTCTGCCCATGTGAGAATTTTTATTCTCGGTAAAATAATTTCAGGATTTGTAAACACTTATTAAGAAGGATTTCCAACTTTACAACTTGTCCATTTACCGCATTGCCATCCGTTCATTACTTTTCATAATATAAGCAAAAAAAAAACAAAAAAAACATATTTTTTGAGGTTTTTCTTATCTAAGTAATTTACTTCTACGAATTTGCTGTTAAAATCTTGTAAAAACACAGTTTTGCACCCTAACACCAAACCTTTATTTGAAACACTCAACGCCGTTTCAACAACTCTATGTTGTCATCTTCAAGGAGTATACCAAATTTGAAGATGACAACTTAGAGTTGTTGAAACGGTGTTTAGTGTTTAAAATAAAGGTTTGGTGTTAGGGTGCAAAACTGTGTTTTTACATTTGTGACACACCAAAGGTTCCACAGCTTTTCCACTGTTAAAATCTTATCAATTATTCTCTATAAACTGTTACTGAAGTGATGATATAAGTAAATTGCTTTAATTTTTTTTCCAACAATCACTCTCTATTTAGACTGGTTTAATTATCGCTGTAGGGAACACTTCGGAATCCCCAGCTAACTCAGCTTAGGTATTTGTGCAAGCTGACATATGGAAAATTACTGCACATATGTTACATTATTTGTTCCTTCACCTTTAAGCCTATCGATTAATAGTTTGAGTGACACGGTCAAAATAATTTATGGATCACTGTTTGAAAATCTAACGGAATTATGCTTTTAGAATAACAATAAGAGGTCATTCAACCCCATACGAAGCGTGACATAATTAAAAGTTTGTTTTACTTAAGATAAATATACATGATATCCACACAAGTAATGGATTCTTATTTAACGGTGTATGGAATTTGGTTTTGAATATACTAGAATACACTAACTACTCCGCAATTTCCTTTGTAGTGTTATATGACAGATGGAAACTTTAACAAACTGGTTTATCATCTATAGCAATATAAGGAAAATTTAATGATTAACCACTTAATCAATTAAGATACAGAAACAGAGTTATAGAGTGACTAATAGTATTATTTGTTGAAGCTAGAGCGTTAGGTTTGTTTTATAGTCGACTCTATATTTCATACACATACATTACCATTGAGGCAGTCAGGGGCGGATCCAAACACGTATTCCCCGGGGGTGGGGCGATTTCATGGTTCGGGAGGGGGGGGGCGATCCAGTACTAAATATACCTAAATAAAATTTTAAATCCAGATTTCTTGGGTAACATTAAAAATTTCGTTCTGAGGTTTAAACCCATGGTTGAAGCAGTCAAGTAACGACAACATGTTTATCCTCTTCGTTCGTTCAATCGCTGTCTTACTAACGGGGTTTACGGTTAATGCTCTTTCGTTAGGAATAACCTTTTTGTAATGTCCTATTGAGTTAGACACAGATAAACCTAACAACATTAATCATCTTGTCATCACTAAAAATTGCTTTCGTATTCAGTGTATTATTATATATTTCTATGATATATTTATGTATGTTTGTAAATACATTTTTTGTTTATGAACCAATTTCAATGATTTTGCGTTGTGTTCAGTTTAGCTGGAACGGAACTTTGTTTGTTAAATATCTGATTCAAGTTTTAGAGGGAGGATTATACCTCTTAAGAAATAAGAACTTTCTAACGTGTAGTTAAGACTAAGTTTGTTCCTGGCGAATGCACCAAATATTACACGAATGAAGCTTATTAATCTTGATTCGTTCGACTTCAAAATAGATGAATTTTCTTAATTCTGCTGACAGTTTGTATTGCTGACTTCAAACAGTTACTATTTTGATGTATTTTCACTGGATTCCCCAAAACGCCTTAAGCAATTAGAATAGTTTATACTATGTAATAATTATGTAGATTTTAATAAGGTGAAAGACACTTTTTCAAAACAGAAAAAGATGTTAGTTTGCATTTTTATAATACTTTTATGATTTCTAGGGAACGGTTTAGTCGACTTGAATTGTTTAAAAACTATTCTAATACGGTAGATCACGAAATGGTTTGATAGAATTAACATGTAACGTAAAATATAGATTTTTTTAGAAAATCGAAGAAAAAAAAGTAAAGAAATGTTACATAATTTTGCTTCACAAATATCCAAATTTAAATATCAGATATGAAAAAATATATTGACAACTGATATTCCTAGAAGAGAAAAGCCCAAATAACGGGAACGTACTATATATACCTAGTTTACATTTAAGATTGTGGAGGGTCTTCATTCAGATTCCTATTATATGGTTTAAGTTAATAATAAATGATACTTAAGCATACGATTTACTGCTGTTGTTATATATTTAATAGCATTTTCCTAATAATTAAAGAGAAAATGGTAGGTATATTTTTCATATGTTTTGGTAGGCACTAATTTCCAAATAAAATAAAACAATTAATAGTAATTACATAAGAAACGATAACTTCTTAATTCCATTAGAAAAATCCCCATTGATTATTTTCATTTTTTTAACAATATTTTAAAATTAATTTTATACCCATCTTAATTTCTAAAGTATCCATGATCAGGTTTATTTCCTATTTTAAAAGAACTTAACACGCTTATAATCATTGACTGATTCTTTATTGAAAATAAAACGTTAAAATAATAAGGTATTATAATTATCAATTTTAGTCATTTTATCTATTAAGAACTATTTATCTTGTCTTGCATATAAAAATGAAGTTATTTTTGAACTCTAAACGTCATTTAATATGTATATCTATTCGTTATATTAGTGTACTTTTGTCACCTCAAAAACACAGCCCTGTATAATTAAACCCTCATCTCTACATATATTTTTAATTTTGTCACTGTTTTTCCACTTTTTAGTTACTTTTTCTCTTCTTTTCAACTTTTTGATTTATTAGTATTTGGTACGCCTTGCATAAGTATAACTATAATTCACCCACCCTATATTGCAATCACCCTGTACATGCTGCTGTATATTGGTGACCATCAATAACTTATTTGTCTATCATTTTCTGAACCACCCTGTATAAGCATAATTCCACTCAAGTTATTGCAACCGCCCTGTATAAGTATAATTCTTCTTAAATAAACCTTCTATATCTCTAACACTTTAGTCGCTACAGTCCCATAGCTGATTTCTAATTGTCTTCTAAACGTTGTTTGTGGCATATTCTTGATTCTTTAATGTTTTTTTTTGGGCAATAACACCACAATCGAAATATAACGACGTACATTGAAGGAAAACCAAACGTTTCAAACTCCATTCTGACTTCATTGTCAATGGTTTTATATTTATTGATGTAAATTGCAAAAAAAAAAATTAAAAAATATATTTTTTGCAATTTACATCAATAAATATAAAGGCATTGACAACGAAGTCAGAATAGACTTTGAAACGTTTGGTTTTTCTTCAATATACGTCGTTTTATTTCGATTGTGGTGTTATTGCCCAAAAAACATAAAATATTATAATTCTTCTCAAGATTATATTTCAATCAGCCTTTATATGCAACTGCTTATAATATAGTTTGAATCACCCTATATAACTATAATTTTACTCAACTCTATATTTCAACCACCCTGAATATACAACTTAATCACTATAATTCTACTCCACGTTATATTTCAAGAATCCTTTATATGCAATGGCTTATGGACCATCCAATAATTGTTTTTAACATTTTTTAAACCTACCTGAGTAACTGTAATTCTTTTTTAATCACGCACAATGCTTGCTGCTCAAATAATCTCAATAACAGCACGACCTGGAAGTAGCATTAGACGTTTGCGTTACCTTAAACTAACAGAATAATTTCTTTCATTTCACTCCAATCTAAGCCGCATAAAAAACTTAAAGTAGATTGTAGCTCATTGTATAACTTTTCTTTGAAAAAAAATCATACCGGCAACACTGTAAAATCAGTGCACATGACTTCATCGGCTTCGTTCGTAAATCGCGTTATAGCTATCATGAGATTAAAATATATAACATATTAATCGAAAAGAGACTAGTGTCTATAGTTTATAATGTAGAAGTTGTGATACTGAAAGGAATGATATATGTCTAACGAAAAAAACTGAAAATTCATTAATGTGCATATATAAGTCTGATTTGGTTTAATCGAAAGCAGTATGTTTGTCTACAATCCTCTGTACTAATTCAGTTCAAGAAAATGCTTTGGATAACTATTAGATGTTATTTATATAAACTATATTAATTTTACTTACCTCGGTACTAAATGATGATATCTCCATATGTTGTCTTAAGTTACCAGAGTTGCTACCCAAAAAGTTATCAAAACTGTCCTGAGCTTCCTCTTTTTCCTCCACCGTTTCATTTTCAGTATAAACTCTGAAACTATCGAATTGAGTTTTATCGACTTTTTCATCGTTTTCGTTTATTTCATTTCCTGGATATGGTGGAGGAGGTAAAGCTGGCAGGGATGTAGCCGGAGGGGGTACAGCTGGCGGGGGCAAAGCTGGAAAGGGTAGTTCGGGAACAACTTTTGGCGGATACACTTGAAAACTTTGGAACTTCTCCAAATCTTCACTTTTTGTCTCGCTGCTAACAATTTCTTTATTGTTTTCTAAATATGGTGATGGTGTTCTGGGTTTTAGTTCGTTATTTGTACCAGGAAGTGGTGATGGAGTTCTGCTCGCAATCGCTTTATTAGTTTCAACCACCTGAAAGCTGCTGAACCTGTCTTCTTTACTGGAATCAATATTTTTCAGAGGAGCTTTCGGTGCTGGCAAAGCTAAAATCTGAGGCTGCGAACAAATTTGGAAGCTATTCTGAGGTTCTGATAACTTTTCAACTTTTTGTTCTTCTAATTCTTCAAATTGTGTCGTTGGGGGCTCAATTCTGTTTGGCGATGGTGACGACTCTTTTCTTCTCTCAGGACTTCGCATGAGGTTGTGAAGAATTTCAATTTCATTGTGAGCTGGAGGACTAAGCACATCCGTTGTAGGTTTAGTTACTTCTTTTTGTAGTTGAAGTTTTGGACGTAATCGATGAGAATCTTTGGAAGACTTTTTTCCCGGTAAAGGATCTAGAAGCAATAACAAGAAGTTACACATATTTTAGAGCTATATTCAAAATACAGGTCTTGTTTTAAAATTAATGAGAAAAGGAAAACAATTATCTAAGGTAATCCATAACATACTGTACAAGATGGTTGTCTTCGAAGCTTGGTGTATGGCACTCAGCCAAATTTGAGGGAAATATTTTCTAGTGTTTTGACGTTTCGGCTGGAAATACATTCTAATTTCCCGCAACGTAAACCTAAATATATTGATTGTAACAATTCATCAACATGTAAATATGACAAAATTTAAAAGTGCGAATGACCCACATAGGTCGTTAAAGCGGAAAACTAATATTGCTAGCATTTCCTGAATTATGATTGATGTATTTTAGTCACAAAATCACAGGAAATTTTCTGCGCTCTATTGTTGGGAAAATGTATGTCGCGGATAAATTATTTTTAAATGTTGATTCTTACGAGGAAATAATATTCATGGGTGTTACTATACATTATGCAGTGTGGAACAACAAAATTAAATTCGTTAACGAATTGTGTTGTATTTTTAAATGTGCATTTTTTCAACAAAAAAATGATATAGGGTGTGTCATGTCACAGGGGCTAATACCGATCTTAATTTAAATGCAAGTCCCTCTGTATTATTTACTTTTTGGATGCTCTAGAAAATTCTAGACATAATTCATGTACAATGTCCTACACCTTAAACTGTTTTGGAGATATTAAGTGTTTTCAGATTTATTACAAAAATTAACATTAAAAAAAATTATTTTATTTCACAAATTCGCTACACTAAAAACCTAATAAGTAATACTGATTATTTCTTAATAATATAAAAAAAAACAAAAAAGAAATGTTCAAAATGCTCGCCGCGAACATCTTGGCAACATGCTAGTCTGCTATAGAAATGTCTTCTAACGTTACTCAACATCTCAGGCGTGACTGATCTAATAGTTTTGTATACAGTACTTTTGATACATCCCCACAAAAAGTAGTCAAATGACGTCAAATCAGGAGATCGTGCTGGTCATTCCATCGATCCGCGCCTCCCAATCCACCGATTTGGAAAAATTTGGTTCAAGTACTGCCGGACATTAATTTCGTAATAGGGAGGTGCTCCATCTTGCTAAAACAATATTGTATTGGCAGAAACTTGGGGGTTTACTGGATCAGGACATGAGTTTGTAAAGTTGGCACGACTTTTTTTGGAGCGGTTCTAAATATTTATCTCCATTCAAGTTACCATCAATGAAAAAGGGACCTACGATATGATTTCCAACAATTCCTGCCCTAACATTAACTTTTTCAGGATATTGCGTATCTGTCCCTGTCATCCAGTGAGGATTCTCATTAGACCAATAGCTGCAATTTTGTAAATCAGAAAACAAAACATCTTCTAATTGGATCACATTGTCATCTAACATTACCATCATTTGTTCACAGAAATACATTCTCCTATCGAAATCGTCTTCCATGAGCTCCTGAGTCGACATCATTATATAGGGATGCATTTTACTTTCCTTTAATACTCGAAAAATTGATGTGTGGCTAACGTTGAACAGTGGGGCTGCTTTTCGACCGGCATTATGTGGGTTATCTTGAAACTCAAGCATAATATCCAATTTCGTATTATCACTTAGAGCATTGGCAGTTAGTTTTTTTATCTGTCTTACATGACCAAGCTCGCGAAACTGCTTTTTTATTTTGCTAATTGTCGGCAAATTTGGAAAATTTTCGTAAAATAAGCCAGAAACTTCCATTTGTGTCCGTGTGTTATTTCCATAACCAATTATTTGTAGAATGGTTATTTTCTGAATTTCTGTTAAATGAATCGTATTTCTGATATTGTTACGTGCAGTTAACGAAATTTTTTTAAATCAGTAAAAAGGAACCCAAGAATACTTTTTACTTTTTATCTGACATAAATCATTTGGAATAATATTTCTGAGGACATCTGAAGAAAATTGAATGAGTGAGAAGAATTTAAAAAAATCGTCTTATTTGTAACCGAATGCAAAAATCATTACATCTTAGACCACAAGATTGAAGGAGCATAATTTGATTATTTTCTTTAGTTGTTAAAATATTAAGTGTATGGCTTGCTGTTTATTAAATGTTTTGAAAAAATAAATATTCATGAAAATGTTTAACACTGTACATCGAAAATTAAGCCCTTCGGTGTGAATCTGTATTCCTGTATTATCTTTAGATGACAAATCTCCAAACCAATGTTGGTGCATAATTTTTGAAACTCCCTGTATGTATATTCTGATATTTCTAAGGGTACTAAATGTATGATATGGTTTCCTTCCTTAAACCTTAGATAAAATGACAATGTTTCGAAACTGTGGCATCTGATCTCTACGGATTTCTCTGCTTAATTTTTAAATCAATTTGCTCACGTGTCTGGTTACAGGACAATTAATATTAACGGCAGCTGGAGTTCTGTTGAAATATAGTGTTCCGATGGTGTTCAATGGGTCTATTAAACGGCTCCTTTTATTCAATGTTACAATGTCGTCACCTCGCTCACCGTTCGTTGTTTATCAGTAACTTGCTTACAAGTTTTACGATGGGGAAACGGTTATTTTTTAATTTTATCGCAAATCCGGTACATTTCTGGTTTTCTCGCTTACTTTTGGAGTTTGTGAGGCCTTTACGCAGTCTGTATAGCACAACAGACTTTGTTCTTTATTTCTTATGGAGTAGTTGTGCTTGTTTCATCTAGCTTTATTCTTCCGTTTGGTTTGTTCTACATAAATTGCATATATTCTTTGCTGCTCTAAAGGGAACTTGTTTTAGGAGATTTCAATGAGGTGCTGATTTTTGTTGGTATTAGAAATGCTAACATTACGTTTCCAGGTAGAAGTATACAGAGAACCCTGAAGCCAAAACAAAATTCAGGAGTCGAGATGAACACCAATTTAGACGTATTATTTGCCATATGTTAAACTGACACGGACAATATTACAGCAATTTTGTATAGACCTAACAGTAACACTACTTTACTGACGAACAGGAAAATTAACATATTGTTGAGACACGAAGGTGAGGATATCTTTAGAACAAAAAAGAGTTTTTGAAATTTCATGTGCAGATTGTCGGAAGACTTATCGAGGGAAACCAATAGGACTGTTAAACTCGAACAAAATCAATATTACAAATATGAAACAGACAATAACACCATTTGCACACAACATCTTCATGGTATCTCACCGAATATAATTTTAAAACAATAGAGTACCGGCAAATATAGAACACCTGATATCAGGACTGACCAGGAAAGCAATATAAATTAATGAACGGTATCACAATCGAAAACCACGCCCCTAACAATCTTACAGACCCACCATGTAACGGGATAAGAACACACAGCAGAACAATGGTTCTATTGTAAATTTGAGGTAGCCTCCTGATAATATTACAGATGTTCTCGCTAAAACTATTTTCAGAAATGAACATAATTTTTATTTTATCTAACACTAGAAGCAAGTGAAAGCTTTGACAACTTCCTATGTGTCCCAACAGTCAGTATTTCCGTCAAGAAATGTGAAGTAAATAACTGTCTTACAATGATACCCATCAACACGATCTGAGGAAACTGTGAATGTTTTTTATCCAGTGCGAATTTAACCCGATACCAGTAATTTTTATTGTTTTTTAATTGTCGTTTTTTTTAACAAATTGCACAATAGTTGTACATTTTTTAGTATATAAATGCCGTCATATAATTGATTTGCTTGAAACTCGTTGATTTGACTTATTTATGTAACTAATTTAAAAAATCATATTTGACTCACCTATTTGTTTTCCCAAACAAATTGAAGCATCTTGAGATGAACTAGAGTCTTTCTTCAAAGGAATTTTCGATTTATAGCCTTTACTTAAGTCTGGAGTAGATTTGTGAAGACGTTTCTTAAATGTGGAAGTTGTTTCTTTGGTGTAGCCGGTAAGGAAGTAATTCTTATTGGAATCAAACTCTTTTTAGTCTTAATTGATACAGCATCGGTAACTGTAATCGTGAGAGTATGTCGATCATCATCTTGATTACTGCTGTCACTTTCAGGTGTTCTGAGCTTTACCTGCTCTCCACCGAATCGAACTTTTCTTGGAGTTCTCCTGGCCTCTTCGTAGAAATCAAATTCGTTGTCGTTTTCAAGTACTTTTACAATTCCTTGCTTTTGGCTGAAAACAGAATATCAAAGTACCTACCCAGTGCGAGTGGAAAAATAAAAACTCTATTTTCGGAACAGTAGTCTTTATAATACTAAGTCAGCTAAGCTAACGGGAGTTTTTTAGTAGAATCCAAAATAATCATCACATAATTTTTGAGTAATATTTCCCCACTATTTTTAATTTTAAATTACTGAGGTATTTTACAACTTTAAGAGACCAGCAACTAACGATCTAATGCCTCCACTAATTTTTTTCACTTTTATTTGAATAAAAGATAGATAAAACTCAACTTCATGCCCCCTATCAACCCAAAATAAATAAAAATTGACATATTCACAATAGTTTTGTTAAAAATCTATTAGAAATACTTGTTCAGCTTCCAAATAGCATCTATTTTTGTTTAAAGATCCCAACATTTTATTCTCTATTAGTGCCCTTTTCCTTGAGTTCCATTTGAAACCTGTTAAGATATTTTATAACTTTAATAAAAAAGAACCTATCGACCTTATTTAACAGCCATAATTTATATGTTGGAAAATATTAAAAGAGAAAACTACATTGGTTTCCACGAAACCCACGCTTAAACCCTTACAGAATGTTTTAATATTCTAATTTAAACCTAATTAAATACAAAAAAAAATGCAGCTATCAAAATGCGATAATTATGCTATACTGGTCTATCGTCAACCCTTAAAATCTTTAAATGTTCAAACTGTAGTTTTAGGATAGTTTTTTGAGAAATCTATTACAAATAGTCTTGTGACTTCTTGTTACTAGTTGGTGGGATAATGTATAACTTGAAGAAAAAAGCAGCTATCGAACTAATTCAGCGGAAATAAGAACAAATTAAATTATATGTTTGTTGTAGCTCATGAAAGTCACCTTAAACACTCTAACAAGTCGAAATTGACGCTAAAACATATTATAATCACTGTTTACACTTCAAAATAACATCATAAAATTTTAGATTAAAGATAAGTTATAACTGTAATCAAACAGTGTTAAATTATATGAATATTATGATTTTCAGGAAAGTCAACTTCAATTCCCTAACAATCTACTTATACAAATTTGAAATTGAAATTTTAAGATAATTTTACACAAAATCATATTGCAAATAATGTACTGTATAGAGATCAAAGTAATATCTTAAATATTTCTGACTACAGATTACGCGAATTAACCCCCGCCCCTCTAAACACCATTACAAGCTAATTTTTAACATTTGATATTTTTTAACTTCAGGCGAAAATGAACTGACGACAGAATATTTAACAATTACCACAATAGAGTCAATATAGATATTTAAGGGTATTATTGAAGTAATGGCCTCTTTGAAAAACTCTTTCTCATACTAATTTTCGACAAAAAAAATGCGACTATTCAATCCTGTATTTTATAGTTTGAAAAAAAGAATAGCCATAATCTTAAGTCAAGATCCTCAAATTTTAATATGGCGGTCTTAACATTTTTCTGGAATACAATCATTTATTAGTTTTAGGAAAAACTAGCCCACAAAGACACCAACTCGCGGGTCGCTCTGTATGTAAGTATGTAACGCCGATATCCTTTAATTCCTCAGATAGAGCAAAATTCGTAAATTAAATAAATTTATTAGATCAGTTGTGATACCATCTCTTCAAAATTCTGCAATTCATTGAACGTAATCACATAGCAACGACGTTACACAAAGTTCAAGCCCCCCATTTGGAGTCTCTGTGGTCTAGTTGTCCTTAAAACTCGTAGATTTCCATATCCATGTCGCGATAAAATATTAAATTCAATTGTTTGTCTGAAACACATGATTAACATTTGAGATTTCAGTCAGCTGAGAGAGGCGCAATATATACATATTCTCTTATGTTCAATGAATGGTGAACCCTCGAAGAGATGGGGTCTTATAATTTTACTGATACATTTTTCGGCATCCCTTGCGGAAAGGGCTTTTTCTAGTCACACTCAATATCACTTTCTCTCTCTCTCTTTCCGTCTTCCTCTCTCTCCATAACTAAAAAATTAAAATCTTAGGATTTGATGGATAGCTGCATTTCTCAAGAAGTTATGAAATTTAGATTTAGAAATCAACCATTTTTACCTCTCCCAAAAATTATAATATAGATTATTTTGAATTTTGCAGAAATTCTTTTATTTTAGTAATTTATTTTTATTTCTCACTGTTAGATGTACACCATTCAGGCAATCCAAGTAAAGGCGTAGGAGTAGTTTACTTACCCAACATCTTCTTCACTGTCTGGCATACCATCACTAGTACTATTAGATACACTTTCTTCATGTATTTTCATGGTTATAGCTGGCCCAGTCTTTAGAGTAATTTCAGTCTCTAAGATAACTCTATCTTCGACAGATTCATCGTCAGTCCAATACAATTTTTCAGTATCACTCTCTCTATCGCTATACTCAATTGGAAGCCCATAGTTTTCACAAATTTTTTGCAACTCTTTATGCCGGTTTAATCCCATTAATAATTTGAAGCGGTCTTCACCTAATGAGTATCTTATTCGTGCCAGTGACTTGGCAACATTTTCTTGATTTAATCGAGCATTATTGAGTTCATCCCAGAGATGATCTGGAAAGAATTTACTGAAATTGAGTTATTCATACTAGCAATGTAGTCAGTTAAAATAAATCTGAATTTTGATTCCATCGTTTATTTTATAAACAGTAAATGTTTTTATTTTCAATACGAATATGTTATTCAAAATACTGCCACCAAAGTGTTGAATTAAATAATAAGTTGTATCCAAAGAGTAAGAGAAAAAATATTTGCTAGAACATGATAGAGAAGAATAGGTATTCTCTATTTGGTTTATTCTGAAACGACATTAGGTCCAAATAGACGAGAACGACAAATTTTGACTGTTTGGTATACCAGTAGAAATTTTAATACACTGTCATTTAGTTCAATAAATACACACATGTACTAGGTATGCTATTGTTTATTATAAATATTGAACATTATCGTTAACAATGCAAATACTAATAAATCAATAAAATAAAATAATATAACAAAATACAACTAACTCTAGCAAATACCACATTCAATATTGTTAGGTACCTACCTAGGAAGTAAAAAATGTAAACATTAAAAGGTGCTCATTCTGTCTAAATTAATTACCTACCAATCTAGTATATTTTTGAAGTCGGTCCCAAGCAACAATAATGTTTGATGAAGTAGTAGATAAGTACATAATGCAGCATTTTAGATTTGCTTGGCACCGACTTCAAAAATATACAAGATTTGTAGATAATTAATTTGTACAGAATGTTTACATTTTTTACTTCCTGGGTAAGTACCTAGCAACATTGAATGTCTTATTTATTTTCTAGAGTTACTTATATTTTGTTATAATTATTTTCAGCTTTTTAGTTATAGGTGGAAGTCGGTTATATATATATTTTTTAATGTTTCAACTTTTTCGTTTTTTTGGACTCAGGTAGTTTTCATTCTTTATTTTCTATTTTTTATGTATAACCTTAATAGACAGGACTAGGTAACATAGAAAGCTTCAACATTACACAATGATACATTTTCATTTAAATTAACAGGTAAATGTTTACGAACAAATTGAACTAGTACGCGTTGACTTAATAAGTCCAAAATTTATTTATCCCTTATGGACCACGCTAAGTAACCTTTTTTCAACTTTTTTTGGCAACTGTGTATAACTATAGATAATTCCACTCCGCCCAATGTACCAACCATCCTGTACATACGACTGCCCACGGACAAGCATAAATTTGTTAGTTGCCTTCTGTAAACTATAGGACGGAATAGAATATAACCCCGATTTAAGGAGTCAAATCCGTCCTATAATTCAATCACAGTTTACAACTACTTGTGGGCTACCCCATAAATTATTTCATTTTAAGATTTTATATTATCGCCCTGTGTAACATTAATTCCTCTCCGCACTTTAAGCAACTTCTTATGCACTATAAAATAAATAATTTTTTAATCACAATGTATAAATATAATTCAACTCCAACATATATTTCAACCATCCTGTATATGATTTGTTTACGTCCACATCATATAACAGTTTTTCATCAATATATAATTTTAATTTCACATTTTTTCCAACATTTTTATACCAAACCACTCCACCCTATATTCCAACCAACCAGTATATACGGTTGCCTATGGACCACTATCATTCTACTTCGTCCTATATTTCAAGCATCATATAAATGCAACTCCTTCTATCACTTTACTTTGTGATTTTGTTTGCTATAACTAAACACCCTGTGAATAAACGCACCAAATAGTAGTTTAGAGTTTGACATGTGTTGTCACTGAATTCTCAATTAAGCCGGGAGAATGTGACAACCAAAAGCACCGTCTTCGCAAAATGGAAAAATTTGTATTTAAATAGGTATTTGCCTGGTATACAAACAAAACGAGTTTGGTACTCATTGATTTAAGAAGCCGAAAATACTTTGCTATACTACCTATATGCTTGAGATGTACATAGAAAATTTTCAAATTCGCATTTAAAAGTTCCAGTGCCTAAAATTCCCGCACTATTACGTTGGAATTAAAATATTTATGAGAAAATGTCCGTTATGTTATTTTGGAATTTTCGGCGATTTTCTGCAAAACTGCAAGTTGCACGTCACAGAAAAGTATATGAGATCAGCTAGGGATCTTTCTTAATAGATTAAACGTTAAAAAACTATACACATCCATAAGGAGTTTTCGAAAAATTGACCAATATCTTAGGGATATCGATTTCCATGCACGCATGTGTTCATTCACAAATTTCATCACTTTACCAATAGAATTCTTTTCCAAAATTTGAAGTTTCACCAATCCGGATATATACTCTATTAAACAAGACCATATTCATTCAAAACGGTTCACCACAGGAGAAGAAATCAGGTAACATACATACAAAAAAAAATACGTGAAAACCTCTTCCTTTTTGGAAGTCGGTTAAAAATATGTTGAATATCAGTCTTACCTTACCAGGTGGAAAAGTAAGAGTTAAGAGATTATTATGAATGTTAAAACAAAACAAAGATGATATGAAACTTTTTAAAACATGGTATAAACTCAGTTTTTCAATGTGTAGAAATGAAACAAAATGGCCAACGCTTATCGATTAGTATATTATTGAACAAATAGTGATTTCTTAATTTTTAGCTGAATTGAAATAATTTATATTTAAAAAAGAACCGACTTCAGCTGACTTGAAATAAAAACCGTTCTTATTTTTTATCTGTTTTATATTGCAACGGTCTTGATATTCCTATATACCTATGATTTTGCTTCGCCCTATATGTTTAGTATTCTATTTATGCAATTGCTCATGGTCTACCTTATGTAACAAAGTTCACATTTTAACCACATTTTATAACTATAATTTTACTCTACCATTTATTTCCATCACCCAGTATATGCAACTGCTTCTAAAATTTTCAGAACTGATGTCTCTATAATTCAATTATCCTAACTGCTTATATATCAAATTTTTGATACACCGTTTTTTAATAATCGCTGGTCATATATAAAAAAAAGTTGCCGACGAATTGATAACCTCCTACTTGTTGGGAGTCGGTTAAAAATATTATGAAATAATTAAACTATTAACATTACACTTTTGCTGCCAGAATTACGTAAATCAAAGAATACTTATATTTATGAATCAGAAATATGAAAGCACATCAAAGTATCTCTGTACGAAATCAGAAAACTTCCAGTGATCAAGAGTGAAGTGTATATCACAGATCAAACACAAATGCAGTGTGAATTTGAAATTGAAGTGTGTTATTTATTTCACAGTGTCCAAAGTCGTTAATACAACTTCATCAGAAGTGATAAAACTCTTCACGAATTCTAATCGGTTCTTTTAAATTCTGTAATGTGTTATGGAAATCTTATGAAAAAGTAATAGCCTAAGTTTGGACAATCTTGTGAAGAGATTTTGTACTTTACAGTTGACACTGCTGGTTAATATTTAAATAACAGTATTTTATGAATCATGCTGTGAAGTAGTGTAAGAGTTTTGCAAAGCAACAAATTTAAAAATATTATCGTCTTCATTATTTTGCAAACATTTCAAACTGACTGCTTTTAGACAACCTCCCAACAATTTTCTGCAAATTAACAATTTCAAAAATCTCCCTGCTATATTTTATGCAATAATTTACTGAATTCACAACCTTTTCTTTTGTTACATCTACAAAAAAATGACTTTCGCAGTTTATAATATTTAGCCATGTCTGAAACAATGGTGAAAATGTAGGTACACCTTCATATTAGTATTTGATAAATTAAAAGTAGTTTGATTCTAGTACAATATTTTGTAGTATGAATATCAGAAATATCCAGATCTGTTTATGTTTATCTATTAGACATTCTACAGAGTGAGTTTTTTTTTGATGATCAGTATGGGGATCTCAGAAACTAGCGGAAATAGAGCAATGGTTAAGTTGGGAAAGAATTGCAGTTTAACTGGCCCAATTTAATGACGCTTTCTAATTTTTGTAAAAAGTTATGGCTTACTAATGACCTAAGGGAGGCGGTATTACAAGCAATTTAAGAAATTCATAGGTTATCTGTGAGGAAAGCGTTAATGTCAATCTTAAAAAGATGCAATTTTTGTCTAAATAACTTTTCGAACATAAATTGTAACCATTATTATGTACTTTAATTTCGTAAGTTTTAAGTAAGTACCTACTTACTTAGTTTTTTCATTATATCTGATATACCTAATAAAAAAATCGTTCAATGTTTTTTGGAATACTTATTAATAAATCAATATATTTCATGGCTAACTACGTTAAACGTTAAAATAAGAGAGGAAAGGTTCGATAACTCCGTTATTTTTATGAATAACTATATCGAGTATTATATCGTTGAAAAGCTCTAAAAATGTCCGATTTTTTGTCATAGCCAACTATGGTTTGCATTCAAAAAAAAGATAAGTTTGTGTTATATCTCGAAAACGAGAGCTGTCACGCAAACGAGGACATGTCAATCATTTTCGGGATACAATTCCCTTCAATTTTGATATTTACACTTTTTTATAAAATCAAAAGCAAAGGAGCTAGAGGGATTTGACTAAATCGGCAGAATTTCGTTTTTTCAAAATATCTAGTAAGCTCTGAGTTTTTACAAAAATCCGGAAGTGTCATTAAATTGGGCCAGTAAAACTGCAAATCTTTCCCAATTTAACCATTGCTCTATCTCCGCTAGTTTCCGAGATCCCCATACTGATCATCAAAAAAAACTCACCCTATATATTGAATATTGAGTTTATCTCAATATGATCTTGACGCAAATACAAATGTAGTGGCAATATTGCTGAAAAAATTGCCATTTTAAGATGTTTGGAACGAACGTCGTTTCAAGATAAGCCGAATAGGGGATTACCGAAGAATATACATTTTCTTAAAAATTCCAGAAAAATGTAAACCAATATTCGACTAAGTTTGCCTTAATTTCAACATTACACAAAATATCTCACCTATAACCTTTTTCAAGGTCCCATCCGATGCACTCCTAGTGATAAGAAAGGGCGCCGCCGTTATAACGTTATCTTCCTCTGCAGAAACCAACTTCAAAAGCAATTCATCATAATTCTTGCTATGTCGTAAATATTTCCGCAACGAATCCAGGGCGCTTTTTCTCAAAGCCGGCGCCGAGTGACCCAAATTGGAGAGCAGTTCTGGCACTAAAGCACGCATATGTTCGTCCAGTTTAACTGTTTCAGTCACAGGGATGAGGTCGACTAGAACGCGAAGGGCATGTTGTCGAACTTCACGTTCTGGATCCCGAAGCCGTTCGTGGACTCCAGTGTAGAGCGTATCGACGTCGAAATCATCTGGAAACAAGAAAAATATATATTCGAATACTGAAAAGTGTTATGAAATGAAATAAATATTTGTTATACACATTTGAACATCAATTGCAATGTATAAGTCTACTACCTAAACTGGGCCACGGTTTGCTGTGACCCAGCGTCATATTAATTATTGAAGTTAACGGAGGCCCAGACTTACACATATGAAAATAGATGAATATGGGGAATGAAAGCATGTTCCGACCAACACCACGCTCTACCTTCATCTTGAAATACTCATACCCATATAACTCCGTTATATTTGTAAAAAACAGGGACAAGGTAGTTAATTAAAGGTCTCTTTTTTATACAAAATCAATAAATCATAGGAAATAAACAAATATAACATCCAATTAATATACAATAACTCCACAAAATTTGTTTTTCGCTGTAATAAACAGTCAATTTCTCTATCCGATACAGTAAAAGCTACTTATTCGCGCTTATCTTTATTCACATTTTCACTATTCGCGGATTAAAAACATGCGACCCAATTCCAATATTCGCGGATAAAAATTTCTTTATTCGTAGATCTAATCGGTACACACATACTAGTACATATAAATAAAAAGCATTCGGTATTCGTTGTCGACAAAGAATTTGCAAATTCAAACTTTAACTACCAATATTGCCGAAATTGCGTGTGGAGTAGGACAAGATGGGTTCGAACAGATAGAATCAAGTGACGTTCAGGAGTTACTTGAATTGCAAGATCAATATTTGACTGAAACCGAATCTTAACTTCAGAACCCATTCAAGAAGAGCCTTCAACAATCATTGGAAACGTGACATTTAATTTTAAAAAAACTTTATTTATTTAAGAATGACAAATGACCTTTGTGATTTCTTTATAAAAATTGATCAATCTATGGAACGAAGTCTTATTTTTAAGCGGCAAATTGCTAATGCCACCGCTGAATATCAGTCCTGAATTGAAGGAGCTTTTTAAAAATGCCAAGCAAGAAAAAATTACAATATTCTTTGAACCATTGCGTAAACCTGAAGACAATACGGAATTAATCAATAATACTATGACCAAAAACTTTAATCAAATTGATTTTTTTCATATAATTGTTTTTTATTTTGTCACCTAGGAACGTATCCCCCAAGACCCCATACAAATTACCATTCCATATTCAAGGTTTCTGTATTCGCGGCATATTTACGGAACCAATACCCCGAGAATAAAGAGCTCTTACTGGATATTAAATTGGAAATTTGACTTAAGTCAGAACTCAGAAAGAACACCACAAAAAAAGCAAGCGTTATTTGCTATTAAACTTATGAGCTGACTAGTTTCATACTATGAAGTAAACATTTTACATTAAGACTTGTGAATATTAATTTAAATTATAATAGTAAATACGAAACTCTCACCTACTTTTACGAAGCAACTGCAGATGATTTCAAGTGTCTCCCTAAATGTTTACTGCTTATACAGGTTAATGCACTTATTCGACACGGAATATCACGACTAACCAAATCAATTTAAAAAAAAAATCTATCCTATGATTAAATAGCTACATTGGTGTTTCTTATATTTAGGACTCCCTGAACATAGTAAAAATAGTTTTTAAATATATTCACATGTAATATTCCATTTCGGATAAGTAAAATTAATCTATATATGGATTGGTGCATTGTGGCTTGCATTAGTGCGTTGTGGGTTGTATTACTGTAATGTTTAAATATTTTTTCGAACACATTATTTTAAAACTTAATGTGGTTCAGCGTTGGGCAGTAATTAATTATAGCATTAAAAAAGAATAGATCAGTTATCGGTCTTTAGTGATTAGTGTTGCAGAAGACTAATAGTAGAATAAAAAAATATTTAAAAAAGATTTTCAAGGACCCTCATATGTCATTTTTCTAGATAATACCTATTGGTGGTTATTATAGTGAATAAAATGGTGCCATAACTTGAAATGACATAAAGAGAAAAATTATATCTTAAATAAAAAAAATTATAGTATTAAACATTGGATTACAAACTGAGTGATATATAATTGTAAGTGATTTAAATAAATTGTATCAACTGTATGTGAGAAACTATGTATTTACCAATTTAAATTAACTTCTTTGTAGATATATTTAAATCAAACATTAAATTAAACATCAGGATTAATACTTGTGTCGTAAAAAAATAGTGACAATTATTTTAATTCACCTGAAATGTATAACCATTACTAGGAATAAAACAAGGAGAGAGAAACATGGAGAGTGAGATAATAAGATTTCGTAAGAAGTTTTCGTACAGTCTCAAATGACTGCCTGTCTTTTTTTATGAAAGTAAACCCATATATTCTAATGTAGCATCAGTGAGAAAAGATATTATTTATTCATACCCACCGTAAGGTTACTACGTCCATTTGTTAATAAATTGAAACGCAATATTTTAATAGATAATTTCTTATAGAGGAATCCGTTTCCTTTAAGTTGCCTGTCAAAATGTGACCGAAAGTATTATTAATTATTTATTTTAAATTAATTTTTGTAACACATGGTTTGAATATAAGATAAAAGGTATGTAAGAGCAAGATAAATTATGAGGACGCCCTGTCCCCTTTTGTAAATCAAGTTGTACGCCAATTCAATTTTCATTGAAGCTGTCACTATTAAAAGACCAGCTGCAAAATGAGACGCAGCTTCATGACGTGACGTGAGTCACAGCGAGAATTTGTAATCCACTTAAATATATGCAACTGCAATATCTGGCAATACAGCGTGACGTCACACAGTGGAATATATTTACGGACAATACAAATGCTCGCCGTGACTCACGTCACATCACCTCACGAAACTGCGTCTCCTTTTGCTTAAAAATATTCCAATTTTAAAATAATAATTAATATTTGTTGTATTTAGAATTACACAAAAGGAGGAAAAATATGTTTTAAGGCAAACTTCCTGTTGTTTTTTAATGTTCAAAATTACAACAAAAATTAGTAAGAAAAACCTCAGCTATTCATGTAATAAAAAAATATGCAGGTAATATTTAAGATTACAATTGGTTTTCAGTATTGGGTTAACTAGTTATATAGAAAATAGGATATCAATGCAATGCAATCATGTCTTAATTTTAATTATTTTAGAGTATGTGATTAAACATGTTTTGTGCAAAGTTCACAGAAATTTTTATCCAGAAATGAAGCTCGATAAACATCATTCCTGTTTTTTTACTTAACCAGTCTCTGGATGTGAGATCTTTGAATCTCTTATGTGTACACTGTGCTTCAATATATAATGATTTCCCCAAGAGATAAAAGCAGTTCTTGCAGAAAAACAAAACCAATTATCACATGATCGCTGCCTGCGTCGAGTTTCAGGGAATACCGAGACATTTTCCGATTAGTCATCGGTTTTCTGTGAAGCGGTACTATAGGATTCACATCTTGTTCCTTTTATAACTACACACACTGTAAAGCCGAACGTTTTATTTCAACCTAACCTATAACTAAGTATTTAAATTTCGTGTTAGACGGGGTAGTTTTTTTATTAAATACATGAGGTTCTCATCTGGAACAGTATTATAACTTTCCATCCAGATAAAATTAAAAAGTCAAACTGGCAGTGGCGTACAGCTTATATACAGCTGGGGTCAAACCGCTCTCATACTATACTCATACATATTTTGCCATTACCTTCCTTCTACCGTGGACAACCACTGTTTGTAGTAACTCTAAAAGAGACATTCCTGTTTCATCATGTAGAGAAGAAATAGGCTCAATTTGATGTATAATTTACTAAAATACGAGTAATCTTACGGTGGGATATCAGATTACTACTTCACGTTGCTGTGGAATGAAAGGAAATGTAAAATGTTTTTATCTAAATCTACCAAAATTTCAAGTCTGTTTTTTTACATATTGTCAAGCGGTGCCCCTCTTTGCTTCGCACATAATCCGCAGATAATTCCGGAACGTTTTTTTAAATCTTTACAATTATAAATGCTTCATAATCAATTTTGGTTATATTTTGCTGGAGGAGACAGAAAGCATTTACCTACTCTCCGTAAACATGTACTGTCGGTTTATTAAAATATTTTTTTTAGAACTTGACAACGGCACCATTCATCGTGTACAAAATTGTCCAATAGTTATTAACAAAATTCTACTGAAATAGTTTGAGCATATAACACTAAATGGCCGAAAGTTAAAAATATTTTAGCTAAAAGGACAATACCGGAAACCCAAGACCCAAATTTTCAAATCACCATCAATTTCAGTTTCCCTAAAATGCCTTACTGCACACCAATCTTCTTTGTTTAATGTATTATTACAGCAGTGTACTTAAGGATCTCAATATTTTAGATGTCCTCACTTTTAAATCACCTCATCAGCTTTCTTCTTTGGTTCATTTTTGAACTGTTTATATTGTTTGGGAACGTCCATAAATTACGTAAGATGAATTTTGATGTTTTTCAGGTCCCTACCCACCCCCATGTAAGAAACTGTAAGATACAGTTCTACACCCGCTCACCCCCCAATTAATGTTAAAAAGATGTACATAAACTATATAATTTAATATATCTATTAGAATCAGAATATTAATCCGTTACACTTATTATTAATATAATAATAATATTGTTCTGTGCCTTTTTTTAAATGTTGCTTTCTTAATCGCAATCCTGTAACTTGATTTGACAATTTAAGACCCATGGGCAAGTTTGAACTTTAGCAGCTAGTTGTGTGTGATATTTCCTTTATGATTGGATTGAGTATGACTGTTTTATTGTATTGCATGAAGAAGTGAATTGTTTATCATTATTGCTGTATAGATTGGTAACAGAAGAATGTGGACATGTTCATGCCTCGACACATACTAATATTATGTGAATTAGATCTTGAATTGTTGTGATGCACTCCTACCAATAATTTTAATTTGGAAGAAAACTATGTCCCAGAATTTTCGTAGAATTAGACCAATAGGTACATGTTTTTGATTAAAATATTTTTATTTGTATTATAATTTTTCAATATATTATCTTCAAATATGTTTTTATGTAAGTTGCCTATATATAAATAGGCAAAGACAAAACGATTAGGTACCATTTTCTCCTCTGTCTCTCAGCCGATTTTCTTCACTTTTGTTTTGTTAAGTAGCTACTGAGGACCTTCAGTGCAGAATACTAATATTTATAATATTGGTTCATTCATTAAATAAAATATAACAAAAATTCATTATTTATGTCCATACTGTCAACGCCAAACAACTGACAGTGCCGCCACCGCCGGTCAAAACTCAAAACATTGAGTAAATATATATGGACAGAATTAAATTCTTAGAGCATGTAGTTCTGGAAGTGGCATACAAGCGTTGTTAGTGTTTAGTGGCAAAATAGTCAAAATAGTAGATCAGTATTGATTTTTCGGACGCGTTGCAGTAACTTTCATATTAAATATTCTGTTTTTAATGTGAATTTAATTATTTGATTAATAGATTATTATCTCAACCTTCCCGAAGGTGTTGTGTAAAAAATTGTCAGAGAGCGGACATTAGAGAATGTATTAAATATTTAAGTTCTCCTAGGGTTGTTTGTCCTCTCTTTTCTTTAATATTCCTGAACTTGATTGAAACCGCAAATGACGAAAACTTTTAGGTTGCAAAGAACCATCTTCCAATTATTATATCGAATATTTTGCCAGAAGCGGTTCAGCCAAATTTGGGGGTCATTCATCATTCATTGTCAAATATATTTCGAATACCGATATTTAATTAAATTTTTATTTATTTTTTATTGCAATAGATTTGTCAATATGAGTGAACAATTTTGGTCATTACATCTACTTTTCCGATTTCTCCACAACTCTGTTTCTTATAAAAATATACTTTTTACAATTTCATGAAATAGGTTCGAATTTCGACCAATGGGCGAACACTAGTACTAAGTAAATCCTTATATTGAATAAGTGTTTGGTTGTTATATACCTACTTGAATAAATATAGTTAATGTTATAACTACAGTGTCCAACTCCCACCTACTCCCATATAAGATGTTGTAAGATATTAGCAGACACCCACCTACCTCAAAATATCTTACGAAATTTATGGATGGTACCTTTAGCGCATTGGAGTGGGACCCTAAACTTGACCGGCGTAGTCTGAGTTCGCCTAGTTCCTCGGTAACAACATTTATTTTTGTCATGTTTCATGGCTATATGTTTTTTCGGTGCTTTGTGAATGGCATATGCTCCATTGTTCTTTGAATTCCTCCAAGTTTGTTCATCGACAGTTTTGTAAGGATCTACGTTTGAGCTGCTTATAGCAGAACTTTTTTATATTTTTCCTATTTTTGGATTATAACGGTTTAAATTACCTTTTGTGCTATATATCTTCAATATTCCTTGATGCAGTTTTTTTAAAATTCTGAATATTTTTTGGAATCCTTTTTCTGTACTCAGTATTATATTCCATATTCATCGCACCCTCTAATTGTTTAAACATGTATAATTTTCTCGTATGCTCTATTTGCTTTATGATTTTCAGAAATTGCGGATAATTTATTTCTTTATGCAGCTTATGTTATTATTAAGATCCATTTTATAGCTAGTTTAGGGTTTTGGTAAAGTTTCACTCTATCAAATTCTTTTTTCCTAGGTATTCTCGTCTTCTGATTTGACCAATTCATTTATGCGATGTGGGAGCTCAATGTTTAATCGTTTGAGGCACCACTTTATAGCTATGATAGTAAACTATCTATTGAGCACAGTTAATTTAAGTAATTTCCACTAACAAACTACAGGTAAAATTCCTTTTTACAGAATTAAAACAGTTAATTTAAAATAGAGATATTAAAAGTTCCTATTCTAATTTAATTTAAAATTTGCAATCTCTGTTCAAAAGCTCCGTTTATGGCTTTTGGTATTTACTCTCAAATCAGAATGACAAATGTAAGAATGGCGAGGGTTAATTGAAATTCTGATCGCTATAAGGCATACTTTAACTTAAACTGACAAGTTTCCCGTGATTGAAACCCCTTAAAAATTCATCACTGTTGTATGCCAAGGACTCCCACTATATGAGAGAAATTAATCCACTCTGAGCCGTCAAAATAAAATGTTATCAAGGACTATATGTTAAAGCCATTTATTTATGGGACTGTCTTGGTTGTAGTATTCGTGACTACAGGCAAAAGTGTTATCAAATGTGTGGCAAGTTGACCTCTTTTGCATTAAATTACCATATTTTCGTAGATGTAGGTGTGACATCACAGAATGTTGAACGAATATGTTTTATTAGTAATCATCCAATATAAGTTCCAATGTTAAGTTTTATTTGAATTTTGATTAATAAATTGATCCCTAAAAATTGTCACATCAATTTTTAGTCGTTCTTGATGTGCGTAGAAAATCCTAGATGTGTTTTTTATAACTGTATATATCTATTGTATTCTCTCTGATGGCGAAATATAAAATATACAAAAATACGTACTCTGGAACCCCAAATGCGAACGAACTAAACATTTCTGGTGAGTTTTCAATAAAATCTCAAACTGCAAATCCGCATTTACTTAGAAGGTAGGGGCTCAGGACATACTTACTAATCATCCCGTTTTTCGAAATGCACATAGGGGAAAAACTTAAAACTTAATAAAAGTGCCGCAGGTACCACTTCAAGAGGCTTGAAAAAGGGGGAGTCTCTCCGTTCGGTTGTATTTTTTATACGTTGTTACTTCAGCACTCCGTTAATTATGAACCAATTTCCTTAACTCTTTTTTCATTTGAATGAGTAACTTTCAGATTAGTTCCATATTTTATTAATTTTTTTTTTAATGACAGGATGGTCGGTTTTGCTGAAAAAAATATTTATTGTAACATATCGCGAATACGACGACAGTATTTAATGATGAAAATGTCTAGTGTAATTCGAAATCTAGGATAAAATTAATTCAAAATAGATTGGAATTAACTCAAAATATATGTTAACTAACCTCCTTTAAGAAGAATGTTCTCAATTTGTCTGTATATATAGTGTACACTTAAGGTGGAATCATATAGCTTCATTTTAATAATATTTGGACAAAAAGTTATTTTTCATAAAAAAAATCTCATGGTCTGCACCTAAAATATGGAGTGTGGAGCAAAGGAGGACAAACTTATATGGGAATAAAACTGAAAAACTATCCAGCGGATGTTTTCAAATAGGAAGTTCAAGAAATGGCCAGGAATGGCGCAAGTGTGACAACAGGGCATGTTATGAAGTTAGCAATTGTCAACGGATTGAAATGCACAAATCTTACATTTAGAAATGAAGTGGCTGAAAAAGTGAGAAAGATTTAATTATTCGTAAATATAACCTAGAAAATCTGTTATGTGAACTTCTCTCTGCAAGTGATGTGAGTTTATAGTGTGTTAATTGTGATATAAATATATAAGTGTGTGCTCCAGTTTTGACTTTTCATAAAACTCAGTCATTTTATTTTTGTTAATTGTAGAACTTTTTGAAACATTTAAACAATGGGAAAATTTTGTATATTTGTAATATTTTTAAACTTGTTAACAATCAGATGTTGGTGAATTAAATGTAAATAAAAATTATTTACTTTTACATTCTTGTGTTTGTATTACATATTTATTTTGAAAAGTGTCCCTTTACAAAGTTGGTGTTTCTACTTCCTTGTTCACCTCTCTCTGGATAAAAGATAATTAACAATTCTCTTCATACTCTCTTCGAGGTGTCATTCCTTTGTACAGAAGATAATATATAATATATATAATATATATTGTTTCTGGTTAGGAAACCTTCATCAGTTGCGCTTCCCACAATTGAATGTCCTCTCGAACACTTCTTTATGTATTTGATACATTCTGTTAAATTTGAAGACGCGAGATGTAAGACCGACATCTAGGATTTTCGAGAGAATTAACACACAGAGGCTTCGAATTTGGAGCCGTTCCGTGTAATTGCTGTGCTCTCTTAACTCCTAGGACAGAATGTCACGATGAAATTTTCAGGTTACTTCACATGTCAGAGATATTGAATACTCTGTTCGAGGTGTTATTCCTTCGTTATGTATTTAATACATTTCGTTAAATTTGAAGACGCGAGATGTAAGACCGACCGTTTTCGAGAGAATTAGCACACAGAGGCTCCGAATCTGGAGCCGTTCCTTGTAATTGCTGTCCTCTCTTAACTCTTGGACAGAATGTCACGATAAAATTTTCAGGTTACTTCACCTGTCAGAGATATTGAATACTCTCTTCGAGGTGTCATTCCTTTGTACACAAGACAATATATATAATATGTATTGTTTCTGGTTAGGGAACCTTCATCAGTTGCGCTTCCCACAATTGAATGTCCTCTTGAACACTTCTCTATGTATTTGATACATTTCGTTAAATTTGAACACGCGTCATTCCTTTGTACGCTTACAAAGGAATTACACCTCCAACAGAGTATTCAATACCTCTGACAGGTGAAGTAACCTGAAAATTTTATCGAACATTCTGTCCTAGCAGTTAAGAGAGAACAGCAATTACACGGAACAGCTCCAGATTCGGAGCCTCTGTGTGCTAATTCTCTCGAAAATCCTAGATGTCGGTCTTACATCTCGCGTCTTCAAATTTAACGAAATGTATCAAATAGATAAAGAAGTGTTCGAGAGGATATTCAATTGAAGTTGAAGTATTAATTATATAATAATGGGTTCTTGAGAGTTTAATTTATCTAGGATATTTATCTTGACTCCTAAAAAATGTGCATTTTGCTTGTAAGTCGTTTCTATCTATGTACAAGGTATTTCATTGACACTTTATTAATATTAAATACAAATCTGGTTGTTTAACTGTAATGGGTAAATTTGCATATTTGGATGTGAATTCTTCAAATTAACCTAATTTTATTCAGGCAGATTTGTTCGTAATTTGTGTCCCAAAATTGAAACCAATTTGTGGACACTTTTTCTTACACAGAGTGTGTTCTCCTTTACTCTATCCTCCATAACCTAAAACGAAATCATCACGTCACTTTTATCAATAATTGTATACGAGGTAATATCGAAAGTGGTTATGAAATAAAGTTACAGTTTTAGAGAACAAACGTGGCAAATTAGATAATTTTAGGCTGGGTAAATGCTATGAGTTAAAATGATAATATGAAGCACACATTGAAGATAAGTCTTGCGTGTCATTATCTTTTCGTGCCAATGCATATTATTATGGTTATACAGGATGGTTAAAAATGTTATATGTATGTAATCAATAAGCAGTTTCGTATAGATACAGAAATTTGTTGAAATATAAGGAGTTGTATAATTATAAAGGGGGGTTCAAAACAATTTTTTTATTTAATGGGTCCTAAGCACTTTCATAGACGGGTAGGTTAAAATAAAGAGCGGATTGGAGAGAAATTGTAGATCTACAGGATGCTTAGAAAAATGCTAGAAAAAATACTTATATAGGGTAGCCTATAAACAGCTATATGAGAATTAAAATAAATTGCAAACTATAATAATAAGTTTTATACCGGTTGGTTAAAGAAGTTTCAAAAAATGTTATATTTGTAGGTAAGCTGCTTAGCAGTTGTGTTTTCACTGTGGTTGGAAAAAAAATTATATTTAATGGTCATTAGCAAATGCATATACAGCGTGGCTGACATATATACTGGAGTAGAATTATAGTTAAATAGAAGGATTTAAAAAACTTTAGAACAAAAATGCTTCATTTGGTAGCAAATAATCAGTTGTTGTATAAGATGGTAGTTATTTAGGGCAGAATTACAGTTATACAGGGTATTAAAAAATGGTAGAAAACGCAAGGATTTATTGGGTAAACCACAAGGTGTTGCAATGTATATGACGCTAAACTATAGAGCAAAATACAATTGTAGTTACAAGAGATGGTTACAAATTTTAGAAACAAAGAGTGTTTATAGGGTGGTTCATAGACAGGACATATACAAGTTGGTTGGAATATAGACTAAGTGGAACTTTCAAAAAATTAATGGAAAAAGGAAGATTCAAATTTTCCGCAGGTAATGATGGTTCCAGAAGTGGCCGGTAGAGTTCACGTGGAATTTTTTTTGCGGAAAGAACTATAACTGGAACAACGTACCTGGACCTATTGGAACAATGGCTGTTCCCCCAAGAAGATTCACAGGACATCATATATTTCAACAGGACGAAGCTCCGCCCCATTGACACCTTCACGTACGAGGCTTTCTGAATGTACCACTTCTTTAGCGCTAGATAGTAGCAGGCCAAAAAATCCCCTAATCTCACCCCATGTGACAACTTATTATGGGGTTATGTTAAGAAAAGTGTTTACGTCCCACCTCTAGCAGTGTCTCTGGGCGATCTGGACCACAGATCAAATCTGGACGCGCTTAGTAATAGTAGATACACTTGCTTGTATGTGGAACGAGTTCGGCTACCGCACAGTTGTTTGCCGTGCAGTAGACTTTAGACACATTGAACATTTATAACATATTGCAAAAAAACTTTGAGACGTCCATTTTCCAATGGTATAAAAATTGTTTATTTTGGATTTGTACTTTAATAAATCCTCATCTTTAAAAATGGGTCCAGCATTGATAATAACCCGGTATATTATGAAGTGGATTTATTATAAAGGGTGTTTCAATAAATGTTAGAGATTTGAAATTAATAAGCTTCATTTCGTATTGGAAAAGATTAGTTTACACAGCAAATGTCCTAACACTAAAAAGAAAAGATTTGCGTAGTCTGAAACCTAACATAAAATCGTCAAATGAATTTTATTTAAAGAATTAAATAAGAACAGATGTTTGTTCGAAATTTCTGGACATATATGTTTCGCCATTTTTGTACTTTATAACTTGATTAATATTTATCTGGTTACGTAAAAGGGTGAAACATGGGCAGTTCCAAATACATTTAAACAATTAAAAGCTATATTTTTTTCAGTAAATTATTTCATGTTATACACAAGCTGTAAAACAATGAAAAAATTCAATACCGCGGACATACTTTAGAAAATAAGAGTAGTACTCAACTTGGACAAATTTATTATTTTTTAAAATGATATATAACAATTTAAAAAATCTGTTAAAACTGTTCGCCAGTGCTAGTTCGCTAAGAATCGAACATGCACAGAAAAAAAATGTGGTTAATAAATAATTCAAATTACAAGAATACGGTAAATAAATAGACAAATGAGATTTATTGTTATTTAATTTAACTCTGAAACAGCCCAAAAAATGATTAAATATCTTTCCTAGATAAACGAATCAGTAGGCTTTAATCGATTCGTCAGAAGTTCTGCATTATTAAATAGGAAAGGACCTAGTATACGTATTGTATAAATGATTAAATTGTCAATCATGTGTTCAATTATTATCAAATTATGGAACTGGTGGAATCATCTTTAGGGATATTCCTACCCTACTATTTTCTTTTCTATTAGAATTAAAACATGTCGGAGAATTCAGTTACAAAAAACATCATTTGACTAAGATTAGTGATCCAATTTTAGTTAGATATAAGAAAGAAATGAATTTTTGAAAAAAAAAGTTTGCTTGTATCATTTTTGCAGATATTTCTCGGTGAAAAATGATCCAGTCAGAACTTTTAAAAACTCATTAAGAATGATTTCTAACTCTTTACCATTTATCCACTGAGCGCAATACGATCCGTTCGTTACTTTTCGTAGCAAAAAAAAAACAAAAAAAATCATCTTGAGGGTTTTTATTATTTAAATAATTTATTTCTACGAATTTGTTGTTAAAATCTTATCAATTATTCTCTATAAACTGTTACTGAAGTGATGGTATACGTACGCGTATTGATATTAAACCTTATATCTCAAAATGACTTCAGACTTGCTCTATAGACTGGCGTTAATACACGAAACAAAAAAAAACGAATATGTATACAAGTGATACGTGTTAAACAATGTGATCTTCAGCAATTTATTCAGTTTCAATCTTTTATGTAACAGCTTCAAACCCTCGTTACTTTTTAAATATTACTGTTTACGTTTTTAATCTTATTTAGCATTTATCATGCATATATCTAAATTGTTAACAATGATTGTGTAACTATTAATTTCTAATAAACAACATTTAGATTTACAAATTTTGATTTCTAAATCCAACTCCTTAAACTTTACAATTATCATCTATTTTAGAAGCTGGGATATTATTAGATACTTATATCTGAATAAATTTCGGAAAAATTGAAATGTTTCATAATTTTAAAAACCATATATCTTCACCAATCAGTAATCTTAGTAAAATACCATATAAATTTATTTCGGATCGGGTAGCCATCACGTATGAGAAATACTATAGAACCTTTAGGCTGTCATCTTCATTTAAGGCCAAAAATCCTGGATCCGCCACTGTGTCAAACTAAATCTATTTATTTTAACTGTTCATTGGGGTTTTCTCTCCTCAAAATTTTGTCTTATCTGTTTGGAGACGTTTCAAATTTTGAGGAGAGAAAACCCCAATGAACAGGCAAAATAATTCAAAACCTCCTCAACAATCTTTTCGAAATTACTAAATCTATTTACCTAACTACGAATCAATCACTGTACCACCATCAAATGCTTTACCGTTCCTCACTTGTCTCAATGTATCTCTTAGTTTTTGGGTTGTTGTGTGGCATCTGATGCAACAACGAATACTTTTATTTCTTTAACTGAAATCTCGTTTATTTTGTTAAGCTTTTGTATTGTACAAACACACTTACAATTTCCTGCAAGTCTTGTTTTTCGCCCTTCGTCCAAGACATTTGATTCCTGATGTCCTTTACTTTTTACACTGCATTATGCAGATTTTTTTTGTGATTTAGATTTCTCAATTTGGCCTTACATTTTTTCCATTTGTTTTAAGTATATTGGCTCAACTATTCGTCTTTAAAACTTTTGATTTTTGTTCTATCTTGCTTCAGGACATCTGTATACAACATTTCTTTAGTTGTAAAACTCTTCTACACGTTCCATTGTTCTCATTTCGGCCTCTCTATATCAATTTTTATTTGCTTTGCTTCTTTAATGATCACATTATTTTTTGAATCTATTGAAATCTTTGCAGATAATAGCCTGTGGTTACTATTTCCCTTGATTAAATTTAGGGTCGTTGTATCTTATACTAATAGCTTTTACTTTTTAAGGAAGGTACTATAGAAATGTGCATAATGCAATGTTGCAATGCATGCTGAATATTTTTTAGTGCAATATTTGTTTCATTTTTTTATTGCATTGTGGCAATTATTGTATTTTCTACCCATTTGTTAAAGCAGCAAAAGATTATTAAATTTATTTATTTGTGGTGCTGGAAAACCATCTCAATATAGAAAGGCCAATTCCATTACAAAATCAATACTCTATAGATTTGAGTTTGTTGGAATTAATTTCCTTATTATTTTTATGTTTTCTTGGTAAATTTTCAATACATATAAAGCCATTGACAACGAAGTCAGAATCGACTTTGAAAGGTTTGTTTTTTTTTCCTTCAATATACAACTTTTTATTTCAATTGTGGTGTTATTCCCAAGAAAGCATAAAAATAATCCAGAATATGCCACAAATAACATTTAGAAGACAATTAATTTGCTGTATATCAAAATTATCGCTCTTTTTTAATAATCACTGTATTCCAACTACAATCGTGGCTCCAAAGCACACACTTTTTTACATGTATCAGCTGGACTAAGTAAACATATGATCATCACTATTAACTTCATGCGACGTATTTATTATTATATAATATCTAGACTTTGATCTTTATCATCAGATCTTATTATGGATAACATATAAGTAGTGTAAGTCACTGGTGACACAATAATAATTAGAGCAGATATAGCAAAAATATATCAATAAGAGAGGAATTTATGACTGATAAACCAAATCGTTTATTATCGTCTTCTATACTCAGTATCAAAAACAATGTTACAATTAAATATTTCTAAGTATGTGCGAAAATCTGCTACTTCCCAAACTTTAATTAAGACTTTGAAGACGCGAGAATAACACCTCGAAGAAAGTATTTATTTAAGACCTTGTAACAGAGCTGTACTGTAGAAATTTTTAAAGTGATGCAAGTCATCTAAAGATATTTTGCCAAAATACTGCACATTATAAGATAAAATAGTTGTAATAATAACCTACAAACAGAAGCAGGCTTTCACTGTTACTCGAGATACAGTTCTAATCAACAAATTTGGTATAAGCTTTTACAATTTACTACAGTTTTATCATTCGGACTGTAGAGTTACCAAATTCGTCGATAAGATATGTGTGGACTAGGGTTTCATACGTTCTAGAGGCAATAGAAATATATGATACTTTTCTAAGGTCGCAGACTGCATTTAGTTTTAATTAAAATTAATTAAAACTTAATATGCTAGTTTCTTTCCATAGTGGCTTCAGTTTAGTTATGTCTTACTTCCATAGTTTTCTTTCTCGACAAAATGGTTTAAACATTAGGGGCATCCAGAAAGATGGTAAGGTACAAATACATTACTGGACTGTGGAACAAATTAAAAAAAAACGGGATCCGTAGTTAACAAGAAACTCGAGTCAAAACGAATCTATTACGTTGAAGTGGCAGCATTAGGACATGTTGTAATGGAACCGAAAAAATCTTTAAGACAAATTGCGTTAACATCAGTTGTTACTCAAAGTAGTGTTCACAAAGTTCTGAAACGTAATAAGTTCCATCCCAACAGAATCAGGGCGGTGCAATAATTAAATGAAGACAACATTGACAGAATAATAGAATTCTGTTAAACATTGTCAGGTCACATAAACATTAATCACAATTTTTTATACAATACATGGTGAGGTGAATCGTCATAACTGCCGATACTGGATTAAAATGAATTCAGTTATTTAGAGAGTCTCATACACAGCCACCTCTAATGCTAAATGTATGGGCAGGAATCCTAGGTGATCATATCGTTGGACCTTTTTATTAATGGCACTTTAAATGAAGATAAGTATTTAGACTTTCTTGCATGCACTCTAGATTCAAGAATAACTAAAATTTTGGAGGCAGATGATCGTTTAGTAGAACACTTTGCTTTTCAGCACGTCGGTATCCCACCACATTATGTCTTGCTAGTTAGCGAGTTTCTGGATAATCGATTTTCTGATAGATGGATTGGAAGGCGAGTTGCCATCGAGTGGCCAGTAAGGTCGCCAGATTTTATAGATTTTATGCATTTTATTTTTGGAGGCATTTAAAGACCTACATTATGCTACTCCTCCAGAGTCACTGGATGATTTGAAACATCGTATCCAAGAAAAATGTGGCCGACTAACTCCAGATGTTCTTTCCAATATGCCCAATGAATTTGAGGCACGATTGTATCACTGTCTTGCAGTGGATGGAGACTATTTTGAACATTTGTTGTAATAAAATGATACTAAAACCATTTTCAGTTACATTTTCCTTGTCGTAATACCAAAACTCTTTAAAATTATAAACGATTTAATTTAATTATTATTCGACAACAACATCAGAAATAAGAAAAATATCCAGGGGCATGTTTCATAATCATCACACTATTGTTATTAGTAAAAAATGCAAGCTAGGCGATGGGTAGCACCAAGTAAAGGTTGGTTTAGGAATTAATTTTGCCGACATATATTCTTTGATAGTTATAATGAGAATCAAATTAATAAGTATTTACGTGTTATAATATTTATAAATTGAATTTTTATTTGGCGCATGTTAGGTAGCGCTACTTCTCTTTTTTGCATGATCTGTGCTTTGGGCTACTCTCATGTACATTTCGAATACTAATATTTTGGATTTTACAAGTTGTAACTTCTAGAACAATTCTGATGTGTCAAATTCTACAAGTTACAAGTTGATTATGATACAAGCCCCTGGAATCACTTTATAATTCGGAAATTCCTTAACTGTTTATGTAATATCAAAAACGATACACAGTTGAATGCCTTTTCGAACAGACTTCAAAACAAGGTGTCACTTATGGTAGGGTTCCATTAAAAAAAATTGAGTAGCTAGCTTTGGGGTGATAAGGGTTAATTTAATTAACGGTTAGTATGGCCAAATATGGCCCCCTTCGTAAATCTTTTCGCTTGTTTTTTCAATTTTTTAAATTAATGAGTATTCTGGAAAATATTCCAGTTGGCTCGTTTTCGTTGAAACACCCTGTACATCACATAATAATCATATATAAATGTAAACAGCAATTTTATTTAACCGAGTATAAAATAATATGATTGAACAGTGATTATTATCTTAACCATCAGGCGGTATTTTTCCAATGAACCTTTAATCATATAATGATTATTGCACTTTACAAGGTTGTAATTTTTTTGGACATTGGACTTTAAACTAACTTCGAGTCTCCTATAAAGATAGTCTTTACAATTAATTTGTTTATTGACATGTTTTAAACTAATAGAATAGGTTTGTACACTCCTTATCTATTGAGAATGGCATAGTGTTTTACAGAAATTGGATTAAAACCAATTCAATGATGGAAAAAGTGTCACCAGAAATTATAGATTTACTTCAAGAAGCTTGTGATAATAATATACAGAACTATGAAGTAACTCTTCACGAGGAAGATTCTGGTGGACAAGGATATTTAGGTGAACTGGTAGGTAATTCTAAATTTTATAACACAAATTTACAAAAATATACATCTATTTAATATTCTTAGGATAAATGCTCTCTCACTGTTGTTATGTAGAACATTCACATTTATTGACACGGGAAAAGTAAATGTGTATAGATCATAAAGATACTAAAAAGACAGGCCGTCATTTAGACTGAACGATGGACGCGAAAACTTCTTTCGAAATATACGTCCACGCGATAATCTCCCTTCCTCTTGTTCTCTCTTTTTGTGCCATTCTTATAAATGGACATGCAATTTAGGAAAATTAGAATAATTGACACCTTTTTGTTACGATTCAAGTATTAATCCTAATGTGTAATTTAACTCTTAATTTAAAAAAGTGCCACACTAGGTCCTGGTCCCGGGGTAGGGACCGTGGGTTTGATCCCGTTGTCGGATCGCAACTTACAAGTTTACATTCTACTAACCTTGTCACCTATTACCGTACGTGTAAGTGTTAAAAATCTTTTACTTCAATAAATTATAGTTTAGAAAAACGAAAAAAAAAAACGTTTTATTAGCAAACCGAAAATATTTTTCAATATTGCGAATTTGTACAACAAAATATAATTAGTAATTTCGAAATGATTGTTGATGGCGTTCTTGATGCTTTTGACTCTCTACAAGGAAGACTGGTTGACCACAATGTAGAGATTTTTGTTTCTCATTTGTGAGGAAGACTGTCTGTAGGAGACAAGAAGAAGGCAGAGTAGGGCTAGGTTGGTGGCGACCCACATTGAACCCTCTTATGCAGTTTATCCTTAATTTCGTGTCTCCTGGAAATCCCTGTATTTGTTAAGATTTATGTATTTTTTTCTGATTAAACAACTGAAAATGAAACATTCCTGTGATTTGAATGACTTTCTTATCGCACTTTGAATTCATGATCCTTTTTAATAAAAATAAAACAAGATTTAGTTTATTATTCTTTTAAAAATAAATAATTAATTTTATCAAAAAGAAACAGGTGCAAGTTTTTTCTTGGTGCAGCTCAATCTATCCAGAGTTATTTTTAAAGTACAGGCTGTTGAAGTTTGGGCGTAGCCCTCACCTGGTAAAGTAAAAAACGCCATTCAGGTTTCAAGGACAGTTTTTAAAATGTCACATTAAAATGTTATTAAGTTAAATAAATTGCATCAGGTACTTTTAAAGATATTCAATAAAAAACGATTTCCAGCGGCATTCTTCAGTGGAGGAATTGGACATACAGGAGAGAAATTACTAGAAACTTTTATTCTTGGTCTACCTGAAGCCGAAATATTTTACACATTTCCGCGGAGACCCTGTACATATATAACAGAAAATTATAGCCTAATTATAAATCTTCTAATTTAAATGATAGTAAAATTTTCAATTGAACTTTGTTTATTTATGATGTTTTAGATTTTTCTGTCGATGAGGAACAAAGTCAGCAACAAATCTCTTCACCTAGTAATTAAACAAGCATTACCTGCAGACACAGCAGAAAATGCCGAGCTAATGGAAACCACATACTTTAACGAAATACACTTTTACAAACATATATGGCCTGAATTTGAACGATTTCAACAAAGTTTCTCGAATGTAAAAATGTTCAATAAGGTACCAAAATTCTATGCTTTCAGCGCAGTTTCTGGTAAAGAAAAACTTGTTATGGAAAATCTCAAATATCTCGGTTGCGAAATGCTTCGTAGAGATGGAACTTTCGATCATCATATAACAACGTTACTAATGAAAACTTATGGACAATTTCACGGTATATCGGCGGCTTATCGGGAACATAATCCTGAAAATTATAAAAAACTAACAGAGCCGTTGAAAATGTCCACAGATTCGATTATAAATTTGGAGATTTTTAACAGGTACATCAGTGAATGCCTGAAGCAATTGCATAGTATGATAGGAAATGAAAAAATTAAAATAAAACTAGAAAGGTACATGAAAAGTGGGCCAGAAATAGCAATTCAAGCAACTCGTTATAATGGCAAGAATCCTGTTATTAATCATGGGGATTGTTGGAGTAACAATATCATGTTCAAATTTGATGTAAGTATATTTATTAAATATTACTTTTACCCGCGGTTTCGCTCGCCTTCAAGCCCTTAAATACATATCAAATCATGTTTTATTGAAATATTTACTAGAACAAAAGTTAAAATATATTTCACTACAATAAAAATAAGTAATTTTGAATTCTAATAAAAAAGAGAAAACGAAAAAAATGTAAGCAAAATTTCTCACTCTATAGTTTTCGTAACCCACACTACTATATGATTTTACAATATATATATATATATATATATATATATATATATATATATATACTGTAATGACATGCAGTTTTGTTAACTGCCAATAAAAAACTAATGATTTGTCGCGATTTTTGCGCTTACATTGACTAAGACTACTTCTTTAAGATAATATATCCGTGACGCCTTAAAATAAAATACCAGCGTCTCTACCAAGTGGACAACCTACCTTGATGTTTACATAACAAATCGCTTCTATAAGGGTCTCTATTCGTTTTTATAAGTGACAGAACAAAATAACATTAGATACATAAAAATTCCAAAGATATTAAATTAATTTGCCCGTCGGTAATACAGCACCTAGGGTTTGAACTTTAATGGCGTTGAAGTTGCTAGATTTTCAAATTTTTTCATAAACAATCACATTTGTCAAAATTATTTTTTCCCTCCGTAAAAATTTTTGTTTAAATAAAAAGTATCCTATGTCCTTTCAAATACATCTAAGAATATGTGTACAAAGTTTCATGATAATCAGTTAAGTAGTTTTGGGGTGAAAGCCTAACAAACAAACTTACATTCACATTAATAATATTAGTAGGGATAGTTCAATCAATACTTTTTCCCGTCTTTTTCGTTTCTTTTTCTATGTGTATTATAAATTCCAGTGCATTCTGACGTTTATATGAAACACTTCTGGTTTAAGCATCCTAGACTATATACAATAGTTAAATTTTCTTTATACAAATTTATCATTCTTATTTCTAAAAAATACTACATGTCAAATCGCTTAGTTCTTTCATTAACCCCTCGACGTTAGTGGGAGCATTACATAATCCAAGGGCATGACTGTGAATTAAACTCTTTAGGTCTAAAGTGTGTTGTTTATAAACACTTAAATTTTCATTTATTTTTTATAATCACAAATATTTTTGTTTTGCAGAAAAAGGGTGCTCCAGTAGACATCAGGCTTCTAGACTTCCAACTTTGTCGAAGCAGCTCAGTAGTATCCGATCTTGCTTACCTTCTTTATTCTGGAGTAACAAAAGAAATTCTTTTTCAACTAGACAACTACCTTAGAATCTACTATGACAGCTTTTCAAGAACTCTACGAAGTTTCAACTTAGAACCTTCCAACATTTTCACATTCGATGATTTGAAAAATGAATGGAAAGAACATTGCGGCTACGGTATTGTAATGAGTCAGCTGATTTGGAGAACTAAATTATCAAAAACATATGAGACACGTAAACTTGTAGAAATCGATAGCAAAAAAGACTTTGATCATACCAACCATGATGGGAAAGCTACTGCAGAAAGATATCAGATGAATACCGTCAGACTCAAAGAAACTCTTTTAAATCTGGTTGAACATCTATACGAAAACGACTACCTATAGATAGAATTTCAGTTCATGCAAATATCTGTGACGTATAAGCATGGGCGTAGCCACGGTGGGGCAGAATGAGGCTGATGTCCCACTCTTGCTGGTTTGCATGATCTCTTGTACTTCAAATCAATATTTAATTTTAAATATTAAAAGCTAAAAAAATGTGTTTTCTATCAATATCGATATAATTATTTTGTATAAGTTTAAACCTTAATTTTGACATATTCTGTCCACTGTTGATATTTCTTTCCACCCTAAATCAATATGACTACGCCCATGTGTGTCAGTGATGTTGAGTTTGTCTTTAAGCAGCCATTAATTGAGCCTTCGTTATCTCAAACCTTTTTTATGACTATGTAAAAATTGTATAATATTATTGCATAAGGTGTTAGTTAAAATAATTTATATTCTAATAGATAAATGTTTAGCGTTTATTGTTTTATATTATTATTTAACCTAATATCTTGAGAAAAATAGAGATATGCAAAAAAAAATTAAATTGTTTCCTTAGGTTTTGTCGATTAAGGGAAAATTGTTTACAATGTCATCATCCACTATTATAGGGGAGGAAGCGAGGGGTGAAATAGTGCAAATTTCAAAATTCGATCTTTTTTCTTTTGTTTATGGTATATCTCAAAGACAAATAGAGATATTTATACACATTTTTTTTCAAATTATAGAGTTATTAATATAGCTTAAAAATATTTATTGCAAAGCTATCCTCCCAAAATTATAGGTGAAAATAGGGGGGGAGCCGGTAAAACGTGAAAAATCGCCAAAAAATACTATTTAGTGATTCATTGGATTCCTGAGCACGGTTCTAAAAACCATTTCGTTAACATTTCCCACTTGAAAATCGTTTATTGTTATCAATTTTTACTATAGGAATGAAAACCGGAGTACGAGTAAAAAAACAAAAAAAAATCGTTGACTAATCCCGTAAGTGAACTTTCAGTTAATTATTTTTTGACAATGCTTAGTTACATGAACAATTTTTTATTTTTGTCATTTTAAAGGTTTTTTGTTTTCGAAGTATGCGCTAAATGACATCACTTTCAATTCTTTTATCTTTCATCTTTTTTTATGATCCGACTTTGGGTACATATTAACAAAAACTATTGTTTTCGTGAAAGCAAATTATTTTATTGCATTTTGTGACAGATTAGAATGAATAAGAAATCCATTTTCGAGGCCTATGGGGGAAAATGATAGTTATAAACGATGTCCACAGTGAGAAATGATAACGAAATGGTTTTTAGAACCGTGTTAAGTGCCCAGTAAACACTATTTCTGGCGATTTTTTACGTTTTCACTAGCTCACCCGATTTCTCCCCTATATTTTTGAGATGATAGTTATGTAATAAATATTTTTCTAATGTAAAAAACATGTTTATAAATATCTGTATTTGTTTTTGAGATATGTCATAAACAAAAGAAAAAAAGATTTTGAAATGTGCACCATTTCACCCCTCATTTTCACCCCTATAATATCGGATGAGGACATTCTAAATAATTTTCCCTCTATCTACATAACCTAAAGTTCAATTTAACAGAAAATCACTGGGAAGGATTGGTACTGAGTAAGAAAATATGAAAGCAATTCCCACTTATTAAATACATGCTGTACTGATAGTAATGCTGTTTTGATTTGGAATATTTTATTGTTGATTAAAAATTGTAGAACTGTATTTTGTTTTAAATCCCGTTTATAGAGTTATTCACTTATGGATCCCGCATCGCATTGCTTGCCTCTATCCGTATTGTAAGTGGTCTACCCTGTTTTTTATTCCGAGAGGTCCATTTTAAGATTATTTAAGGAGGCGTTCTTCGCCCATTTGTCTTTTACTTGTCTATGTGTTGTACCAACATTTTTGCTACTTTCGTGTGTCTTCTTGATTCTTCACTTTTTGTAGGTTCAAATCTAGATCTTCTCCAAAAATCCATTTCAACCGCACATAACACCTAAGTTGCTTTCTTTTTATTTGTGCGACATTTGCCAAACTTCGCATCCATATATACTTATATGCCGCAATATAGTGCCGTATATTCTTTTTTTGTTTCAGTTTCCGATGGTTTTCTGCCATAATAATAAGTTCAACGCTCCTTTTTCGTTTGGTTATCATAAAAATCCCTCCTCAGGTCTTCCCGTTGATGTTAATTTTATGCCTAAATACATACACCTTTTCAGCTCCTATTTTTTTTCCTTTACTAGAGCTAAGTCCTCCCAAACGGAGAGGAAGACTGTGTAGACACTAACTACTCAAAACTACGCAACAACATGAGGAACGCTACTAGAGAACGAGAAATAAGAGTAGGCAATAACAAACATATAAAATAATAGTATAAACCAGAAAAAAAACGAACTCGAGAAAGAGAAATGAACATAATATATAGGTTCCGAAGAAAAATACCAATGCATTCAAATTAAAATTCTGTGTATCTGAGTTAAACACATAAATCTGGAAAAGATTCACTGAAATGGAACACAGTCTCTAGGGGGAACAGAAGAGAATCTAAAGAGTGAGTACTATTTAGAAACAAGAATTCTATGCAGACAGACGAATGTCAAGCTATTCATTATAAAGAAACCTCACACAATGAGCGGCGTGAATAAAAACGAGTACGACGAGTATTTACTTACAAGTAAAGTGTAACGAGTATTTAAACTCCAAGTAAACCGATGTGAATAAAGCGTCGAGTTTACTTGTGACCATCTACTCGCCAACCCGAGGGTATACTATCAAGTATTTACTCGCGAGACAACTGAATTCACAAGAAAGGCAAGTAAATACTTGTAGCGCCACACAGACTACTACGCATCATTTCCTGTTGTGACTTGTTCTGTTTTCGCCGCTAAACTAACACAAGGCAGTTGTCGTTCCCGTTTGTTTTTGTCCTCTTGCAGCTATGGATGAAAGTAGTGTGACTTCCGGTTGTGACAATAGAGCTATTTTTGTAGCGTTATTGAAAGACTTTAGTGTTGTGCTAAATAAATCCATGTTGCCTAAAGTTGCATCTGCTAAAGAGAAGGCATGGGGATGTTTAGCCGACCAGTTTTCGAAAAATGTTGGGAAGTAAACTACTGTTGGACAGTTAAAAAAGCTATTGAACAATATGAAAATCGCAGTCAAGAAAAAAACTGATGTCAACGCAACTGGAAATAAACCAATAACATTGTTGTCATGGGAGGCAGATTTCCTAAAAATTTGCGATTCATACGAGAACCCAGTTTATTGCAAAATACCTGGGGCTTCATGCGTTGGATTGGGAGCCAGTTCTACGTCGCCATTGCCTGAACTCAATGAGGAGAATGAGAATAGGGAAGACGAAGATGACCCCGTTGACATGTTAGCATCAAACGAGCCCATCACACCAGTGACTTGCATACGTAAGAGCGATGCGACGAAGTTGAAAAAAGATAAGAAATTGAAACTCTCAGCTGAAACTGAAAGTTGACAACTGGTGAGCTGCAGCGTTTATTACTACTTGAACAAATTAAGTTAACAAGACTTCAGGCTGAACGTGAACAACTGATGATAACGGAGTTGAACCTAAGAGCTGCACAACACAGACGAACGGAGTCCGTTGAACAACGCGTTGTGGTTGAAGAAGACGATGTCTTAAAATAATTTTTGTTGTTGAAATAAATTTCCTTTCCTGAAATATTCCTTTTCTCTAAAAAAATAAAATAAAAAAATAAAAATAATAATAAAATAAAAAAAAACAAAAATAAAAAATGAAATAAGTATATAATTGACGTCACGTACACAGCAGTACACAGTTTGTCGGGTATAGCATGACCGGTGGAGGGCTCATAGGCTGGTGGTATATGCCCATTTGCTTTTCCAGCAGGCCATGTTAAACCTGGCATACTGTAGGCCTATGCACACACATGCGCACATGTGACATACTTATTTAAAAAGATATATTTTTGTTTTTTTATATATTTTTTAGGTATTACTTTTTTATTTTATTTTTTCACATATGCGATTGCAATTGGAGTAAAGGAAATAGGATTAAATTTAGTTCCATGTCAAAAACGTGTATTTACATCATCAGATTATTACTAATTTCTAATCGTTTTGTCTGGCCACGTCGTCTAATTATAACTTCATTCCGATCTAAATTATATAGAGGTACATTTTCTTCAGCCACACCATTTTCGATTCCGTCTTCCACTTCCCAAGCATTATACAAATGTTTTGCTACATTGTGAAGCACTGCACAACTTATTACTAAATTGGGAACACTTTTGACTGCTATTCTAACTTGGCTCGAGAATATGGGAAATCGACGTTTCATCTGGCCAAAAACTCTTTCAATTATTACTCTTTCCTGAGCATGGGTCGAATTGTAATTCCGCTCACGAGCATTTCTTGGTTCGCCAAAAGGAGTCACTAGCAAGGAGTAATTCCATACCCGCTATCACCAAGGAGACATACATCACAATCATATCGGCGCACCACGTCCTGAATTCCACTCACTCGCCAAATCCTGCCATCATGTACACTCCCTGGCCATTGAGCTTCCACACTTGTAATTTTTTCATTAGCGTCACAAGTCATCTGAATGTTTATTGTTGTTTTTCCTTTTCTGTTCACATACTCGTCGCCGAATTCCGTAGGTTTCATAATATGCACGTGAGTGCAATCTATAGCACCAATGACAGTCGGAATGCGAAATTTTGAAGCCCAATCTGCCTTGGCCTGATCCATATCTTCAATAGTGCGTGGAAATTTAATCCAATCTTCAGACTTCGACACTATTTTATCCAATTCACTTGAAAATGTTCTGCTGACAGTACTTCTTTCAACTCCCATGTCGTTGGCAACACCACTTTGGAATCCTGGATTACTAACGTATCTCAGAAAAAAAATCATCTTTTTCCGTGCAGTTAATCCTCCACCCCTTGCATCAGTGTTTTCATGAAGGAAGTGCGAAGTGAGAAAATCTACGTTTTCGCTCTCAAACCGTAATAGTCCCTTGGATAGATCGGGACTTATATCACGCCGGCCTCTATAAAGTTTCACACCACGCAGGTTCATAAATGCAGCCATCTTTTGTGTACAATTACGACTGCAAGTCTGGGGTCGGGTTGACTTGCGAATGGACGAATATTTACTTGCTACAGAAGTATTTACTTGAGTTTATTCACACCAAAATTGGCATTTTTCGGGGTTTCGGGGTTTCAAGTATTTACTCGCGAGTAAGAGTAAATACTTGTTTTATTCACTTCAATTTTGGCGTTTACTTGTCATTTTAATATGTTCAAGAATTTACTTGTCCTACTCGTTTTTATTCACACCGCTCAATAGTTAAATAACGAAACAAGAGAACTAGTGAGTAAAATCTAAAACTAGAAAACTGATCCTATACAACATGAAATTTTAGAATTAGAAGAAAATTAAGCGTAGAACACAGTACATATACAAAAAAATCTTCATTTCTAAAACGACAACAATTAAAATGCAATGACTGTTGGGGAGGTATTTGATTATTGTGCTTAGTCATTGGGGTTTCCTCTTCTCACTTCTGTTCTATAACAAAATGTGGTAGGTGCAATTTCGAAAAATTGCACGGATTACTAACTGACTCTTACTGAACGTTTTCTTCACAGTTGTGGTGAGATAAAGAAATACTGTGTATAGGTATATTTATCTGTTATTGCAATGTTTTAAATCCAAGTCTGGGGTCATCAATCTCTCAATATTTTTGTTAAGGGCTATATCTTGGATATTCACTGAGAAGCACAATTTTTTATGTTTGGCAAATAAATCAAATTGACGGCGTATTTAAGAAATTAAGATGAATATTCGCAATATACAACACACTTAATTGTATACAGGAATGATCAAATTGTGGAGGCTTCTTTCTGTCAGAACATCTGTGGGAACCAGTAATTGATAAAACTTTCGAAATTGCCTCTATGCACATTGTTCCATTAGAACTTTCATATACTTTTCTGTCACAAAAAAAGTGACAAGAGAAAACTCTACCACAGATCATCACAGTACAAGTTGAGCAAATTTTATCGAAGGCCACTTTTGTACAGGTATTATTAATTTTTTGTATGCAGATTTTAGTTTTAATAAAATTTGCCACATAAAATGATAGTTATAACAACATTATTAATAAAATGAGTCCAACTTCAATAGACACACTGGAATGAAAACCTCTCCCTACTTGATGTCATTAAATTCTATTCTAATTCTATTAAATATTCTACTTCTGAGCTTTCCATAATAGAGTGCAGTTTAAACTATCCCAACTAGTTTAGCCGTTTTCAAGAAATTGTTGAACATACATTAAAATATATACAGACAAATCGAGAAGTTATTTTTAAAATCAGTTAACGAAAATAACGAGGAAATTCGAAGACAATCTGAAACCGAGGATATAATAAAATGAGAACATAATTCTGTAATTTGGTTTGAATTTTTTAACATTATAAATAATACAAAAATTAAATATTTATTATACTGTTACTAAAAAATAATACTCCATTTATCGATTGTCATGAGTTAAAAAAATAAATTGTAATAGTTTTATGTATCTAAAAGAATTAAAGTTGGTTTTTATCCCAAAGTTAACGTAACTCCGAACGCTAATGCGGGTAAGCAATGGGAAGCAACGAGTGAGATGAAAATAATTGCAAGAAATATTACAAAGTTGTTTGAACATTACTATTATTGCCAGAGGTTCTGTCTTAAATATATTTCAAACATATTTAATAAATCACTTTTAAAAATTAACAATGAGATTAGTGATCCCTTGCCTGTCTCGATGGGTGTCCCTCAAGGGACAGAGCTGGGACCTATATTATTTTTGATATATATAAATTTTTTTGCAAATTTTTTTCGAAGAGAAGACTTGGGAGCTACTTTATAAAAAGGCCGAACTGGCTATGCAAATGGTATATGTGTTTTACGAACACCAAAACCTCCTTGGTCTTAACATAACCAAAACTAAATGTATGGCTTCCACCGTAACAAGCGTTAATCAACCGCCTATGGACACCAATAAAACTCATTATAATGATTGTGGAAACTTTAACAATTGCCTTTGTCCATGTGCAAATAAAGTTGACTCGATCAAACATCGATCATTGATCAGCATTTGAGATGGGATAAGCATATATTCTAATTGGTAAAAAGTGCGACTTCTTATAAATAAATTTTACAAACTAAGAAATATATTGGATAAATCCCATAAATCTAATATTCAATGTCATAGCAGAGTCACTGTTAAGATACTTCATTATTATTTGGGGCGGCTGCTACGAAAATGTACTGTATCCTCTAAAAAAAGCTGAGAATAATATAATTAAAGTGATTTTTAAGAAACCGCTTCGATATCTCACAGCCGACTTATATAACGTATTTAAGATTGATGGCATAAGAAAACTTGATTTTTACATTGATATTGTAGCACGTGTAGAGATCAATATTTTTGCATACCAATATTTGCATTAGTTCGCATTGTTAAAAATTATAATTTACATTCAATGGAAAACTAGCTTACTTTGCATTGTTATATTTCTCTGAATAATAAAACTGGAATATTTGAAGAAACAAATTATAAAATTATAAATATTTACAGTTTCTAATTTATTGTTTACCTGGAAGCCTTTTATTCCGTAAAATCACCTCCCATAGTTGCGTTAAGGAAACTTTCCCGTCATTGTGCACCGTAACAGTACGTTGTTTCTCAAAAACTTCATCGTTTCCAGCAGCCACTTTGTTATACTCGATCATAATCCGCTTTTAAGTATGCCGTCACAGTAGCCGCCAATGTGCGTGACTCGGTAATGTTCCCCGGCATGGATTTTCTGGAAAATCGAGAATGGAGAATCTCACCGACGGCCCACGCGCTACTGAAAACGTGGAAAGGGGCACTCTCAGATTTTTGCTATCTTTTGTTTTGGGGTGGAAGGGTCTGATGAATGTAGGACAAACGTTGTTTAATGGCTAGCGTGAAGCATAACATGGACTCTGGTTTCATTTTCATTTGAATTAGTTCTTTTTTGATGAGGAAAATTACTGTTTTATTGTTATTTTATTGATTTTAGTAAGTTCCTTCGTAACATTTCAACTTTATGGGGTCGTTTTGTTTAATTGTTGAGATTGTTCTTTCAGTAGTTATTTAAACAGATTTATGTGCATCCAATATTTTCCACAGTTAGTATTTAAACGCCACATGTATATAACAACATCTACCCATACCTTCTATTCTGCAACATAATTTTCATGATTTCAGTCCTTTTTCGACAATGAAACTACTGATGGTGCACTTTGTTCAGTCAGGGGTGATTTAAAAATTCTTCTGTGTAGTAGCATAGTGAAAATATTCTGAAATAAAGTCAACGAGTTTTGAAATTGACAATATAATTGTCATTTTTAAATATTGTGTTGGGAAATTTCTGGGTATTCAATCGATCAATTGGTTATTAATTGATTCTTTTTAACTGACTTCCAAAAAGGAGGAGGTTATCAATTCGTCGGCATTCTTTTTTTTTAATGTATGCTTAGTGATTATTCAAAAACGGCAATTTTGATGATACAAATTGCATTGTATTAACAAATATTACAGAAAGGTACCATATAATTTTCTAAAACGCGAGATTTACGGTTTGCCAAAAAATAAAAAAGAAACAGTAATTGAGGGACTACATTTCAATTAGTTTCAATAAATCCTCTCTAAAACAGTTGAATCAATTTGAATATTTGAAATTGTATTATACAAAACTATATTCCAGCTTGATTCCGTCATCACATCAATGTAAATGTCAAATTTTTATCATAAATTTGTATCTTAAATGTAAAAATATGTCATAAATTATATCGTAGAGGGTGTTCGTAATGGTTTTCATTTTGCTTCATTTGAAGTCAGTTTCTTTTTGAAACGAAATTATGTTACGGGGCTTACAGTCGAGTGAAAATATTCCATTAATATATCGAAATGAAAATTTGTAATGCCGGCGATTTTTTCCATATGGTATATGGTTGTAGGTGTGTATATGTACGCGTGCGTGTTGTATTAGGTGGTACGTAAGCAGTTGCATATATAGGATGGTTGAAATATAACGTGGAATTGAATTATAGTTATACAGAGTGGTTAAAAAAATATTGAATTAGGTTGCACATAAGTAGTATAGAAGGTAATTGAAATAAAGTGGAGTAAAACTCTAGTTATACAGAGTGGATGAAAAAAACGTTATAGAGGTAGAGAGTATGATTACAGTTATACAGCAGGGTTCAAAAAATGTTAGAAGCAGTTCAATATACAGGAAGGTGAAATATAAGGTAGAGTAGAATTATAGTTATACAGGGTGATTCATATAGTTATATAGTATGGAACATAAGTAGTTGCTTATACAAGGTGTTTGAAGGAAGGGTGGAGTAAAATTATTGTTATTCAGAGTGTATTTGTTATATAAGTTAGGATATTTGAATTATAGAGCGGGGTATAATATAGTTATAAAGATAAATGGTAGACTGAAAAAAATTGTGGATCAAAAATGTGAAAAATTTTGTTATACCTATAGGGTAGACCAGTTGCATAAAATGAATTCTTGACATATGTGGTATACAGGTATAATTTAAACAATAGAAAAATAAACAGTAAATAGTGTGGAGAGGATTTATACGTATACAGGGTGGTTTTCAAGACATCAGGGCGGTTGTAATATCGTGTGGTGTTGAACTATAATTGTACATGGTGGTTAAGAAAATGACAAATAAATTATATTGGCTGACCAATAAACAGAAGCATATACAGAATAGGTGCAATATAGAGTGAATTAGAGTTACACTTACAGAAAGTGATCCAAATAATAAAACAAATAAAAAAGTTAATAAATTCGTGGAAAATATAGAAAAAGAATGCGAATTAGCAAGAGAGACAGAGATGGAGAAAGAAAGAGAGATAAACATACGCTAAAATAATCAATAGAAATGTACCTTTTATCCGATAAAATAAGAAGATATGTCAAAAAAGGTGACAGTGCACACGGCTTCTAAACGGTCAGTGGAAGTTGGTTCCTTTTTTAATATAAATTGTTTTCTTCATAGTATTCTATGAGAAAGTGTGACTGTGGATAAAGATTCTTGATACCATTTAACAGTAAATAATTTTTATAATTTTATACAAAAACGGGATAGTCTAATTGGCGACTGCCGGTTGAATCTAACTTTAAACTACCTAATCACTTCTGAACATATGTATTCTTAACTAGTCACTTCTGGACTGTCTATAGAGGTTTATGATTTAGGACGTTCTATCGCGATGTTGAAAGTAATAAATAAATATCACTCTTTTCTTAATATCTATCACTACCTTTTAAACACACCGGTGGTTGCCCCACTGTTTTAATCGGGCTGTATATTTTGCTTCAAAAGTTAACAAACCTAGCCAATATTACAACTCACTTTTCTAAAAATTTTAACATTCATTAAAGTACATACTTATCTAATTAATCGCGAAATTAATTTCGACATCCATGAGTTTCAGGAAAAGCCAGCTCACAGAGACTTCAAATCGGGTATCGTACTGTGTGTTACGATGTTTCCTTCTGATTCCTAGGATATAAATCATACCAAAGAATACGTAGGTTAACTAGAACCTATCAAAGATATTATGATACTATCTTTTCGAGATATTTCAATTGATTGAATGCAAGACAATATAAAATTGTATTATTATATGTTTTTTCTCAGCAGCTTATTACGATTATTTTTATGTTTTTTTTGGGGAATAACACCACAATAGAAATAAAACTACGTATATTGCAGGAATACCAAACGTTTCAAAGTCTATTCGGACTTCGTTGTCAATGGCTTTATATTTATTGATGTGATTGCAAAATGAAAATTTGATTTTTGCAATCACATCAATAAATATAAAGCCATTGACAACGAAGTCCGAATAGACTTTGAAACGTTTGGTATTCCTGCAATATACGTAGTTTTATTTCTATTGTGGTGTTATTCCCCAAAAAAACATAAAAATAATCAAGAATATGCCACAAACAACGTTTAGAAGACAGCTTATTACGATTTTATTTGCATAACTAATGCCTGCTCATGTTGGTCTATTTTTCAATTGGTTTATTAAGTTAATGATTACCTGGACAGTTTGTACTGATATATATTAATTAAATGACTTTTTTCCACTGACTGGATCCGCCACTGTCAAAACATCGGAGGGGTCCATCGTTTAAGCCAAATTTCAAAAGCAGTATTGATACATTTTACGGCACTATGACAAAAATGCAAGATATATGAAGTGAAGTGCATTTTATAAGCTTTCAAAATATATTTTGCTATCGAACTATCGTAATTCATACGATACGTCCTATAAAATATTTCTACGAATTATTTAAATTGCAATTCTGCAAGATCTACTTAAACATACTATTACGAGAATTCATCCGACACCAGGTGCTATCGGCCATCAACCAATTTGTGGAAGGGACAGTATTCCGATACTTCTGGGAATCCGAATAAATGTTTTGTCTTTCAACAGGCCGACCGCTGCCGTTACTGGGAATTCCCTTAAAGCTCCCAGAACACATTAAAGAAGTTTCCCGATAGTTCGTTGAACTTGCCAGAATAATTCCAAGATAAATATATAAATACGGACAGCTGGCGATGGGATGCATTCAGTTTTCAACGGTCGTACTGTATAGTTAAGATAAAATGTAAATACTTTCTGTTTTAAAGTAGTGGAAATAAATTAGAGTGAGTTTTTAAATAAATCCAATAACTGAACGGAACCCGTGGGTGAAAATGAAAAGATTAACATACAATATCGATCTTCAGCGTAAATAATCTCGTTATAAGATTGACTAGGTGGCAGTGGCAGATTTAGGTTCCCACCGTTATTACAACCAAGTAATGAATTTTTTAAAATCACTCACTTTACATCGGTTTATGAAAAATGCTGCTATCAAGCAAAATGAATAGATCATTTCTTTTTAAAATAAGCAAAAAACTAAAATATCCCATATTTTTTTTGTGTTAAAATTGTGTCAGTTATGACAAAGTACCTATTATTGACGTGATGAAAATAGTACTTTTTAACCGACTTCCAAAAAGGAGGAGGTTATCAATTCGTCGCGTATTTTTTCGCTTTTTTTGTATGTATGTTACCTGATATCTTCTCCTCTGTTACACCGTTTTGAATGAATATGGCCTTGTTTAATAGAGTATATCCAGATTGGTGAAACTTCAAATTTCGAAAAAGAATTCTATTGATAAAGTGATAAAATTTGTGAATGAACACATGCGTGCATGGAAATCGAGAAATATCCCTAATATTTTAGTCGATTTTTCGATAACTCCTTATGGATGTGTATAGTTTTTTAACGTTTAATCTATTAAGGAAGATCCTTAGGTGATCTCATATACTCTTCTGCGACGTGCAACTTGCAGTTTGCAGAAAATCGACGAAAATTCCAAAATTCTTATCAAAAATTTCATCGAAATGACATAACGGACATTTCCTCATAAATATTTTAATTCCAACGTAATAGTGCGGGAATTTTAGGCACTGGAAGTTTTAATTGCGAATTTAAAAATTTTCTTTGTACATCTCAAGCATATAGGTAGTAAAGCATAATATTTTCGGCTCCTTAAATCAATGAGTACCAAGCTCGTTTTGTTTGTATACCAGGCAAATACCTATTTAAATGCAAATTTTTCCATTTTGCGAAAACGGTGCATTTGGTTGTCACATTCTACCGGCCTAATAGAAAATTCAGTGACAACACATGTCAAACTTTAAACTGCTATTTGGTGGGTTTATAGACAGGGTGTTTAGTTATAGCAAACAAAATCACAAAGTAAACTGGTAGAAGGAGTTGCATTTATATGAAGAATGAAATATAGGACGGACTAGAATGATAGTGGTCCGTATGCAGGCGTATATACAGGATGGTTGGAATATAGGGTGGACTGGACGTTTGGTGGTATAAAAATGTTGGAAAAATTATTTATTTTATAGCCCATAAGAAGTTGCATAAAGTGTGGAGAGGAATTAATGTTACACAGGGCGATAATATAAAATGTTAAAAATGAAATAATTTATCGGGTAGCCCACAAGAAGTTATATACTATGGCTGAAATATAGGACGGATTTGACTCCGTAAATTTGGGATGGATTCTACTCCGTCCTATACTTTACAAAAGGCAGCTATAAGTAAAGATTTACCTGTCAATTTAAATAAGAAAGTATCATTGTTGGGGCTTTCAAACCTGGTTCTGTCTACTATGTTTATAAATACAAAATAAAAAATAAAGAATGAAAACTACCTGAGTTCAAAAAAACGAAAAAGTTGAAAATAAAACATTAAAAAAAAATACAACCGATTTCTACCTATAACTAAAAAGCTAAAAATAATTATAACAAAATAAAACTCTACCAAATAAATAACACATTTAATGTTGTTAGCTACCTACCCAGGAAGTAAAAAATGTAAACATTAAAAGGTGCTCATTCTGTCCAAATTAATTACCTACCAATCTAGTATATTTTTGAAGTCCGTGCCAAGCAACAATCAAGTTTGATGAATTAGTAGATAAGTACGCAATGAAGGATTTTAGATTTGCTTGGCACCGGCTTCAAAATATACTAGATTGATAGGTAATTAATTTGTTCAGAATGAGCACCTTTTAATGTTTACATTTTTTACTTCCTGGGTAGGTACCTAACAACGTTGAATGTATTATTTATTTGCTAGAGTTGTATTTTGTTATAATTATTTTTAGCTTTTTAATTTTTTATTTTTAGAAACTTCTGGGCGAAATTTTATTTTTCATTTTAACACAAAATTACTGTAAAATTATCAAGTAGTCACTACTATTGCTGTATGCGTAGCCATTCCTTTTTACTAAAATCTTCGCACTTCTACTCGTCGCACTAACCTCTTGTGCGAAGCATGAAACATAAAATTCCGACAGTAGGAAAAGATAACCTTTATTCTTGCAATATGAACTTTCTTATCTGTTTTGAACATTTACTACATTTCGCTTGAATGTAAGATAGTCGTCATTCGTTAATAGTATAACCGCGATAAAGTGTAGAATACGTATTTTAGTAGAGAAAAAAAATGTCAACAAAAAGTGCCATTTACAGGCTATATCGAACACCAGGATGCACAAGTGCCAAATCCAATGAGATTTTCAATAAACTGCAACATAAATGCGAACATTTAGATAAATTAAATACTGAGGTATGTTTCCACATTGAAATTACTTCGTCGTTAACGGAAACAGAGAAAGATATTTTAAAATGGGTTTTGCAAGACCCATTAAACCCCCAAAATTTGAATGAGAAAGAACAATTGAAGAAAGCAAAAACAGATATTCTGATAGAAGTTGGTCCAAGATTCAACTTTTCCACATCTAATTCCACAAATGCTGTTTCCATCTGTCAAAGCTTAGGTCTTTGTCAGGTAACACGTCTTGAAGTTTCCAGAAGATATTTGCTGTCATTTAAAAAGGAAGTTTCTCCCCAAGATGAGACTGAGTTAGCATCTTTATTATATGATCGAATGACAGAATGCAGGTATACTTCTGAAAATATACCAAAACACAGTTTCAATGAAAAGTTAGTGAAAAAGGAAGATATAAGGGAAATTGATATTTTGGGAAAAGGAATTGCTGCTCTGAAGGAAATAGATGATGAACTTGGATTGGCATTTGATGAGGCTGATTTAGCATATTACACCAATCTGTTTAAAAATGTATTGAAGCGTAATCCAACAAATGTAGAATGTTTTGATTTGGCCCAGTCAAACAGTGAACATAGTAGGCATTGGTTTTTCAAAGGAAAAATGATTATTGATGGAACTGAACATGAAGAATCGCTTATTGATATGATAATTGATACTCAGAAACATACAAACCCCAATAATGTAATCAAATTCAGTGATAATAGCAGGTAAGGGATATTTTATTATAGATTTGTTTGTCCACAGGTTTCTCATCATTTGATAAAATATTTTTAAAGCTTAATCAATAATGAATAAATTGAATTTTTAAGTTATTTTGTATGTTAAATATAATTTGTGATTTTATTTGTGGTTTATGTTCATGTTTGAAATTTCAGTAGTGCTTAACATTACATTTGTAATAGCTTTTCACAGTTTTAGGATTTTTTCTGAACTTAACAACTACAATATTTAGATCTAATTTAGTTATGTTATTAACCCATGGGTTCGGAGCCAAGCAATATTATTTGATAGAATCCCTAAAAGAGGGACAACATTGTGTTTTATAACTGATATACATATTCTTATATTTCATAATAAATAATATTTTTCCATTCCATGTATTTTATAATAAATTAATTATTATTAATATAAGAACAGACTAAAACAAAATGACAAAGTACATAATTCCATTATATAGAGTGATTTTTATTGATGATCAGTATGGGGATCTTGGAAATTAGCGGAGATAAAGCAATGGTTAAATTTGGAAAGATTTGCAGTTTTACTGGCCCAATTTAATGACAGTTTCGGATTTTTGTAAAAAGTCATGGCTTACTAGATATTTTGAAATAACGAAATTCTGTCGATTTAGTCAAATCCCTCTAGTTCCTTTGTTTTTGATTTTATAAAAAAAGTGTAAATATCAAAATTGAAGGAAATTGTATCCCGAATATGATTGTCATGTCCTCGTTGCATGACAGCTCTTGTTTTCAAGATATGACACAAACTTATCTTTTTTTGAATGGAAACCATAGTTGGCTATGACCTCAAAAAATCGGACATTTTTAGAGCTTTTCAACGATATAATACTCCATATAGTTATTCATAAAAATAATGGAGTTCTGGATGCTTTTCTCTCTTATTTTCACTTTTAACATAGGTAGCCATGAAAAAGATTGTTTTCACTTTTGACTTTTCCTCATTTAAGAGTAATTTCATTAGTCATGCTGAACTGACAGTCGATATTGACGCAAACGAGGACATGACAATCATATTCGGGATAAAAATTCCCTTCAATTCTGATATTTATACTTTTTTTATAAAATCAAAAACAAAGGAGCTAGAGGGATTTGACTAAATCGACAGAATTTTGTTTTTTCAAAATATCTAGTAAGCCATGACATGGAATGGAAAAATATTATTTATTATGAAATGTAAGAATACAGAATAAAACAAAATGACAAAGTACATAATTGAAAGAGCATCATGTGTCCCATTTGATTCTATCATGTAATATTGCTTATATGATTGTTTATTGCTATATTTTGTGTTCCTGTAGATCGCTTTTTGGTTCCTGTTACCACTACATTAATCTGTTTCAATGTTTAGGATCTTCACTTGTTTTAACTTTTTCTGTGTATTCTTGTCATATTTCAAGTTGAGACTTGGGTTTGTTTCTATTATCCACTTTATTTGGACTAATTTTATGACTGAGTCACTCTTGTTATTTCTTTACTTTACTATTTCCAAGGCCTTTGGGGGTGTTTTGTGAGAGCTAGTTACTATTATCTGTTCAATTATTTGACTAGGAGGCATAGGGATTTTCTGTTGAGGCTCTCTTTGTTAGTTAGAGTTTTCATGACAGGATAGTGATCAGCTTTTATGACATGCAGATCAGCGAGCAGGTTAAGAGATAAAGTACTCTTAACCAGCAGGGTTATCTCCTCCATCTAGTTTTTTTCATCCATATGACTAACCACCTGGCATGTGGGGAATGATATAAGGAAAATGACTGAGTTTGAAAAGAATGGGTAAAAAATACATGGTTGCCACCCTTGAGAAGAATAGGAGTCCACTAATTCTTATCAGGCTGGGTTCCTTCCTGAAGTAAGCCCTCCCTTTTAGAGTACAGAAATTGCCAGTCATGTTTGTTTTGTAACTTATAAAAGCAAAAGTATTTTTATTACTATTTTTAGGGCATTGGTATTAATGTGTTTATGAGAAATGTGAATTTTTACATCTTAAGAGTGTTGTTGTTTGGTGCACTAGTTCAGAAGAAACTTAACTTCTACTCTGTTGTGTCTACTAAACATATTACTGTAACTGTATCTTACAAAAATTAATTGATTACTGGGAACCTTTTGTATACAGGTTCTCAAATTGTTTTATACTATATTATTTCCTGCATATTGTGGGGAATTAAACCAGTTGCCTATTGGGTTTTCTCTATTATTTCTATTATTTTGGATATAGGGATTTAAGAGAATTATGTAAGGTTTAAAAATATCATGAAATATATATAATTTGAGTTTACTAATTTAGACATTATAAACCTGTAAGTACCCCAGATGTTAGAGATTGTGAACAAAACTTTTCAAATATCTTACAATGTTTTTTCTTTTCAGTTTTACCAATTTCCATTTTAAGATATATTTGCATAATCTTCTTCTCCTATATGTTCTATTTGTATTTTGTTTATCTTCATTCTATTGTGCTTCAAACATATATTTGTTAGTCCCTAATTGGCAACTAGATTTATTGGTGAGTTCTTTTTTTGATCTTTTATAAGTTTAATAAAATCTAGTTTGGAAATATTTTCTATTTAAATCATTTCTTTGTAGAATACCTATTTAATTTAAAAGTAAGAAAATGACAAATATTGGAATAAATTTGAATGAGTAAATTTCAATTTTTACTACCTCATAAGTGAAATTTTGAATACAAAATTTATTTATTATAAAACACTGGATATTTTAAACTAGGATCCCAAAGTACATCCATTTATTTTCATAGTAGTTCATTGAGAATCCTTTGTTACCAAATAATAGATAAGCATTTCATTTTATCACAGAATTATGTTATCATAGTTGTTATCATAATACTTAGTAGTAAATAATATAATTGTTATTAATTTTGACATTGAAAATATTGCTTTTCTGAAATCCTATGTTAGATTTAATATTATTGACTTATTTATCTGAGCAAATTTACTAAAGAACAAATAGTAGTTACAGGGATTTTTCAAAAATCTGGTACTGGTATTTTAAAATGACAATTACACTTACGATTTACATAAAATAAATATCAGCTAAAAATATAGGTATTTTTTACAAATTGTTGATATTTATTTATTAAATGATTCAATTTTTATCAAATTCTTTTATATAAAGAATGCCATACTTTGGTTAGTACTTTTGTAAAATATTTATTCACTGTTTTTGTGTAGTATCAAGTACAAATTTATAAGAATTTTCAGTTGAAAATCTATTATTTATGAAAAAGTTGATGGTGGAAGCCATTACTTTGTGATACTCAATCATAATGTTAATGAAGAAAAATTAATTTAGTTTAATATCACTTTTATTTTTCACTTCGCGTGACTAGTTTCGGCAAACTTTGTTTTCAAACGCATGTATGCGTTTGAGAATGGCATAGAGTTTGCCGAAAAATAAAAAGTGATATTAAACTAAATCAATTTTTCTTCATTAATATTATTTATGAACTTCTGTTTCAATACTGACAAGTTAAATGCAAATACAATATATGTAGAATTTAGTTGAGTTTTTTATTAAGCATTTACCAATTTTTATTTGAAAAAGCACCAATTTAACATTATACATATGGTATTTTACACTTTAGTATGTCAGAAAATTACTCAATGTAGATTTCATTGACATAGGTTAGTAGAAGTGATTACTGGCAAAACTGTCACATATCATTTGACTGATAAATGATACAATTGAGACTGCATGTTGTTGTAGTTTTTGAAATAATCTGATGAAAAAACACTGTAAGTTAATTGGTCATGCTTACAATGAAAATTTTTCCACAATTAAAGACGTTTTGTTATTCAATATCAAATGATTTTTTTTACATAATGGAGGAGAGTAACTTTTAGTCTCAATGAATTGATTGTAAATAGAACATTCTTGTTTGAGAACACAACCTTTGAAAATTCCTAGTGTTGATGAATACTGTTTTATATCTTTATTCTCAAGTGTTTGAACTTTTTCTTTAGAATATTTTTTTAAATTACAGTGCCATCAGGGGTTACATGCATCGCAGTCTTCGACCTGTCACCGCAGGCGTCGTCAGCGAATTGAAACAAGTTCCTACAGAATCTCATTTAATTTTCACTGCCGAAACTCACAATTTTCCTACTGGAGTGGCACCATTTAGTGGTGCTACAACGGGTACCGGAGGGAGAATACGAGATGTACAGTGCGTTGGTCGAGGAGGTTATTGTATTGCTGGAACTGCAGGATATTCTGTTGGGAATCTCAATATACCAGGTAAGTAATTAGAATATGTTATTATTTCAAATCCCAGTATGTTCAAGAGCGTTCTGGAAAAGGAGACACAAAAAAACACTTATGTACTTAATTTGTAAATAGTACCAACCTCAAAAAATTAAAAAGAACTAACCTACATACAAATGAAATGATTTCAAATATGAGGTTTCACATCATCTGACGGCATGTTCTCAATTTGGGCTAATAGCAGGTTTTAACTCAGGTCATTTACAGAGAAAAACACCTTTTGATGACAAAATTAATAATAGAATGAAACTAACATCAACATGTTATAAAGATAAAACATGACTAATTGACATAAAATTCAACATTCAACATCCATGCGTATTTTCTTTTTTAACGAATAAACCACTAAAAATCGGTAACAATTTACTTTTTAACGTTTACACAAAATGTACCCAAGAAACAGTGTTTGCGACTATGGGCATTGTTGTAGACAACTGAAAAACCTACATAATGCGCTACTATACGTTCAACCTAGTTAATTGGTTCCTTAGATAATGCAACCTATACTTGAAATTACAAAAAACAATTTAATCATTTATAACTTTTATTATTTTATAGTTAAAACATTCGTATTAAGTAAAGGGTAGATCTTTGCATATCCATTTGATGTTCTAAAATAAATATTGAAACCTCAGTAGTTTTTACAAAATTTCACTCAAACCTATCGAAGAATTTTTTTAAATATCCATATTATTCCACCACATGACCCTATATTAAATAAACCAGGGTTGGAAAGTAGACGAAGTTGGTCTCTAGACCACTAGAGACCCCTCATCTCAGTTTTCCAAAATTTAAAGTATAAATACATATAATATTTGAAAATGTTTGGCCATTTGGGGGTGATCTCTCTGGACAAGTCCATTCGAATAATTGCTAAGCAGTGGCCTTTGAAACTTTATCCTTATAATAAATAATCATATTGCAAATTGTAATTTTTTGCAGTCACATATTTATATTTCTGGCCTAATATGAATTTCTGTAGTAAAATTAGAAATATGGAATACCAAAACTCCATGTAGAACCAGATGATAATGATGGGGCAATCATTTTTAATATACAAAAAGTGTATGATTTTTCCCTCTGTAAATGATTTAATAAACTATTAAAACCTGTATATGTAAAAAAATTGTCATTAATTATTTCTTAAAGTAATGATATGTATTTTATCATTATATAAATATGAAGCCCTGATATAAATTGTAATACCTAATTTTTATATTGTTCAATTCGGATTCCTGTTAAGATATTTTCTATTAATAAATAGTATTAGATGAGAAGCCAACTTTCTTTCAAATATATGTTTTAATATTTTGTTGAATCATTTACATACGGAAAAATCTTTTATAACTGCTTAGGTACGCCTTTTGCATCCATCATTATCGTCTGGGTAGTAATTATTTACTCAATGTTAGGTATACATGAAATTTTGGTATTCCATTTTGCCACATTTATTACACTAATTCAGATTAGGCTAGAAATATAAATATGTGTCTTCATAAAATTACAATTCGCAATACGATTATTTATTATAAGGATAAAGTTTTACAGTTCTAAGGTATCACCCTTTAGTACTTTCTCGAATTGACTCATCCAGAAGGGTCACTACCGAACGGCCAAACATTTTCAATTATTATTATACGTATTTATATTTTAAGTTTTGGAAAACGAGACAAGGGGTCTCTAGATCAACTATTCTACTTTCCAACCCTGGTTAATTGATAATGATAGGGTCATCTGGTGAGGTAATATAGCCCTTTAAAAAAAGTTCTTCGATAGGTTTTACCGAAATTTTACAAAAACTATGGGGGCTACAATATTTATATTTAAAACATAAATTGGGTGCGAGAAGAAGATTAATAAGAATGTTTTAACTATAAAGTAAAAATATATATAAGTGATATAAGTGATTAATTATTTTTGTAACTTCGGGTGAAGGTTGCATTATCTAAGGAATCAGTTAACGAAGTTGAGCGTGTAGTAGCTCATTTGGTAGGTTTTTAATTTCTCTACAACATTGTCTGTAGTAGCAAACATGGTTTCTTTGGTAGATTTTCTGTAAAAGAAAAAAACTTAATCGTTACCGGTTTTTTGAGGTTTTTTGTTAAAAAACAAAAACGCATCGATAAAAAATGTTGAATTTCATGTCAATTAGTCATGTTTTATCATTAGAACACATTGTAAAAACACAGTTTCCACCCTAACACCAAACCTTTATTTTAAACACTCAACGCACGTTTCAACAACTCTAAGTTGTCATCTTCAAGGAGTAAACCCTAACTAAATCGAAATTACAATTTTCTCTAATTTATACCTACCACTAAACTATTACTTAAGTAATTAGTACAAGGGGTAAATCTTAAGTACCATTAGAACACATTGATATTTGTTTTGTTCTACTATTAATTTTGTCACATATCTTCATAAATGACCTGAGCTATTTATAAATAACCAAGAGTTACCTTAATTGACAATAAAATGTCATTAAGAAAGAATCATTGTTGTAGAAGTATGGTCGTTTTAAAAGACGAACATTGCAGAGCTCCAAAAAATACATTTTGTATTTTAATAGTACATTAAATTAGCCTCTGCAAATCTAGTTGATTACTAATATTTATTCATTTTAAAAAGTCATGCTCATAATGGTTTAAATATTAGAATCATAACGAGACAATATATAATATTGCGGCAAAAACATTATCTTTAAATTACTTTTGTCTCATACTTCTGATTTTAATTGAGATTATATTATTGTGGTGTAGTAATTAATGTCTGGAATAGTTATGAAAAAAAAACTGATAAGATTTAATTTTTGTTTAATCTAACAAGGTCAAATAGTGGTAACTCTGCTGGAGGTATATTATGAAATATTATAATCAGGCATCTAACAAACATTTTTACAGCACATTCGTCATACATTGATAATCTTTGAACCATTTTATGAAAATATGTTATTTTGATAGAGAAATTGTACTTGCAAAATTTTTTTGGTAGTAAAATAGGAAAGTAACTTATAAAACATGTAATTGAAACGATTCTACTGGATATTTTGACATATAACTGTTTAATGATATAGTTGTTTGCCTAATTAACTAGATTTATAGCCGAGTGTTAATTATATTTAGTCAATACATGGTACAATTGAAAATAGAGTGTTGTAAGATTTTGAAAACTGAGTCTGTTAATATTTATTTTGAATGTAATAATTGTCTAGATCCTATATCTAATTCATCTACGTTTTGTAAAAAGATGTAAATTATCAGATAAACCCTTATTAAAAATTGAGTTTTAGTGGGTTATCTATCTAAAAGACTGGAAGTTTTATTTTATTAAGCCCCTACATTAAAGTGGTGATGTACATGTTAAATATTGTCAAATATGGTATATCACGATGAGTCTTTGTCATTGTTGATATTGATCTATTAATGAGAAAACTTTCTAAATATGATATATATTATATAAAGATCTTCACTTAACTAGCAAAGCATGGAATTTGAATGTCATCAAGTATTGTATTATGTATTCTCATTATATTAAATTGCATACAGAATTGCAGCAAAGCCTGATGTGGATTCCTTATAAGTAGACACTAGTTCTTTTTTGATTGGTGATGTGCCAGTGTCTTTTAATGTAAATTAGATTTGTTAAATTTGTTAGACTCAACCTAGCAACAATTTGCTTAATAAACATGATGTTGATTTCATTTGAAACTTTGCCAGTACAAAGTTAAAAATCATTGAAAAAAGGATTTGATTATATCATTTTCTAATAAGAAAATGGTAGTTGTATAACTAGATGTTAGATGAACTAGATGGTAAATAGCGGTTTAAAATATTTTGCAAGAACCGCCTTTTTAATGAAAAATTACGTTTATTTTTTTAAATTATTTCAACAAACAAGTTCCTCAAATTAATATTGTATTTTTTCTTAGCTGTTCCGTTAAAAAGTGAGGTAAGATTTTCGTTTGTGTATGATGATTCTTTTTTTTTCTTAATTTGCAGTTTTACAGTTGGCACTACACCTTTTTGCTCAACGTTTTTGTCTATATTTTAGATTATCTTAAAGCTATTACACAACATGCATGTGTTTTGCATCAGTGAATTATTTGCCAGTATTCGAATTTATTGCATGAGTTTGTGTTTTTATATGACCTGCAATCTTAAACATTTCTAATATAGTTTAATTGTAGGCTATAATCTACCATGGGAGGAAAAATCTTTCGAATACCCTACAAACTTTGCTCCACCACTAGAAATTCTAGTTGAAGCCAGTAATGGTGCCTCAGATTACGGAAACAAATTCGGTGAACCACTTATATCGGGTTTCGTTAGATCTTTTGGTCTCGTTGATGCGTCAAACGAAAGAAAAGAGTGGATAAAACCTATTATGTTCAGTGGCGGTATCGGAAGTATGGAAGCGAGTATGACGGAAAAATTGAAACCAGAAGTTGGCCATCGCATTATCAAAATTGGAGGACCCGTTTACAGAATAGGAGTCGGTGGTGGATCTGCAAGTTCTGTCGAAGTTCAAGGAGATAACAAAGAGGAGTTGGATTTCAATGCTGTTCAAAGAGGTGAGTCTATTTTTTTGGGACTGTAAAAATATGAGACGTTTAATAGTTACAGGAAACTGCTGTTATTATGATTTAATGCTTGGTTTTTCTTAAACTTAGTTTACGTTGCTTAAGTTAGTATGAACTAATTTTCTACAGCTTTAGTGCAGATAAAATGGTTACACACGTATCTGTTCTACCTTATTGAATAGTAGAGAAAACTGCTCACCAAGTTGTAGGTGTAGCTGGTTAGGGATTAATAACTCAGCTATATCTGATGCGCCACGATAAAAATATTGTCAATTTTTGCTTCCATTCTGACGGCTAGGGGCGTGTTTTCTATTCAGGAAGACTGAGTAGGCACAACTACACCTCACTTAGAACATTTCAGGGTCACTTGTTTTTGAATGATGATGTAGAATCTATTCCTGTTTCATGCTATTTTCTATAGTTTATAGACTTAGATTTACATCACCACTTTACATTGGTGTTAAAGTGAATCTTGGGGATAGATAAGACATTTTTAAACGCATTTTACGATAAACTAAGTTAAACTGGAAAATTTGTTGTCTATATTAGCCTCTTCATTTGGAGATTTCGCACCAAATGACACATTTTCTTTGTCATATTGCATACAATAGTCATTTTTTCCTAGAAATATAGTCATATATATATGAGGCCTTTATTTCTAAACAATCCAAACAGTTTTTTTTTGTAAATCAGATAAAAGTGTTTACAGTCTACTAACTTGATAACTTTCTTTTACACACTGCACTGCTATAGTCATTTCGCCCTGGAAATCTATACTCACAGGTCCTATATGGCACTTTATACATGATGGCATTATTGTTAAATTTGATATATGCTTTCAAGCAATTTTTGGGGAAAACAAATAAAACTGTTCACAGTCTAGTGGTTGTGTAGCTTGGAAAGAAGAAAAACAGGGTTACTGTGTCATCCTTTAAAATTTCCCAAGTTTCAACTTCTTTGAAGCCATTGAAAAATGAGTATTGTTTTTCTTCTTCGTTTTCCTTATTGTGTTCCCAGTAACTTGGAAGACGCGATCGGGTGGAATGAAATAATTTCCAACAGTCCGAAAAATTTACAGAATTCTTTTAATATAACAGGCGATTTTTGTAGTAGCCAATAGGCTAACATCATAAATTAATATATGTATATACTTATTTTGAAAAAAAAATTGAGTTCTAAAAATATTCGAATGTCTTAGCAGCTTAGAATGCCATAAGAATTTGTAATTTAATTGATACAATAAATCTAGTGATTAAAAAAATTAAAAATTCTTATGGTTCTAAGATGCTAACACATTCGAATATTTTTCAGAATAAGGAAAATGCATTGGACTAAGTTTAGCTTTTGTTCAACAGTCTAGGTGTTTTGGCAGTCAGACAAAATGTAGGCCATACTAATTGTTGACCTAAGAAGACCGCATTTTTCATAGGGACCTGATGTTCTGATTTTGATTTCTGTCAAACATTAAGGAGGTTCCTATTTTCAACTGCTCATGTGGTTTCAAACAGGTGAAGCAACATACTGTCATAGGGAGATTTCCTAAATTATTTAAACTTATATATGCTTAGGCACACTGTTTGAAGATAAAGAGTGGACCCTTACAATTGTCTTGTTCAAACAATAATGTAACTCACTATAACTTATTAATTTGATGAAGTAGTATATTCGTACTAATTGCTGTCTTTATACACATTTAGTGGTTTCTCTTGAGAAAAATTGTCTTAAAATATTTTTTCTTTTACTGTGACTTCTCGAAAAATTCAAAACATTCTCTGAAGAATTCACCCTTAATCAAACAGATGTGGTGTCTTATTGACCCTATACATGATCAGATTTTCTTCTTCTGGAGTTTACTCTTTTACAACAGCAGAATTAGATCTTCTTTAATCTTGTTCACTATCCTGACAAATTGGATCGCCCGGCGGTGCTTTTATTTTCTGCCTGCCACAAGAAACTGGTAAAGTTGTTTATCTCTATCGAGTACAATACAAATGATATGTTTTTTTTTTTTTGTTCTATCTATATTATAATAATCATAAGAATATTATTTTGGTTATATTAAATTAGGAAAGATCTCTTACTTTTCAAGTTACCAGATATTCCTATCATATGCTTCTAATTAAAAAAATCAAGTTTTAATATTCTTTAACAAATAATAACTTTTGTAGAGTACAATTTTTTAAACCAAGATTTGTTTGCAATTGTTATAAGAGCCTTTATAATTTCGTTATCGTTTTACTAGATATTCAATTACAGATTTGAAAAATTACATCCGTTAACGTCTTGTTACTTTTGTAACTTATTTTATTATTTTACCTTGCATTGATAGATATCAAGTGCTACAAGGTGGCAGAAGCGTAAACGGAAATAAGGGGCGACAGTGATCCCCAGAAATTGTGACGATAAATTAAATTATCTGTTATTTCTTTTCCTAGCTTTATCTCATTAATTTATTTAGAATTGAATGAAAGATTAAAAAAGTGTGTTCCTACATAGTATTCTGTTTCTTGAACCCCAAATGTAAATACTGAATTTACGTTTCTTCTTATTAGTTACTGAAAAAGAAAATAAAAATGTCTTGGTGTGTGTATAAGACAAATCAAATTTGATACTTTTTTTTAGGTGATGCCGAGATGGAGCAAAAACTGAACCGCGTAGTCAGAGCCTGCCTCGAGTTAGGTTATAAAAACCCCATAGTCAGTATCCACGATCAAGGAGCAGGAGGAAACGGAAACGTCCTTAAAGAATTAGTCGAACCAGTTGGAGGAATTATTTACGCGAACAAATTCGAGTTGGGTGATCCGACTATCAATACATTGGAGTTGTGGGGTGCTGAATATCAAGAGAATAACGCGCTTTTGTGCAAAAAGGAGGACCTCGATTTATTAAATACCATTTGCAAGCGGGAACGATGTCCGATCAACGTTGTCGGAGAGGTGACTGGTACTGGAAAAGTGGTGTTGGCTTTGGATGAAAGTGCAAAAGTAACACCGTTCAATTTGGATTTGGAGCACGTTTTAGGTGAGAATTATAGCACACATAAAACCTGTTTTGAAATGAAACGTCTTTAATTAATATCACAGAAAAATACAAGTGGTCAGATAAGTAGTAGTAGTCCTGTTATCATTTAGCTTATACAGTGCCTTCGAAAACTAACGAGTAAATTCATTATTTCAGAAAGTCAGAGTTTTTCGAAAAAAATCCGTCGATTTTGTTTTAAACAGAAACTTATAGACATATGACCCATATTTGTAACATAATCGTTATTCGAGATATGACGTCATAGACATTTTTTTAAACTGCCTCACCCAATTTCGACCATGCTAATTGAAACAAAAACATTATTATAAATTTTATCTGGGGGGTGCACTATCTTTTCGAAGGAAAATGTCATTTCTTTGAACATCATGGTGCTCATTTGTATATAAATTTATTATTTCAGAAGTAAAGTCGCCTCGAATAAACTCTAAATATGTTTCCACGGTTGGGTTCACGTCAAACATATAGTGACCAACCATTCTTCCTTGGACTATGTCGTACCACATTCACTTTCTGAGGTTGAGTGCGATACTCCATGATCCGTTGAGGTGTGTTGGTAGCCCAATAACTGCAGTTTTGCCTGTTGACATGGCCGTTCAGAAAAAAACTAGCCTTGTCAAAAAAATTACGTTTTTTCAGAAATTATTATCATTCGTGCATTTGCTCGCAGAATCAAATTCGCCGATCAAAGTTGTCTTCAGATAGCTCATGAATAAGTTTTACCTTATAAGGTTAATATTTTGCTTTTTTCTTCACAATTTTGTAAACTGTGCGCTGCCATGTTGACATTAGAAGCAATTTGGTCAGACAAGCATAATTTTGACGATGTGTACGTAAAATGAATGGCTCTTTCAATTAGCATTGCTGAAACTGGCCCGCTGTTATGTAACTGTACCTCATGACTCACATGTGACCTTGCGGTTATTCTTTCATGGGTTATAGAGTTTTAATTTCAGTCTTCCACCTTCTTTCACCTTAAAAGTTACTCGCTGACACAGACGTTTCACGTTAAACCTAATGACCGTGTCTCGACACAGCCCCACCCGATATTATTTAAACAGCAAAGCATATCCTGTTTTGTTTTGTTAGGGAAAATGCCCAGGAAAGTTTTCAAACTCGAAAGGAAAGTGAACATGTTGAAAGAATTGGAATTTCCTCAACCAGTTTCAATTTACCAGTGCCTTGAGAGAGTGTTAAGACTTCCATCTATAGCAAGTAAAAGATATTTAACTAACAAAGTTGATAGGTGCGTCACTGGTCTAATAGCTCAACAACAGTGCGTGGGCCCTCTTCACACACCTTTGGCTGATGTTGCTGTCACTGCAATTTCACATTTTGGATATGTAAGTAAAAATTTATTGATAACATTACTATGTACTGAGTAACGTTGTTCATCAAAAATACATTGGCAAATGATTATGAACAAGTCGCACAAACATTTACAAAAACTAGCGGTAGCCCAGTGGTCGAAATTCGACCCTGTCATTAAAGTTATAAGTTGCTAATTATTGATGTTATTTTGTCTATCAGAAATAGAGTTGATGCGAAATGGAAAAGTAGGCCAGGTCTTTGCTATCCCTATTATTTCATTTGGATTACATTTGTAGAAATAATTCAAGAAATTATTTTTTATTTATGTATATTATTGAAGCATTATTTTTACACAAATATGTCCTATACATTATCACAAATGTAATAGTGTCTATGCAACATGTTCCATGTAATTATCGGCGGATTTTCCTTTGCAACCAAAAGTTTCCGCCATTTACGCACAAACAAACGATTTCAAAAATAGAGATGCCAAACAATCCAATGAAAACTCTAATCGTTAATGTAATTTCTATTGTCCGCTGATTGATGATTTGTTGCACAACACCTTCGGACTATTGTGAAAAGAATATTATATTAATGACAATTATAATCACAACAAAAATTTACAAAGCTCATTTTTTACGAAAATTAGTACTGCTTGTCTGAAAAATCAATACTGATCAATGGTCGACAACACTGAATATTTTCCTATTGAACTGTAGGTAACTCCAAACACTGGACAGTGAAGGATGATCATCACAATATGATGAATATGATGATCTGAAAGAGCGTTATCCAGTCACTGCAGTGTGCAGTGTATCATTTAACAACTAACTTAACATATACTCGTACAATTACGCAGTGGTTTCTGTTGTCGTGGTAGAGCGATATGAAATTTATTTTTTTTGAACATTGTTAGGTTGCAAACTTTAAAGCCAGATATCAAAGAAGAAATATTTCGAATAAAAATATATTTTACTCTAGAATAAATGTACCTACGTTAACCTAATAAATGGGTAGGTACATTATATTTCAAACAAATTTTTAAAATGTCAATATTTTTCTTTAAAAAAACTAAATAAAACTTAGTCACCTGGTTTTATAAGTCAGAACTTTGCCGCAATGGGACCATGCAATGTTAAATAAATTAACTATAAGATACCTAGTAGCCTAGTAAGAGATAGGAACCACATACTGGTAATTAATATTAGTTAAATACACCTATATTTGACCATTTTTTCTCTGAATTAAAATTGAAACCTTGAAAATATATTGAAAACGTTCAACCTAATCGCTACAAAAGTAATGAAATAACAGAATTTAAATACAATTTTCTGCAGATAGCCATGTATTCAGTGTTGCCAGATCTACTTATTTATCCTGAATTTGTGCATAATTTCAGGATTTATTTTAATCTTAGTTAAATTATATGAAAGTTATCCGACAAAAATAAAAATACTAAATTCAAAGTATATGGTTAAAATTAATAAGATAATATCAGAAATAAATTTATCAGGTGCAACATAATTCTCATTTTAATTGGCAAACCATACTTACAATGCAATGAAAGTTGCAAACTGCAAACTTGCGAGCGCCCAATGAACGGGGACTATTATGTATTATAATTTTTTGTCGGTTCTATTTCAATAACATGACTATGTAGGATAATTTTAGGGAAGGGCCAAAGCTTTTAGTTCTACATTTAATTTAGTTTGACCTTCACAATGAAGTCAATCCATCATATGATTTTCTCTCCAAGCAATTTGGCGGCACTGTCACTATTAACTGTTTGGCATTGACAGTATGGATATAAATAATGATTTTTTTATTAATTTATTATTTGATAAGTGAACCAATATTATAAATAAATTTTAGCATTCTGCACTGAAGGTCGTCTGGGGCTACTAAACAAAACAAAAATAAAGAAAAACGGTTGAGGGGCAGAGGTGAAAATGGTACCGAACCGTTTTGTCTTTTTTAGATGAAAGACGGATAGATTTTCTTTATTCTCTGAATGACACTCAGAAATTGAGGATATTTTTGCACAATTAAGGAACACAGAAATTTAAAATTCACTTTCTTACAATTTTAGATTTTCTCTGATCTGCATGGGTTTTTGACATTTCGTGCTTTAAGATAGTGTAGTCCTTAATACCAGATAAAATGCATGTTATTAGTGTCATCATTATTGGTTCTTATTACGGATTCTTTCCAACACTTTGTTAAATTTTCTCGATCTAATTAAGTTTTTAAAAGTCTTCACTAAAGTGTTTTATTAAAGTTTAATTATACTTTGTTAAAAATATAATAAAAGAAGTTGTTAACAACAGAAAATATTAAATAAATAGTACACCAGAGGAAATTATTTTATTGTATCCGCAGGTTCCTTGAAATTGTATGTTTGTTAATTTTATTTGCATTATTGATGGTCAGAAATCTCTTTTGGATAGGATTTCCATAAAACCCATTCTTCAAGAGAAGAATGAATATTCCAGTAAAAAAGTATTATATCCAGTTTTGAATTCCTAATTTCATTTATTTTTAAATACAATTGCGAATGAAGCAAAACTATCTTCAGACTTGCATCCTTTTTAACTTCACATGAGATAATGTTAGAAATAATAAACCTCTTTTCTGACGTTCCTTTTTTTCGTATAGTATGTTTTCTTAACATTTTTTTGTCATACTGTCCATCCAACAATTTCAGACGGATTTTTAAAAACTACAATCTGGAGTATACAAATTATCAAAACGGTAGGGGTTGTACAAAAACTGTCCTTGAACATAGAACTTAATGAAAATTTTTAGTCATTAGATTCAGAAAACAAAGGTAAAAAATTAAAACTATTATAATCATTAGAAAGGTATAAGTGTAAAAGTTACAGCAAATTGTTAATCAAGTAGATTGAATAATTCAATCTTATTAAATTTGTTCAGTTAATATTAATGATTTAATTACCTACAAAATTCCTTCTACATTCTAAGTAAGTCATCCTTAAAAAAATCCTTTATATTTGCTAACTGTCCTCAATTACATCATGGGTAGAATATAAAGACACTGATTTCTTGAAGTGCCTTAGACAGTTCTTGATAAAGCTATTGAAAATATTAAAACGCCTTGAACAGTTATATAAAAAACTAGTATCTTGTAAATAGTGGAAATTTCTGTTGGAGCTAATTATTTTTAATTGACAATATCAGCTCCAAGGTAGCTATCCAGACACATCTATAACATCTACAGAAAAACAAAATGTGTCATATATATTAATCAAACTTTTTTTTTAATACTTACCGGTTTATTTATTTCGACATTTAGGAAGGAATTGCATCATCTATTGGTGAGCAACCGATCAAAGGTTTACTCAACACCGAAGCTGGTGCCAGGATGACAGTAGCAGAAGCGATTAGCAATCTCGTATTTGCTGGCATTTCTGATCTGAAAGATGTAAAATGCAGCGGCAATTGGATGTGGGCAGCTAAACTACCTGGAGAAGGTGCAGCTCTATTTGATGCTTGTAAAGCAATGTGCGACTTGATGTCTGAGTTAGGTGTCGCCGTTGACGGCGGTAAGGATTCCCTGAGTATGGCAGCTAGAGTTGGCAAGGAGACAGTCAAAGCTCCTGGTACATTGGTGGTGTCCACATATGCTCCGTGTCCTGACATTAGGAAGGTAAGTAACCAACAAAATTGAATTAATAAGATCTTGTCGTAGCGCTGCTAAGCTTGTTTCATCTCTGAACATCTGAAAATTTAGGAAAATAAACGAATAAAATTAGTGAGGAAACAGTAAACTAATTCAATTTAATTTTTGGTGAAAATACTATCTATTTTTTTAAGATGATTTTAACACTTTCGAGAGCACCGGGGCACATATGTTCCACCACTTTTGGTGCATTATCTTTTTTTAAAGTTAGTGTCAGAACGAAAAAAATAGACAAATCGTGCCTATGTTTGCAGGATCTCTGGAACGCGGTGATACATTGTTCAAAGTTGATAACCAGGGACCTGTTGTTACAAGTTAGTAAGATACTAAAGACTTACTGGCAATCAGTGACGCTTTTAGTAATTCGGACACCGAAGTAAAATGAGCGAAGTATACGGGCGGTGTAGAGCTTACAGGCCACATAATTCAACTCTACGATTTTCTACGAAAATGCCAAAAAGTGGTGGAAATAAGTGATTTTCTTCTTACTTATGATTTCACGTAATTGAACTCTACGATTTTCTACGAAAATGCCAAAAAGTGGTGGAAATGCGTGATTTTCTTCTTACTTATGATTTCTGCATCAAATGCACACGTTGCATAAGCATATTGCCACCATATATCGAGTTATGGCCAGCTCCACAAAATTGAAAAACACACAGCAACTTTGTGTGAATGTTACAGCATTCCATTACGCCATAACATCATTAATTATAATATTTTGTTAAAAAAAATTGAGCCTAATGAATTTGTAGTTGTCCTACTACAAATGCCTAAGGAGATATTATGTTCCATCAATTTGGGACCTATGTGCTTCAAATGTGTGTCATGCGTTTGATTTTTTTTATTTTATTTATGTCCTGGTGACTATTAAAATTAAAATATTAGTTCCTATTGATTGTAACTTTTGAAGAATGACATAACATAAAAAAACATTCTAATTGTATTTTCTGTGGTCAATTGTTCACTTTCAATTCATTTTCTGTTGTATGCATGTATCTTGCTCATGGGTGGATCCAAGGGACGACGGAGCCTCAAAGTTTGTAAGTTTAATATTAAGACGAGGTAATCAGTCCAACAGCCTAGAAGAAGGTAACTTCTATGGGTTTAAACTTCAGAATAATTATTTTTAATGTAATAACCCAAGAAATCTGAGTTTAAAATTTTATTTAGGTAAATTTAGTACAGGGTCGCCCCCTCTGAAGCATGCATCACCCCCCGGAAGCACGTGTCTGGATCCGCCCCTGATCTTGCCAATAAGCTGACGAATTGTATTTAGCATTGTCCAAAAGGGCAATATAAGGCAATATAAGATTTTTTCTAATATTTATAAAACATAGCTTTCACGGACGGATAAACTTTTTTTAGAACGATTTTGCCATGGTATTTTGGAAATGCCTCTGAAAGTGTTATATGGAAATTTGGCTGACTTCTTCAGTGGCATGGGCGTGGATAATACCTTGCCGAATGCTCAAGATAAGTAAGTCTGACCAATGATATTGGTATCGGGATTCGGAGTACAGGAACTAAATTCTGTTAACTATTATACCATTTTCTTTTCTTTTATTATTTTTCTGAGGTTCATATATTTCATATTTCACTGGAGCCGAATATGATGGTGAAATGAGGCCTACAGCAGATCGGTGTGCAGATAATATAAGACGTAATTTGCTGAGCGTATTGAACGTTTTGCCTTATTTGATTTATAGTTCATTTTGAGGATTGTCGAGCTCTTAAAACTGCTGTCAACCACAGTCTCCTCCTGTGCATCTTTGGCAAATACTCGAATTTACGACTGAACCGTTTTGTTCATTTATGGAAACAGAAATTAATCTATGCAAGCTGGAGAATAGAATGCTTGAGGAAGCAAGTTGAACTTTATTAACTCATTAAATTTGGCCGTCATGTTGGTTTACTTCTAAAACTACTCTCACATGGTAGTAACTATGCTCCAAGTGTGTGGCGAACTTATTTGGTGAGTTTGAAAACAGTTTTGGCGTGGCGTTTTCTGAGTAGCTTTATAATCCGATCCGTTGAATTCCTTATATGGAACAAATAAAATTTTGAGTTAATATACTACTCAAATGAACCTACTTTAGAATTAATCTCGCTAGACCAGATCAAAATAGTCCGGAAAACCACACTTTTATTAATTTACAAAAGTTGGTTTAGCAATTACATTGTTAGAATGAAATATAATCATTTACAATAGTTTTTTTTTCTCAGTTGTTCTGTTATTTATTCTAGTTTTTGTATTATTTTTTTTAGGTCGTTACTCCAGATTTCAAAGCTCCTTCTATTGGTAAAACGGGCACGCTCTTGTTCGTCGATTTATCTCACGGAGAGAGTCGCCTTGGTGGTTCGGCCCTGGCACAGGTATTCGGACAATTAGGTCAAGATACTCCTGATCTGTATCATGCTGAGGATCTAAGAAATGCTTTTATCGCTACTCAGGAGCTAATTAAAGATGGTTCTATATTGGCAGGTAAGGAAATTTAGTGACATACTTTACTTAAAATACTAATTGAGATTGGCAAAATCTGATTACTTGATCTGTTTGTCTGTCAAATCTCACTTATTTTGCAAATACGAAATTGCAGTGTTTGTTGCAATTTCAAAAGCAACAACCGTTTTTTTACACTTTTCTAGCTTATGCCATGTTAGTACAATTCATTACGCTATTTTAATGGCTAATTATGCTTTTATAAAGTATAAAATATTGTTTTCTATTTCGTTTATCACAAATATATTACATTTAGAGCTGTATATACGTTTACTGCTTCAGTTTGACAACTTTTAACAAATAAGTTCAATAATTTTTGGAGATATTATTTAAAATTATGAAATGTGGACCACATGTAAAAAAAAAACTTATCCTTATGTTAAATATGGGTTTTTAAATTAGATAGTGTAGCATGCATTTTGTATATATTGCCAAAAATCGTGGTTGTAAAAATGGTATTGATGATTTCAAAGTTATGTAATACGTAATTAAAATATTATTATAAATTGCCCTATGGGTACAATTACATATTTCTATGCTCAATATAAACGTCTTCATTCGACCAAAGTAAATCACAAGACATTCGACTTATTAACACCAACAATACCGAACAGATGATCACTACGATATTATCGATTCAGTTCAACTTTTCCCAGGCGGTCTATCCATCGCCTTCTTATACCCTCTAAACCATCTTGAAGTTTGTCTTCTCTTCTGGTATACTAATCGTTTATAATTTCTAATTTCGGATTGGATTTAAACTTACTATCATCGTATTTTCGGGAATCCATTTCTTAACAAGGTCTTTACTGATTTATGGTTTAGCTGATTCTGCTTTTTCCAGATTTTGACCGCGTCCTTTTTTCGAATTAATTTATTTATATATCTGAACCAGCATATAAACAAAGTTTTCCGACGTTTCGCCCACACTTATAATGGGCTTTTTCATAGATGAGAAAAACAAAACAAATGTTACTTACCTTGCTGCGACTCCATTCATTTAGTCTTTTTCTCACAAACACACTTTGAAACTTACTTTATTAAACTTGCCACACTGACGCACAAATTATAATTGACTAATAGGTTGGATCTAGCCCACGAAGAAATAATAATTGGCCCCCAGAAATTTTAAGTAAAAGAATGGGATTATTTTAGATTGTTTTATGGTTGTGATGATATTTTTGTATAGGTTCCTCGAATTTGATTAGTAAGTAATGTAAGTGATTTATTTTGTTGATTAGATTTCTTTTGAAATGTTGATGCAGGGTTGCCAGATGGACGGAACTTCAAGACATTTGTCTCGGTTGAAATTCTTGGGTTTTTTGGCGATTTCAACGGTGAACCAGAAAATTGCGTCAGGCTGTTGAAATCGAAACCGAGACAAAGGTTTTGAACTTTCGCCCATCTGGCAACCCTGCATCAACATTTCAACAGAAATCTCATCAACAAAATAAATCACTTACATTACCTACTAATAAAATTACAGGAATGTATACAAAAAAAATATCCAAACAATAAAACAATCTAAAATAATCCCATTAAGTGCCTCCTACCCGTCTTTTACCTGGAACTACCTATTAGTCATTTACAATTTGTGCGTCAGTGTGACAAGTTTAATAAAGTGAAGTTTCAAAGTGTGTTTGTGAGAAAAAGACTAAATGAATGGAGTCACCGCACGGTAAGTAACATTTGTTTTGTTTTTCTTATCCTTGAAAAAGCCCCTTATACGTGTTGGCGAAACGTCGGAAAACTTTGTTTATATGCTGGTTCAGTTATATAAATAAATTAATTCGCGGTCCAATCCGGAAAAAGCAAAATCAGCTATGACGCGTACGTTCTCATTTGACTTATGGTTTATTAATTTATTTATCTAAATGATAATAAATGTATGTAATAAATTCATGTTTTCTGGTTTTTAATATGGAAGTTTGTGTCTTGTAGGTCATGACGTAAGTGATGGTGGTGTTATAACTTGCCTTTTGGAGATGTGCTTCGCCGGTTTGTGTGGAATGGACATTAATATCAAATATAGGCAAGGAAAACCGATACATATTTTGTTCGCTGAGGAAGTCGGTTGGGTACTGGAAGTCTTAGATGGCGATGTGACACATTGCCTGAACGTTTTTCATGTAAGTGTGCTTCATAACAATTATTTTAGCAATACATTTCAATATTTCTAAATTTTTTATATATAGAAATACAATGTTCCTGTCTTTAAAATTGGTAAGAGCGTGGGTTATGGAATCAAATCCCAAGTTCAAATAGTCGTCAATAACTCTTGCTTGGAAAGCACAGTCCTGTCTTTCATGAAAATATGGGAAGAGACGAGCTACAAACTGGAACTACAACAAACTATCAAAAGCTGTGCCGATTCGGAATATCAAAGTTTGCAAAAAAGAACAGGTCCCAAATATTTACTCACATTCGATCCAGATGAAGAAAGAGTGGTCGTAGACGAAAATATTTCTGTAGCTGTTATAAGAGAAGAAGGTACCAATGGTGACCGAGAAATGGCGGCCGCTTTCGTCAGGGTCGGTTTCAAAGTTTGGGATGTTACGATGCAGGACTTATTGACTGGTGCTATTAGCTTGGATAAATTCAGGGGAGTTATATTCCCTGGAGGATTTAGTTATGCAGGTAAGAGTTGCGCAACTTTGTTTTTAGATTAATCAAATTTTCGTTTTATTTGTTATAGATTGATAATACACTGTGGGCGATGTATGTGACTAGTTTTGTTTTGGAAAATTTTCGATTTAGATAGTATAGTTGTGAATATCAGTATTATATCTCAACATAACCATTTTTTGTGGAATATTATAAAACACAATATGGACACAATACCGCTATTATATTTTCACAATTTCGTAAAAACTGGCGACCTGGCTGGACACGAGATATCACAAAAACGAGATGTCCCTCAAAGTGTTCATTATATGCCTTGCCATAACTCCTCTATTTGTCGACACAGAAAGTTAAATAGGGTATAACATATACGTTAGGGCTTACTATAGTCTGTTTTTAAACCAGGAGGACTAAACATGAAACTCCCACTCACACTATAAAAGTAACCAGAAAATGCACTTTGCTTTTTGGCAATCAACAGTAAACTGTAGTGCAGGTGTATATAGTTTAAATTCTACGTTAAATACAGAAATTGTGGCAAAGGGCACCAAATTGGCAGAAAAATAACCAAGAAGTTTTAAACATATGTTTAATATAAGAATAAATTACAAAAACCAGTAATAAAAAGAGTAACAAGTCAACAGAATCTTCAACATCTGATTAGTCAGTATATTGTGCCTCTCTGGTCGAACTTTCAGATGAACTGATATCGTTCTCAACGCCAAGAGAAATAATTAACGGTTCTACTACATTGTCCGTCCAGTTTGCACATTTTTTCTTCCTCTTCGATGACATGCTCAACACAATTTTTCCACTTAATATTTGTAATAATTTCGATCGCTTCCATAAGAAGTTCTTTCACCTCTGCTAATTTAAATTTACGGTTCTTAGATGCCACTGTATTTTTAATTTGACTACATATTAACTCTATAGGGTTTAATTCACAATGATATGGTAGTAACCTAAATACAATTTTATTATTGTCTGTTGCCATTTTGTCAGTTACATACAAATTATATTGGTTTTTATGTAGGTTAATAAAGTGTAAGGTTCAGATCGAACCATATCTATATTAAATTCAGTTTTCTTTGACAATAACCATTCCTGCATATCCTTCTTCCTCTATGACGTTGTTGGAATTTTTTCTAATTTACGACTGTGGTATGAAGCATTGTCCATTACAATGACAGCTCTAGGGGTAATAATTGCATTAATTTATGAAACCATTCTTCCAATATATCTGCGTTTATTTCCTCATGGTAATCTGCAGTTTTTGTACCTTGAAAAAACAACAAAGCCCAGTTCAGACCCAGCATGTAGAACCATAAGACGTTTTCCTTTTCCAGACGGATTTTTTAGTCCGTCGATTTTTGACATTATTGCCTACCCAAACGTTTTTCTTTGTATGACGCCCGTTTACCCATGTTTCATCAAGATAATAAATAGGTCGTCTTTCTCTTCGGTACTCTCCAATAGTTGTTAAGTATGTTCTTCGTCATATAATTATATCCTTACATTCTATTAATATACTTCTACGGTTTCGCCTCATATATCTAAAAGAAAATATTTTTTAACATCATATATTGTAAATATGATATCAAAATTTATGAAAATTGAGTATGTACTGTACAATAATGGAAACATGACTCACTTCAAATTAAATTGCTTCATTAATGTTTATAATGAAAAACGACACATCTTTGGTAAATCGAATGTATTTCATGTAAAATTTTATTTAAAGTGGGCATTTCATTTTTATAGAAGAAATTATGTATTATTTGTCGAACAGAATTTTTCACACCTTCATAATAATCACAATTCCAGGTCGTCCTGCAAGTTTTGTGGAGCTACGAACACTTCTAGTCTCTCTATATTCTTTTACCAAACGAAATACAGTGGATCTTGCAACTCCTAAAAGTAAAACTGCTTTAAATACCTATGTGTTTATCCATTTTTAACAACTAGATCTTACCAAATGTATTCATAATTTTAGATACAATAGTGATCATTCTCACATTTGGTTCATCACTTAATAATTGTGTATACATATTTAATAAAGATTGCTTTTCAATTAAAGCTAAGGCACCCAAATCTAACCGTTTACGTTTCTTTGCAGGTGAAACTGCCGCAAAACTTTTCGATGGTACAGCATCCATGATGTTTTACCATTATATTTATTGTGATAACACTTAGAAATTCGGATAGTTGACAGGCAGGAAATTCGAAATGGTCCTCCTGGCTTAAAAACAGACTATAGTGATAGTTGCAGGATTGCTTGCACCATTTGCAAAAATATAAGGCTCATTAAAGGCCCTTGTTCAAAAATCGCATAAAACTTTGACCCAATGCGAATGTAATCGCTGTTTTAGGCACACCAAATTCTACACTTCAGTTTACTATCTCTTTGAGATAATAGAGGCTTTTGAACGAAATACGAGCTTTTGTGGATAGCTTAGATACTTAAACGGAAATTGATTAGCGACATCTAGAAGTGCCAGAGATATGAGCTACTAGAGACTGTCAACTCGGGTGTCGTTTCAAGTACAATGCTGTTATTCCGTTAATCCTACTTCGAAAAATCGATACAAGTTGGCTTAACCATTCAAAGCAATTCTGTTATTAGCATTCGAGGCTTGGCAGACTATTCAATTCCGGTTTAAATAACATAAACATATAAATCTTGAGGGTAATACAACTACGTCATGCGTTTAAAAACCTGTAAAGTTTCACTGCAGTACATTTAGCACAACTACCGATTGGGAAAATTCTTAATGTCGCGTTTAAATATCATTTTTTCCTTAATCACGGATCTCCTGAAATCAATACGGAGTTCATGGGTCGTTATGAACATATCCCAAAAAAATGACTTTGACGCCATAATGTCGAGGTCAATTGATGTCTGATAGAGGTTTCGGGACATTTCTACATTTTGACTATCTCTAATGAGGTTTCCTAGTGTACAAACAGTGACACCTTCAACTTGTTGAAATTATGTCACAAACTAACTGACGAATTGTGTTGACACAGGGTATGTATCGATTTAATGACGATTAGCTTTCACATTTATCAAATTTTAAAGCTTTTACAATTATAACACGCTTTATTATTAAAAGGGCAATATGGTTTGTGTAAGTATGAAATATCAAATTCCAAAAAAATGCGCTACACTAAAGGTGAATTTATATTTGTCTGACGTGTCGTATCGTGATGCTCTATGACTGATGGTTAGTATTCACATGTATATGTCGTGTTCTGACACCTTCTGACGAAATTTTAAATCACTACGCTCGCAGATTTAGAAAAGGTAAGGTGAGGACCTAATCTTTCCAGGAGTTATCTGATTCTCATTCAGGTTATGAGTTTATGATATTGGCTACTCTAAACTAAACATTTTTATCCGTTGTCATATTTTGCACTTTTTGGAAAATAATTATTTACTTAAAATTTATTCGTGTTATGGAATGTCTTCGATGACACATTACATATAATATCCAAAAAAATGCATGAATTAGATGTTGCGGTTTTAGTTCAATGCTGGTTCAATGCATGTAATTGACGAAGGACCTTTAGCGGAACAATCAATAAACAGATGCCGTCGCGTAAATTAATTCACCAAATAAAGTTAATCACTAACCTTTTACTTCGAAGCTCTGTAGGTGGTGTTTTCTTGGTTCTTCTTTCTTCAGAGGCTAGCCCCGCAGCAGCAGGATCTGTCTTTTTAGAGCTTCGTCTGGACAACACGTTACACAAAAAATAGCGACGTAATGTTCATTGATTGAGCAAACAAAAATGCGGGTTTAACAACAAATAATGCGCTTTTGTTAACACAAAAGAAACAAAATGAAAGCGGTTTAGCGGTTGTTACGACAGGAACTAATAACTCGCGGAATCGTAACACAATAACAACAAAAAGTGGCCGTCTTAAGACGGTATCAAAAGTGTCCGAATAGCTTGAAAGTCAATACACGAATTATTATTTCCATATACACAAATCAACACAAATTATTCAGCTCTGGTAACCTCACAGCCAAAGAGTTTCCGACATAAACGTAACGCACGCGAATGAAACACAAAATATTGCTTGTTTGCTTCATTCAAATGACGTCTAGCTATTGCTTGCAGCTCTAGACAGAGACAGATACGTCCACTCGGTGTCCTGTCTCTCAAGCGTTACCACTTGTATAAACTCACATATGTCACGCACTCTCTCTTTAGGTATTATCTTTATGCTCACAATACTAGGCGTGCAAATTTTGTCATAATTGTCATGTCGTCATGTTACCATTTCTTCGCCCCATCGCTCTGACACAGCTCGGGATCGCTATTGAAGACATCATAACACATCGCATATTACTAATATAAACAAGATACACGTCAGCCAAATATAAATCCGCCTAAACTGTTTGCAACATTAAATTACTAACTCGTAAGGCCGGCCACAGACCTACAGATTTCTATTCTGTGTTTCATTGTTACTATCTCCCATCTGTTAACTTTCGATCTGCCACTTTATGAACACGTCATGACGACTGTCAGACGTGGCGGGCAATTCAAATCTTGCGCTCTTATTGAAACACCAGTTAGTACTGTCCTGCAATTATAAAATGTAAATCATTGCTGGGGAATCACACTATATTTTTTCTATTAAATACGGAATTATAGAAAGCCTCGGTTAAATGTACCCAGCAATACGTTGTTTGTATGAATAATTGACGAATATTTAAAATTTTATTATTTTACTAATATATTTTTATTTTTAGATGTGTTGGGTTCTGCCAAAGGTTGGGCGGCAAGCATAATCTTCAACGATACGATTCGAGAACAGTTCGCTAAATTCTTCGCACGACCGGATACGTTCAGCTTGGGAGTTTGCAATGGTTGTCAACTAATGGCACTTATCGGCTGGGTTGGAACACCTATAACTGGAAAGGAAAAACCCGATATACTATTAGAACACAATAATTCTGAAAGATTCGAATGCAGATGGAGCACGGTTAAGATTGAGAAGTCGAAGGCTATAATGTTGAAAGATATGGAAGGTAAGTAAAATGTTTTATGAATTCTAGTTCTCTACTCAGTAGGAAGAGATTTTTCAGGGATATGATTGGCTTCTGTGTTTTTCAAGTTTTCACTTCACGGATGTGTTTGATTGGTTTGTTGGATAAATCACACCACACTTGAGAGCTAATATTTTTATATTTAAAAAATCCAAATATTTAAAATTAATGTCATTGACAACAATAACATTAAAATCTGAATTAATAAAATATAAATTTATATTTAATTTATTTATTCATAGAAATAAAAATATGTCGCCGACTGTATGTAATCACATCATTTCAGAATGACTGCACCTATTTAGCAATTTTTTTGTTATGTTTCAGGACAAGGTTTGTATGAAAGAAAATTTTTGAAAAATTGTACAGAAAAGTGAAAAAATTGAGTTAAAAAATATCATGTTTTGTTGGCAACTGCATAAGTTTGTACTTGTCTAAGTAATGTTTTTATGGAAAGTGCTAAATGTGAAAAGTTTCCTGGAAAATTGGGAAATATGGGAAAACTGAAATTGCTTGTTTTTTTTTCTTTTGTTCGTTATAGTCATGGAAAGTTCTGATTTCTGAGTCCTTACTGGTTAGCACTAAAAGACCAGACAGCTACAAATATTCTTGGCACATTCAACAAAATGGAATATGTTAACTCACTAGACAGAAAAATTAAAAACTCAGGTACATGTACAAAAATATTGCCAAGCTGCCACATACAGCTAGAACAAAACATATTGAGGCTACCGGGAACAGCTAGAAAAAATTGGGAACATGTCGGAAACAACTAGAAGAAATTGCGAAGCTACCGGGAACAGCTAGAAAAAATGTCGGAAGGTACAGAAACTAGCCACAAAAAATTGCACAACTACCGGTAACAACAAGACGAAAACGTTGCAAAGTCACCGGGAACAGTTTAAAAAACATTTAGAGGCTATCGAGAACAGCTAGAACAAAATTCCAATGCTACCTGAAACAGCTAGAAAAACATTCTGAAGCTACTGCGAACAGCTAGACAAAAACATTGCGAAGCTAGTAAGAGCAGCTATAACCACATGGTGAGGATACTGGAGACAGCTAGAAAATGCATACCGGAAACAGCTGTGGAAAATGTTTGGAAAACTACTGAAACCAGCCAGAAAAATATTGCACAGCTACCGGGAACAGCTAGAAAAAACAATGCGAAGCTACCGGGAATAGCTAGACAAAATGCTGACAAGCTACAGAAACTAGCCAGAAAAATATTACCTAGCAACCGGGAACAGCTAGACAAAAACCTCGAACTGCTAAAAAAACATTCGAGACATCCGGGAACAACTAAAAAACTGCAAAGCTACTTGGAACAACCAGAAAAAAACATTGCGTACCTATCGGGTACCAGCTGGAAAAAATGTTAGGAAGCAACTGAAACTAGCTACCGGGAACAGCTAGACAAAAACATTGCGGAGCTACCAGGAACAGTTTGAAAAATTTTGCTACCCACGCGAAGAAGCGACGGGTACTACCTTACTTAGCAGGACTAGATCTGCAAGAAATATAATAATATAAATTTATATTTTTAACCGACTTCCAAAAAGAAGGAGCTTATTAATTCGTCGGCATTTGTTTTTAATTATGATCATCCATTACCAAAAAACGGCTCAATAAATTTCAATTTTGATTGTCTAAACTGTATTTATTGAGGAATATTACGGAAATATATCTTTAAAATTTTCTATAACGTGAGATTTATCGGGTTCCACAAAAAAACAAAAAACAATAATAAAGAACTGGAGTAATGAATCTTCACTGATTTATCTAAAACTACTCAATCAATTTGAATATTTTAAATTGTATTCCACAAAGATATATTCCAACTTGATTACGTATATTTTTCTATAACGTAAAACTTATCAGAAAATAAGAAAAATCTGTGCAAAAACTGTAAACGTCAAAGTAAATGTCAAATAAATGTTCTTCACTAATCTCTAATATTAAATGTGAAGATATTTCATAAAGTACTATTGATTATACTGCGTGTTTGTAACAGTTTTCTTTTTAATTAAAGTTAGTTGGTTTTTAAAAGTAAATTATAAAGTGTAATATATTAAGATAGATTCAGAGGTGACCATATATTTTTCTATAAAATAAAACATAGTATTTTTGAGCAAATTGGAAAACTATAGGCAAAAGGCCGTAAACGTCAAAGTAAATGTCACAAATTTTCCCAGATTGAAATGTCTAGATATGTCAGAAAATAATTATTGGTTACATATGGTGTTTAAAGTCGTTTCATATTAATTCATATTCTTTTTTAAATTTAAGTTATATTAATTCACATTTTAATGCATTCACGACGAAGTCATTTTAAGACATTCAAGCGTTTGGATTTTTTAAAATATACAATTTTTTTGTTATTGTGGTGTTATTTACTCAATAAACCATGAGAGGAAGCTAGTGGATGCCACAAATAAGCTTACGAAAACAAATATATATGTTTACAGTTTATGTTTGTACTGTCTACTTTTCTATAACTGACTATATACCTAATTAGGTTTGGGTTAGTTCTCTTGCACAATGATTCATAAATACTAATTTGTTACGATTGGTTTAACAAAACTCAAGACATAAAGGAAACATTTTAGTCATATGTTTTAATGGACTTTCCCCGACTTGACCATACAATGTATGGCAGCACACTCCCTCTAAGGTACACATAGCGTACCTCTAGGGGAAAATTCACTAAACCCCAGATATACTACATAGCTTAGCTCTGTGAGAACCCTTGCCAGGTTATCAGGCCTGTGGTTGGCGTCGTGACTGCAGTTTCCCATGAATTTTCGGACCGTCTGGCCTGTTCCTAACAGGATGGCTTTTTGCATTTGTTGTAATTGTTCAATGTCGGTCTTGCACCAGTTAACTATACCGAATGAATTACTAAGCACTGAACACGCGTAGGTGTTAATAGCCTGAAACAGATTTTTATTGTTTAGTTTGGTTTTCAACAGTCGTCTTACCCTTCTATAAAACTCTATTGTTAGGTCCTTTTTGATGGCGGTGTGATCAATTCGTTGAGCCTGCTTTATTCCAAGGTATGGCCTTCCTCCATGGATTCAATTGAGGTGCCATCTCCCATTTCGTAGTGCCCCTGCTGTATTTTGCCTTTAACTATATTAATAACTCGGCATTTTGTCTAGGCCAAATTGCATATGGATGTCACTAGAGAACCCTTCTACTATTTTCAGCATATCATGCAGCTGTTGTTTCGTAGCTGCCATCAACTTTAAGTCGTCCATGTATAACAAATGGTTTATCTTTAATGCTTGTACGTTGTTGTGCTTGAGACTGAACCCAAAGTTATTTGAGTTCAGTTTGTGTGAGAGTGGGTTCATGGCAAGGTAGAACCACAGATAATATGAGAATTATTGTTGACATACACATCAATTTCCAGGTTCATCTTTTGGCGTTTGGGTTGCACACGGAGAAGGCAAATTTACATTCAAAAATGACAGCATTTACAAAAACCTTGAGAAAAACGACCTAGTGGCCCTCAGATATGTCGATGACGATGGTCTACCAACTGAAGTCTACCCAATGAATCCAAACGGTAGCATAGAAGGTTTGGCTGGTGTCTGTTCGCCAGACGGAAGACATCTGGCGATGATGCCGCATCCGGAAAGATGCTTCCTACCGTTCCAATGGCCATACATGCCTCAAAGCTGGATCCATTATCAGAAGAGTCCTTGGGAGAAGATGTTTAGGAATGCTTATGACTGGTGTCGTAAAGTTAAGTTTCATCAGGTTTACTATTGAGGTGCAATAATTTTAGAGTGGCTTACATACATTTTGAAATGTTATATTTACCATGTTATTTTATTTTTATTATATAAAGATTATATAAAAACATTGAAAATTAAAATATAAGCTATTTTTTGAAAATGGAGTTTATGTTGCAGTCGAGTTTCATTTCCCGTTTTGGATACTAAAATTTCACTTGATATTATTAATCAACTTTTTTTCTGTTTGCTGAACCTTACTTGCAAATGTAGAAGTTTGTATTTTTTTCAGGAAGGACCGACCCGGTTCATATACAGGGAGTTTTTAAACTGATAACTATAAGTCCATAATTAAGAAGATTCAGTGAAACCTGGATTACTAGGAATTCAAAAAACTTAACGTTTTTTCTGTTAAACAGATTTTATATTTATCCAGTTTCCCAAACAACCATGTTTAAAATAATAATTTTCCCACTCAAAGAGCGCCTACTAAGATACAATATGAAACAGTCAAATGGAATAAATTCGACAATGAATAAAGGAGGGCGTGTTGGGTAAAACGCTTGGACATGTCGATTTCTAAAGTTTAATGCGCATTTTTTCCAACAAAAAAAAGATACAGGGTGTGTCCTGTGACAGTGGCCAATAGAAACTTTTTATTTTAAATGCAAGCCCCTTCTAGACATAATTCATGTACAATGTCCTACACCTATCTTCAACTGTTTCGGAAATATTAATTGTTTCAGATTTATTACAAAAATTAACATTAAAAAAATAAAATTATTTCATTTCACAAATTCACTACATTACACTAAAAACCTAATAAGTAATACTGATTATTTCTAATAATATAAAAAAAAACAAAAAACCGTTAATGTCAAAGCAGGAAATGTTCAAAATGCTGGAAGCGAAGAAATTTATTCTAACTTTACTCAACATCTCAGGCATGACTGAGCTAATCCTTGCGATTTTCGTCTTTTAAGGTCATTTAAGTTGAGGGGGTTTAGTTTTGTATACAGTACTTTTGACATATCCCCACAAAAAGTAGTCCAATGGCTTCAAAACAGTAGATCATGCTGGCTATTCTATCGATCCGCGCCTCCCTATCCGCCAATTTGGAAAAAATTGGTTCAGGTACTGCCGGACATTGATCATCGTAATGGTGCGATACTCCATCTTGCTGAAACTATAGTGCATTGGCAGTAACTTGGTTTACTGGATCAGGATAAAATTTCTCAAAGTTGGCATGACATTTGGAGCAGTTCTAAATATTTATCTGCATTCAATGAAAAGGGACCCACGATATGATTTCCAACAATTCCTGCTCAAACATTAACTTTTTTAAGATATTGGGTATGTTTCTCTGTCATCCAGTGAGAATTCTCATTAGACCAATAGAGGTAATTTTGACGATTAATATGACCGTGAAGTGTGAAAACCGAAATCTTCTAATTGGATCACATTGCTATCTAACCTTACAATCATTTGTCCACAGAAATACGTTCTCTTATCGAAATTGTCTTCCATGAGCTCCTAAGTCGGCATCATTTTAAAGAGATGTATTTTACTTTCCTTTAATACTCGACTTTTCGACCAGAATTATATGTTTTCTTGAAACTCAAGCATAATATCCAATTTCGTATTATTATTTAGACTTTTTTATGTCTTACATAACCAAGCTCGCGAAACTACTTCTCTATTTTGCTAATTGATCTTTGGTAAATTTGGAAAATTTTCGTAAAATAAATGAGAAATCTCCATTTGTGTCCGCTCGTGTGTTATATCCATAACCAATCCTGTGTAAAGTGGTTATTTTGTGCACTTCACTTAAATGAACTATTTTTCTGATATTATTAAGTACAGTTAACGAAATTCAACGACAATAGAACTGACACTGATCACCACTGTCATGCAGGCAGACAAGATGCCGAGGCTATGAGTTTTCACGAAAATAAACAAAACTGTTGTTTTTTCAAATCAGTAAAGAGGAACGCAGGAATTTGTGAAATAAATTTTTTTTCTTAAATAATAAGAAATCTGAAAACACTTTATATTTCCGAAACAGTTGAAGATAGGTGTAGGACAGTGTATATGAATTATGCCTAGAATTTTCTGGAGAATCCAAAAAATAAATAATATACAGGGGCTTACATTTAAAATAAGAAAGTTAGTATTGACAACTGTCACATGACACGCCCTATATATTTTTTGTTGAAAAAATGGGTATTTAAAAATACAAATCGATGGGTCCGAGCGTTTTTCCCTACAAGCCCTCCTTTATTCGTTATCGAATTTATTCCATTTAGCTGTCCCACACTGTATGTCAAAGTAAACCTTTCGTTTTATAGTGGTAAAACTCCAATAAAATATTTTTTATGAATACAGAGAAATTTGTCATCCAGAAATAAGAACAAACATGATATAAAGGTAGGTGTACTGAAGATAGAGGGTGTTCGGCACTTTTGTTAAATCAAGCTATTTTGGAAAAAATCTGACTACAAATTTCTAAAATCAACAAAGAAAGGAAGTAATGAAAATGACCAGCCTCAGTGTCATCGCAGCCATGTACCCTTACAACAGAACTTTTTTCGTACTTCGTTACAAACTTAGCTATTGTCTTTAATGTTTGGAATTCTGTCGAGAATTCGTAACATTACTTCTCGGAAGTGAACAAAATTTTTATAAAGTGCCCCCAGAAAAAAAAACAATGATTTGTCTGGGGTGAACGAACTTGCTAGCCAGAACAACCTCCATGCTCCATTCAATGGGCGCCATAAGGATTCAGTTGTAGCTCCTAGAGAGTCCGTAACACATAGGACACAGATATTCCCAACTCATTTGCACGAATTCTGAGGTCATTTTCAGTACTATTCAAAATAGGTTCTCCAACTACGTTCTTATGTGAAAGGTTTGAGGAATTTTTAACCCAGTAATAATTTTTTATGAATGCTCAATAATTATTCAAATACGGCACAGGCAATTTTGATTCGTTAAGTTGCATTATATTAAGGAATATTACGGAAGGTAACCTTATAATTTTCTATGTGAGATTTATGGTTTTCCAGAAAATCAGACAATACAGTAATTAATGGACTACACTTACAATGAATTCCAATGAAGCTTGAGTGTTTATTCTCTAAAATGCCTGAATCAATTTTTGTATTTTAAATTGTATTCTACAAATATATTTATATATTCCAGCTTGATTCCGTATATTATTCTATAACGTAAAACATACGTTTTCTGAAAATCGGAAAAATATGTCCAGAAACGGTAAACATCAATGTAATTGTCAAATTTTCATAATAAATATCAAGATTTGTGATAAAAGTATATCGTACAGGGTGTTTCGTATTTTCATTTTGATTCATTTGAAGTCAGTTTCTTTTTGAAACGTAGTTCTTTTACGGGGCTTCCAGTCGAATGAAATGGAGGGTGGAGTAGAGTTATAGTTATTCAGGGTGTAATAAAAATTTGTTTTTATAGGGCCGGGTATAATTATAGTTATAGATATATCTGAAAAATTTTGGGGTAGAGAGCAGTTGCATATACCGGGTGTAGGTATACAGGATGATTCAAACAATAGGAAAATAGAAAGTCCATTGTAGAGTAAATACATATATTTGTATAGTAAATTACAGTTATACAGGTTCAATAATATGTGAGTAAAATGATTTATGTAGTATTTGGATATGTGGTTTTCAGGCTTCTGATGTGCATCCTTATCAGAAATCGTTGTCGAACAATGTAGTTTGAGATAACTTAACACAATATTATAGAATGTCAGTTGGTTGATTAATTGACCTTTTTTGTCAATTAATTGAACAACTTTTGTCTAGGGCGAAGTTACAGGGTAACTTGTTAGATATACAGGAAATATATGAAATCTATAAAAGTAACTAGATTAAGGACAAACAATAGAATACTACCAGAAATATAAAAATTAACATTATTAACAGTCCCGGGCTAGCAGAAGGTACCTTAAAAAATGTATACTCATACAAATACCTAGTATATCTTTGAAGTCGATGTCTAAAATAACTTAAATTCATCAAGGACACTTCAAAAATATACTAGATTGGTAGGTAATTAATTTGTAATTGTTTACATTTTTTACTTCCTGGGTAGGTACCTTACAGAATGTGTTGCTAAAGTTGTATTTTGAGCTTTTTAGCTATAGGTAGACAAATAGTTCAATTTTTTAGGGTAGTTTCATTCTTTATTTTTATTTTGTATCCTTAATGATTCGAAAGGGACAGCTTTACAAACAAAATGTACTCACTTAATTTATTTATGGATACGCCATGTAACCTGACAACCCTGTATAACTAGATTGACTTACGTTTTTTGTTAGCAATGTATACTAGAATCCAACTCAAATCCGTCCTGGTATATAACTGCTTGTGGGCTACCCCAGAACGTTATTCCGGGCTATAAAAGAAATGCAGCATATGTTTCACCGTATATGATTTGCTTACACATCATATATAGACGAGTCCACCCTATATTCCAATCCTGATGGAATATCAAGTATATTTCAATCTTCATATAAATGCAACTCCTTCTAGAAACAAATGTCTACTGAAAGTCACTCACTGAGGCTCGTATCTTCGTACGGAATTGCATAAATACCTGGTATACAAAAAAACGAGCTTAATACTCAATTTAAGGAGCCGAGGCTTGAGATGTACACAAATTAATTAAAACTTCCAGAAAATTATCTATAAAGGACCGTAATTTATGAAATTTATAACGGCGAAACTGCATTGCACGTCGCACACCTAAGCTCCTTAATAGAGGGAGTTATTCACTAAATATTAGGGATATTGGTCGATTTCATGCACGTTAAACGTGTTCATTCCAAATTTTATCACTTTACCAATAGAATTCTTTTCCAAAATTTGAATTTCACCAATCCGTACATTAAACATTATTAACACCAAATAATAATTAAGGAAAAATACACGAATTGATAAGCTCCTCCTTTTTGAAAGTCGATCCCTTCTACATAATAGGTACTATTATACTAGAGACCAGGCAAGACTACAGCAATTGAAATTGTCAGATTCGGTCATGGATCTATCGATCTCAGAAAATACTTATACCCAGAATTCAAAATCAAGGAATCACCAATGATATAGCACTATTTAAGAAGAACAAGAGAGCTGACAGAAATTCTAGATGAACTTAATACTGATAACGAACACAATAACTATGAATCGACAATAAACTATTGAAATAGTACACTCATATAATGTACATCAGCAACAGATAAATTCCGTGGTTAAAGACGGCTGGATTTTGAAAAATAAAGTAAATTAAGCCAGTATCAGGTAACTTAAGAACTAGAATAGTTGCATCCTTGCAGTCACAACAGAAGAACCCCTCGACATGATGTATGTGCATCAAACATCCACTAGAGAGGGATCAGGAGTATTACACTGAAAGTGTGTCAGGATTACAAACAGACTAACACAGTATGTGCGATGACGTGAAGTTAGGGGCTAGGAGGCGTTGCACCAAAACATATTCTCTTGAAGTGGCAATCTTGCGTCTTCAAATAATCAGACGGCAACTAACGAAGTGTTCGGAGAGAGGCAAGATGAAGGTTCCACCAGAAACAATATATATTATATATATAATATATATTGTCAGGAAGGAGAGTATTCAATATCTCTGACAGGTACTGAAAAATTTTATCTCTTCTGGTACCACACCGGAACCCAGAATTGTACATTGTGCCAAATGATGTCGGTCTTACATCTCGCGTCTTCAAAAAAAGAAAGGCGCTGAAGAAGGTAAGAAGACACCAGTAGTGATTGACAGACTTAGAGCTGAGACCTCTTCATTTGGTACATAACTATACTCATACTGTTGATATTTTTGTCCTCTCAGAACATATGTAAGGTGGACTGTCTGTAATGGACTGTCACTAATCCATGGAATATTTTGAAATTGCTTCTACTGTAATTTGTCGCTATTCTTCTTCTTCTCATGTTTTATGCGTATTGGATGTTGGCACTCATCTTGGGTATTCGAACTTTATTGGCAACACATCTGAAGAGTTCGGTGAAGGTAACCCTATATCATTTGCGGAAAAGTAATCAAGTTTTAAATGTAAGATGCGTTCTTTTTGACACTTTCTTTCGGTTGAATACCTTAATATTTGTCATGTGGTCTGTACAAGGTATCTTTAGGATTATTCTGTAAACATACATCTCAAAGGCCTTAGATTCTTAGTTTCAGTTTACTATTCTGTTTTTCAACTCCTAACTGAGATCTTTGTGTGAGCTACTAAGATCTACATATGGAATTTTTAGAGATAACGAGCACATCTCGCGTCAACATATATAACGATATGTATCATAAATTATTGTTCAAGAAGACTCGTGGAAAGCGCAACTGATAAAGGTTCCCGACCATAAACTTATATTGTCTTGCATACAAGAGAATGATACCTCGTAGAGAGCAACTTGTGATTCGAATTGATATCAACTTCAGGATACGTTTTTGAAATCTATTTGTTTTATTGTTAGGTTCTCACTGGTATCTGCTGGAGATTTCCGCGTATACGTGCGTGACGGTAATAAAAACGAAATTTGTTACTATTAGTTGTTTTCCCTCCATAATTCGGGAATTCTGCCTACTTTTTTCTTTCTATGACCAAACCCGAATGGTCCAACAATATTTTCATTATATCTTTTTCCAACCTTGACATTGAAATTCCAGTCACCATAGTTATTTAGTGGTTTTAGTTCATCAAAAAGGTCCATCTCTCTGATTTTAGATTTTCAATTTCATTACATGTTTCAAATATTTACTGACAAATAAATAGTGATGAGAGAAAATTCCCATGAACAAACGAAGTAATCAAGTTATGTCTCCTATTTCATTTCAAAAGGTCTTTTGTTGTATATAAAAATAGCTTATCATAAGTGTATTTTCTGTACAAAAACCTTTTGTATAATATATTGAAGCATACGAATCTTTAAGTTCAAAATATTTGATGTCTAAAGTTTTTTGCAAGTAAAAGGTAATAGTTCACGAAAGTGTTTGTCTGATTTCGTGATCCACTATTGTGTGCCTGGTACTTGTTGGGAATCTAATCATTACTAGTTGTATATAAAATTCAAGTTCAACGTAAAAGGTAATAGTTTAATCATCCACTACTAACTGTTTCCCATCACAACGCAATACTTGCATCGTTGTTTTAAGCGTGCCCGTCTGAAAAATGATCACTTTCAATTAAATACCAAAGTAACTTTTAATTGATAAGCTGTACTCTCTAATTGAATATGGGCGATACGGAGGTTTCATTAAAATAAATGACCGACATTATTCCTGCAACAGTTATCACGAACTGTGGCACAACCCACCAAATAATCACTTGTAAATGTCGATGTAATTAATCACAACATTGTAAATACAATATTTTGGTGAGCGTGATGGACATTAAAATCGTTTACGAGTGATACGTTCATTTACAATGTTTTTTTCTTTAATATGTTGGATTTTAGGTGGTGTGTTATTAAAAAGATGAGAAATTAAGTTACAAGCTGGATCTGAAAGATGACCGAAACTTTTGTTGTGTTGTGGAATGTAACGAAAGTGGTATCCTCAATTTAAAATTAGAAAAAAAAACAGAAATAAAATACGACGTGATAGTATAGTATATAATCTTATAACTACCAAATGACGGGTTAAATAGACAAAATTAATTGAGCGAAATAATATAATTTATTCTACTATTAGTCTGAAGCTGGTAGACAATGTAACTCGTTCCTCGAAGTTTCCTTGGACTTTCATCGTCTTGAAGTGGTTGACACAACGGTTCAATAGCTGTGTATCTCATCGTCACCTGATTACAATACCAGATACAAAGTGACGTGACAACCGCTTCAAGACGATAAGTCAAGGAAACTTCAAGGAATATTCTAGTTCCACAGGATCCCAGCCAACACAAAAGTCAAAAAGAGTTCATTCTGAAATTATTTCAAAGACTTACTCAGAGAGTCCTACAAATTACGTTCTAAAGATGTCACTATCAAGAAGTCTTAACTAAGAGCTTCTGAAGACTGCATTGATTTTTTTGACTTCTGAAGAATTCGGAAATATGAGACCATGAATATGTCATTTTTGAGACTCCTTTAAAAATTCGGAAAAATGAAATCATCAAGAAATCTTTTTTCGGAACTTCTGCTTTTGTTGTGTAATGCATATGTAAGTGTATATCATAACTAATATTTTAAGTGTACACAGTCCTGCGTGACATCAACGCTTCAATACTGCGCACCTCTAGAATGAAAAGTGGCAGCTCGCGTTTGTAAAAATCCATTTGACCTTTGTCTTGGTGAAGGTCATAATCAAGGTCAGGATCAATGTCATATTGGACGTAAAATTATCCGCCTTTTACTAAAGCTAAGATAAAAAATGGGGGTCCGCCTTTGGAAAAATTCATATGACCTTGATATAATCGTCAAGCTCATGGTCCTGGGTTCCGTAATTTGTATCGGATATCATAGTTAACGAAACAACGGTTCAGCCGGTTCAAGATCATTCAGCTGTTTCTCTCTATGCAGTGATCAGCAGTGTTATTTTTAATGTAACAAAGTATCTATTTGACTCTGCTTTGAGTAAATTTTGGGAATAATAAAATAAATGTTTTCATCTAAAAGTGATAATTTTTCTCGCATTAAGTAATCAATGATTAGAGGCCGTATTTCATGTACTCGTATTTCTTATGTCCCATGTATCACAAATCTTAATATTTATTTATTTTGTATTTATTTAGTCATAATCTGAAAAAAACTGTTTTATGAGTCTCATAATCTGAAAATATTGACAATAACTAGCTAATTAAAGGTTAACAGGTGTTTATGGTGTTTCGTATGTTGGAACGACAGTCTGTCAGTTCAGGAAACAGAGCTACCAATCGCAATCTATCACAGCCAACGTGAAATACGGAATATACCCAGACTTTGTTCTACCCTGGGCTTGGCAGAGGCTTTTGGCTCAACAGCTGTAATTTTGACATGGATCAGGATCATAGCATAGTTATAGCCCATTCAATTGGTAAAACATTTAAAAAATTACATTACCTCCAACATCCTACAACGCCACCTATCGGATCCTATCATAGCTATAAAGCATCTGTCGACAAAACAAATATATTGTGTCAATAAGTCTTCAGTCGGTGAAGCTTTTCCTAATTTATACGATCACTTATAGCCGTGCAACGCAATCTATCGGGTACTAGCACAGATATGAATCACTATGTTGGCAAATCAAATACGTTCTGAGAGTATGTACTCAATCGCTGAGATCGATTAGAAGTTACACGATGACTAACACATTCGAAATAACTCCACCTTAGTGCCACCTATCTGGAGTGTTAGTAGCCTGTAACCTTTCTCAAATACTAGGTCATAGAATAAAATGTAATTTTTCAAAGTCGATTGGTAGTTCTAGAGAATAGAGTCTTCCAATAAACAAAAAAAACTCTTCAGCTTTATTAGTATGTATTGATTATTAAGGAAAATGAACATTACAAAATAAAATCTTCATCCCCGAGTATTTATTCTTCAAACGAATACCAAAATTATTGTGAATTTTATTGAAGTTGAAGAATATTCTCGAAATATAGGTTCTTGATTTTTAAATTTCACCAGAATTACATTTTCCACCCTCAGGTCTCATAATATACAAGCTTAAACAGATTACCTCTTTTTAAGACTTAATAGGCATAACTAGATCGCTAATATTGATTTTTATTAAAATTGATAAATTACTTTTCGTTTCAACACATACTTCGAAAACAGTCCAAATTAATTGTACAGCGGTAGCTATTAAAATATTAATAGACCTCTTATAGCGTATAATAATCGTTAATATTACTAACAAAAAAAAATCAAATCACTGTGCCTTGTTCACACCTTTATATTGTGCTGATTTATTAAGAGGTGCTTTATCGCACACGATCTAAGTGGTAGTCTGATTTCTTATTATGATATTCAGAAAGATGTGGCACCTTCTTCGAACACTTATCATCGTTTTATAGTCTCCAGTCGATAATTTTCAGCATCCCCTCTTTAATTTGGTCAGACATTTTTGGTGGCGGTTTTTAATTTGTTAGTATTTTGTTGATTAGAGATAAAAATGCGGAAGATTTTTATCTTTTAACTAAATGTTTTCTTGTTCTTTTATGGTATTATTCCTTTGAATAGTTTTTTTATAAATTATGTAATAGAAACTATTTTACATTTGATTTCTATTTAAAATAATTATGTAGATACTGTTCATATAGCTTCAGTGAAAATTTGTTATTAGACAAAGTTTAAATTTCTTAGCCACCTCTTTTTAACCAAATACAAAAAAAGAGTAACCGACTCCAAAAATGAGGAGGTTCTTAATTCGACTGTATATATGTTTTATTATGTGTGTTCAGCAATTGCTCGAAACCGGTTCAACAAATTTGGTTCGTTTAATATGGTTGCTGTTGAGGAGGATCCTGAAGTGGTGCCATATCTATTTCAATAAACGTGGCTTATACTGATTTTTAGAGAATTGGAAAATCTAGCTTGTTATATAATAACCTTTGGCGAATCAACAGTTTTTCGATGTTCGAAACCTGACTTATAATTAATTTTAAAAAATTGAGTGAAATTAAATCAAAATGAATGTTAGTTAGCCAACTCTGGATACTCTCTGTTCGTCTGTATAAGTTGGAATGAAATTGAAAACTTCTTTTTCAGTAATATTTAGAAAATTTGTTATTCTTCATAAATCTGCAGGTTATGAAACCTAAACTAAAATCATGTCATGCCAATTTTTCAACAATGTGGGAGGTCTATTTTTTAGAAAATCTGCAAAAAAATTCCTATATAGTTACTTTTGGTGAAGGCGATAGTATTAAAGAAAGCAATTTTTTTTGTTCGAATCTATTTGAAAGTAGAATGGACTTAAATCAAAATAAATGTTAGTTAACCAACTTCACGATCGACATTCTCAGTTCTGTATATACAGTGCATCCAGAGAAGTTGAAAACAAATGGAAAACTTTCTTGTGAATAATTTTTAGAAAGAAGTTATTCTTCATAATAATATGTGCTTGGTCTGAAACCTAAACTAAAATCATTTCATGTCACTTTTTAAACTGTGTATAAGATTTATCAAAAAATATGAATTTTGTTTAAATATAAATAGTAAAATGGTATATAATTAATTTTGTAAGATTTGAAAAATCTGATTACTATAAAATTTGGAGGAGGTGAGACTACCTATTAAATGAATGTAATTGGAACTAAATTATAATGAACTAAATAGGATTAACAGAATTCGAGTTAAAATGTTAGGTAGGGAATTCGTCGGTAAAGTCATGTCAGAGCAAGAGGTGCATACGTCCGTTGCTAGATTAGACCGTCTGAATTTTGCGTCGACTATACAGTTCGGCAATGAAACACTTTCAAGGACACAAGTGGGTCCACTTCCTTCTGGAATCCAAGGTGAATTGCCGACGTTTCGGCAGAGTCATGTCTGCACTCATCAGGTCTGTCCACCACTTTGAGGACAACCAAGGTGTTTGGTTATCGACATGACCAGTTTCATTCTTTGAGCGTGTATCGGTCTGCTCATAATTAACAGACTGGTAGAATTTCTTCTAGATATACGTTACCAAGGTGAATTGCCGACGTCAAATGAAAACCTTCCAGGAAGTGGGGTGAAGTTAACTTAGTAGGAGCAAACGTGGTCGACGAATCAATGGAGACAAGAGACTGTTCAAGACAGAGATTGGGAAGTAACGGAAGATGGAAAAATAAGCTGAAGGCAGGAAGGCAGCGTCAGTTGAAGTAGTCGTGGGTACATATATTTATATATATTGTGAGAGGCTTACACACTTATAATTATGAACTGTGGTAGGTTCCGGGTGAGAACCGCGTCTGAATTTGTCAAATACTCGACGGTTTGGCCGCTGCTTTGTAGCCATTATCAAGAGACAAAAAGAAAAACTAGAATTGAAATATGGTCTAGTTCGAATTTTGGCCCTCAATCTGCTTACTCCCCAATCCTCACTAGAAAACACTCCCTATCAGTTCGCAAGAAGGATACAACTTCGGCCCTCACATATCATCATATACCGACTATCATATCCCTCAATTCAATTAGGGCCTCTACGATTCGTGAAGCTATTGAAATAGAGAAACGACCTCTGTGACTTAACTGACGTGACGATAGTTCACGCCTTCCTGAGTTAGTCATGTCGTTATTGTCAGAGCTAATTTTTTTTTACAAATTTATTACTCCTCCATGTCCATGCGCCTTCCTACTGCATGGAGGTCAACAATAGCCAGACTGGAAGTTCTGACACGCCCACCGACGTATCACAGCGCGACCTGATCATTACTTGTCAACTGAAAGATAACTATATATACAGTAACAGGTTGGGATTCACACTCAGTTCAGTTATCTAGTGACACTTGAAGAGTAAGCAGATTGAGACCCCGATTTAGACTTTGAAACTCACTTAATAGTATCCTAGTGAGGCTTGGGGAGTAGACAGATTGAGACTCCGAGTTCGATCTGGATTTCGAGAGTCATCTAATAGTATTCTAGTGAGGGTTGGGGAGGAGGCAGATTGAGACCCCGAGTTCGGTCTAGACTTAAAACTCATTTATAGTATTCTTGTCAGGCTTGGGGAGAAGGCAGATTGAGGCCCGAAATTCGAACTTGACCATATTTCATCTCTAGTTTTTTTTTTCAGTGTTATTTTCAATAATCACTTTCAATTGCTCAGGATTATATTTTATTTATCGTATGGCTGCACATGATATAAAATACATAAAAGTGTATAAAGAAAGTACATTATTCCAATTCACAAACACACATTTAAATAAGATACATAGTAAATCGAAGCGTCGGTTGCCATTAGGAAGTCGTCAAAGTTTCCCTCATACGCGTATTCCATCACCATATGTTGCTTTTCCGACCCACAGTCACAACTCGCAGATTGCGCCCTACCCCATTTGTATAGTGAGTCTGGGCTTATCCCATGGTTGGTACGTATTCTGTTCAGTGATGTCCATATTTTACGGGGCTGATAAAAGGCGGGAAGTTTTATTATTATGCACGGGAGGTTTCTGCCTTGAGTCCATTTTCTCTCCCAAGAGTCTATGGGGTCGAACTGCAACGTGTGCAGTTCTTTAGCAGTCGTTATGGTTGGTCTTCTGGATCGTAGTCTGTTTCTGCAGGATTTATTATCCGTATCCTGGTGTATTGGAAGTTGAGGGTTGCCTTGTATACGTTTATATTCTCGGAGCACAGCTGCTTTGCGCCGGAGATCTGGAGGAGGTATATGATTTTATATTGGTAGCCATTCAGTAGAACTCGATTTTAACGTTCCGCTGATTATCCTCATGGACTCACTTTAGGTGTCTGTCTACCTTTTAGTTATATGCGTTGTTGAGTCAAATCGGAGCGCCGAATTCTGCAGTTGAGTAAGCCAGCCCAAGTGCTGCAGTTCTTAGTGTTTCAGCAGAAGAGCCCCATGTAGTACCGCCTAGCTTATGGAGGATGTTGTTCCCAGTGCCTCCTGTAGATCAGTTTCCTATCTAGGCTGACACCAAGATATTTCGGGTCCGTAATGTCCGTAAGTATACCTTACATACTCCAGGAGTTGTCTATTCGCTGCGCTGTTAGAGAGATCTCCGTTTTGTTGGGGTTGAACCACAATCTCCATTTACGGAAGTATGTTCCCAAGCTTGCTACGTCTGAAGTGAGGGCAGTTTCGGTTTCTTCAAAGAAACGGCGTTACGTAGCCAGGACCCAGTCATCCGCGTAGCCGAATTTCCAAAATCTAGTTTCAGGCATATTGGAGATATAAAGGTTGAAAAACAGAGCATCCGCCACCTCGTCCACGGTGAATGGGCGTGACACCTTGGTTTGTTCCTGGCTGTTGGCTTTTAGTGTTTAATGTGAGTTGAGTGGGCTCTGTCCCGTAGGGCTCTTGATGTGGCCACCACGTGGGAGGCAATCCTGGATCCTCACCGAATTTACTTAGAAGTGACCACGCTTTCCTGCTGGATATTTTAAAGTCTAGGTTGGTGACTGTTTCTGTTCACCGCTCTTGGTAGGCTATATCCAGTCTGTGCAACAGTTCGCCAGTCATTATTCTATCCCGGTATGCATTCTTCGCGGAATCCTCTGGGTATGATGTTTTGCTCAGGAATACGATCAAAATGATTTACAAATATCAAATTTATAGATTTTCTCTGTCAAATGAGAGTAACCTGTTCAGATTATTTTTCAGCTTTTCCCAAGTTTTCATTTATTAAAATGTTAAGAAAATCACGAATGCTAATAAATTATTTTTATACGGTTCAACAAATTGTTAGAAAAAAATAGTTCCGGCTACCTGAGTCGTAAAACAATTTTAGTAAACCTTTCTATTGGTTTTTTTGTTTTCTATGGCTATGTTACATACGCGTGTATCAAGAGTATGTCCAAAACGACTCCTCATTTGTTTCACAAAATTACCAGAGCAAATATGTTTTTCCCCACAAATAAACGAATTAACCATACCAATAAAACAGTACTCGTGTAGCTTAAACTTGTCAATACATCACTGCCAGGACCAATTTCATTAAACATAATTTTCATAACTTTTAGGTGATTACCTTCATTTTATATGGCGTTTGATAAATTCTCGTGTGGACTTGATGATGATTTATTATTGAAAACGACGACCACACACGATATAGTTCGTTTTCTTCGCGAATTTATCCATTAATCCAAAAAAGAGTCTTTCGCCGAATAATTGCTTTTTTATGGTTGTTCGACTTTTAATCGACGATGGTATTAAAGGTATTGCCGACTATGAAGGAAATATTTTCAAAATTATTAATTAATTAAGATTAAACGAGGTTTATTATCGAATGTGTTGGGTCAACTATGTATGATTAAGGAAAATTGAGAAACAAAAACAAGCACTGGAATTAGTGACAAATACTGAACGGATACGGCGGGTATTTAATTTTAGAAAATAATTTGAACTAATTTAAGCTGATATTTATGATGTAAAAAATATTGAAGCCGTTTCGATATATTACATATATTCATCAAGAATACTGACGTATAATAACAAATACCCATGTTACTTGATCTCATATATCACATGTTTATATCGATGTCGTAAGACAGAGGTGGCGACCCTTCTTCTTCTTCCAAGGTTGGCCTTACGGCCGGTAGTGGTCTTGATCTTTCGATCTTATTGACCATAAACAAGTGTTTTTATAATGTAGATAAAAAAAATGTAAAAAAATCTTTCCAATAAATATATTTTCAATAAATACCGTTGTTTACTGTAGACCTGTTTTTTTTTTAGCCGTTTTTACTTGATTGATATCTTTAAAATAATGTGCATCTTTGGAGATATATTTTAACACGTCATTAAATGTCAGCTTTTGAAATCATACATTCAGGTAGTTCCTTGGATTTCTTTTCCTTTTTCCAGTTACAGATAGATTTCACTTTACTGTTTTTCACTAGTGAAATTACATAGCTGATAGATCAATTACCATGATCTTGCACATGTGTCGAATACAAAAATATTGAAAATAAACAATTTCTTGAAATAAAATGTCTAATAATTCTTCCCCATATATAGCTAGTAGGTATGATTAAGTAGATAAATATAGAAAACTATTTACATAATCGGGGTAGCCTTAGATTCCCGTTTTACACGCACATAACACCAATTATCACTAATCACTCTTAGAGCGTCATTTTCACTATTAAAGCGTCTTTATGGAATATCAGGGAATTTTTTAACAAAAAACGGTTTCACTACTCGGTTGATGGCTTATACTGTGGATATCAGGCGCTGGACCTGCTTAACTTAACCTAAGACGAACACACACGTGCGGCTACCCCGACGGCTTAAACGGGACGGTGGCGACCCTATTTACATAATTTCAAAATTGAGACGTCATTTTGTAATAGAATACTAAATTTTATCAAATTGTTTAACGAAAAATTGATTTGAAGAGAAGAAATGCTCAAACAAAAACGTATACAGAGGAATGACTGAAAAGCGGAAAAATCTCCTGAACAGAATTTTTTTTTTCAGTTGTTATTTTTCACGTAATTTGTCAAATTGCTCCAATTTTGTATTATTAATCCCCGAGGAAATATTCTTTTTTAATCATTTCACATATCGATATTAATTTTATATCCTCATACCACTGGAGTAGATAAACTCAATACTTAATAAGATTTATGCAAGCTCAACTTACAACATTTATAATTCAATATACGACCAATCTAGTTCCATTTGGAAACAAAAATGTCATTTTAAGAAAGAACTTCGAAACAATTGACAATTTTCGTTTAGCGGTTGTAACATAAACATGATCATTGCCGAAACCCGTAACTATTAAAATATAACAAAAATAACATTACAACAACTGGACAGAATAAAGAGCGAAGTGGAGCGCGAACTATTTGGTCGAAATACAATCGATCCAGAGCCTGAAACAACTTTGACACAAAGAGCGGACGAGACTCAAGAACAGCCAACCAACGCTGACCTGTTTGAGGAGATCCAAGCAGAAATGGAAGGAGCTCTTATAGAGTATGGTGGAACAGATCCACTGACAAGACCAGCTCTTCCCAAACTAAGATCTTCTAAGAAATTATGTATCGTCTTGAAGGCTATGAACAAATTTATCTTGCCAAACTATGTTTTAGGTGCTAATACGTTAGAGTCGCTACACACAATCATCTACTGAGCTGCAACTTCCATCTGCAGAACAATTGGGGTCGCAGTAAGACCAAAGCAGGACCCTACCCAATTTAGATAAACACCTCGAATACCACCTTGGCAAAGAAAACTTGAAGGAAAAATCAATTCTCTTCGGAAAGACGTTGGAAGACTGACCGAATACCACAACGAGGAGTCAGGAACAACAGAATAGAAAGGCTTGTCAAGACTATCATGGACAATAACCGAATACACCCACAGTGGGATGGAGAAAACATCACATCTCAGTAGTATCTGGACAGTCTACGACAAAAGCTTTCCGTCTACACAAGTCGGTTGAGAAGGTACAAAACCAGTAACCGACGGAAACTAGACAACACACTTTTCCGACGCTCAGAAACAGGGTTTTATAGAAAACTTAACAACACCAATAAAAATGAAGCCCCTAGTTACCCAAGTAAAACAGACATCGAGGAATTCTGGAAACTGTGATGCCATGAAACACCAACCATTTACACCGGGAGATAGAACCAACATAATGAAGCACCTCCATAACTCGAAAGCACCAGGACCAGATGGTGTACAAAATTACTGGATTAAGAAACTGTACGCAACCGACGAAACACTAACAGCCCTTATAAATGACGTAATTACCCACCCACACAAGATGCCTAGTTTCTTACGCATGGTGCTACATACCTCTTACCAATGGACAACCTATGTGCACAGGACCCGGCAAAGTACCGCCCAATCACTTTACTTCCAACCTTATACAAACTCATAACATCGTGCATTACTCATCGCATTTTCAAACATTGTGAGCTGAACAACATAATTACTCAACAACAAAAGAGATGCGCGAAAAATTCGATGGGCTACAAAGAACAACTGATAAATGATTCCGTTGTCTGCAATCAAGCCCACGCCAAACGTCGAAATCTCTACATGGCATATGTGGACTACAAAAAGGCCTTTGATTCAGTTCCACATGACTGGCTCATTAAGGTACTGAAACTCTATAAAGTGAATAATTGTATTATTAACTTTTTAGAATATGCCATTTCCACCTGGCAAACCAAAATCTCACTGAATGAAGCCAACTGTTCAATGCAAACTGACCCCATGCTAATCAAAAGGGGTATATTCCAGTAAGACCCTCTTAGCCCGCTGTGATTCTGCCTTGCCTTAAACCCTCTCTCAGACAAACTTAACTCGACTAATTTTGGGTTCAGTCTCAAACACAACAACGTACAAGCATTAAAGATAAACCATTTGTTATATATGGACGACTTAAAGTTGATGGCAGCTACGAAACAACAGCTGCTTGATATGCTTAAAATAGTAGAAGGGTTCTCTAATGACATCCATATGAAATTTGGCCTAGAAAAATGCCAAATTATTAATATAGTTAAAGGCAAAATACAGCAGGGGCACTTCGAAATGGGAGATGGCACCTCAATCGAATCTATGAGGGAAGGTCATACTTATAAATACCTTGGAATAAAGCAGGCTCAACGTATTGATCACTTGACTATGAAACAGGACAGACAGACAGCAGAGTTTTATAGAAGGGTAAGACGACTGTTGAAAACCAAACTAAACAGTAAAATCTGTTTCAGGCTATTAACACCTATGCGTGTTCAGTGCTCAGTTACTCTTTCGGTATAGTTAATTGGTGCAAGACTGACATTGAATAATTACAACGGAAAGTTCGAGTTCTACTAAGAAAAGCTCAAAATCACCATCCAAAGAGCTCTGTCAAACGTACAACGTTGCTACGGTATGAAGGAGGAGGACTGTCGATCTCTGGTCATATGTGTCCTTAAACGAAAGGTATATTGGTAATCCAAGATCAAGTAATTCCAACTACGAACTATTTAAAGTACATCGTTTACCGTTCTATTAACAACGACAGATGCAGATACGGTTGCCAAACATCTGAATCTATCCAGTATATCACAAGAGGTTGTCAAGCGTTCCCTGTAACTGAATACAAAGAACGTCCCGATGCTGTAACAAAAATACTGCACCAAGAACTAGACCTTGAACTGTTGCAGGCGATAAGAGTGCCAAACTATGTATACAAACCACAATCTGTTTTAGAAAATAACAACTACAAGCTGTACTGGTACCGCACCATACTGACCGACCGGACTGTTGCTCACAATAGACTTGATATAGTTTTAGTAGATAATGTCTCTAGAAAAACAGCCTTAATTGACATGTTTGTAACTATTTTCATTTATATTTTTTTGTAGTCCGTTCTTTAATAACGAAAATATTATCATTTTTTTCCAAAGTCTTATTGACAATCTTCATTTTTCGTTTAAATTTCATGAAATAGATTTCGTATAAACAAGTTTTTGAATTTATTTGAACATTCCTACTGTAATTGGGATAAATTGTAAGACACTAAATCACTGAAGGGGAATACAAGCATACAGTTCGTCTGGTATTATACGTAAACTAAGACGAACTTTCCGCTACCTTGCGCTTCTTTAGAACCTTTCCAACAATGGTCAAATTCGAAAACTTCAAAGATACGCTATGTGCCATCGATCATGTGAAATTGCTCACTCTTAATCCAATAATTAAATCGCCGGCAATTTCAAACCTTATCGCCCGAGAATCGAATCGACTTCTAATACCATCAACAATCTCGAAGTTATTATATGGGAGCCTAATAAGCCCTTAGATCAGCGAAATTAAATACACCCGTATTTATTTCTATATTATGGGTTCAGTCTAATGTTAGATTACCAATTTCAAAAGGACTACTTTGAAATTAAGTTTTAGCCAGTTTTTTTCGATAGAACGCAATTTTTGAAATTAGTATGTACCCAGTAGATTTTCATTGAGATCGACTATTAACCGAAAATTTTAAATTAGATGGTTGTAAAGGATAATAGATCGACTTGAAGTGTGTGTTCTTTTTGATTTCATGGATTAGGCACAAGCAAGACGCGTGTGTTCAGCAATGAAGGGCGGATATTCCAAATTTGTTTTTTTTTATGAAAATTGTGGTGCAGTTTGAACAATAAAGTTACATCTTGCAGAATAACCTTAAATTAAATTTGTTTGTTAGACAAGTGAACTAAAATAATAAATATTCATAACTTCTATTTAAATAAATAAAAATCAGAAGTTACTGTTTATTTACATGTTCTTGTTGACGGAGGCCCACACTTGCACATATGAAAAAACTTTAACTTTCATTTGTTTCGACACGACACGACCAACCGACATCACATACTGCTTCGACCTTGAAATACCCATTTAACTCAGTCCTCTTTGAATACTTTCTTCGAGGTGTCATTCCTTTGTACGCAAGACAATATATATTTTATATAATATACATTGTTTCTGGTCAGGGAACCGTCATCAGTTGCGCTTCCCATAATTGAATGTCATTCCTTTGTACAAAGGACACCTCGTAGAGAGTATTCAATATCTCTGACAGGTGAAGTAACCTGCAAAATTTTATCGTGACATTTTGTCCTAGGAGTTAAGGGAGAACAGCAATTACACGGAACGGCTCCAGATTCGGAACCTCTGTGTGCTGATTCTCTCGAAAATCCTAGATGTCGGTCTTACATCTCGTGTCTTCAAATTTAACGAAATGTCTCAAATACATAAAGAAGTGTTCGAGAGGACATTCAATTGTGGGAAGCGCAACTGATGACCCTGACCTCTTTTGACACCTCGAAGACTTGAGAAAATTTCTTCCACTTCTTCCCAGCAATTGAGATTTTCTATGTTAGTTTCACCAGCAGCCGCGTCTAGATCCATGTAGTTTAGCAGCCAACTGACGATCCTGGGAGAAAATGGGCTGAAGCCGGCCCCCAGATACTGACTTTTTTAGATCCAGAGGGGGACTAATGGGCTGAAGCCGCCCCCAATCATCTGAGTAGTATGCTTTTTTAGTGTTTATTGTGCTAAAACCAACCTTCAGTGAGGTCAAGCCTCCCAAACGAGATCAAGCCCCCCGCCAAAAGTCAATCCTGGATCTGCCTCTGCTGCCTGCTGCTTAAATATTGTACAAGTAAGTGGTTCATCAAAAACTACATTATATTTTATTTTGCGTATGAACAAATATCACCTGTTCAAATTTCGAACCAGACAATGCCAAAACCATGAATGTTTAATTTATGATTTTTTTGATGGTAAAGGTATGATAACCCGGAGAATTTGTAACAGAAAAGTAATATCAATTTTTGGTTGTTAGAAAACCGCAATTGTACAAAAATTGTAAAGGGAACAAAATAACTTGGTTCTGAACATATTGTGAGAAATTTTTTGATTCGAAAAAAAGTAATGTAAAGTTAGTTTACTATTGCAAGTACTACGTAACTTCTATTTAAATTGTATACTTTTAGGTTTTTGTGCACTCTATTAATGGCAATCCTTATAAAATCACTTCAGTCACAGCTAAAACTATTGGAGGGAAAGGTTAAAATTTGGTATTAGTATACAGTTCGGCGACTCGATCAGGAGTACATAGTGAAAATGAAGTAATTTTGATTTTCGGGGTACTTCGGGAAAATTTCACAAAAATCTGACAATTTATCTCCCCTTATTTCCGAAACTGTTGAAAAAAATTAAACGAAAGTCATAATATTAATTTTGGAGGGCAAATTAAATTAAAGTGAAAATGAACCGTTAAGTTATTTTCAAGCGTCATATGAAATGACAAGCCTCATCATGAAAACTACAAAAATAAAATTAGGTACGAGAATATATTTCAAATTTTATAGATACTCCTCCTTTGTCTTTGATGAACCTAACATTTAGATAAAGTAATAATAAGAGCAAATGTTTATCGGCAAAATAAAGGAAAATCGTAGTATTAATTTTAGGGAGCAAATATTAAAAAAACCAAGCGATTTGTGTAGTAGATAAACTGAAAATGCTTGCTCTGGGAAATAGAAGTAATTATACTTTTAATCTTTAAGTTTAAGCGACATTAAGAAAATATACGAAAATCGACTTTTTCGCTAATTATCTTCCAAAGTATTTACCCAAAAAATTTGAACACCATAATGCACAAAAACCTAAGTGAATTTTGAGGCCAAACTGTAGAAAATAAAAAAAATGTGTTCTGTGACTTACCTAGAGTATAACAATCTCAAGGATAGTACAGAACCTTTAGTATAGGAGGGCAGCTTTTATATTTCGGGATTAGAGAACAAAAACAAATATTAATCATCGAAAATCGCTTTATCGTTTTTCAAAATATTCCCCATGAAGATCTATACACTTTTGCATGCGTTTGAACCAATTGTCGAAGCACTTTTTCCACTCTGATTGAGGTATCTCCAAAACATGCATTCTGAACGCAGCAACCGCTTCTTCAGGTGTCGAAAAACGTTGACCTCTCAGTTTGTTTTTTACGTAGGGGAATAAAAAGAAGTCATTTGGTAACAAGTCAGGACTATACGGCGGATGACTCATCAAATCGATGTTTTGAGTGGTCAAAAATGCAGTTGTTTGAGCCGATGTGTGAGAACTCGCATTGTCGTGGTGAAGAGTGATCCGTCTTTGGCGGTTGGTTTTCCTCATTTCTTGGAAGACAACTGGCAAACAAATGGTTGTGTACCACTCAGAATTGACTGTTCTGCGTTGTTCTAGTGGTACGGTTGCGACATGTCCAGTTTTTCCGAAAAAACAGGCGATCATTTATTTACTTGGAAGTGCTTCGTGCGCGAACAACTTTTGTTGGATTCGGCTCATCTTGAAACACCCATACAGTCGACTGCTGTTTACTTTCGGGTTCACACCTGTCACTACGTCATAAACATGTTTTGAAGCACCGCGATCGTATTTTTGAGCTTCCCTTCGACCAATCGACACGAGCCTTTTTTTGAACGATTGACAAATTGTGTCGGATCCAAAACGAACAAATTTTTTTGACATTCAAATGTTTATGCAATATTGAATGTATGCTGGTCCCACTAATGTGTAAAGTTGACTCAATCTCACGATAGGTCACATGAGGATCTTGCAATATCAGTTCGCGCACAGCATCAATGGTTTCCGGAACAACAACTGTTTTTGGACGACCTTCACGAAATTCGTCCTGGAGTGAGCTACGACCTCGATTGAATTCACCATACCATCGATAAACAGTGGTTCTTGATGGAGTTTCATCGCTAAAAATTAAATTAAGTTCATCCATGCACTCTTGCTGACTTAATCCACGTCGAAAGTTGTAAAAAATAATCGCACGAAAATGTTCACGATTTAATTCCATTTTTTGGCCGAGATGAATCCTTTAAGTTACTGTAAACAACACATAGCGCTCGTATGTCAAAACGTTCTGAGTACCTATAACCTCAAAAATGTCAAACTTTACGATAGAGCTGTCAGTTGTCAGATTGCAACACTAAGGTTGTCCATCCCGAAATATAAAAGGCAGCCCTCGTATCAGTCCAACTCGCATTTTGACCAAATATTTCCTAATGTAACCAACCGTTAGTTTGCAAGATGTCATTGCCATCTCATTCTTATTTTGGACACTCTGTATTAGAAGCCAACATAGAGAAACTTTTTTACTTGTTAAGCTTCTTTTGCAAACTTTCTCACCAATATAAATAAACACTCAACTTCATTTTATGTAATAATCATTTCGAATTGCTATAATTATAATTTCGTTATCGAGTGCTTGTAAAAAAACCACGTGTTGGTCAATAAACGTTCTTTAAAATAATAATTCATGGCAATTTAAACAGTCATCAAGTATAGGTCAAATATGCCCATGCTAAGTAATTATAACAGACCACCCAATAAAAGAGTGGGCAGAATATGAGGCAGTACTAAGTAAAATCGAACAGACAACTCCTTGTTAAGCAATGTAATTTTCGTTACATATATTGACAAGTTGATATGTTTTTATTAAAATAACGACGTGAAATTGTTCATCGGATTCCGTAGAAGCTTGTTCGATCAATGGTGCTAACGATAAAGATGAAAATAACTTTATATTTTTATGGGAATTCTATAATAGATTTTTATCAGTGAACCTGCATTTGTGCAGTAATTGGAAAAAAAAACTTGTTTTATCTAGGTGATGCATCATATTTTCTGCTGATGGATTGATGGAAATTATATAGGTCTGTAGAATTGATTTTTCAGACGTTTACGTGACTATCAGGTACTAACAAGAGCACGTATGTAAAATAAAACAAATTATTAAGAAATAGTACATGTCTTTAGCAAGGAACTTGTTTGATGGCCTTTTTTGTCCAGTTTTTCCAATAATGAATAAATAGAATTTTATTCGTTTGTTTTTAGAAAGAGTCCAATTTGTTGTAATTTCAATTAATAAAAATTAAAAGTTAAATCAATTCATTTGACAAATAAAATTATTTAACACAAAACCTGGAACTAACAATATTTCAAAAATAATTGGGTGTTGGACTCGCATATTAAGGATTCCGTAGCTCTTTCAAGATTCTAATGTTCCAGTTTCAGACAAGCATGGAATGAGTGCATTTTCTTATATTTACCCTAATATCTGTTAAAGGAAGCGTTTTAAATTTATAAAAAAAATCCGCTTTTATTTTGCACACATATACTTTTTATTTTATCTGCTTCATGATTCGCTTGATTTTTATAAATATATGTATTTAATTTTCTAATTTGGCCCCCAAAATTAACATTTGAGTTTTATTTTACTAATAAACTTTCAGGGAAGACTTGTATATTATACTGCCTGAATTTTAGATTTGAAGATAAAGGGGAAATTAGAACAACTTTTAAATAATAAATTATTAAATCTGTTCGACAAATTATTTAAAAATACAAATAAAATATATTTTTCAAAATTTTAGATAGTGTAGTTTCTAAAGTGGGAATTAAGTCTATGTTTAATATTTTTGTTAATATCTTTTAAACAAATGATTTAAAAATAAAATATATTTTATGATGCTTTGAAATTGAATTTGTATTTTCCATTTAATTCTATAATTTGTCCCAAACTTAATATTGGGGTTTACTACTAATTTTTTATATAAATTTCAAGGCAGCACCAGTACCCCAAAATTATTTTCAAAATTTTGGTAGTATGGTTTCGGAAATAAAGCGGGAAATGAGATTTTTTTATATCTTTTGTTAATATCATATAAACAATTAATTTTAATTATATGAAAAATAAATATTTCTATTCCTCTTAATGAGCCTCATTTGATGTATTGCAATAATGCATTAATATAATATTTTTTTATTGTCCCTTTATAATTTGGCCCCAAAAATTAATATTAAGTATTTCTTTGTATTTTTCCTGTAAACAAACAAATTTAGGTCTTATAGTTTGGAGAATTATGGGGGGAACTGGGTAATTTTTTAAAATATTTTTGTTAATATATTTTAAAATATTGATTTAAAAAATATGAAAAAAATATATTTGTTTTCGCCATAATGAGCCTTTTGATTTGATATATTACATGATGTGTTAGAAACAATTTTAAATTTATATTTTCCATTTAATTCTGTAACTTGCCCCCCAAAATTAATAGTAGAGGTTTCTCCTTATTTTTCTGGTAAAATTCAGGTGACACCCTATATCTCTAGTTTTTTTTTTCACTAAGTTTCACTCGAGTTTTACCCGGGTACCCCTAAAATCAAAATTTCTTTATTTACGATATGTACTCCTCATCGGGTCACCAAACACTGATACCAAACTGCAACCTTTTTCACTCCAGTAGTTTACGAGAAAATTGCTGTGATTTGAGAGTTGGAGAAATCCGGCTAGATATTATAAGCACAAAAGTAATTTAACTGGAAAGCAAAAAATAATATTTTTCTGTGTCAATTAAATACTTATTTGAAGTCGGTGCCAAATAGGAACAGCAAAGTTGCAATGTAAACCTTATCAAAAATATTTTCTTTTAACTTGCCACCGACATCAGGAAATGTATTTGATTGCTTCAGAAAAAATGCATCTTTTCTTCTTAGATAAGTAATTTTTGTGTTTTCTAGAAGTCAACTTTAGTATTTTACAAAGGTATTTATTTTACAATTTTTAGTTCTATAATCGCCTAGTTGGATGCAGTTTTAAATCTAATTAACTTTTTCGATATTGCCAAAAAAATGTATTGCAATAGATTCCGTGTGTTCAATTTCCCATATATTTACCCTCACTTTCAATATCTTTATTTTAAGCAAATCAAACTCTCTTTACAAAAACACAATGACTAATACTATAACCTGGAATGCTACACGCTGCTTGAAGACGAAACTGCTTTGCATAAAATAGTCGCCGTCTTATATACAATTCAATCGCCCGAAGAATATTCCAGTCTTTTCGGGTGCCAGTCTAGATGGTATTCGACTTCTGAATCACGCCAAATTTAGTTTTTTTTATATCCATCGAATATTCGGGGCTACCGTTATGTGGGTCTTTTTTATTGTAGCTGGATTATATATATTTTTTTGTTGTATTTATCGGAACGATTAATTTAGAAGGTTTCTTAATTTTTGGCGGCGTAAAATGAATTTTATAACAATGTTTTACTTTCATTCATCATTCTGACCAACCTCGTTTACTGTTAAATAGAATATAATTATTAGTTGTTGATTAAATGTATTAAGAGAGTTTTTCATGTGATTCTAACTCAGGTGGACCCACTGCACTATCGACGTATTGAGAATCTCCATCTTTTTTAGGGTTGTTAATTAGCAGACATTTTTCAATTAAAAAATTATTTGTTATACCTACAAATTTTAGTGATGTAACATATTTGCAGTTTTCAATTCTAAATAACTTTGTTTGATAAGAAATTTAGATATTATCAAAAACAAAAGCACTTCGCTTTAAGGCAGAATTCATGTTTGAGAAAACCTTGTATGCAGTTGACACGTAACGATTCAGTAGGTATAGGTTTTAAGTTATACAGAATAACATTTTTTCTAAATATTATTTATAAGAAAGTTTCCCATTTGATTCGAACTTATGAAGACACACTGTAAATACAGACGAATTGAGAGCCTCCATCTTGAAGTTGGTTAACCCAAATTCATTACAATTATTTTCAATTTATTACACCCTAGTTTTGGCATAGTCATACTAACCGTTCCTCGTCACCCCGGCGCTAGCTAATAAATTTTTTTTAATGGAGCCCTACCATAAGTGACACCTCGTTTTAAAGCCTGAATTTGCGAATTAAAACGTGATTCTTGGATATTTTGCTGACCTTTCATGTAATTGATGGGTAATAATTATTCTTTTTCTTCTTCTTCCAGCAGCCTTAGGGACTTTTTAGCTCAAGGCTAATGGTCGTGGTCCTTTCGACCCTAACTGCCAGACATAAGTGAATATAATGTGAAAAAAAAATTTAAATTCTTTTAATCGACCTTCACCTTATATACAAACTTATGAAAATTTTGACTAAAATTGACGTAAACTGAAACTATTAAACTCTTTTATAATAAAATTAGCTTTTATTTTCCATCATCATATTTACTGTGCGAGGTGGCGTAGGACTCCCGGTTTTATCACTAAATTAACACTTATTATCACTTCATGAGCGTCTGTATCACTTTCTAAGCATCTATGGGGTGACATAAAAGGACATTGCTTTAAATCCAACAGGTTATCATCCATATACCATGCCACCTCGCTATCTTGACCGGAAGGCCCAGTAATAATTGAAATAGATAATTCGCTTATATACTCACTGACAGAAATCGCAACACCCAGATGGGGTTGTTTAATTATTCTGTCATATAAAAGCAATTTAAATAATTTATCAGCATTTTCTGTTATCACAAAATTATAAAAAATTACATCTTTGGTATTTATAAAACTTTATACACTTTAAGCTGCTGAAGATAATATCATCTTTAGTGTTCTTTACCAAATTTTTAATGTAACTTTTTAATTGGAGATAGTCTTCTTTAATTACATCCACACCTTTTAAATAGGAATGCTTAACTTGCTAATATCGAAATTCAATATTGCTAAATCAAAATTACTATGAAATATGCCTATAAGCTATCATCGTTTTATACAAGTAATTAATAGTTTATGTAGAATTATTTTAATTTGATTCCAAAAAATTATAACTTTTCCTTTTAGAACACGGTTATGACAGGTGCCTACTCTTTACTCAATGTCTTAATGTTTATTTATATTGTTAATTAAGAGAAGCAATATTTTAAAGTTCTCGCTAACCCGGAAATACCTGGCCTGAAATCTGTTACATAATCCCAGAATAGTAAAACCAAATTAACTGACCATCTAGGTGCCACCTTCAATCATTATTTCGTAGCACTCTAAATTAAATAAATTCTTGACGAAGATATATCATTTAATCAAAGAAACACCGCAAATATATAACATCATCATTATTTATAAAGAAAAGGGAAACCAGATGAAGAAAAAAGAATGGCAAATAACCCATAATTTACAAGAAGGCCATCACCCCGTATCTCGAATTGAATTTAATGGCAAGGGTGAATGAGAAATTTCTGTTCCTAATTTCAGCAAATACGGTATCTTAGCGAGCTTTCTGGGTATCAGTCTTTATTTTATACTATTATTCATACCACCAGGTGATTATAAAGCAGTCCGACGACCGAGACAGGTGAATTTCACCTGCTCGGCACGGGGTCCGACACGAGACTGAAAAAACGTAGATGGAACTCATTCAGTAAGGCTTCTGATTCTAATAGTACATTTTCTCTAAGAAAAGTCTATTCACAAAATAAATCCAAGTAGAAACATTTTAGGGGAACTGTAAACTGCACATATAAACGCAAAAATGGACGTGATGGCTTGTTAAATGAGAATTTTGATCAAATTGCATCCGGCACAGTCGACATGATCTCGATAAAAGTCACCGATATATTTTTTCGTAAATTCTTAATTTTTCGAAAAAGCTTGCAGATATCAAAAAGTTTATCAACCAATGAGGCTTTAATATATATTTTTTAAAAGGAAAAAAAGAGTTAACCAGTATTCCAAATAATGTGAATGTAAAAAATTATATTTGGTAACAAAAATGTGGAATGCTATAAGCTTAAAATTCTCACTGTGACTGACAAAATTATTTGTTCTTTCAGTTCAGATACACAATTGAAATGAAGAACAAAAAGTCAGACGCCTTCAGAAACAAATAAGGCAACGGTTAGAAACATATATGATTAATAATAAATATATTTTTTTCTCTTTGCCATGGAATACAAATTAAATATATTTACAGATATATATCCACATATTTAGAACTATATCATTCAACGTATGACAGCCGTTTCGAACCAGGAGTTCCCGTCAGATACGCTTCCTTGAATGACAAGTTCTAAAGTGAAATACTTGGATGTAATACACATCAGTAAGACAACAGTCAGTGTATTGAACCTAATAGATGTCGGTGACATCTATCGTCTAGTGAGTAATTTGAGTTTATGAAGGCATACTATGCTATAACATATACCATATTCTTGACAGATGGTTCGAGTGTTTTATATAAAAACACATAAGTAAATATATATACAGATATATATGTGTATTACATCCAAGTATTTCACTCTAGAACTTGTCATTCAAGGAAGCGTATCTGACGAGAACTTCTGGTTCGAAACGGCTGTCATACGTTGAATGATATAGTTCTAAATATGTGGATATACATCTGTATATATATTTACTTATTTGTTTTTATATAAAACACTCGAACCATCTGTCAAGAATATGGTATATGTTATAGCATAGTATGCCTTCATAAACTTAAATTACTCACTAGACGATAGATGTCACCGACATCTATTAGGTTCAATACACTGACTGTTGTCTTACTGATGTGGATTACATCCAAGTATTTCACTTTAAAACTTGTCATTCAAGGAAGCGTATCTGACGAGAACTCCTGGTTCGAAACGGCTGTCATAAGTTGAATGATATAGTTCTCAATATGTGGATATATATCTATATATATATTTACTTATGTGTTTTTATATAAAACACTCGAACCATCTGTCAAGAGTATGGTATATGTTATAGCATAGTATGCCTTCATATACTTAAATTACTCACTAGACGGTAGATGACACCGACATCTATTAGGTTCAAATTAAATATTGTGATAGTACAAATAAGTATTTCAGGGGCGTTAAGTTTAATGTAAGCAGCTTGGGGCCGGGAGGGGGTTCAATGTTTTCTTACTTTTGCTGACAATGTTGGTGAGGAAGACATTATAAATATTACATTAGTAAAAAATTATAAAACATTGACGTTTCCAAAACAGTTTTATAATTTAAATTAGTATATCTTCTTAAGATTACTAACTGAAACAAATCCAGTTATTAGAACTAAGGTAATTTCACATCATTGTGTACCTACAGGCTTGAAAATAGCAAAATATAAAATATCATTAAAGCACTTTTTTCTTCCTTTAATGTAAATCTTTAAAAAATCTTGTGTCATGATGGAGTGCGGTTAGGTTCAAAATGTCTCTATTAAAATCATTAAAAGTATGCTTATCTAATACTTGAAGGTTTCCTTATGTATAAATTTAGTTAGTCAGGTAGCAGAATCAAACATTTTTTCAAAAAAGGTAGTTTAATAATATAGACCATAGTTTTTGGAATACACTATTTTTAGACGCTTTCGTTAGCCTGATATTCGGTCTAATTTCTTCTAGAACATTGCAAAAATTAGATATATGCTGTAATTCTTTAAAATAGACCATAAATTCAGAACATATAGTGTAAAGAACAGGCAACAAGAGCAAGATAACACATTAGGCTAAAGCCAAAAAATATAAGACCATCCGTAAAATACCCTTCCAAAAAATGTAAGGCCTAATGTAAACTATACAGCTCCGTAGTAGGTCTGTTTAACAAAGGGTTATAATTCCAATCTGAAAATTCTTTGCCCATCGGTTCGTATTTTAACTCCTAAACGACGCTAGGAAATAAACTGTCAATATAACTAAATTTTTCGACCGCTGATTAAAGCTAAGTAAATTCGCATTCGGTGGCAAGAGTTGTTATCTCCCGTTTTGCACAAGAACATGATTGAAATTCTTATCCCCTATCTTTATTTGTTGGTGAAAAATAGACAATTATGTACTCTATTGACATGCGAAAGAAGCAGAATTTAATCTCTAAACTTATAATAAATCTGACAGGTATATTATAATTTCAAATGAATTCAGAATGTTTAAATTTAGTACTTTCTTAAATAAACAATCGCCAGGTAGGAAATATTAAACAATATGATGAGATTTAATACCTTTTAGAAATAAACATAAATTGTTGCGAATTTTGAACTACAAAAGCTAACGAATTTACATGCATTTCCAACAGGAGATAATAACAATGTCCTGGGTAGCGCCGACATGTGGAAATCCACCCAGAAAAAGGAAACAAGATACTCAGGGACTACAAACCTCAGTTAGTTCAGTGAACCCAAAAAAAAAACAGTTCCAGCTGCAATACCACCAATACCACCACATACTTGTCGAAATATATGCTTTTATAAAGTAAATTACAAAGCTTAGTAATGGCTCTAAAGGTAGTCTGTTACCTTTCCAGATAGGACAGCCAAAACCAGGAATCATTTAGTCAATATACATAAAACTTAGTTTGAATTTTCCTTCATGACTAACACGATCAAATTAAAATAGTTTGAATCAAGCAACATAATGGATGTCAAAAGCTACATTATCTTTTCATTTTTTCAACAGAATATTGTACTGATCATTGTCCATTGAAATTACGTCTGGATCGTTAGTGTCAACTTTGGTTGTTGTGCAGGTTGTTGAGACTACCCTTAGTTCAGCTAATAGAATAGTGTGAGGATAACAAGTTTTCAGCATTTATTATATCATCGAATTTTTTTCTTGAAAATGAATGGATTGATTAAGGCCACTAAAGTTATATTTTTCTTAGGTTTATTTCCAGTGAATACGAAATTTCTGTGGGCTGGAGCCCCCCTCTGGCTACGATCTGGAAAGAAAGAATTGGTGACTTTTTGCTTTGCACGCAAGTATCTTATTTTTAGGAAGAAAGATGTTCACGAATGAATTTTTTTCTTAGTGTACTTTAAATAAATTTTTGGAATATGCTATTGTTATAAGCTTATAAGCTTTCATTAGCCTGATATTTGGTCTAATTTCTTCTAGAACATTGCAAAATTTAAATAAAATGCCGTAATTTATTAAAATAAACCGTATGTCAAGCCCATAGCCCGGGAGGGGGAGATGGGGGTTTGGAATTTTTGGTTTCAAGATTCAATTTTAACCAATTAATCATCTTTTTCATAAGAATAAGTATTATATATACATATAAATTTTGCAGTTCTAATCAGCCCATAACGAATAAAAAAAATTATCCAACCCACCCCGAAAAAATGTCCTCGCTACAGCCTTGCATGATACATCAACAGTATGAGCTTGCCTCTGTAAGTGATAATACATGTTTAAAAGATAACAGTGACCGGTTTACTATATTCTGAATATTACAAAGAGAATAACAACTTTGCAGAATTTGATAAATCTGTGCTGACTGAAAACCATATAATTACAATTCCTTCGTAAGTAAAGCATCTTTCGGGTGGAGTTTTCTCATAATTTATGGACATAATTAGTAACAAATATAAAAGCGGGGCAACAATACTTAACAATTAAAATGAGTGATACATACAATTTTCCTAAAAGCCTAAAAATAGGTTAGTCTTTAAAGCAGTGGTTAACAAAAGGGGTTAATTAAGGGGTGTGTTTCAAAGAAACACTACCGCTCCACATTCTTCATGTTATAATTACGAAGTCATTGAATTCCTCATCATTTATTGTATTCTCGTTTAGGTAAGAAAAAATTGTACATTGTTTCTGAATTCGTGTTTATTAATTTACTGTTTGGCTTGCTTTAAATTTAAATGATGTTTCTAATCTAGGAAATTTGATAAATAGTAGAAAAGCACAAAAACATTACTCTAACTATTGAATTGTAGGTATACTTCTTAAACATAATCCATACTTTTTAGTAAAATTATCGGTTATATTTTATTTCAACTAATCAAACTACAAACAAACAAATTAGACAAATTCCGATTTCTTTGATGGGCAATAATTTGAGGGGATAATTCATTAGCGTAATTTTGCGTCCAACCAATAGTTATCTTATCTAAATCCAACACCACCTTTCCAATTACCGCCATTAGCTTTCGATATAGGATCATTGACAAAAACAAATACTGTGCAAACATTAAAGTTACGTTTATACATGCTTATTCACGTCAGTGACAGGAAACAAACAAAAGTAAGCAGTTTTGTTTTTAATCTACAAAATTATTGTTAAATGACACACCTTCACTGACTTCTACCTACAAACAATATTTCATTAAATATTCATAAAGAAAAGTCATTTGACATGAAACTGTTGAATTTTTAAATTACACTTACATCGCTTTAACAGAGAGGATAATATTTATAGATACTTACCTTATTCTTGGAGAGGCTGCTTTGCAAGGTGTGACTTGATTACTGTCATTCTCGATGACTGAAACACTTTCAATAGCAAACCAAGAATTGTTTATTTTTGTGCAGGAAGTTCATCTTAGTGACAGCTCCATGAGGTTTACTTCTAATCGTCCTTTATATTGTGTTCTAGTTTTAAGCGCATTTCTTCCGACTGAACAAATCATTATCATAATTCAATAAGTCTCAGATACTATTATTCTACATTACTTCCTGCTGGTTTCCTATTTTGTTCCATTGTCTCATCTTTCTTATCAATAGATACTTGTGTAATGTCCTTTCTCATTTGTGGAATTTGGTGTTCATCAAAGCTGGCAATTCGTTTTATTTACATTATACATTATGAAAATTCAAAATTTCTATTTAATATCTAAACTTACTACTACCTGTGCTATATATCTAACATGTGAAGAATAAAACGTTATCCCATATGTTCAGTATGATTTTCGAGAAAACCTTGAAGCAGATCAACAGACTCGTCTGGCCAAAATCATTTATGGTAACCATAATAAGAAATAATTTGGTCAAGTGCGAGTTGGACTCGCATACTTAGGGTTCCGTACCACTTTCAAGATTCGAATATTCCAGTTTCAGACAAGCAGGGAATGAGTGCATTTTTTTATACTTACCCTTATATCTTTTAAAGGAAGCGTTTTAAATTTATAAAAAATATATACTTTGATTTTCCACACATAGACTTTTTATTTTATCTGCTTTAGGATTCGCTTGATTTTTATCACAATACATATGTATTTAATTTTCTAATTTGGCCCCCAAAAAGTAACATTAAAGTTTTATTTTACCAATATTTTAATATTGAGGCTGTGTAGATTGGAAGAAAAACGGCAAAATAGGTCAAAGTTTAAATTATAAATTATTAAATCTGTTATTCAAATTATTTTAAAATATAAATAAAATATATTTTTCAAATTTTAAATAGTGTAGTTTCTAAAGTGGGAATTAAGTCGATGTTTAATATTTTTAATATCTTTTAAACAAGTGATTTAAAAATATGATATATTTGTAATTCACATAATGAGCCTTTTATCTGATATATTACATGATGCGTTTGAAAATTGAATCTTTATTTTCCATTTAATTGTATATTTTGTCCCTAAAATTACTATGGGGGTTTTCTAGTAATTTATTTTCCGTTTAATTCTATTATTTGGAGGCCAAATAATAGAATTAGGTTTTTTTTTCATATTGTTCCTATAAACAAAAAAAAAAATGAGGTGTTAGAGTTTGGGAAATAACGGGGAGAATGGGTATTTTTTTTTAAATATTTTTTTATATATTTTAAAATATTCAATTTAAAAAATTAAAAAAATATATTTGTACCTATTCGTCATAATGATCCCTGGGATTTGATATATTATATGACCCGATAGAAACAATTATAATTTTTTACTTCGAGTTTTTTAAAATTTTTCAGCTTATGGTTTCGGAGATAAGGGGGGGAATGGGTAAATTTTTTTATATTTTTGTTAATATCTTTTAATTAATTTATTTTATAAATATGGAAAAAATATATTTGTTTTCTTCATCATGAGCCCTTTTATTTGATATATAACATGCTGGGTTAGAAACAATTTTAATTTTATATTTTCCATTTAATTCTATAATTTGCCCCCAAAAAAATTTTAGGGGTTTTCCTTATTTTTCCAGTAAAGTTCAGTTGAGGGGCCATACTTCCATTGTTTTTTCAAAATTTTCCAGCTTATGGTTTCGGAGAAAGGGGGATGGTACATTTTTTTGTATTTTTGTTAATATCTTTTAATTAATTTATTTTAAAAATATGAAAAAAAATATTTGTTTTCGTCATAATGAGCTCTTTCATTTGATATATAACATGATGGGTTAGAAACAATTTTAATTTTAATTTTCCATTTAATTCTATAATTTGCCCCCCCCCCGAAATAAATATTAGGGGTTTCTCCTTAATTTTCCAGTAAAGTTCAGGTGAGGGGCTATACCTTCATTTTTTTCCAAACTTTCCAGCTTATGGTTTCGGAGATAACGGGGTGTGAATGGATAAATTTTTTTATATTTTTGTTAATATCTTTTAATTAATTTATTTTAAAAATATTTAAAAAAATATATTTGTTTTCGTCATAATGAGCCCTTTCAGTTGATATATAACATGATGGGTTAGAAACAATTTTAATTTTAATTTTTCAATTAATTCTATAATTTGCCCTCCCAAAATAAATAATAGGGGTTTCTCCTTAATTTTGCAGTAAAGTTCAGGTGAGGGGCTATACATCTATTTTTTTTCAAAATTTTCCAGCTTATGGTTTCGGAGATAAGGGGGGGATGGGTATTTTTTTAAATATTTTTGTTAATATCTTTTAATTAATTTGCTTTAAAAATATGAAAAAATATATTTGTTTTCGTCGTAATGAGCCCTTTTATTTGATATATAACATGATGGGTTAGAAACAATTTTAATTTTATATTTTCCATTTAATTCTCTAATTGCCCCCCCCCAAAATTAAAAGTATAGGTTTCTCCTTATTTTTCCAGTAAACTTCAGGTCAGAACCTATAAATCTATGTTTTTTCAAAACTTTACATTTTATAGATTTCGGAGATAAAGGGGGAATGGGTAAATTTTGGTATATTTTCGTTAATATCTTTTTAAATAATTTTTTTTAAATATGAAAAAAATATATTTGTGTTCCTCAAAATGAGACCTTTCATTTGATATATTACATGATGCGTTTGAAAATTTTTTTATTTTTAAATTTTTATTTAATTCTATAATTTGCCCCCCAAAATTAACATTAATGGTTTTCCCTTAATTTTCCTGTAAAGTTCGGGCAACGCTCTATATTTCCTATTTTTTCAAAATTTTAGTCTGAGTAGTTTCGGAGATCAGGGTGGGGGAACGGTCGATTTTTTTAGTTTTCCCCCAGAAGTACCCCTAAAATCAAATTTTTTTCTTTTACGATATGTACTCCTGATCGGGTCACCAAACTATACATTGATACCAAATTTCAACCTCTTCCGTCCAGTAGTTTAGGAGAAAATGGCTGTGATGTGACAGAGGTAGAAATCCTGAGTGATATTATAAGGGTATCCGTAGGTATATTGTATATACGGAACCCTAAAAACACTCCAGCGCAATATTACTCGCCGTCTCACGGACATTTGAGAGGGTATGGCATGAAGGTCTTATTCTTAAACAACTTCACCTCCAAATCAGAACAGATATGACCAAGTTATTAGCAAATTTTATCAACAACAGATATTACAGAATTAAAGAAAATAAACACGTCAACTATGAGAGCACGTCTCCCCCAAGGTGCAGTACCACATAAACGCTACTAAATGCCGACAATTCTGCCATTATCGCCACTTCAGGTGCCAGGAACAAGGGACAATGTACCCCCAAAGAGCCGTTGATAACCTTAGTAGATGGATGGCACAATGGAAAACTAAGATCAGTCCCAGGAAAAGTCAGGCCCTCCATTTTACTTCCAAAACTTAGAAACCAAAAAGTCGGTTACGGATATCCAACAGGCAGTTAGAATGGCAGGAGACAACGACGTACATCGAAGTCATGGTCGATAAAAAACTAACCTGGAAAGCACACACAGTGTATTTAAGAAAAAAGAGAAGCATTTATACATCTATACCCATACTTTTAATTAGCAGCAAATTCTTAGCAGCAAATTCTGAGCAGCAAGTCAGAATAAACAATAACGAAAAAATATTTATATTTATTTGAAGCCAACTTTAAATAGCAATAAACATGAGATGCATGTGTTGAAGTAAACTAAAGTGGAGAAAAATTTGAGGGGTAAACTGGGTTGATATAGGGGAAAATACCACATAGACAAATAGCCACTTTTCCTGAGTTTTCTCTGAATAACACTTAATAAATACTCTCGCTCCCTTATGAATAGCTATTAATTTAATTTTAAAGGTATTCGAGAACATTTCAAGAAATTTCTAGACGATTCTATCGTTACAATAAAAATCTACATAGGAAAATAACCATATTTTCGGAGTTTTCTCTGAATAATCTATATATAAATAGGCTAAGACAAAACGATTAGGTACCATTTTCTCTTCTGTTTCTCAACCGATTTTCTTCATTTTTGTTTTGTTTAGTAGCTACTGACGACCTTCAGTGCAGAATGCTAATCTTAATTTATAATATTGGTTCATTCTTTAAATAAAATATAATTAAAATTCATTATTTACGTCAATAATGTCAATACCAAACAAATGAATGTGCCGCGTGCCCCCGCCAGACTCAAACCATTGAGTAATTATATATAGACAGATCAATGCTGTTATATACTTAGAGCATGTACTTCTGGAAGTGGCATGCAAGCGTTGTTATTGTTTAGTGGGTAAAGTAATCGTTGAATATCATAATTATACAGGGCGATTCCAGATATGTTAGAAATCATTTCTTTAATGGGTGGCACATAAGCAGTTGCATATTTAGGGTGTTTAAAATATAGAGTAGAGGGCAATTATAACTAATAAAATAATTATATAGGGAAGCCCAATAGCGGTTGAATTTACAGGGTTCTTGGAATAGAAAGTGCAGTAAAATTACAGTTATACAGGGTGGATAAAAAAATTTTATACATAGATGCATATACAGGGTGGCGGAAATGGAAATGCAACATTCCGTAACCCATAAGCAGTTGTATATATAGTTAAGATGAAATATAGGGTAAGAGAAATTATAGATATACAGGATGGTGATAAAAAATGTTAGAAAAGGAAATGATTTATAGAGTAGACCACGAAGAGTTCCATATATATAATGATTGAAATATAGGTCGGAATAGAATTATAGTTACAGAAGATAATTAAAAATTTCATAAACAAAAAGAGTAAATACGGCGACTCATAGGCAGTGGCATATACAGAATGGTTTACCGGGTGGTTCAAAAATGTTAAAAAATATTATGCATGGTCCATGAGCAGTTGCATATATAGGGTGGTGGAATTATATAATGAGATGGAATTATTATAATGAGGATTTTAATAAATTTTAGAGAACTGAGTGCAATTATAGCTATACAGGGGGGTTAGAAAAAATAAATTTGTAGGGTAGCCCATTAGCAGTTGAATTGTTGTCATTTTAAATTAAGAATTACGAATTTGAACACAAATAAAGTTCTATGAATTATATCTGAAAAAAACTTGAATTTCGTTACTTATTTGTAGAAGCGAGATGTAAGACCGACATCTAGAATTTTCGAGGAAACTATCACACAGAGGTTCCGAATCTGGATCCGTTCTGTGTAATTACTGTTCTCCCTAAAGTCCTAGGATAGAATGTCACGATAAAACTTTCATGTTACTTAACCTGCCAGATATTGACACAATTGGTCGAATTTCGACCACTGGGCGACAGCTAGTAATTATTAAATACTCTTACTCCCTTATAATTATATATATCAAATATATTAGATTTTAAAGGTATTCTAGAATAATCCAAGAAAATTCTAGACGATTCTATCGTTGCAATAAAAATCTACATAGGAAAATAACCATATTTCTGGAATTTTCTCTGAATAACAATTATTAAATAATCTCGCTCCCTTATAAATAGCTATCTATTTGATTTTAAAGGTATTCTAAAATATTCCAAGAAAATTATAGACGATTCTATGGTTGCAATAAAAATCTACATAGGAAAATATCCATATTTTCGAAGTTTTCTCTGAATAACAATTATTAAATAATCTCGCTCCTTTATATAATTTTCTGGGATTATTCTAGAATACCTTTAAAATCAAACTGATAGCTGTTTATAAGGGGGCAAGAATATTTAATAATTGTTATTCAGAGAAAACTCCGAAAATATTGTTATTTTTCCTAAGTAGATTTTTATTGCAACGATATAATCGTCTAGGATTTTCTTGGATTATTCTAGAATACCTTTAAAATCAAATTGATAGCTATTTATAAGGGAGCAAGAGTATTTAATAATTGTTATTCAGAGAAAACTCCGAAAATATGGATATTTTTCCTATGTAGATTTTTATTGCAACGATAGAATCGTCTAGGATTTTCTTGGATTATTATAGAATACCTTTAAAATCAAATAGATAGCTATTTATAAGGGAGCAAGAGTATTTAATAATTGGTATTCAGAGAAAACTCCGAAAATATGGTTATTTTCCTATGTAGATTTTTATTGCAACGATAGAATCGTCTAGAATGTTCTTGAAATGTTCTAGAATACTCACAGCTTTAGTTTACTTCAACACATGTGTTGAATAATGGCATGCATCTAATGTTTGTTGCTATTTAAAGTTGGCTTCAAATAAATATAAATATTTTTTCGTTATTGTTTATTCTGACATGCTGCTCAGAATTTGCTGCTAAGAATTTGCTGCTATTTCAGCTTCATATACTAAATATTAAAAAATGTTAGTGTGAATTTTCATATCACATAAACGTGTAAAAATGTAAAAAGCATTAGGTACTTATTGTTGTTGCCCATATAGAACGGATATTAAAAATGGTGAATTTTTTTACGTGATAGCATAAATTATGAGAAATAAGTACCTCCGTGATTCTTTTCAGCTACCTATGTGGGAGATAGCTTATCTACTATTAGTCGAATAATTCTACTTGTTAAAGAAATAAAAATATCGTAAAACTTAACTTAATAAAACTCGGAATATTGTCCATGAAGTGAGTTTAGATAAGAACTGAATTGTATAGCTCAGAAATTTGCTGTTTGATATTTAAATCTCTGGGAAGTTGTACTATGTAACAAAAACGAGAACACAAACAAACGACATTAAACACTGATTTAACCAAAAACAATAACAAAATTGTCTTAAAGAGTTTGGTTCTATTTATTTTTATTCTGCTTGATTATCTGGAATATGTTTTCGCAGCGTCGTCAGTCGTCATAAAATAGCAAGATGTCAAATTTAAAAAAATCGTCAAGGAAAAACATATACAAAATATAAAAAACACATAATTCATATAGAAATTTCTTGAGATAAATAAATAGTTTTATAAGAACGAAATAAAATCACTCTCTAGCTTATATTGCTACACATTTTAACTCAAAACAATTTGTGTAACAAATTATAGTTAATTTTCTAGAAAGGGGATTTTGTGACATATAATCTGAATTGAATTTTTCAGGTAGCCTTCAGACCGTACAGTTTGTAACACTTCATCTGAATGCCGGATAAAACTGATCACAATATTCGTTACTGTCATTTAAAATTGTGTAACAATGTCCGTTAAAAAATACGCAGTGGACATCAGGAAGCGATATTCTACGTACGTAAAACACCTGCTGAAATTTTCAATTCCATTGGCTGATATATTGTTAAATTTATCATCAGATTTGATCTCACATATGGCGCACATTATATTGCTCCCAATTTTCACCGGTAAAATACGATAAAATTGTGTTAAACTACTACAGAAATTATTGTTTTAATCTGTTTTTTGACAAAAAAATTTTGAAGTGTGTTAAATTTTTTGAGTTGTTGGAAGAAAAAAATCAGTAGAAGATTTCACAGAGATTTGTAAATGTAGAAATATTAAACATTAATAAAGAACAGGAAAGAAAATAGCATTGTAAGAAAATAGTATTGTACTAGGAAATTGAACAATTGAGTTATCGAGTTACCATCTATGTCAACACAAAAGCTAAACTGTAAATCTCAATTGCTGTTGATATCTTCTGTGCTATGTCTAGATTTCTGGTAAGAGCTTTAGTTCCTGTTTTCACATGGGTAGCTTTCCGATGTAGGTTATCCAAGTTCCTTTTTCACTGTATTTACCAGCAATCAGCTAAATTGTTTCTTGTTCCAATTTCTGATTAAACTCCAGATATAATTCTGAAAGCAGTACAAGTCTGCTTCCATTCCCTCTCAGAATAACTTCCAATATGGTCTTTTCTTTAGTCTGACAAACACATTGACTTTGCATACTCTCTTCGAGGTGTCATTCAGTCTTTCGCGTCTACAATGATTTTGTTCGTGAGTTCTACAGTGCTCGCACGCTGTGTACCACGTAAACGCGTTTTACGCGATCCGGGCGGTGCGTTGCGTCAAAGTGACAGCCACAAACTATCAAACTCATTTAAATAATTCATTTTGTCCTCGCTAGAAAATTAATTTATGCCATTGTAGCGAGTTTAATCCCCAGTAAGGACAAAATTAATTTAGAGACCGGACATTGAAGACCTCTAGGGAACGTCTAGGTCAAATTTTCTGTTTGGGAACAAAAGAGAACCTCTGAAAAGATTGGAAACTACCGTTCTCTTGAAATTATTGTAGAGACCAAACTTAGGGGAGATTTGGATTTCATAGTTATTTATGACCCCAAAAATCGAGATTTCGTAATAATTTTTCATAATTATCATAGAGCTAGAAATAGCGCTCTATTTTGCCGCATAATACTTCATGGATATTTTCGTGGGTTTTCGTGGGTGAACGTATTCATTTCCATTTAAAATGGCATTATTTGACTATGAACATCATCTTTAGGTTCAAATTTAAGGTTAGTTGAGGATTTCGCATTCGATCAATTTTATAAAGTCACAGATATGTTTTCAATGATTTCCATACTTTGTCCCAACCTGATTTGAACTTGTGTAGTTAGAGGTAATTCCTCACGTGCATATCTGAACTCAAAGTTTTACACTTTCAAGGATCTTTTGATTACCATAAAAAATTGACCTTGGATTGAAATTGAAAATCATTAGGGTCAAACTCAAGGGAACCCAATAATATTGTTCTATTCCCTAAATAGTTTTTCTATTCTTTCCAGAAATCTATAAAATAATATAATATTTTTAGAAGATTCGATTTCCAAAACGGAGGAGGTGTCAACGTTTTTTTTTTATATATGCTCAGTGATTATTCTAAAAGGGCTTTGGCAAATTTGATGATTTAAACGGCATTGTATTAAGGAATATTACAGAAAAGTACATTATAATTTTCTATAACGTGAATTTCAATAAATCTACACTGTTTTCTCTAAAACGGCTCAACCAATTTAAATCTTTTAAATTGTATTCTACAAAGAGATGTTCCAGCTTGATTCCGTATAATTATCTATAATGTAAAATATACAGTTTTTTCGAAAATCGTAAAAATATATGCAATAACACGGTAAACATCGATGTAAATATCAAATTTTCATCAATATCTAGTTAAATGTCAAGATATGTCATGGAAGTATATAGTACAGGGTGTTTGTAACGGTTTTCATTGCAGTCGAGTGAAATGGCACAAAATATTCCATTAGTGTATCGAAAAGAACAAGGTTTAGGTGAGCGATCTTTTCTATTAATATGGTATGTAGTAGTAGGTGTGTAAGTGCATCGAAATTCAAGTAGCTAGTAATATGCGCAGTTAAAATATTGGGAGAAGTAAAATTTTGTTAGAGAGGTGGGTTCAAAAAATCTTACAAATAAGTGTGACATTGGGTGGTACATAAGCAGTTCCATATATAGGATGGTTGAAATAGATTTAAAGTTATACAGGGTGGTTCAAATTTGTATTGGGTAAGTAGTTCCATATACAAGGTGGTTGAAATACGAGTGGATGAAAAATGTTTAAATAAGCATATACGAGTTATAGGGTGGAGAGTACAAAAAATGTTAGAAGCTGCTTGCATATACAGGATGATTGAAATATAAGGTAGAGTGGAATCATATTAATACAGGGTGGTTAACAAAATTTTATATAGCGCGGAACATAAGTAGTTGCTTAGACTGGGGCATATTGGGCGAAGTAAAATTATAGGTAAACAGGGTGATTTAAACAATGGAAAAATAGAAACAGTCAATTGGGTGGAGAGGATTAATACTTACACAGGGCGGTTGCAACATCCTGTAGAATTGAATTATAGTTGTATAAGGTGATTCAGAAAATGATCGACAAATAATTTGTATTGGGTGACCAATACACAGAAACATATACAGGGTGGTTGCAATATAGGGTGATTTAGAGTTACACTTATAAAAAGTGGGCCATATAATAAAACAAATAAAAAAGTTAAAAATATGTGGATAATATAAAAAATACAAATTAGAGGGCGAGGGAGAGATAAGAATACGTTAAAATAATCAATAGAATTGTACCTTAAATCAGATAAAGAAAAAATGTCAGAAATTAGTTATTGATTGCACACGGTTTCTAAACGGTTTTTATTTTAAGCCAGTTGAAGCCGGTTCTTTTTTAAATATATATTATTCTTTTTGTGTTGTTATTTATTTACTGAACCAAGGAATTTTTCTGGTAATTGTTTTGATTCGATATAAAAATTTCATAATTTCATCTAATGATCTGTTTTTCACCATACGTATTGAATGTTTAATTTTTTGAGAAATAACACCGCAAATCACCAGGGGTGGATCCAGACACGTGCATTCAGGAGGGCGATTTCATGCTTCAGAGGGGACGATCCTGTACTAAATCTACTTAAATAAAATTTTAAATCCAGATTTCTTAGGTTATACCAATCGTAGTCTTTCCGAGGTTTAAACCATAGAAATTATCTACTTCTAGTCTTTTGAAGTTAAGATTACCTCGTTTTAATATTAAATTTACTAACTTTGAGCATCTCGGTGGGAGTGATTGCCCCCATCCTCCCTTTTGGATCCTCCCATGCAAGTCAGGAAATTTCTGTATATTTACAAAGTTTCGGAGTCTAGGTCAGACTGCGTTATCAATGGCAGAGAAACTATGAAAAAGACACAATTCTAGTGTAAAATTAAAATGTTTGACAATTTCTATTATTTGACTCAAGACGTATAGTTCTAGAGATCATATAATAATAATTTCATTTCAAATTTGAAAAATTTCAGTATGGATTTCCTTTACCTTTTCTTGTGTTTAGTTATTGCTGTTTATATTTTATGGATAAACAGAAGTTCACTGTTAACTTCTTCATGTCTATCACATATAGGAAGAAATACATCATACAGAAAACGTTCACTTGTTGCACTGAGTTAATTAGAGTTTTTATCTTCTTCCTAAATGAATTACAGAGATTCAACTAATCAGTACGTTGACCGATGAAATATCTTATAGGAGTTGACAGAGATTTCAGAGATTTACGGTGTAAATTATAAGGTAAGAACATCAGTTTAATATAGTACGTACCAATGAATTCGCGCATAATAAACGCGTTTGTGCGATTGTTACCGCCAGATAAATACGGTCACAATCGGCGATTGTAGTAGGATTATTTTTTGATCTGCATCTATGTTATGGAATTGACAAAGTTGTGCTTTTCATTAAATCTGTTCCCGAAACAAGACTAATGATTATTGCATGTGCGACATGCTTTTTTTTCGTCTTTAACTGATAATAATCTTTACAACTAGCAATTTGAATTTGGTGTTGCATGCTTGTGATATTGGGAACCGAGAATTTTACAGATTGCAAAGGATAAGAGTGCACTGGGTTTTCTAAAAGTAAAACAGTTACAAATTTAACAAATTCTCTTTGTTTCCATATGTGTACAGTTATATGTGAAAAGTAGCCACTTGTATGATCTACTCAGTTTTTGGTCAAGATAACTTGTTTTGTTGAGATTTAGAATAAAATTTCACTAATTACTAATGTTAAAGTACACTTTGCTTTTAAGATGGTATATAAAAAAAATGAAGTGGTAATGGATCGCACGAAATGGGTGACCAATTAACAATACTGTTGCCAATAATATGACCCTAGAGCTATAAGACATCAGTCACAACGTTCAAGTTATTACATATCGCACAATCTAAATACTGGAAGAATACTCAGAAATTCGAACAAGCTAACTTTTGAAGAAATTTCGCTACAATAGAGTACTGGTTAATAAGGAAGTTTCAAAAAAATACTATAATAGATCAACGGATATGTAATAATAATGTAAAATTTTATAAGAACACTATATATCACTATAAATCTGAAGGAAAGCACCAAACCTTTTAGTACAAAACGAGGTATAAGTTGAGGAGATAATAACTAAATGTTTAAAAAAGTGTTAAAGCCTGATTTAAAAAAAATATAATAAGAGGGTTCCTGTCCGAGCTATTGCAATGATGGTACCAGCGAATAACGAAACATCTGAAATAGTCATATTAATGAACGCAACACAAAAGTCATTTGTTGTAGATCTAGTAGTTCCAAATAAACACTGAAGAAGTAAACAATTATACTCACTGACAAAGAAATTTTAAGACCCAGAGGGAGATGTTTAAGTTTAATATTATTTTGGTTAAACATAGATGAAATACTCGTAGGAGAGAGTAAATGATTAAAATTTCAATAAAAAATAGCAAGGAGTTTAATTTGTTTAATTGTAAACGTATAAATACTACCACAGTTTATAATTGTAAGACAAATATAATGTTGGCTATTCTGCCGTCATGAATGGTAAATGTACTCAAAACCAAAGTCTTGGATTTAATTATATCAAATAAAGTTGCAAAATAATTTCAATGTTTATTTAACTTTCATTTGTACAGATAATAGTTATAAAAGACAAAATATACTTGCGGTATATTTTTTCCTGTATGTTTTTTACTGCTTTTTGATACTAGAATAGCAATCTTACATATGGTTTTCCAGAAATTAAAATAAAATGTTATTAGATTTGCGATAATGGCCTTCAGTTATGAACGCCACACCTAAAATTTTATTATTTTCAATAGTGAGCTATGCAATAGAAACAATTCTTTATTTCCCTTAAAACATTTTCATTTGATTTCTTTAACAAATTGCATAAAACTGTAGAACATAAGGTTCTGGGTATATTTTTCATTACTGTGTACACACTTTGGGTATCACATTTTGTCTAAATGTAGAATCTCCATACTTAACTCGTGAGGATCTGTGCTCGTGAGGACCTAAAATCAAATTTGTTTGAGTTACTTACCTACAACTTTCCATCAACGCACTGTATATGCGAAAAACTTCACCATAAACACATTGGACCGTTGCGGTGAAAAAGTAACGTGAAAAATACTAGAAAAGAATGCTTAGGGTTTACATCTCGGATATACTCAGCCTCTATGTTTACTGTCAACGACCTAAATGTGGAACATTAGTTTAAGCTTCAAAGAGGACTTTACTTCAGCTGGTTATTTTATAACATTTCAGCCTATATTACCGACTTGAAAGGAAATAAACGTACAATTCGAAACAGTACCTTACGAATAAGATTAAGATAAAGAACAAAAATAGGGCGTTTTCTAATTTACGTATTAATATTGTCATTATTTATAGATAATACTAAATCTGGTCTTAGCCAGGCAAAAAATTAATATGCACTTTTCCAAACGTAGGACGTACATTAATGATTTTTTTTTCCATAGCAATAACTAACTGTACTTTGGAAAGTGTAAGATCAAAAGATTTTTTTCATAAAGTGAAGATATATTTGTTTTAAATAAAATCCTGTGTTTTATTGGATAGGGGCTCTAAGTAATAATTAGGATAGGGCCTGTTATTTGGCTAATATGTTCCTGCTCAAACTAGGCCAAATTGGAATTGACACTTGCGACTTTTAAAAAATATTAAAGTTAACGTACTTCAATCTGAACTGTCAGTGCTTCTGATGACTTACAAATATATTTGCAGCCTCTACATTGAGAAAAATGAAAGACATAACAAGATGACTATTATACGGAATCCAGCCCAACTACATCTCTAATCCTTTAATGAATCTCTTAAACATTCAAATGGAATCGCCGAGGGGGCCACGCGACACCCGAACTACATGTTAACGTCCAAGGGTGGCCATTCGGGGATATTAGAACCTTCGGTCGTCGATTTTGATAGCATTAAACGTACAGGTGTATGTGTCCGATGGTACAGGTGCATTTCAAGGACGCACCCCATATAATGTAATCGACTTGAAATTTTCATCTTGGTAGACTGGATTGTCTTTGAATGGTCGGGTCGGTTTGGCTACTATAACTCGTTTCGAAGGAAAGGGATGCTATTCTAATGGGTTTCGGATTATAACATTATTCAAGACGTTTAGGAATTAAGGGTAGATAGTACTTAGACATAGATAATATGCAGTACGTATATGTCATGAAGTTATAAAAGAACTGATTGTAGAAAAAATTATCTCAAAATGTTTAAATGATTATTTGGATATCATTCATCAGACCAATGCGGCTAGATACAAAGAATAAATAGAGGTACAAATCAAGTTAATAATCTTAATATAACCGGAAATGTCATTTTCTTTATTTTACTCTTTATACTAAGACGAATATTCCTTCTGCCTTGTCATACCCATTGTGTATAATAGTATCACTTGATACTAAAAGAAGAGACAAAAAGTTTCTTTTAAAAATAAAGTAAACTAAACCTTGTTATAAAATAATATTTCTTAGATCATGCTATTTTTAACTTCTTAGTTTTTGTTAGGTATTCAGGGTGTTTCTATAATAGGGTTCCAAACTTCTACTGTGTATAGAACTCGTTAAAATAATGCAATAATCCCTATTAACGTGTGCCCTAAAAAGCACCCTTAGGAAGTTATATAGCCTTAAAAGGACTCAACAAAACTGTTCTTTCTGTTATTGACAAAATGGTGGAAAATAAAATAGAAAAAAAAATTATGAGTCTTAAATAACTTTTCACGTTAAATGACATGTTTTATCCGTTTTTTGATGCAAATCATAAGCATCCTATTTAGGTTGTTGAAGGGGGTTTTTGGTCCGTAATTTTTTTATTTAAATTTTTTACCATTTTTCTCAGATTTACAAAATCTTAACAATTTTAAGTAAAAAATATTATCTTTGTCCGATTGTTAACATTTTATAAAGCTGTAGAGAAAATTGTGAAAAAAAATTGAAATAAAAAAATTACCGGCCGAAAACCCCCTTTACCAGGCTAAATAGGACGCTTATGATTTGCATGTCGTAAAATGGAGTAGCACATGTTATTTAAAGTAAAACGTTACGTGAGACCCATACATTTTTCCATTTATTTTGTCAATAACAGAGAAAAAAAAAGGGTTTTGTTTGAGCTCTTTTAAGGGTGCGTTTTAGGGCACATGTTAATAGGGATTTTTTGGCTTATTTTAATGAATTATATACAAAGCAGAAGTTTGGAACCCTATTTTAGAAACACCCTGTATAAAAGCTAAATATTTTAAAAGAGAACAGATATCATCTAGGCCGTTTTCCTGTGATTCCTGGGATATAAATCACACAACGGTAGTTAACTAAAATCCATCAAAGCAGTTATTATACTATCTTTTTCGATATTCATTTCGAGGTAAACTATTAAATTTAGCTATATGTACGAAATACCAATAATTATTCGAGATTTCAATCAGTTGAAGGGAGTGCAACTGACGAAGGTTCTCGACTAGAAACAACATATTCTCTTGCCCTCAAGGGATTGTAAAATCTTGAAAATATGTTATTATGTAAAAGCTTGTTTGTTTAACATATCCCTTTAGTTCAATTTATTTTTTACTGTTGTATCACGATAAATAAAAATTGGTTTAGAATATGTTTTACAGAGTTTCTTTGGGTACGTTTCGGCTGTATCACCTAACACATATGTATGCATTTCATTTTTATTTATAGTATTCGTGTTTTAAGTATTTGCGATTAAAAATTGTCATAAAACGCCGAAGAAAATTTAACTGACGTTATATGGATAATTTGTTTTTTTAAAGATTTGTCGATATTTTACATATTAAAAGAAAATACATCTGATGTTACTTAAATGCTCATTCTGAAGGTGACTGCTTCTGTATAGTTGATATCATTTTATTGATTGGTGATTGATTACAGTCTTTTGAAACTGGTATCATTTAACTAGAGGTTTAAATGTGGCCATGCAGTTAAGGAGATCTTATAAACATCTCTGAATTGAAGACTAAATATTGTTTTTGTTTAGTAGACACAGTCAGCAGATTGATCTTGCGCAAAATATCACATCTGCTTTACTATTTTAGTTGATTTGGAAATTTAGGAATTACAGTGAGGCAGAATTATAAGCTAAACTGCTGCCGTTCCTCTGAAACTCCGAAATTCCGTTATTCATTTCTCAATCAACCTTTAATTTTTATTAACAATTCTCACTAAGGCTTGTGCTAAGTGCTTGACGAAGTGCGTCATTCAATAGAGGTAAACCACTGTCTAGTATTTTAACCGATGAATTCTCAACAGCCGAGATCTTAAATGACTACTACCGAAGTCAGACCTTGATCGTTACCTCGTTACATTCCATATTTTCAAATCCTGGCAGCCTCTGATACATTTTAGTAGCCAAGCTTCATACACCCTTAACGGATGTGTCCGTTAACTATTATATACTTATTATACTACCCACTCAAGCAGTGCTGTGTTATAGTATCAAACTTTATTGTTACCCAACCAAAATCTCGATATATTGAAAGTTGAATACAATTTCTTTAAAACCATGATGATCTCCTTCACATTCTTTATTTCGAGTTTTGCAGCTAAATCATCCCACGACTCATCCTGATTTATCTATCACATAGTGATTCATTCTGTACGCTAACATGACGTTTTTCTTTGTATTATCAAAGAAGACTCAAATGTAAAAACACAGTTTTGCACCCTAACACCAAACCTTTATTTTAAACTAAACGCCGTTTCAACAACTCTAAGTTGTCATCTTCAAGGAATAAACCAAACTAAACGTTTCTTCAGTTTGGTTTGGTGTTAGGGTGCAAAACTGTGTTTTTACATTTGTGACACATCAAAGGTTCCACAGCTTTTCCACTAAAAGAAGACTCACCCAACAAGTTAATTTATACTAAAATACTTCGACATGTCCTCATTTCAAATCCCGAAATCCGAAATTTTAAAATTTTATGAAATATATTTTAATGTAATTTTCGCATACCTTATATCGCTGACTAGACAGCTGACAACAACAACCAACCAGACTGCTCCAAATGTCTTTGCAATATTGGAGAGGAAAGAATTTATACCATTGCATGCCTACCACGACTACTGACTGCGCTAATTCATCTAGCAGACTTCGTTTTCTCAAATTTAGGATTTCGAACAGCTATAAGTAAATAGATGAGATTTTGGTCTCCTACGCGTTATCGAGTGTAGAGCAAAGGAGGACAAACTTATATGGGAACAAAACTGAAAAAGTGTCAAGCGGACGCTTTCAAATAAGAAGTTCAAGAAATAGAAATGGCCAGAATGGCGCAAGAGTGAAGACAGGATATCTAATAAAGTTAGCAATTGTCAACGGATTGAAATGCACAAATCCTACATTTAGAAGGGAAGTGGCTGAAAAAGTGAGAATGATTTAATTATTCGTAAATATAACCTAGAAAATCTGTTATGTGTGCTTTTCTTTGTAAATGGTTGTCTCAGTTTTTTTGCAATCTCTGCCAGTGATATGAGCTTACAGTGTGTTAACTGTGATATAAATTAATATGTGTGTGCCTCAGTTTTGACTTTTAATAAAACTCAGTAACTCTATAGTCTATAGTTTATTTGTAATATATTTATTAAATAACAAATAAATGTTGGTGAATTAGATGTAAGTAAAAATTATCTATTTTTACATTCTTGTGTTCGTATTGCACATTTATTTTGAAAAGTGTCCCTTAACAAAGTTTGTGTTTCTACCTCCTTGTTCACCACTCTCTGGAAAAAAAGGTAATTAACAATTCTTTTTATCTTCGAATAAACTGCTCTAATTAAATTATCTGTTCTGGTTATCATTATAGAAAAAATTTCACTTGCATTTTATATTAGAATAGTTTCTTTTACAAGGATTTATTTTCACACACTGGTTTTCCATATATTTTGTCTATTATAGTTGGACAAAAAGCTCTATTAACTACAATCAAATGTCTATTCTTGGCATGTCTGCTGTATTTGGTACGCCTGGTGAATGCCCCTGGGAAAATATCTTCAGAAGTTTGTTGAAGTTCTCGAGTTGGTGGACAATGCCATAATGAGCTTAGTAATTATCTAGTAACGGGTTCTTCAGAGTTTAATTTATGTAGGATATTTATACTCTCTTCAAGGTGTCATTCCTTTGTACGCAAGACAATATATATTATATATAATATATATTGTTTCTGGTCAGGGAACCTTCATCAGTTGCGCTTCCCACAATTGAATGTCCTCTCGAACACTTCTTTATGTATTTGATCCATTTCTTTAAATTTGAAGACGCGAGATGTAAGACCGACATCTAGGATTTTCGAGAGAATTAGCACACAGAGTTTCCAAATCTGGAGCCGTTCCGGATTTATCTTGACTCCTAAAAAAATGTGCAAATAAAATTTTGCTTTCTATGTCCAAGATATTTCATTGTCTTAACACCTTATTAATGTTAAATACAAATCAGGTTGTTTATCTGTGATGGATAAATTTGCATTTTTTGGATGTGAATTCTTCAGATTATCTTAATTTTATTCAGGTAGAAAACTCATTTCTCTACGTACAAATTACCTGGTCGTCCCAGTGGCTCCCCCAAATTGAAACCATTTTTTGGGCACTTTTTCTTACATAGAGTGTGTCCTCCTTTACTCAACCCTCCGTATTACGCGTATGGCTTATCTAGTAAGGTGACAGGTTAAAATATATTTTCCTAAATGTAACAAAATTCTATTTCAATATTTAAAATCATTTTAAATTTTTGGGTTACTAAATGTTCGAGTATGTAATCGATTATTTTTTCACATCGGCTTTTACCAAATAGTGTTATGAAGACAACTTATTCGTAAGAACTAAGAAGTTGAAGTCAAATTGTGGTAACAAGAATATTGTATAAGTTTATAAGTTAATTGGTGTGATATAGAAAAAAATGTGAATTTACCTTAATATTTTATAGCGAAATGAATCTCAATATCTGGGAGTTTCCCTGTGATTCCCAGGATAGAAACCACTCGAAAGAATTCGTAGTTTAAGTAAAACCTATTAAAGAAATTATGATACTACCTTCTCAAGAATTTTCAGTCCATTGAACGAGACAATACACTGTTTCTCGTCTTCTGAACTGTAATATTTTGCTCTTTCTTAATAGTAATATTTCCCTCCTAACTGCTTCAATATTCCATAATTTCAATAAACTCACTTAATAGCTCTGTAATTGCATCCATCTATTTCTTTGTATTATTTTTAGGCATTTAGCATTTAGTTCTACTTTGTGTTCTGAAAAAAACAGTAACCTGGTGAAACAATTGTCAATAGCAAATAAATATAAGTGAAAATTACCTAGGTGTGTTTATTTTAATCTATATATAAATAGGCAAAGACAAAACGATTAGGTACCATTTTCTCCTCTGTTTCTCAACCGATTTTCTTCATTTTTGTTTTGTTTAGTAGCTACTGACGACCTTCAGTGCAGAATGCTAATCTTAATTTATAATATTGGTTCATTCATTAAATAAAATATAATAAAAATTCATTATTTACGTCAATAATGTCAATGCCAAACAAATGAATGTGCCGCGTGCCGCCGCCGCCAGACTCAAACCATTGAGTAATTATATATAGACAGACCAATGCTGTTATATACTTAGAGCATGTACTTCTGGAAGTGGCATGCAAGCGTTGTTATTGTTTAGTGGGTAAAGTAATCGTTGAATATCATAGTTATACAGGGCGATTCCAGATATGTTAGAAATCATTTTTTTAATGGGTGGCACATAAGCAGTTGCATATTTAGGGTGTTTAAAATATAGAGTAGAGTGCAATTATAACTAATAAAATAATAATATAGGGAAGCCCATTAGCGGTTGAATTTACAGGGGTCCTGGAATAGAATATGCAATAAAAATACAGTTATACAGGGTGGTGCAAAAATGTTATACATAGATGCATATACAGGGTGGCGGAAATGGAAATGCGACATTTCGTAACCCATAAGCAGTTGTATATATAGTTAAGATGAAATATAGGGTAAGAGGAATTATAGATATACAGGATGGTGATAAAAAATGTTAGAAAAGGAAATGATTTATAGAGTAGACCACGAAGAGTTCCATATATATAATGATTGAAATATAGGTCGGAGTAGAATTATAGTTACAGAAGATAATTAAAAATTTCATAAACAAAACGAGTAAATATGGTGGGTTATGACCCACTGCCTATGGGCAGTGGCATATACAGAATGGTTTACCCGGTGGTTGAAAAATGTTAAAAAATATTATGCGTGGCCCATAAGCAGTTGCATATACAGGGTGGTGGAAATATATAATGAGATGGAATTATTATAATGAGGATTTTAATAAATGTTAGAGAATTGAGTGCAATTATAGCTATACAGGGGTGTTAGAAAAAATAAATTTGTAGGGTAGCCCATTAGCAGTTGAACTGTTGTCATAATAAATTAAGAATTAGGAATTTGAACACAAATAAAGTTCTAGGAATTATATCTGAAAAAAACTTGAATTTCGTTACTTATTTGTAGAAGCGAGATGTAAGACCGACATCTAGGATTTTCGAGGAAACTATCACACAGAGGTTCCGAATCTGGATCCGTTCTGTGTAAGTGCTGTTCTCCCTAAAGTCCTAGGATAGAATGTCACGATAAAATTTTCATGTTACTTAACCTGCCAGAGATATTGACAAAATTGGTCGAATTTCGACCACTGGGCGACAGCTAGTATTAATAGGTTTTTTCCAAAAATAAAATGGAAACTATGTTTTCTTCATTTATTACTTGAAAAAATACTACTAGATTACTGTACTACCTAAATACAACTACCAACTGGAAATTAATTTTTATTTATAAAACAACAAAACAAATACAAGTCAATATGTAAACTAAAAATAGAAAATATGACAATGTATGGTAGACAGATGATAAATATATGAAATAAATAAGCTATGAAAATGAAACACGACAACATATATTAACAGTTATTTTATATTATGACATCCCTCTGTTGTAAGATTTTAAATGTAAGACATGTTATAAAATTAAAGACAAAAATTAACATGCCGTGATGAACAAAATTTAAGAAAAAGTTTTCATTAAATTAATTGTTGACCTTTTACTAGTGAGTTTTACTTATCTGACCCTATTTTCTATTATGTAAATGCTATAAATAGTTGTATATTTTGTTTAAATAGTACTTTAGTTAACTGGTTATTTGCTCATCCTGCTTGATATCTAGATATAAACAGGCAAAGACAAAATGATTAGGTACAATTTTCTCCTCTGTCTCTCAACATATTTTTTCAATTTTGTTTTGTTTAGTAGCTACTGCAGGACCTTCAGTGCAGAATGCTAATATTAATTTATAGTTTCATTCATTAAATAAAATATAATAAAAATTCATTATTTACGTCCATACTGTCAACGTCAAACAACTAACAGTGCCGACTATTTGATCTTTGGTGCCGCCGCGGCCAGACGGTCAAAACTCAAAACATTGAGTAATTATATATGAACGCTCGGAGCGATCGTTAGATATATTCTTAGAGCATGTACTTCTGGAAGTGACATGTAAGCGTTGTTATTGTTTAGTGGTAAAATAGTCAATGTAGTAGATCAGTATTGATTTTTCGGACGCGTTGCAGTAACTTTCATATTAAATATTCTGTTTTTAATGTGTATTTAATTATTTGGTTAATATATTATTATCACAACCTTCCCGAAGGTGTTGTATAAAAAATTGTCAGACACCGGACAATAGAGAATGTATAAAATATTTAAGTTCTCTTACGGTTGTTGGTCCTCTCTTTTCCTTAATATTCCTGAACTTGATTGAAACCGCAAATGACGAAAACTTTTAGGCTGCAAAGAACAATCTTCCAATTATTATATGGAATATTTTACCAGGAGCGGTTCTAGCCCAATATTTCGAATACCGATATTTCATTACATCTTTATTTTACTTTTTATTTCAATAGATTTGTCAATATGAGTAAGAAGAACCTTCATCAGTTGCGCTTCCCTCAACTTATTGAAATCTAAAATAATTAGTTATGTATTTAGTACATATAACTGAATTTAATATTTTGTCGCGAAATGAATTTCGATATCTGAGAGTTTCAGGAAAAACTAGCCCACAGTGACTCCTAAACTGATGAAGGTTCACAACTAGAAAAAATGTACTGTCTTGTGTTCAATGGATTGAAAAATGTCTGTAAATTCAAGCAATCACCTAAAACTTATCTAAAATACACTAAAATGGAAAAGAAAAAAAATCTTAAGGACATAATAACTATTTCACAGAAAATTAAAGTAAACAGCGACAAAACCGTTATGTGTAAATTTTAAAATTTACAATAACAACTCATACGGAACAACTTAATGTATGTTCTTAATAAAGTTTTTAGTGCCTAAATGAATAATAATGAAAAGCGTTACGAAAGCTGTGTGCTTAAATGACATGCCGAAAATTAGTTTTAGAACATGCAATTTTTGTGCAGCAAATCGAGGAACCGTTATTTGTTTAATATAATTTTTTAAAGTACGGTATCCACATAAAAGTTTGAGCAAATATAACTGTCACGAGGCAGATGATATAATACCCTTTTTTGCGTCATCAAGTGTGGAGAACTCGCTGTAATTGAACCTGCAATATTTAATTGCCATAACACAATGACTTTTCTTTAGTAAAAATGAATATATGAGTTGACTGGCACGAGATGTAATGTTTGACATATATTGTCTTGCCTACGAAAGAATGACATCTCGAGGATAGTATAGGAGTTGTTGATTAATATTGAAAACAGGGCATCATATATATAATTTTAGGTAATCGGGTTACTAAGAGGGTAAGTAACAATAATTCTGTGACCTTTTTCTTATAGAAGAGATACGTAATTTTAGGGTATCCTTATAATATCACTCATGATTTCTCAGTCTTTCACATTAAATTTCTCAGAAACTTCCCACCGGAAAAGGCTGAAATTTGGTATCATTGTATGGTTTGGTGACACGATCAGGAGTAGATATCTTAAATGAAGAAAAATTGATTTTAAAGGTACTTCTGGAAGGAAAAATCAAAAAATCTACCTTATCTCCGAAACTGCTAAGCCTACAATTTTGAAAAAATAGGGAATATGGAAGATTGCCCGAACTTTAATGGAAAACTAAGTAGAAACCGTTTATTTAATTTTTGGGGGGCAAATTATATAATTTTAGAAATTAAAAAAATTTCAAACGCACCTTATTTACCTATATATCGAATAAAAGGACTCATTCTAAAGAACACAAGTATATTTTTTGATATTTTAAAAATAATTAGTTTAAAAGATATTAACAAAAATATACAAAACTTTACACATCCCCCCTTATCCCCGAAATTATAGGACGTAAAATTTTCTCGAATTCAATTTATTCCACATGGTCTGTCTGATGTTGGGCATTAAGAATTTGAGAATCACCCCTTTGCATTCACAACCGGACGGAATGGCCAAGAGATGCAACATGATCTTAGAACAACGTCTATCCATGTTGGTTAGAACTAACAAGCGTACGGGACTAATTCCTGTCAGAGGACTGTTTGGAAGGGAGCTGACACTATCGTTTGATTTGGTCTCTGGCTCAACAGAAGAACCAACGAATTTAATTATCAAGTCAAATAAAGCATGCTGGCTATACACGGACTAGCCCGGACTCAGTTGACTATCAATGATCGTGTGAAAACAAAGTTTCGTAGTGTTCCAGCAGGGAGATAAGGTTTGGTTATAAAACCCCTAGCGGAGCAAAGGTAAGTATCCAAAGCTTACACCAGCTTGTGATTGTTCATATGCACTGGTCAAATGAATAAACGATGTTGTCTATCGCAGTTTCGTAAAGTTTAAATTTACGCTACTAAAAAAGGAATCCGTCTCGATTTTAATTATCTATAATAAAAACTGTTTTTCGGAATAAACAAATTGGTGATAAAAATATTTCCCAGAACATACGATTGACCATAAAATAAGTACAGAAAATTCCAATCCATTTCGAGAAACAGATGATAACCCTTATCAAGACAGGAGTACTATGGGAATGAGCGCAAATGCATCACATATTTGTAGGCTGACATATAGAAGCAGTTCAGTGCTGAATCATAGGAGAAAGGAGAGCCACGATGGTGCGGGAGTTCGTCGATCGATTTTTAGGGTAAATAATTTTTAAATGATATTTGGTGCAAAAATAAAGATTAATATCTGGAGTAAATTGGTTGTTTTAGGACCCAAAGAAAATTCGTTACAATATTGTATTAGACAACGACTTTTCCAGAGACATGGAAAACATCTACTATTATAACTGTGCCAAAAGTAAACCATACTATTCTATGTGAACAATTTAGACCCATTAATACTATGCCTCCATATGAAAAAATATTAGAGTTAGCAGTAATAGAGCAATTTTTAAAATTCTGTGATACAAATAATGTTTTAATACCAAATCAGTCGGGTTTCAGAAAGGGATACTCTTGTGAATCTGTGATAGTGAATGTATGTGATATATGGGTTAAAGCAATAGATAAGAAACAGTATGTTATTGCTGTATTTTTGGATTTTAAAAGAGCATTTAAACTATAAATAGAGATCTGTTAATTCAAAAATTGTTAAAAATAGGGTTGGGTCATAAACTTATAGATTGGTTTAAGTCTTATTTGCAAAATAGAACACAAAAAGTAAATATTAATAACATAGTATCATCACCCATGATTAACAGTAATGGTGTACCAGAAGGTACTGTACTTGACCAATTACTGTTTATATTGTATATTAATGAAATTATTAAATGCATTACAAATTGTAAAATAATATACTTATTTTACAATTTGCAGACGACACAATGCTTTACATTTGTGGTGAGGACATTAATTATATGTTTGAATGTATCAATAATGACTTAAAAAATATGTATATGTGGCTCTGTGATAACAAATTATCTATAAATATACAAAAAACCAAATTTATAATATTTGGAACAAAACATATGCTACAAAATGTGGAAGATATTGCAGTTAATGTTTGTGTTAATAATGTTTATCTTGAAAAAGTTGATAATATTAAATATTTGGGTGTGATTCTTGATAAAAATCTACATTTTAAAAAGCATTTTAACTATATCATGTCCAAAATGTCCAGGAAAACTTTTTTTCTATGTAAAAATAGCAAATCTCTAAGTTTATATGTTACAATACTTTTATTCAATGCACTGATTGTACCTTATTTAGAATATTGTACCACTATATTATTAAACTTAAATCAAAATGAATATCAGCAATTACAGAAGATACAAAACAGATGTATGCGTATTATACTGAAATGTAACAGATACACACCAATAAATACTATGTTAAATGTTTTAAATATAATGTCTGTTAAGCAGAAAGTAGTTTAGTAGTAGTACCAGGTTACCTATATGAAAAAATTAAATACGTTAATAGCATACACGGATATGAAACAAGGAACAAAGATAATTTTTATATCGAAAATCATTCTAGAGCGTCAACTTCTAACAGTTTGTTTTTCAAAGGTTTGTTGTATTTTAATGGATTACCCACGGAGATAAAGAGCTGTGAAAATATAAATTTTTTCAAAAAACTGTGTATTGAATATGTTAAGAAAAATGTTTAGATAATTGAATTACATAATGAGTGGGGACGATTGTGTAGTGATATTATTAACTATGCCAAATGACATTCGGTATTATAATTTATGTAACTTAATATAATATAAGGCAATATAATGAAATGTAATAATGTAAATATAATATAGTTTAAATATAATGTAATGTAGAAAAATGTAATGTAATGTATAAAATAGCATTTGCTAAATAAAAACTACTACTACTAGTACTATTAACCGAAGATTGAAAAAATGCTGCAATTTTTATTAAAAGAAAATTACACTGATTTCAAAAACTCATATCATTGACTGTCAAGTAAGGCTTCAAATATACTACTATTGCCGAACTGCCTAAATTGCTTATATTATGTATTAAGTGAACCCCTTTTATTTAGAAACAAATGATTTATGCAATTTGTAGTGGGGAGGCCGTAAGGCGATAGAAACCCAAGTTGTTCCCGGAACTATATGGAGAAGCATATCACCTTTGGCTATACGCTTATCAATTCTTGTATGCATTATTGAATGAAAATTACCAGTCTGAAGCGACCTACGCAAATGCATTATTGAATATTGAGAACTTCTGGTAACGTTTGACGTCTATTGATTTACAACGCGGTCAGTTTATTATCTGGTAAATCACAGCGTTACTTTTTTTACTGGTCGCACATGCCCTGTTATTAAACATCTTTGAGATATTTTAATATTTCATCCTTCGGGTGTTATTCCAATGTGTGTCAGAGGTGTTGAAGTGCGAACCAAACACTGTAATTAGACGACGATAGTTTAACGTTCTTAACACCGACGGGTAGTAAAATAGGTGGTGAAATAATTTGGGGGGATACGAGATACATGGCGTCTTAGAAGTTCGAAACAACGTACTGTATTGTAGGGTTGCCCAAAGGGGCAATTTCAAGAAAATTTGTGTAGATGTTAAGGTGGGAGTGTCTTTTAATATCGTCGGTATGTCCTACACATGCATTATTTGTCTCAAAGTAGTTGTGCACCACAGTTATTGTAAAGATCTTACAAGTACCTAATATATCCATATATAGTATGAGGCAACATACTAATTAATTTTAACAAAATAGGGCACTTATAACTTTTTCCACTTTGATTAAGGTATCTCCAAAACATGCATTCTGAACGCAGCAACCGCTTCTTCAGGTGTCGAAAAACGTTGACCTCTCAGTTTGTTTTTTACGTACGGGAATAAATAGAAGTCCTTTGGTGACAAGTCAGGATGTTTTGAGTGGTCAAAAATGCAGTTGTTTGAGCCGAGGTGTGAGAGCTCGCATTGTCGTGGTGAAGAGTGATCCGTGTTCGGCGGTTGGTTTTCGTCATTTATTGGAAGACAACTGGCAAACAAATGGTTGTGTACAACTTAGAATTGACTGTTCTGCGTTATTCTAGTGGTACGGTTGCAACATGTCCAGTTTTTCCGAAAAACAGGCGATCATTTGCTTGGAAGTGCTTCGAGGAAGAACAACTTTTGTTGGATTTGGCTCATATTGAAACACCCATACAGTCGACTGCTGTTTACTGTCGGGCTCATACGCGTAAATCCACGATTCATCAGCTGTCACTATGTCATAAACGTGTTTTGAAGCACCGCGATCGTATTTTTTGAGCTTTTCTTTCGACCAATCGATACGAGCCTTTTTTTGAACGATTGACAAATTGTTCCAACGCGAACAAATTTTTTTGACATTCAAATATTTATGCAATATTGAATGTATGCTGGTCCCACTAATGTGTAAGGTTGACTCAATCTCACGATATGTCACATGACGATCTTGCAATATCAGTTCGCGCACAGAATCAATGGTTTCCGGAACAACAACTGTTTTTGGACGACCTTCACGAAATTCGTCTTGGAGTGAACTACGACCTCGATTGAATTCACCATACCATCGATAAACAGTGGTTCTTGATGGAGTTTCATCGCCAAAAATTAAATTAAGTTCATCCATGCACTCTTACTGACTTAATCCACGTCGAAAGTTGTAAAAAATAATCGCACGAAAATGTTCACGATTTAATTCCATTTTTTGGCCGAGATGAATCCTTTAAGTTACTGTAAACAACACATAGCCCTCGTATGTCAAAACGTTCTGAGTACGTATAACCTCAAAAATGTCAAACTTTACGATAGAGCTATCAGTTGTCAGATTGCAACACTAGGGTTGTCCAATCCCGAAATATAAAAGGCAGCCCTCGTATGTCATGATCGTTGGTCCGCAAAAACTTAGTAGATTAATAACTATGGTAATAATTTAAATATAATTTTCAAATTTGGTAAAAGATAACCGTCTCTACAAACATATCCTCTTGAATTATTAAGAAGAAATGTTTTGTAGTATTGACGTTTTTGATTAGCCAGCTCAATTCTAAATTAAGAATATCCCGCTGTACTTGTCTGAGACAATTTTTGACTCAAATAATTGAAATTGAGTCAATTGTTAGTAGAGAAGAGTTATGTTTTAGTAAAATAATCTAACTGGTTATCATTGATTATTAGTTCTTTCGCTTTAAAGTCATATGTGAAATTAAAATATGTGATATATGTCCATGACAGGGATTTTTAGTGTTACATAGACTGTCGTTAATGTAACAATTTTTAACCTTTGGGAATTAAAATCACTTTTGTATGTCATTCATTTTTATCTATTTACCACTCGAACCAACTTTGTTGATTTCATTAGAGAATCGGTGTTTGGTGTGGCTACCCGAGTAGCCGTTCATTATACCATCTTGAAGGATGGCTTTACGGTAAATTAATCAAAACGGATATGGAACAGGGACAATGGTGACAAGACTGAATTTGGAATTGCTCTGAGGGAGGGAAAATTTTAGGCGGTTGTTTTACATGGATAAGTTAGTCAGCCTTGTACCGGTAAATGTCCAGATAGAGAAAAGATGTTCTGAAAATATGCATTTAATTTATTAATTTCTGATGTTTTTTTTGGTTGACTCTTGTCGTACATAGAGTCATGATTATGTTGATTACGGTGAATTTTACGTTGAAGACCTTTGAGTGAACATGTGAGTCTGAACCTTATAAAGTGATTTGTTGAAAACAGTTAAACTTTTCTTAGGTGTCAATTGTGGGGTTCCATTCCAACGTTATACTTCTATTCAGTATTAAGGAATCTAAGGTTGCCTTTTTTGAGTACGTCCTAGTGTTGTACGTCCTTTTACGTTTCCGTTTTGAGTGTGCTCATTCTGATGGTGCCTTAGTTTTTGTATCATCTAAAGTACAGGTGAGTTTTTGAGATACATTAAGGCTTTGAAGTCAAGTTGTAGTTCAAGTTGAACTTTTCTCTGACCAGGGCATAAAAATAATCCATATCAGATTTATCAGTTAAAATATATGTCCATTAATTTATCTAATTTGAACTGAAGAATGTAGACATTTCCTCCCACAGATCAAGTATGATACATTGAATTAACCAATATTTTAAGTGTTTAGCGTGTGTTATGTAGAAAATATATGCTAAAGCAATCGAAATAAAAACATCCCCTAGAGTGGATACTCCTTTATTAATGAAACAACATTGCAGCGACTTTTGTGACAAATAGTTCTTGTACAATTGTATTTGCAAATACAATGGTATTTGCGAATTCTTATGAAGCCAGTTTGGCGAGACTTATGTCAAATTTAAAGAAATAAAAAGTGAAAATTTAAACAATTTTTTTTTGTTTTTAAGTACTCTTAAAAATGAATTTTCATCAAGCGAAGACTAAAACAATCATCAATTTGAAAGAACTTAGTTATGGTGTTGCCGAATGAGAGTTATTGTCGGTTAACAGTACAGATATTGTGATGAAGCTAAATCGTACAGTTTAGAGTCTTTTGAGCGCAAGAGTATCGTTCCTAAGATGGAACTCTCATCAATTGCGATGCCAAGAAAAAAAATCTCTAAAAATTATTTATGTATTTCAAACCTGTGATTGATATGATTGAATATTTACATGCAGATTGAATAGATATATGTAGTCTTACGGAGAGAAGCGACAAGAGAGTCCTAAGTGACATAATTGCAAAACAAACTGGTCACTTAAATTACATATAGGATAAGAATAAATAGCAAGCATTTCAAATTAATGATGATTTACAAATGTTCTAAATTACTAAGCAAAAATAATAAACCTTATTATAAAATAAATTAGTGAGAAAATTTTAGAAGACAGAAACTGAACCTGTAGTTATTTATATTTGGATAACGCTGGAGGTGATTCAAATTAAGTGATATAATTTTCCGACAATTTTTAAAAATTATTTTTTATTCCTCAGCAACATTTTCGCATTGTTTGTAAAATTTGTTAATGTAGATTCACAAAGTTCAGGCATTAACTAAAATCGAAATATTATCTTAAATATTTTTTCAAGCATTTACTAGATACCAGATTAGACCAGATAATTCACTTTTATTTCACTTCAAAATACAGATGTTTATTGAAATCATATTCTTTTCGCATTTATTTTAGCAAAATAAAACGACAAATGTAAATTTTCTCAATTACTTAAAATTATTAACTGATTTTTAGAATTATATAAACAAGTCGAGTTGACTACTGCCCTTAGTTTTATGTGTTAAAATTTCCAATCTCGAAATGAAAGCAAAAGTCCGCGATCAACATCGTTTCATTTTTGCATCTGCTTAACGCCGTTCACCCTTTCTCTACCTGCAGAAGCAAAAACATCTGTATTTTGCTAGAAAATATTGTATTTCTTTCAGTTTCATTATAAAATCTACCAATTTCACTGAAATACATCTGTCTCTTGAGGACCGCATGTAGGAACCCTTTTGGTGATAACAGTTAAGCTGGCAGCCGTACGTGGGTGTATGTGTATAGATAACAATTCCAAGCATTGTTAAAATTACCCGAATATGTTTGATTTGGATTTTTGTGTAACGTCTTCAATCACACATTCTACACAAACTCTTCAGGTGTTAATTTCGTATACAAATAACACACATTTTTACATATATTTTTAGTAGGTTCATGAACAAAATCAATGAGGACGCGTGGGTTGGAACAAATTCATTTAAAATTCAGGTGATGTTTTTTTTGGACAAACGCGCAAATACGTCGGTTTTTTTTGGAACTATCAACTTCATTTTTTCAAATGGAAATATTTGTTTTTTATTTAATTTTTAAATTCTGCAAAGTATTTTTCGTGTCTTATACCGAAAATTAACAGTTATTAAGAAAATACATTTATTTCAAAATTGAAGAAAAAAAAATCATCAACATATCAAATTAAATGCTCAAATTGTTGACCATTAACTTCCTGATAATACCAAAGACGGTTTTCAAATTCTCGTAACTTATTTAGCGCCTGTGGCAGCATTCGTTGTATTTCGGCCCTAATTTTATTCTTTAATTCCTCGATATTTTCCGGCTTATTGAAATAGACTTTCGATTTCACGTAACCCCAAATATAAAAATCTAACGGGGGCTGGTCATTCGATATTACCTCTCCTTCGGTTCCATTTATTTGGGAAAATATTGTCAAGATAATCAGCTCCAGCATTAAAAATGGGTTTCCATTCATGCGACTAAAATACCGCCAACAAGAATAAAACACAGACTTAACTAAATAGGTGCAAACCAATAAACACCTTATTTTTACTGTTGTTTTCTTAACTTTCGAAAGAAGTTTAATTTTTAATAACTGTTAATTTTCGGTATAGGACATTGTACATGAAAAATACTTAGAATTCAATGCACAATTCAAAAATAAAATATAAAACAAATGTTTTCATTTGAAAAATGAAGTTGATGGTCAGAATTTATTTCTGGCCCACACTGTAAAAATGAGTTTATCATCACAAAAACCGCAGTCCAAAAAAAACCGACGTGTCCGAGCGTTTTTCCAAAAAACCAACACCTGAATTTTATTTGAAGACGCGAGATGTAAGACCGACATCTAGGATTTTCAAGAAAATCAATACACAGAGGTCCGAATCTGGAGCCGTTCCGTGTAATTACTGTTCTCCCTTAACTCCTAGGACAGAATGTCACGATAAAATTTCTCAGGTTACTTCACCTGTCCTAAGAGTTAAGGGAGAACAGCAATTACACGGAACGGCTCCAGATTCGAAACCTCTGTGTACTGATTCTCTTGAAAATCCTAGATGTCGGTCTTACATCTCGCGTCTTCAAATTTAATGAAATGCATCAAATGCGTAAAGAAGTGTTCGAGAGGACATTAAATTGTGGGAAGCGCAACTGATGAAGGTTCCCGACCAGAAACAATATATATAATATATATTGTCTTGCGTACAAAGGAATGACACCTCGAAGAGAGTACCTGAATTTTAAATGAATTTGTTCCAACCCACGCGCCCTCACTGTATAAAACTATTAGTATTACTGGAAAGAGACTCTTTTAGCACTTCTCTTTCGAAATTTAATGGATACAGTGAAACAATTTATTGTACATCCGTTAAATAGTATAATTTTTTTTTAGAAATATGTATTCACTTAACTAGGACCCAGAACCAAGACCAATTTGTATTCAGGATGGTCAGAGCATGCTAGTTATAACTAAACAATTGGGGGCAAAATACTGCTTGTATAAAATATTTGGAAATTAAGAATAGGAGTTAGAAGAGTAGTGTTGTACATGAAGGGATGTTAGTGACATTAGTGAAATGTGATGTATTTAGGATAACAATTTCTTAGAATCTATAATCGTCTAATAGATTTCAGGACAAAAAAGTGCATTTGAAAATGATGGCACTGCTATGAACTGAAGAGTTATTATCAAATATCTGGTTAATTTTTGGACAGGTGACTGAACCGGCAATTATTCTATGAGGAATGTCCGGCTTTAGTGTCATGAGCAATCAATAAATTCGCATAGCTTGAAATGGGCTAGACCAGTTTGCTAAGTTTCTGTAATTGTCCAAAAAGGATATTTATGAGAAGAAAAAAAAATGGCCGGAAAATTGGACAATTTGGGAAAAAAGGTATAAATATATGTAAATCATAGATAAATGTAATAGATTGCAGTCAAAAGCCTATACATACTTGAAATGAAGCAAAATCATTTTATTTTTATGTTTGTTTGGGCAATAACACCACAATAGAAATAAAACGACGTATATTGCAGGAATACCAAACGTTTCAAAGTCTATTCTGACTTCGTTGTCAATGGCTATATATTTATTGATGTAGATTGCAAAATGAAAATTTGATTTTTTTTATTCGATATAAGGTAATCTTTTAATTTAACATGTCTAAAATATTAGCAGTCATTCAAAAATTGTTAAATATTCTTTTAACAATATAATACATATATTTACATATATCTTATTATATGTAATTCTCGCAAACTGCACTATGACTGTCGAAATTTCATTTCGGGGTTTTGGCGTCTACAAATTGATTGTTCGGGAAAAATCCTATTACGGAGAAATAACCAAATTGTGACAATAATTATGACAGCTGAGTTTGAAAATTACAAAAGTTTCAATACAAGATGATTTGGCAACATATTGAAAAAAATTTCCAATACAAATTGATGTGTAGAATCTTATAAAAATTTTATCGCTATTTAATATTTTTTAAAGTAAAAATTGCTGCTTAGGCGATTATTGGATGGGTAAAAAGTTTTGTGTTCTCATGTTCTAAATTGAATTAGATATAAGGCGTTGTATATTATAATTACACAGGGCGAATCCAGATATGTTAGAAATCATTTTTTTCATGGGTGGCACTCAAGCAGTTGCATATATAGGGTGTTTAAAATATAAAGTAGCGTGCAATTATAACTAATAAAATAATTATATAGAGAAGCCCATTAGCGGTTGAATTTACAGAGATGCATATACAGGGTGGCGGAAATGGAAATGCATTTCGTAACCCATAAGCAGTAGTATATATACGGTAGATGAAATATAGGAATTATAGATATACAGGATGATTGTAAGAAAATGTTAGAAAAGGAAATGATTTATAGAGTAGCCCACGATGAGTTCCATGTATATGATGATTGAAATATAGATCGGAGTAGAATTATATTTACAGAAGACAGTTTTCATAAACAAAAAGAGTAAATACGGTGACTTATAGGACGTCGCATATACATAATGGTTTACCGGGTGGTTCAAAAATGTAAAAAATATATTATGCGTGGTCCATGAGCAGTTACATATAGAGGGTGGTGGAAATATATAATGAGATGAAATTATTATAATGAGTATTTATATATAAATTATATATAAATGTCAGAGAATTGAGTGCAATTATAGTTATACAGGGTGGGTAGAAAAAACAATTATGTAGGATAGCCCATTAGCGGTTGAATTGTTGTCATATTAAATTAAGAATTACGAATTTGAACAAATAAAGTCCTATTAATTATATCTGAAAAACAACATGAATTTCGTTACTTATTTGCAAAAGCGAGATGTAAGACCCATATCTAGGATTTTTGAGAAAACTATCACACAGATGTTCCGAATCTGGATCCGTTCCGTGTAATTGCTGTTCTCCGTCAAGTCCTAGAACAGAATGTCACGAAAAAAATTTCGGGGTACTTCACCTGCCAGAGATATTGACACAACTGGTCGAATTTAGACCACTGGGCAACAGATAGTGTTAATAAATTTACAAATTTTCATATTATAAGGTAACAAGTATCTGAAACGCTTCAAAATCACAATATATTAAAAATCAAAATCCGTCTGTCTGCCTGTCTGCTGGCTATAAACTCAAAAACTACTGAATGTATTTTCATGCTGCTTTCTCTAGTAGATAGAGTGATCCATTAGGAGGGTATACGATTTGTCAAAGTTTTGTGTAAATTCGTTGAAAGATAATAATTTTTGGAAGTGTCGGAAACATTCATGCTTTCATTCAAAACGCTACTTAATACCTTTGAGATATATAACATAACAATGCATGGTAGGATATTCCTCTTTTATACATCTACAAAAAAGTTCGGGAACGCATATTCATTCTATCTTATAAAACAATACTTGGTAATTGGAAAGCTATTTACACAGATACGAAATTAATAAGATACCTTAAGCATTTTATGAAAATTATTATAATGGTTTACACTATCTTTACATAGCATAAAACAAAGTCGCTGGCCTTCATTTGTCTCTTTAAACTATGCAACAGATTTTGTTGCGGTTTTCATCAATACTGTTTTGTGTTAATTTGTTTAAATACGATAATTGCTCAATCAACGTGTCGCTGCTATTCTCGCTTAGATACGGTTAGCTTGTTAATAATGCGAATGTCTCCGGTACCTAATTTTTATGTGGGTACTTGACTGGATTCCTTGTAGGTTTAAATCCATACTTAGACCCGGTAGTGGTGCTGCGATCAGGTTTTAGTAAAATTATTTTGAACTTTCTTTTAAGGGAGAAATTTTTTGTGAGTATTTGAGTGGGATCGATTTATAATTTAACTCGCTTGGTGGCGCTACATTCGGCTTGTAGAATGTTTTTAATCGCTCCTCAATGGTTGGGTCTATTGTGATGAAACTTTTTGTGTCATTTGAGTAGGTCAGATTTACAATTTGACTTGGTAGTGATCGTTGAAATCGGGTTATACGAAATTTTTTAAAACGCCTCCTAAAGGGTTGACACGGTTTTAGTTTAAATTTCAGAATTATACTTGCTAGGGGTGTTGCGATCAAGTTCTAGGAATTTATTTTACAATATTTGCATTTAAATTACACACCAGTTTTTCTCCACCGTGCGAAGCTGGGGCGGACCAGCTACTGTAAAATAAAATTATAAATAGAAATTTATCATATAACCTTCTCAATTGTACCACTTCAGAAGCACTATGTAGTATCGTGCAAAAAGGTTTAGCTAACCTATGACCCAATTTTACTAATCAATGAAACAGTTTTTAATGTCAGATATAGATTTATATTTGCACCTAATTAAATAATTTGATTCGCTTAAAATATCATGAAAACCCATTCGAAGATAATCGAAAATCAACGAGGTATGACTAAATGGCCATCATTGAAGTACCACTGGTAACAAATAGTTCACCTTAGGGTACCATATTAGAATAGCCAAGAAGAAGTGTTTAACTGCTCTACCTTATCCCGTATGTGTTCATTAAGACCCATTAGTCGAAACGTCATTTAAGTCCGTAAAATTGCAGATTCGTAAATCAGTACAGCAATTCTTAAAAAAAGATAATTAGTGGTATCGGCTTTCGTGGGCTTCACTTGATTACCAGTTGTGGACATAAAGCACATTTACATTTCTTAACACTCTTAATTTTTCGGCGTGCATTTTTCAGCTGCTATTATAACATGGATGTTAACAGTTCTGTGTGAAGGTGATATGCATGGTTGTTATTTTTTCAATTTTGGACGATTTAATGGGACCCGAGCGGTCGAAAAAAATTACTCGATTGGTCCCGGAACTGATACAAAATTTGCACAAGAAAATTAAATTTTCAATCTGTTAACGCTTCCATCGTGTATTTGGGACACGGGATGTGAAGTCGGGAAGATGTTGCTATGCTGAACGTGTTATTTACAGTACGAATCTTAAGTGTTATGCTGTTACTCATGACCGTACAATGAGGTCCAGAACAAATACGGAAAATTATTGTTAATTATGATTTGAGGTAATTAGCTTTTGACAGCGGATATAATTTTGTTTGTTTATTGTTTCTTTCCTGGTGTCACAACTTGATGATATTTTTTTATTGGACGGGCAGTAGGAAAATTACTTAAACGACTTTGTACGGTTAATATATGATTTTTTCTGTTTTGTGTTGAATTTGAAATAAACAGTAAATTAATGTAAGTATTGTTGAAGTTTAGACAAGGAGAAACAAAAAATACTTAGCACTTACATCACTATTGCTATTGTCAAGAAAATATTAATATTTCTGTTCTAGTCATAATCAATAGGTCTATATTTCCACATGAAATAAGAACCAGAATTTTGGAAATTATTGCATCAGGCACATTAACTCGGAACTCTGTTTTTTTTGTCAGTAAGTCACTTTGTGACAGCTACATTAAAAATCATGTGATATAAATGTATAGGTTTTCTACCTATTGAAGCAATCCTGTTTAGTCCTTATTATATACTCACTGACAAAGAACTTGCAACACCCAGAAGAAGATGATTAAAATTTAAATTTCAAAATACTAATGAGTTATTTTTTTAAATAAGTTTATTTATAATGTCTTGGAATTCATCCAATAAGATGGTCTATTTCTTTTTGAGAAATACTATCCCAAGCTACATGTATTTCATGTCTTAAAACCTCGAATGTCCGTGGGGGCTGGGGTAAATTTCCGAGGCTTTCACCCATCATTTCACAAACATGTTCTATGGGTCTCTTAAAAAAAGAGGTAAATACGGCTCCACTACTTCCTAAACATAACGTTGCGCTGTCATGTTCCTCAAACAAAGACTAAAGGTGACCTATTTACATGTGCAATAGCAGCCCATACCTTAACGCCTACTCTTCGGTGCACATGTCGCTCATCATCAAATTGAGGATGACGCTTGTTTCCTCGACTTGGTCTAACCCTTCTTCAGCTATCATGTCCACCCAAGAGAATCGAGATTCATTAGAGAAGACGACCTGATGCCAATCCACTTTCCAATGTTGTCGTTTTCTGCACCACTGTTGTCGTTGCGGTTGATCCTCAACGGTCAGAGGTAGCACAAGGTGGGGTCGATCTTGCTGCTGTTCAAAAGATCTTATGCGATGATAATCCGTTCGTACGCTTACAAGATTGCAAAGTTCTCTTAACCACTCATCAGCAAAATTTCACCTTGTCGAAAATCGGTGTCCAAAGGCCACAAAGTGCTAATCTTCTCCGATTCTTATAACAGTAGTGCGGTTAGCGATTTCTCGAAATGAAAAACCCGCCTCCCGTAAACCAATAGTTCGACATGTTTCAAATTCACTTAGCTGGCTACACATTCGGCGTTCACGTACTCTAGACATTTTAACATTACTAAACATCGATTTTGGATTCCATCAAACAGTGTGATTTGGTAAATTTAAGAAAAATCCAATATTAATTGTTTAAAATCTCTGTTAGTGAGTATAGGAATCCGCTAATGTGCTTGTATGATTTCCCACTAAAGAAAATGGTCTTTACTTCTCACTGGTCCAATCTTTGGATGTCTGTTCAATAACTATTTCATTAAAAAGGAGTGTTCTTTTCCTTTTAGGTAAGTAAAATTTTTTTATTTAAATTTAAATACCATGTCCAACATAAATACATTATTTTAATTTATATTCATTTTAGTAATTTATTTGTTGCATAACCTTCATCTCTCCATTTTTCTTCTTCTGCACTTCAGGTATTAGGTATATCGCCTGTTTCCTCTGCCTACCTACACTTTTTCTTCCTGTTTACTTATAATCTAATATGTTAACTAGTAGGCATTTGTTTCTTTATTATGTCTAAACGTTTCTTTCAATTATACCCGTGTTTCGTTTTTTTTTTTATTCAGATCGTATTTTTTAAATTCATATCTGCTATTTTCATTTCTTATACCTTCCGCTCTGGACTAACCCCTTACTCTTACTTCATTTCTGGTATTTCTATAAATTGTTCATTTTTTTTTGTTGTTGATTGTCGGTACAGCGATTCACGTGAAAAATACGGTTTCAGTATCTATTCTCGTTATTTTTTGTTGCACGTCATTGCTGTAATTATAGTTGCTAAATCCAAGTTACCTCTAACGGTTAGAGTCTTCTTGGGAGTAGCATAATCCGTGTCTTCTTCAAAGCTTTCGTCATATGAGGTCTGTTGATTATTTATTGTGTGAAGTACATTCCTGTTTGTCAGTTATCTTCAATCAAGCTAATCTTAGTTGCACTCTCGTTCATATTCAGGAAGAAAATCATGACTTCTTTACCGATTCATCTCACTCATACACTTGCCTCATATTCTTTTCAATATGCTGGGTTGCCTGCTACGAGACAAAGAAACTAGATGGAGGAGTGAACCCCTATATAAAACTTATCCCATTATATGTGAGGTCTTAGTGTACTTACTAAGGCCAAAAAGTGACAAAAATGCTGTGGCAATTATTTTCGTAACAACCGGTATAACACTACACATTCTTATTTTGTAATCAGAAGAGTGATGAAATAAATTCTAACCTCAACAAATTACAAATTTTAGACTTATCGAAAAAGCTCTCAAAAAAATTCCGTTGCCCATCTAGTAAGTAGGTTAGACATATGATTAGTATAGATCTGTCACGAAACTTAAATGTAATTGTTGTCCCTAAAAGAGCCTCGAAAATAGTATAATGATAAAAAGGTGCCGACACAGTCCAAGGAAATAGCACAAAGGACCATGGCACAGAATACCCAGAAAGAGGTAGAACTAGCCAAGATACTATATAATTTTGCAGTAATTTTTGATGGGTATACCAAATACAGAAGAAAATTTAAAGGAACACAAGGTAAACAAAAATACGTATATAATTTAAACTAGTGGTCGCCTAGTGGTCGAAATTCGACCCTATTTCATGAAAGTGTAAAAAGTATATTTTTATAAGAAACAGAGTTGTAGAGAAATCGGAGAAGCAGATGTAATGACCAAAATTGTTCACTCATATTGAGAAATCTATTGAAATAAAAAGAAAATAAAAATGTAAACAAATATCGGTATTCGAAATATTTTTGACAAATGAATGACATCTAAAATTTTTGGCTAAAACCGCTCATGGCAAAATATTCGGTATAATAATTGGAAGATTGTTCTTTGCAACGTAAAAGTCAAATAATTAAATTCACATTAATAACAGATTATTTAATATGAAAGTTACTGCAACGCGTCCAAAAAATCATTACTGATCTACTACAATACTTATTTTACCACTAAACAATAACAACGCTTGCATGCCACTTCCAGAAATACATGCTCTAAGAATATTACAGCATCTAACGATCGCTCCATATATAATTACTTAATGTTTTGAGTTTTGTTTGACCTTCTGGCAGCGGCCGCACTATCAGTTGTTTGGCGTGGACATTATGGACCTAAATAATGCATTTTTAATATATTTTATGTAATCAATGAACCAATATTATAAATTAATATTAGCATTCTGCACTGACAGTCATCAATAGCTACTAAACAACACAAAAATGAAGAAAATCGGTTGAGAGACAGAGGGGAAAATGGTACCTAATCGTTTTGTCTTCGCCTATTTATATATAGATACAAGAGCAAGTAAAGGTGTGTCGTTATTTATCTTCAAAAAATCTAAGACTAAATAAAACAATATTCCCAGAAACTATAATTGTCTAGAACCCTTTGTTTTTCTAGATTAATAGTGATTTTTTGCTACAGTGATGTTTCTAGATTGTTACAATGTACTAAAATCCTACATACAGAAGTGCGAAAAACCAATAAATGGCTTGGAGATATTCGACTAGGTGAACAAATTGGAAATTAAAAATAATAATATTTGAAACTTAACGATTTACTTCCAAATGCGGAACACAAAGCGATTTGGCAGTTAGCGAAGTGTTCTCAATAACTCAATGTAATTAATTTATTTTTCATTTGAATCTCTAACTAGTGCATTGAATATAAATAGAGTCGTCCTGCTGCAAATGTTTCTAATGTAGGCTGGTCTGTCTTCAGTATACATATACACTCACTGACAAAGAAATCGCAAGACTCCGAAGGAGTAAATGATTTAGTAAGAAGTAAATGATTAAAATTTGGTAAAGTTTACCAAAAAAAAAAAACAAATTGATATTAAAGTTAGAGTACGTGAACGCCAGCTAATTGAATTTGAAAGAGGTCGAATTAATGTCTTTTGAGGGGCGAGTTTTTCATTTCAAAAACTAGTTAATAGAAATCCAACAACTGTTAGGAGATATTGTCACAAGTGGTTTGATAATACCCAAAATCGGAGAAGAGTAGGACGGGACGTCGAAAGACACAAATGAAGTTTAAGATTGATGTCTAAAACTTATGGCCTTTGGAGACCGATTTTCGACAACTCGAAATTTTGGCTGATGAGTGGTTAGGAGAACATGACCATTTTGTCAGTGTCCGAACAGTTTACCGCTGTATAAGGGCTTTTGGACTGCAGCATAATCAACCCCATCTTGTGATACAACTGCCCGCTGAGCATAGGCGGAAACGACTACAGAGGTACATCAGGTCGTCTTCTCTGATGAATCTCGATTCTGCTTAGGTGGTCATGATCACCGAAGGAGGGTTAAACGACGCTATGCCTAGGAGAAAGAAGTCAACCTCAATTAGATGTTGAGCGACCTGCATACCGAACAGTAGGCGTTGTGGTATGGGGTGCTAATGCAAATGGAAGTAGGTGACCTATAGTCGTTGTTCGAAGCAACATGACAGCGCAACGTTACCCCTTGGAAGTAGTGGAGCTGTATGTAACTCCCTTAACTGGCTCAAGGATCCCATATTTCAACATGACGCAATTGTTCGGCCCCATGTTGCTCTAGTTAGTTTAAACGTATTTGAAGAGACCCATGTGAATCTGTTGCCATGGCTGTACGGTGCACAAACCTTTCACCCATAGAACATGGCTCGGAAATTTACCCCAGCCAACAGGGACTTTGGAGGTTCTAAGACAAGCTTGGGATAGTATTCCTCAGGAAGAAATAGATCACCTTATTGAATCAATGCCAAGACGTGTTAGGGAGTGTATAGATTACCGCGGTTGACAAACACATTATTAACAAACTTTATAAAAAAATTAAACTCTTTGGTATTTTTTAGTCAAATTTTAATGATATACTCCTTACTACAGCAGCTAAGTTTTAACAAAACAATATTAAATTTAAACATTTTCATCTGGATGTTGCGATTTTTTTGTCAGTGAGTATATTTAATACTTTTGTTATAATTAAGGATAATCTTTCATTCTAACAGTGCTGTGACTCTATTGCTTTGTAAATTTTCAACTAATCTTATTTCTAGAGCTTACTTCCAACACCCGTTTTAAATTATTTAAAAATAATTCAATTCTGATAGGTGGTCATATTTAAGCTAAGTAAGTACAATGACCCACTGCAAGATATACTTTTAACAAGCCCTAACTTTGAAATTTATTTTAAAAGTACTCAATACCGTAAGTTGCGAACTTCACAAATGCCGCTCTGACTGTTCATAACCCAAAAACAAAGAAAAGAGCAAAGGCTTCGACAGCGAAAAATTTCTCGATCAGTTTCCAATACGGTACCAACAAAACAACAAGCACAAAACAAATTATGAGCACTTAATTTCTTCATTAAAGCCCTATTGGAATAAATTATTAATAATCACTGGAAATGCTTGCCATATATCACAATATATCGTGCATCTCTTTCTCCAGGGTAGTACCGTTGCAATTAAATATAGACAACTGTATTGATATCAAGCATTTAATAATAATATAAATTGATAACTGAGCAGATAAATCAAGCAATAATTCGGTATAGTGCAGCAAAATAGTGACCGAGGGCGACGACTATCAGAAAATGCACAACGAAAAACGAGATATCAACGTAACAAGTACCAACGTTGATGTTTGTTTTTAAACAGTTGGCGGCGCCCAAAGCGTTGAAGGCGTTGCAAAGATAATCAGTTGTTCGCGTACTAAATCAAGTGTGCCTTACAAGACGACTAACAGAATATTTACTCCCACAGCGGCCACTTTACTTTCAATACAAGAAGAATTTCATGGGAAAAAGTGCTCACGATATGTTGGTGAATAATAAAATGACTTGCGAATACTATCGTACTTTCTGTTGAACGGTTAAGGTACCGTGGGTACCTAAATGATCCTTTTTGATGAGTTCGGATGTTCTTACCGTTTTAGATTTAAATTAATACTAGCCCTTAACCTTAGTTAGAGACTGGCATAACCTTTTCGAATACAGTTATTTTTTAGCTTAGCAGTTTCTTTTGCTGTGTCCAAATGTTGAAAGTTATTTACTACAATCAAAGGCTTTCAGCTCTCTCCCTTTTTAGTTCTCGAGTGAAAAATTTGAGGTAACCAATGTGTTATGGATTGTCAATGATAAATGCATCTGCAGAAAATTTTATTTCACACAATACTTTATGTTGTAAAACGGAAAACTGAATATTCTCGTTGTATGGTGACATTTTTACTTAAACTTGTTTTTATCTGCTAATTATGCATCTATTTCGCTGATGGCTAATCAATGGCAGCAGATTTAACAAAATTACTGGCATGTTATCGATTTTCACACTGTAATCTGAATAATGCCAATATTCAAGTATTAGCCCTTAACTGCATGATTTATTTATATAAAAATAAAATTGTTTTTTGTGTATATAAGGGGCCAAATATCAATGAAAAAATACTTAAAAAAATTTAGCTTATTTTTTTTATTAAAAAAAGCAAATATGACGTGTTTCACATATGATACAGTGTGCGTTATAGCATAAAAACATATTTATTTATTTTTCATGAAAAAGGCGAAAACAATTGGAGCTCTGAACAAAAGACATAAGTCAAACTTTTGCAGGTAGGGTTTTTGCACCCTCCCCTATTTTTCTTCCACTCAGGCCAATGTTCTATTGAATCTTTTCTGACTTCAACTGGTGGAACAACGGTCTTAGGATTTATTTTCTTCTTTTTTCCCAACGCACTCTGTATTCCACTGCTTGATGGCCGGCCTCTTTTAGCAGTGGATTTTCCAAATTTACATAGGGTCTGGGACACCCCAATTCTAAAACTTTTTTGATTTGTTTCACTAAACACACCCTTCTATAAAGAAGCCACGAATTCACTAGAACGACATCAATTAAATGGTAGAATAATCTGAAGTACCATTTCTTCGATCGTAGCTTTATTTTGTGGCGCCCAATATGGCTGTCAAATAAATCTACCCCATCCATATGCTTGTTATAAATTGTAATAATTTCTGGACATGTGACTTCTTTATATTGTTTATTTTTTCGATCAAATCTTCGAGCAGTGGTTTCGGGTTGTTGTCCAGAAAATGTAGAAAATAAATTTACGATTTTATTGTCTTTCCAAGATAAGCAAGCGACGTCGATTCCATCAACATTTCCAATGTATTCAACAGACTTGCCCCTAAACTCTTTTTTAAATTCTTGCTCCGTTGGAAGCTTACAGTTTGGAATCCTGTTTCTTCTTACTGCCCCTAATGGCAAAATACCCTGCTTATGCAGATAAACCATAAGCGGCAAAGAAGTGAAGTAATTATCAAAATATATTTTATGTCGTTTATGTTTTGTAATTGCCCTTGCTAGACGAACTACCACATTTGAGCTAGCCCCAAGGTCTGGTTCATTATCAGGTCTTGCATTAGGGTTGTTTTCTTGTCCTGTATAAACTTCAAATGCATAAGCATACCCAGACACTCCGCATAAAAAGAACAACTTGAATCCCCATTTGTGAGGTTTGTTTGCCATATACTGCTTTAGATGATGCTTAGCTTTGGTCGAACAAATCTGCTCGTCCGCTGACAGGCTTTCTTCTAGAGGGATAGATAAGAACTTCTGTTGTAGGTTGCTTATTATAGGTCGAATTTTATGGGGCTTGTCAAATCCCAGTTGATCATCAGGAACTTGCGTCTCATTGTCATTGAAATGTAGATTCGCACGCAGTTTTTCAAAACTGTTTAGTGACATTGTCTCTTTTACAAAGTCGCTTCCAGTAAAATCAGCCCAGTAGTCTCCAATATATGCACAGTAGGAAACTGATGTAAAAATGCATATACCCAGGCATTTTTGGAGGTCTTCTTTTATTACATGTTCTGGTTTACTAGGATCACGCTGAGTACTATATAGGGTGGACTCTTCACAAATTTTTTCCAGTAAAGCATCATCGAAAAAATATTTAAAAAATTGGTAAGGGGAATCAAGCTCTAACATTTCTTTTTGGAGTTCTGTGTCACCAATAAACTCTTTGTCTGTTTCAGGAAATTTCAAGTTACCCCTTTTCTAAATAATTTTCCGTATATTGTCCAAGTTTTTTCTGTAGATGAAGCGGAGCTTGTAGATTGTACAGCCGTTAGGTCTTGTTTAACTGTCTGGGTTATATCTTCCAAAGCTTCTGGATGAGGATCTTCAACAACCGAGTCATCATCTGGACCGCATTCAGCAAGATCATTTACTAACACTGATGGGTCTAACAAATCCTCTTCATCTTCGGAATCTCCAACTTCCAGTTCATCCTCACTTTCCAATGGAATATTCACTAATTTCAATAATTCTGCATCTGTTAGAGGCTTTTGCCGCAGAAAATCCTTCACCCAACGATTCATTCTGATTCATGCGTAAGTGCATAAAGTATCATATATGATACGCCCTAAAAACTTACACATAACCTAAACACTCGCTAGTAAAGTATCATATATAAAGTTGTAAAATACAATCTACTTACATGGCTCGAAACTAAAAATCACTTTATTCGCCAATAATTAAAGTGGAAATATCAAACCTATGGAAAAATAAAACTCGTGTTTGACAGCCGTTAGTAACGTGTGCACAGTCGCAAATTTTCGGCAACACTAAAGCAAATACCAGAAATTAAATATCGGTAAAACATTTTTCAGATTGAATGCACATTGTTACATATATGAAACACGTTTTAGTTCCTTAATCTGCCAACAGATTCCGATACTTGTGTCAAATAAGAGGTGTATCATATATGAAACATTAGGCAGTTAAGGGTTAGGGCATTCTCTTGTCATAGAATACTAAATGAAATCGAAAATCTTTAAATAGTTCCGATATATTTGTGAATAGGTGAGAACTTTATATTCAAATAGAAAATATGCTTACAAAAACAGCACACTCTCGTGGAAGTGTTATTCCTTTGTACGCAAGACAATATATATAATATACATTATTATAAATTATTCTTGTTAAATTTGGGTCGGATTATTTTTTCAATTAACATGTCATATTTATAATAATTCATAATTCAGGATTTAGAACAAGTTGCAGAACTTTTTTATATTGCTATACCATCAGAGTAGATAAAGTTAATATAACAATTTATTTATTTACTTTGAAACTTTAGAAGGGCCATTAATAGATTTTTAGACTAGTTTGAATGGAAAAATAAAAGTTTGGTGTTAGGGTACAAAACTTTGTGTTTATATATCTGTGCCACACCAAAGCTTCCATACTTTTTCCAATTTTCACGTAATTTTAGAAATGCACAAAATTGATGCATTTAGTATTGAACTTTAATATTTTTTGCACAAAGAACTAATAGCTCTAGAAATTCTGCTACTATTTTCCTAATTGTAGAGTTTACTCATAACTACGTTGGTACAATTGAAAACAGCAAAAACAATATGAAAAATACAACTTTAATTGGTTAGTAAAATGACAGGCATATAGACCAGTTTTTAAAGACTTGTCTTCGGTAGCTTTACACAAGTTCGTTACACCGATAATAATTATTGGTTAGCTGTAAGAATCGATTGCGTGATCTACACGCGTGGCTTCATCTAAGACGACCTAAATTGATGCAAAGTGCGGAGGCAAGGATTTTTTTTTTCAGAGGAAAAAATGAACATGCAGTGAATCTTAGAGAAATTAACATTTCACTGTTTGCACATATTAACTTCAACTTGTAGCACGCTAACCTTAATAAAGTTAATATAGAGCTGGAAGAAGGTTGTAAGATATGATTTTCGTTCATTTACATCCTGTAATTTAGAGCTCATTATCGGCAAAAATTACCCGAAATTTGCTTAGTAAATGAGAAAAGATACAGCGGAAATCTCAAACATTGAGAAGTATACGTTTCTGAAAATAAAATTAGTGTCAGTCCGTTTATTGATTTTTTGTTTGGTATGAGTTCAGTTTTTTATTTATATTTACTCTGTTTTGTGTATTTCACATTGCTTATTATTTTGCCTAAGATTTTTGATACGTGAAATATGAAAGAATGATCTAACCTTGATTGTGATGAAGAAGGTTCTAATTTGTCAGCTGTTCTTTCTTGCTCTTCATATAAAAGTTATTGCCTTTTTGGCATATTTTTGCTAATGGATAAATACTAGACCAGTTATCATAAGTGAAGTCGCTTTTTTTTGAAGCGAAAGCTTCTTATCGGGGGCACACATTTACACACATAAAAATAGAGAAGCAAGGGAATGAATAAGATAACTTGAAATTACATTTGTTTACACACCGACACCACATACTTAAACTTGAAATACCCATACCATACAGTTCACCGAGTAAAAAGCAGAGACCACGTAAAATACATTATGAGTTTATTCTTTAATACAATATCAATAATAAGTAGGAAATAAACCAATATAACATCCAATTAATGTGGAAAACCTGCACAAAATTTGCTTAGCTAATTAAAACTCCAATTCTCTTTGTGATATATTAAATTACGGACTTGACATGTGTCAGAAGTCCGAAAGAACGCTATTAATTTCATATACCTTTTGTTAAATAATCCTTTACATAAGTGAAAAAAAAATATGCGCATGCGTCAACGTCCGTCAATTTTTAGGATTATTTATACCACATTTATACTTGTTTATAACGTGAATACGAGAATGTAGTTTATTAATTTACTATTAAGAAAGTTTTAACAGATATAAACTTTAAGTGACCTATCAGTATTACGATGTTTATTAACATGTATAAAATTGCATCAATAAAGAATGGAGAAAAAAGCATTAATATGTTGGAGCCATATGTAGGTACAGTAAATTATTTTTGGAACGTTTAATTGACTTTTCGTGTTCGTCTCATTCCCTTTGATACTTTAGAAAAATTAGCTCTGCATATTTTTCACGTTCCTGAGAGATATAACAAAGAAAAAAGGCTCAAATTTATTTTTAATCTATTTATAAATAGGCAAAGACAAAACGATTAGGTACCATTTTCTCCTCTGTCTTTCAACCGATTTTCTTCATTTTTGTTTTGTTAAGTAGCTACTGACGACCTTCAGTGCAGAATTCTAATATTAATTTATAAAATTGGTTCATTCATTAAATAAAATATAATAAAAATTCAATATTTATGTTCATACTGTCAACGCCAAACAATTGACAGTGCCGCCGCCGCCAGACGGTCAAAACTCAAAGCATTGACTAATCATATTTGAAGGGAGCGATCATTAGATGCTGTTCTTAGAGCATGTACTTCTGTAAGTGGCATACAAGCGTTGTTAGTGTTTAGTGGTAAAATAGTCAATGTAGTAGATCAGTATTGATTTTTCGGACGCGTTGCAGTATTTCATATTAAATATTTTGTTTTTAATGGGAATTTAATTATTTGAATAATATATTAATATCACAACCTTCCCGAAAGTGTTGTGTAAAAAATTGTCAGACATCGGATAATAGAGAATGTATGAAATATTTAAGTTCTCATAGGGTTGTTGGTCCTATTTTTTCTTTAATATTCCTGAACTTGATTGAAACTGCAAATGACGAAAACTTTTAGGTTGCAAAGAACAATCTTTCAATTATTATATCGAATATTTTGTCAGGAGCCGCTCCCGCCAAAAATTTAAGGGGTCATTCATTTGTCAAAAATAATTCGATTACCGATATTTGACGTATATTTTTTTATTGCAATAGATTTGTCAATATGAGTGAACAATTTTGGTCATTACGTCTACTTCTCCGCTTTCTCCACAACTCTGTTTCTTATAAAATTATACTTTTTACAATTTCATGAGATAAGGTCGAATACTCATCTAATTTTCTTGCCCGGCTATGTATAAATGACTAAATATCTAGAATATATGATATATCTTCACTGATTTTTTTAAAATCAACTTAATATAATTTATAGATAAATACTTGGTACCCAGAGGTTATAGAATAGTAATAAAATATTTTTTAATATTTGATGCGTTCTCATCCTAAAACTTATTATCTTTGACCATGAAAAATTCGTAGACGTTAATTACACTTTCTTTAATGGAGCCCTGAAGATATTTACACATTAACAAGAAATCAGTCAAAACAAATTAAGCTATACATCGTGTAGTGGGAGCGTAAACCCCCTATATAGGGGTGAAACGATATAAAGCAGACAGCGTTATTGTTCAAAAGTCACAAACCACCGAAAAATATATCCATAACCACCTTAGGAGGGACGATACCCGCGGATACCGACAAATCCGAAAAGATGAAAGAATACTGAGGTGCCTTTGCTGGACTTCGGTAAATAATTACTTTAAAATTAGAACGGAGTGGGTTTATTAGAAATTGTTGATAAATTTACAGCCAAAAAAAATTCAGTATGGTTTAATATGTGATTAATTATCTCCGTGTAGTTTTATTTAATGGCAATATTCTCATTTAACAGGATGAGGATAATTAAGTTGAGATTTCCGTATCAAATAACTTTGGGAGCACATTCAAATACACATACAGACAAAATTCTTAGAATAAAATGATATACAATATTCTAATATAAAGTATTGTAATTAATTTTATGAACTTTGATATTCTTTGGTAATGGTTCGCATTCATTTCTTTTTCTATGTTTAAGTGTGACAAGAGAGAGAAATAAACTGATAAGAAAAAACAAAAGAGGGGCACTCATTTGAACGATGGAAGCGAAAACTTCTTACGAAATATACTTCCTTTTTCTCGTTATCCCACTGTCTCTATTTTTCTTTATTTGTGTCACTCTTAGTAATAGATATAAATATCAGGTGAATTAAAATAATTGTCACTATTTTGTTACGAGTCAAGTATTAATCTGAATTTATTTCTTAAATTAAATATATCTGCAAAGAAATATAAGTTTATATATTGAGTAAGTGTTTGTAAATAGTTTTGACAAGATGTGAAACAAAAGTTCATTTTGTTCTTAGCTAAAATCATTACAAACACATTACATTTATACAAAACAATAAATGATATACCTATATATTCACCGGTAGCAACAATTTAAAAATTTCTTATTCTGTGTAATATTAAAATGAGTTTTACTTATTTTATGTCAATTTAAAATAGTACATAAAATTAACTAACAATGACATAATATTTAAAAAAAGTATAATTGTTCTCGGTTTCGAACCCTAGAGCTTTGGATTCGCAGCAGTGCGCTTTAGACAGTGGACCACTTGTCTTTGGTTGATATAAAAGCTCCGAATGTATATAATACATCAGTCCTCCTACTGTGTACTTTGGTTATTACGATAACAAAACGATCTAAACAAAGGACATGTTTGGCTTAATGTGTATCTTTCTATGAGTCTATATAGTTGATAATATGAAAGTTTAATGCCCAGATACCTTATTAGGACGAACAGCAAATATTGTGCAGGTATTGTATATTAGTTTATTTTCTATATATTATTAATTTTCTATTAAAGTAGAGAATCTTAATATTTTACCTGGTCCCTGGTTCTTATGCAGAGAACTGGACTGGATGGGCATTTCGAGGCAGTGTGTAGTGTCGGTCGGTCGCGTCTAGTCGGGTCGCGTCTGGTCGAAACAAAGGAAATTTAAAGTTATGCAATTCTTTCCCTTGCTTATCTATTTTCATAGTGTAAGTGTGGTCCTCCGTTAAGAATTAATTAATTAATACCAAAATTAAATGTGGTAAAAACTGTAAATTATACAATTTAATACACTTTAAAAGAAGACTGTGACAACTTTAATACCCAGTACGGTTTCCTCTGTTTTGAAGTAGTGAGTTAAAATTATTGATCCCTTCTTATGGAATAGTATAACATTATTCTTAAACCGCTATAATCAGCTCTTGGGAAGTTTTGGGAGTTAGGTCTTTTAAATATCCTCTCTTCGAGGTTTCATTCCTTTGTACGCAAGACAATATATATATTGTATATAAATATAATATATATTGTTTCTGGTCGGGAACCTTCATCAGTTGCGCTTCCCACAATTGAATGTCCTCTCGAACACTTCTTTATGCATTTGATGCATTTCGTTTGTACAAAGGAATGACACCTCGAAGAGAGTATTCAATATCTCTGACAGGTGAAGTAACCTGAAAATTTTATTGTGACATTCTGTCCTAGGAGTTAAGGGAGAACAGCAATTACACGGAACGGCTCCAGACTCGGAACCTCTGTGTACTGATTCTCTTGAAAATCCTAGATGTCGGTCTTACATCTCGCGTCTTCAAACTTTTAAATATCGCTCTTCCAATCATAAGCCAGAGCTGCTCAATCAGATCCATATCCAATAAGTTTCCTAGCCACTCCAGTCTTTGCACATTTACTTATTCAACAACATTTTTGACCCTTCTGGGGCTGTGTTGTTCTTCTCTCATGGGTTGAATAGTTGGTCTAATGTTATTTTCGTTGTAAATATTTCATGACGTCTGACATATATAGATAAGTTGTGCCCGTTGACCAAACATAATACTATAATAACATCTCTATCCCATCCGGAAAATGAGCAAACTTCTCTAGCAAAATTTAATCACTGTGCACGTCGTGGTTCCATCCATAACGTCAGACGTCAGCTGTTCCTTGATAATCCGAGTCTGGACTCGTCGGAAAAAACAACGTTTTTCCATGGCTATAAACGCCAATTTATCTGTTGTCTAGCCCACACTAAGCAGGTGGTATGAGTGGCCTAGTAAGTCAAACAACTCTTAAAGGTCTCCATCTTAAATTGCCAGCAGGAAGTCTTCGTTGCAGTCTGTGTTTCGAAATCAGCCTACAACTAGTTAATCTAATGTTTTCTGACGGATGGGATATTTATGCTGTGTTATACCACGAAAGGTATAACATTCACTACAAAGCTATTCTCTCTTGTATTGGGAACAATCGAGTTAGAGTAATAAATGATCTGGGTACATCAAGTGTCTCTGCAATGAGGTGAATTGACAGGAATTATTGAAGTAGACAGATTATTCAAGCTCCATTAAAAGCTGAAATTGACAATTCCGATGAATAACAATTAAACTGTTTGTTGTGAAATTTCAAACGGACTGTTGTGTTAAAAGTAGACAATAAGTTTTTGCCAGATTTGAACATCAATTCCTCAGTGATTATTTCTACAAAGAATAGTCCCCAATGAAATTCCCAAAATCCCCAGATTTGGGATTATTTGCGATAAAATCCCCAATAAATTATGTAACAATAATTTTGTTACATAATGCCTAAAAAAATTATATATGTCTCGAAATAATATAGAAAATAGCAATTAAAAGTGAAATGACAATCGTTTTCTATGTAAAATCAATACTGAAAACTCATAGCTCAAAATAGTTTGTGGCTTGTGCAACTAACAGACTAATAAGAAAGTAAAACTTAATTGTCAATGGTAGTAAATACTTCTAAAACTGATTCACTTTCTATACTTCGGAAACTCAAGAAGCAGTATTATTGCAATGTCTGTCTGACCGACAATATTTCTTTCCGTAAAAATCTTTTCGGTGGTCGTCGAGTTAAAATTCCTAGTATAGGGAATATTTTGGTACTTTGAGATCACTTTTTTGGGGCTGTGCCAAATGTATATTTAATAAATAGTCCATGACAAAATAGACAGTATAAAAACAGTTATAAATAATATACTCTTTCAGCAAATCTCATAAAATTACATTTACTGTACGTAGCACCTTAATTCTTGATAATTGTTAAAGATTATTGATTATAACTTTTTAATGTTCTTAAAACAACTACATAGGTGCGTAGTCGACTTATTTAAATTAATATCTATGCACCTTTGCAATTTTTGTTTTTAAATGCGTAACAAAATGTGATGTACAACACGTTTGAAACTAATATATCCTTTTACGTTGATGTATCTAAAATGCTTACTAAACGTACACTTAACCCTTGAAGATAACAAAGGATTTCAACAAATCCAATATCCAAAAACCATGCCAAATCCACCAAGTGAAGTGTGAAAGCTGATTATGTAACAAAATACAAATCCATTGACGCATTTTCGGGTTACTTTTGAAATTATGCAATGCCCACTTGACCGGAACAACCCTTTACCGGGACATAATTGTGCAAAAGAACCCTTTTCGGCGAAATATAATTGTACAAATAATCCTACAGAAAAGGACAATGCGGGTTGATGGATGAAAATTTAGGATCAAAAGAATGGATTGAATTACAAAGCTGTTACACCAAAGAGCGTAATTTTACTATACAGGGGTTTTAAAAGGGATAATAACAACTTTGCAGTTATATGCAGTTTTTATTATCATAGTTTTTTCAGGAGCATTGTAGCCAATTTGAAAAATTATTTTACGTTATCAATTTTTTCTAAATTTAATCCTGAACTCCGGGTTTACATCAATTACCAGATAATTTTCACTTAAACACAAACACCCTCCTTGGTTTTTTTTTAAATGATTTCAAGAGCAATAGAATTACTTTAACAATTAAATAAATGACAATTTGTTTAATGAAATTGGTTTATTTGAGAAATTTGGAGTGTAGTAATTTTTTTTATTAAACTAAGCTTGATACTATGGAATTTTTATTCAAATACCCCAATGTCTGCATCTACACCGCTTATGTATTTTTTTCTGTCTTAACTGCTGACTTGCATCTGTTATATTAAATATTTTCGGTTTACTATGTTTCTGCTACAAACATTAAACTGTTTGGCCATTTCTTTAGAAGGCAAATACTTTATAGTACCGTCGTCTATTTACGACGAAAAACTAATATATTTACTGTTGCTTGTTATTTTTATATTTAACCGTTTTGCCTGAAAAAGTGATAATTCAACAAATTGTTAGTTATAACTACTCTTCCCCGATCGTGTTCAAGATCAATATATTATTCCAGTTTTTCTGTTATAATTTTGTATTACAATATCCACTTTCATTGGATGACTCTGTTTAAATAAACTGTAATAATAATTTTGTAGTTGTAGCTTGTTAGTTCCGTTCCCAAAAATACGTTATATCACCTCAATTAAAAATATTACCGTAATTTTAATAACTACTATTTTAATATCTTTTCAAGTTCTAGTTATAAAATAATCATATTATGCTTATTAAACAACTAACGAATGGTAGAAGATTTTGTCGAATTTACTCTTGTCCGAAATATCTGCACATATCCGATTGTGTAGGAAATGCAATGTAATAGTACCTCACCCTTTGCTTCAACCTTTTCTTTTGAATGAAGGGTTTATTTTATCAGTTGACATATTGAGTCAACTGATGGCATGTGCCCAAATATATCGAATTTGGCAATCTGCAAGTCGCAGATCCGTTTGATTTCACACCCGCACCAGGTGAGACGTTCAATTTGGTAGTGTTCAAAGAACTATGAATTTCATTATATGTGTGTGATCTCACAAAGAGTTTAAAACCCCTTTAGGGGAACTAAACTTTTTGTAAATATATCTTTTAAACATCTGCATATTTTTTCTCGCAAATATCGATAAATAATATGTGGTAAATGTTAACATTTAGACAATGTTAAGGTTTATAAGAATTTTCTACAATTTCCAGGATTGTTACATTACTTATCCCCATGTTTTTTAAGCACCAGATGTTAGCAAACAAGGGTTTGGTTTATGAGACCCCCTTTAATATTATTATGTGAATCGTTTCGTCCACAATTTGTATACATAGTGCTATTGAATTTTATATAATGTGAGGGTGGTTTGTTTTAAGAAAATCCTTCAAGACCAATTCTTTGGAAAATGGTTTTCCGTCCTGGTTTTTAGTTTGAGTAGCGTACCAAACATCCAGGATGTCAATTTGTATTTCTTCTCTAAACTCAAAGTGCTTTAATTTCTACATATGTGTAGACACACCCAATAAATGCAAGAATCTTCTTGTGCCATCGTACTGATTTTCTAAGGGTAGAATAGTACAAAAAACAAAATATTTCAATAATTTTTTAAAATTATTTTAATAATAATTCATAAAATCCCACAGCAACCTTCGTTGAAATTGTTGGTTGTTGTAAATAGTATCTAACAATATTTTTGACTAGCTAACAGTGCTGTCAGATCTACCGTTTTTAGTGTAGATCAACTGTTTTTGGTGATAAAATACTGTTGTTTTTGGTAAATTAACTGTTAAACTGGTAAGAACAGTACAGAATTTAAATATTATCAGCAGAAATTTTACTAATTTATGGTATATTCTATGAAAATGACAATTTTTTGTAGAGACGATTGTGACTTTGTGAAATACATATTTAGTCTTACGGTCGCCTTGGGTGTATATTTCGGGAGACATCATTAGTTCCTATTCATTTCCCGGATATTATTTCTACTTCAATTGTTCGCAATCTTTTTTAAAAATAATGCTTTTCATTCCTTAAGTCCTTAAGTGTTTGTTTTGTTGATTAAAATATTTTATTTGTTATTAGTTAACAGTTCAAGATATAACTTATACATATATATATATATATATATATATATATATATATATATATATATATAGATGATAATGGCTGAACTAATATAAACAATGAATTATTTGGGAAGCAGCCAGTTCACTAGTGGGTGTTAAAAACACTACTCTTTATTACTTTGGAAAAGCTTTCAGAGTTCGTTTTTTCCTTCGTCATTTCAAGTTAAATTACATAAAAAATGACAGTAAGAATTGATAATTAAAAAAAAATAAACTTACAAAATGCGAGGTTCTTATTCAGACTAACAATTACCAGCAGAAAAAAGGCCATACTAATACAAAACTCGTCTTGTTAGTTGAAGTGCACCATTGGTGTTTTATAATAAAATTCATGTTATATAGATATTCATGATTGATTGACATTAGACTGGTTTGAAATTATTTGAGAGTAGTATGATTTAGAAAAATATAACTGAAAACAGAATAAATAATTATATTAATTTGATTTCAACTAATGCCAGACCTCACAGAAAGATTCTCAAATGAGATAATTAAACTATTATAATTATTATTATATTATGTTGCTTACTTGATTAATAATGCACACCATCCCGAGGGAGCTCCGGTTGTAAAGATTTTTTTCTTGTTCTAATACCGTTGCATTTTTAAAATCGGCAGTGCAATTGTTGTTGATGCAGTGAACTACAAGAGCACAGCTTTCATTGCCAAGCTTGATATCACTTTTATGTGACACGGTTCTGCTGTTGAGGCTTCTAGATGTTTGTCCAACATAGGTAGCTCGACAGTCTTTGTAGTTAATAGAGTACACTACATTTGATTCCTTTTCATTCATTATTTTAGTAAATATTAGCAACAGTTGTAACTGATCTATAAAACACTAGTAAATGGTTGTTGGTGTTAATAATTTTTGCAATTTTTGGTGAAATTTGTTGAACATATTTTGAACCTATAACTCAAATATCTTTACTACATATGCTTATTTAACTTTTTTTACCGTTTTAACCTTGTATACGCAACTGCTTATATACCACGCAATATCACATTATTTGTAACATCTGTATAAGTGTCATTTAACACGTCCTATATTTCAACTGTGCACATTGCTTGCTGCTTGAATCTCGATACTTGCAAACACCCACACACACACACACACACACACACACACACATTTCATTGGGCCTAGGCACAATGTACATCATGAGATCAAGAAACTGGCACACGCCATTAAGTCAGAATATGACAAATATCAGACGTCAACGACGCGGCCACCTCCTGTAGCGAAACCTGCTACAACACAGACATCGCCAGTAAAGGTGTCAAACACTCAGACACAAGGTGAAAAGCAAAAGGACGTCCCAAAAGCGGCTGCCTCAAAAGCAGCCAACTCAAAACCGACTGCATCAACACCGGCGGCCCCAAAGCAGGCGGCTTCAATAAAAGTAGCCTCAGTAGCAAGGACCTCGCCACCGAAGGCCTCGCCTTCAGTAGCCCCATCAAGTAAGGCATCACTAGTTAAAACTCTTAAACCGGTGCTACCTAGCAAGCTAAAGCCCGGTAAAGAAGGTTGCCAGAACATCGGGCAAACCACCCAGGCAACAACAAGTAGGGTGGTCAATTCAGAAGAGGAGAGAAACAATGTATTAAAACCCAAGTTTAAACCGCAGACCAAAAAACAACCTTCAAACCAGTCGACTGACTGGCAAGTGGTAAAGAGGAAAAAGGCCCCGAGGACCAATAAGCAAAAACCAGCCCAACATTGTACGCTGCTTATAAAGAAAGGCGAGAAGAGCTCCCATGCAGATATCTTGCGAGGTATCAAGAATGATCCCACCTTGCAGGATATAGGCAAAAAAGTCAATAAGATCCGACGAACAGCTAAGGGAGATCTACTTTTGTTATTCGCCAAGGCAGACGCTCAGGAGATGGAGCGCTATTGTAACGCCATCAAGAATAAGCTCCCAAGCGGGGCCACTGTACAATCTCGAATACCCCAAATCGAGATTGAAATTAAAGACCTGGACGAGATCAGTACCAAGGAAGAGGTAGTAAACCTGCTCAAAGATAATATCGACGGCCTGGCAGAGATCACTGAGGAGGCAGTGAAATCACTTCGACGGGCATATAGATCAACACAAACGGCAGTTGTTTGTCTCCCAGAGGTCCAGGCCAAGAAAGCCATCGCACTTGGAAAGCTGAAACTTGCGTGGGGCACAGTACGTGTTCGCGAGAGGATCAGCCTTCGACGGTGCTTCAAATGCTGGCACTTTGGGCACAACGCCCAGGCGTGCAGAGGCAAGACTGACCGAAGCAGTTGTTGTCACAGATGCGGAGGCGCTGGTCACAATGCCTCGGCTTGTCAACAACCTGCCAAGTGCTTACTCTGCAAAGAGAAAGATAGTAGGTCAGACTGCCGGCACGTTGCGGGTAGTTGGAAATGTCCGATCTACCAACAGGCGATGAGAGCAGCACAAGCCCGTAAATGAAAGTACTGCAACTCAACCTCAACCATTGCGAAGCAGCCCAAGACCTACTGGTACAGCGGGTGCGGGAATTGGATTGCGACGTAGCCATAATCTGCGAGCAGTACAAAAACTTCGACACCCTGTCCTGGGTAAATGACACAACGGACAGAGCAGCGATATGGGCTTGCGGTAAACTTCCGTTCCAACAACTCCCAAATACCCCCGAACCATGGCTTGTGAGAGCCAAAGTGGGAGGGGTCCACTTCTATAGCTGCTATGCACCTCCTAGTGCACAGCTCGAGGAGTTCGAGTTATTCTTGGACACCTTGGCGGAGGATGTACGGAAGCGTGAATCGGTCGCCATCGCAGGAGATTTCAACGTCTGGGCAATTGACTGGGGATGTCGGGAAACGAGCGCGAGAGGACGAGCTCTCCTTGAGACCATGTCTTCGCTCAACCTGGTACTCCTCAACACAGGAGCCGTAAGCACATATCGCAAAGGCACAGCCAGCTCCATTATCGACGTAACATTCGTTAGCAGCAACCTAATTAAAGGGGGCTGTGAGTGGCGGGTCGATGAGGAGTTTACTAATAGCGACCACCAAGCTATTATTTGGGAAATCAACACCACTCCCAAACGAAGATTGTGTGTCAGTCGTGCGAGGTCACAGCCAGTCGGCTGGAACAAAAATGCTTTCGATGCTGATTCATTCGCCTTGGTTATGGAGCAGGAACCATTGTCAATAGCAACAAGCGCAGAAGCCACTGCCAAAGAGGTAATGACAAGCGTTGTCAAGTCCTGCGATGCTTCCATGCCAAGGAGACGGCAGAACAACAGCCGCCCACCAGTTTACTGGTGGAACGACACGATCTCACAACACCGACGAGAGTGTCTCAAAGCACGAAGGCTGCATCAACGAGCACGGAGACGCGACAGGGTCACAACAGAAGAACTAAGGCTCGACTATGAGATCAAAAGACAACAACTACGAAGAGCCATTCTCTCAAGCAAGAGATCCTACTGGAAGGAGTTGTGTGACGAAGTTAATCAAGATCCATGGGGAAAACCGTATAAAATCGTGATGCATAAAATTAAGGCCCCTCCCATGACATCAACGAACTGCCCCGAATCATTGCACCGCATTGTCACTCACTTGTTTCCTGCAAAGCCTGAGCTACCCGCTAATCCTTCGTGGCAGGTGAGGGACGAAGATATACCATCAGTGACTATGAGTGAGCTGATGGGCGCGTGCAACCGGCTCCAAAACGGTAAGGCTCCCGGTCCAGATGGCATACCTAACATCGCGCTAAAATGCGCCATAGCCAATAGGCCTGACATGTTTCTACACATGTATGAGACCTGCCTAAAGCAGGGGGTTTTCCCGAGTAAGTGGAAAAAGCAGAGGCTTGTGCTCCTCCCTAAAGGGGGAAAGAAACCTCCAGACGAACCGTCATCATATCGTCCCCTCTGTATGTTGGACTCCGCGGGAAAACTCCTTGAAAGAATAATAGCAGATAGGCTGGAGCCCTACGTTGAGCCGAAACTTTCCACCAACCAATTCGGGTTCAGAAAGGGGAGATCAACCATCGATGCCGTGACACTCGTTACCAACATCGCCAGAGAGGCTATCTCGGGAAAGAGATGGAGAAGAGGTGGAAAAAAGTACTGTCTAATAGCCACCCTGGATATCAAGAACGCCTTTAACTCGGCCCGCTGGGACCGCATTTTGGAGGCTCTTGTCAGGATGGAAGTTCCGCAGTACTTGCGCAGAATGGTTTCAGCCTATTTCAAGGACCGCATCTTGTTGTACCAAACTGAAAATGGGCAAGTAGACTATAAGATCACAGGAGGTGTACCTCAGGGCTCTGTTCTTGGCCCCCTCTTATGGAACGTAATGTACAACGACCTGCTCCTGCTCGGTCTGTCTGAGGGCGTCAGGCTAGTGGCATTCGCCGATGATGTGGCATTGATCATAGTGCGCAAGCACATAGAGGAGATACAAACAACCTTCTCAGTCGCTATAGCCACAATTCAGCATTGGATGCTCGCAGCGGACTTGAGTTTAGCAGAACAAAAGACCGAAACACTTCTTGTTAGCAGTCGAAAGGCAAGGGAAACCATCACCCTCAAAATAGGCGACTCCTACATACAGTCGCAGCCCTTCATCAGCTATTTGGGGGTGCTCCTGGACACACGGCTCAACTTCAAAGAGCACATAATCGCGGCCAGCAAGAAAGCAGCTGGGGTACAGGGGGCATTATCTAGAATAATGCCGAATGTCGGAGGCCCTAGACAGATAAGAAGACAGCTACTGGCAACAGTAACTACTTCTGTTTTGTCGTACGGGGCACCGGTATGGGAGAAATCGCTCGAGCTACCATCGTACCGCCGGAAAATGAAATCAGTCCAGCGGCTCTCAGCGATTCGAGTGGCATCATCCTACCGCACTGTGTCTTACGAGGCGGTGAGTGTGATTGCCTCTACCCTACCAATCGACATCCTGGCTGCAGAAAGGGGACGGCTTTATCGCAGAAAGTTAGAGAAAGACCAACCGACAGGAAACAGCGATGAAAGAGCCATGAGTCTAAGGCAATGGCAGGAGAGGTGGGACAGCTCTACTAAAGGAAGGTGGACATATCGATTGATACCTAACATCAGTCGTTGGGTCAACCGCCAGCATGGGGAGGTTGGGTTCTACATCACTCAACTTCCTGACTGGACATGGATGCTTTCGAGCATACCTGCACAGGTTCAGGAGGGCAAACTCCCCAAACTGCCCACACTGTACGGACGTGATAGAGGACGCGGAACACGTGTTCTTCTCCTGCCCCCGGTTTCAGGATCAACGTGCTGAAGTGGAGAGGATTCTGGAGACTAATATCGTTCCAGAACAATTAGTAGAAGCCATGCTGAAGGGCCCCCAAGCCTGGAACTTGGTATCAGATTACGCGGAGACTATCCTCAAAGAACTCCGCAATACGTTCGAGGAGTAGGCTTTAGAGGCTTTCAATGTAAGAGCAGTAAACATCTGCAATGAACCACCCTTGCGAAGTAGTATTGACTAAGAGTGCCGCAGGGGACATGGTTGTAGGAGAAAGAGGTTAGGGTTTTAGCGGGTATACGGTATACTGGTTTCAATGCAACGATTACTCTTGCTTTGAAGTCATTACATCGGGAGTCCCGCACGACGGCTAGCACGTGCTAGTTAAGTACGCAATGTATTTCCCCCCTCTTCGGATAAAAAAAAAAAAAAAAAAAAAAAAAAAAAAAAAAAAAAAAAAAAAAACACACACACCTCGGCACACACCTACTACGGATTCGCATCACCCGCCATCAAAATAAGGCGACACCTACAAATACACGTCAGCAGCCCTTCAAACAAATCAGCCTCAACACACGGCGAAACCTGCTCAACTTCAAAGAGCACATAATCGCACAGCAAGAAAGCAGCTATGGGCAACTCAACCTCAACCATTGTACAGGGGGCATTATCTAGAATAATGGGAGGGGTTCACTTCATAGCTGCTATCGCGAGGAGTTCGAATGTTGGCGGAGGATGTACGGAAGCGTGAATCGGTCGCCATCGCAGGAGATTTCAACGCCTGGGCATTGACTGGGGATGAAACGACGCGAGAGGACGAGCTCTCCTTGAGACCATGTCTTCGCTCAACCTGGTACAACACAGGAGCCGTAAGCACATATCGCAAAGGCACAGCCAGCTCCATTATCGACGTGTGACATTCGTTAGCAGCAACCTAATTAAAGGGGGCTGTGAGTGGCGGGTCGATGAGGAGTTTACTAATAGCGACCACCAAGCTATTATATGGGAAATCGAAGATTGTGTGTCAGTCGTGCGAGGTCATGGGGAACAAAAATGCTTTCGAATTCATTCGCCTTGGTTATGGAGCAGGAACCATTGTCAATAGCAACAAGCGCAGAAGCCACTGCCAAAGAGGTAATGACAAGCGTTGTCAAGTCCTGCGATGCTTCCATGCCAAGGAGACGGCACAACAGCCGCCCACCAGTTTACTGGTGGAACGACACGATCTCACAACACCGACGAGAGTGTCTCAAAGCACGAAGGCTGCATCAACGAGCACGGAGACGCGACAGGGTCACAACAGAAGAACTAAGGCTCGACTATGAGATCCAGAAGAGCCATTTCTCAAGCAAGAGATCCTACTGGAAGGAGTTGTGTGACGAAGTAATCAAGATCCATGGGGAAAACCGTATAAAATCGTGATGCATAAAATTAAGGCCCCTCCCATGACATCAACGAACTGCCCCGAATCATTGCACCGCATTGTCACTCACTTGTTTCCTGCGAAGCCTGAGCTACCCGCTAATCCTTCGTGGCAGGTGAGGGACGAAGATATACCATCAGTGACTATGAGTGAGCTGATTGCAACCGGCTCCAAAACGGTAAGGCTCCCGGTCCAGATGGCATACCTAACATCGCGCTAAAATGCGCCATAGCCAATAGGCCTGACATGTTTCTACACATGTATGAGACCTGCCTAAAGCAGGCCCGACTAAGTGGAAAAAGCAGAGGCTTGTGCTCCTCCCTAAAGGGGGAAAGAAACCTCCCGACGAACCGTCATCATATCGTCCCCTCTGTATGTTGGACTCTGCGGGAAAAGAAAGGATAATAGCAGATAGGCTGGAGCCCTACGTTGAGCCGAAACTTTCCACCAACCAATTCGGGTTCAGAACAACCATCGATGCCGTGACACTCGTTAAACATCGCCAGAGAGGCTATCTCGGGAAAGAGATGGAGAAGAGGTGGAAAAAAGTACTGTCTAATAGCCACCCTGGATATCAAGAACGCCTTTAACTCGGCCCGCTGGGACCGCATTTTGGAGGCTCTTGCCAGGATGGAAGTTCCGCAGTACTTGCGCAGAATGGTTTCAGCCTATTTCAAGGACCGCATCTTGTTGTACCAAACTGAAAATGGGCAAGTAGACTATAAGATCACAGGAGGTGTACCTCAGGGCTCTGTTCTTGGCCCCCTCTTATGGAACGTAATGTACAACGGCTCCTGCTCGGTCTGCCTGAGGGCGTCAGGCTAGTGGCATTCGCCGATGATGTGGCATTGATCATAGTGCGCAAGCACATAGAGGAGATACAAACAACCTTCTCATTCGCTATAGCCACAATTCAGCATTGGATGCTCGCAGCGGACTTGAGTTTAGCAGAGCAAAAGACCGAAACCGTCACCCTCAAAATAGGCGACACCTACATACAGTCGCAGCCCTTCATCAGCTATTTGGGGGTGCTCCTGGACACACGGCTCAACTTCAAAGAGCACATAATTGCGGCCAGCAAGAAAGCAGCTGGGGTACAGGGGGCATTATCTAGAATAATGCCGAATGTCGGGGGCCCTAGACAGATAAGAAGACAGCTACTGGCAACAGGAACTACTTCTGTTTTGTTGTACGGGGCACCGGTATGGGAGAAATCGCTCGAGCTACCATCGTACCGCCGGAAAATGAAATCAGTCCAGCGGCTCTCAGCGATTCGAGTGGCATCATCCTACCGCACTGTGTCCTACGAGGCGGTGATTGTGATTGCCTCTACCCTGCCAATCGACATCCTGGCTGCAGAAAGGGGACGGCTTTATCGCAGAAAGTTAGAAAAGGAACCCGACAGGAAACAGCGATGAAAGAGCCATGAGTCTAGGGCAATGGCAGGAGAGGTGGGACAGCTCTACTAAAGGCCGGTGGACATATCGATTGATACCTAACATCAGTCGTTGGGTCAACCGCCAGCATGGGGAGGTTGGGTTCTACATCACTCAACTCCTGACTGGACATGGATGCTTTCGAGCATACCTGCACAGGTTCAGGAGGGCAAACTCCCCAAACTGCCCACACTGTACGGACGTGATAGAGGACGCGGAACACGTGTTCTTCTCCTGCCCCCGGTTTCAGGATCAACGTGCTGAAGTGGAGAGGATTCTGGAGACTAATATCGTTCCAGAACAATTAGTAGAAGCCATGCTGAAGGGCCCCCAAGCCTGGAACTTGGTATCAGATTACGCGGAGACTATCCTCAAAGGAACTCCGCAATACGTTCGAGGAGTAGGCTTTAGAGGCTTCCAATGTAAGAGCAGTAAACATCTGCAATGAACCACCCTTGCGAAGTAGTATTGACAAAGAGTGCCGCAGGGGACCATGGTTGTAGGAGAAAGAGGTTAGGGTTTTAGCGGGTATACGGTATACTGGTTTCAATGCAACGATTTACTCTTGCTTTGAAGTCATTGCATCGGGAGTCCCGCACGACGGCCAGCACGTGCTAGCTAAGTACGCAATGTATTTCCCCCCTCTTCGGATAAAAAAAAAAAAAAAAACACATACACCTACTACCGCATGCCGTATAGAAAAAATCACTCACATAAGAATTTTTCTTTTTGACACATCATGGAATGTTTTGTGCCATTTCACTCGTCTCTAAGCTCCGTGAAATGAAAATCGTTACAAACACCGTCCACGATATACTTTCATGACATATCTTGACATTTAAGTTAGATATTTATAATGAAAATTTGACATTTACATTGACGTAAATCGGATTTTGCACATATTTTTCCGATTTTCACAAAAACGGTACGTTTTATCTTATAGAAAATTAACGGAATCAAGCTGGTAGAATACAATTTAAAATATTCAAAATAATTGAGCCTGTTTAGACAAAAAAGTGTAGAATCATTGAAATTCACTGAAGTGTAGTCCCTTAAGTACTGTTTTTTTCTGATTTTCTGGAATACCGTAAATCTCACGTTATAGAAAATTATATGGTCCCTTTTTGTAATCTTTCTCCTTTTTGGAAGTCGGTTAGAAACCATTTTAAAGGCCGTATTACATGCTAGCCGTTTTTATTAAAAAAAAACAAATTATTAACTGTAGGGGCTTGAAGGGGCAGGTGAATAATTGTAATCGAAAAGGTAGTTTGATATATAAAAATCGAGCTGCTTTAGGATTTTTACAATGCATTCATAACTACTAATTTAGCCGTTACTTTAGGACGTCATAACAAATAGGATACTAAAGGATAGTCACTAATTAACTGACGCTCTGTATGCTATACTTCCACAATAAATTTCATATACATTAGTAAGAACTCCTTTTACCAATGTGTACCGAATAATTAAGGTGTGTTTATTTTGTATTAAAACTACACTACCATTTCTGGCGCCATTACTTAAAAACAACTAGTAAATACGCTAATGTAATAAATATCCTTGATCGTTTCCATGGCGCAGCGTACGACTTATTAATTATTTTCAAAAAACTTGTTGATGTGGTGCAATTTTTAATGACTACAACTTATGAAGTATTCTGTAAACATGTCGATGACTAAAAACAAAAAGACAAAGCTGGTGTAAATGGTCCAATCAAACAACATTAATATAATGATACGCAAAAAGTAAAATTGCCGTTAACTTTTCTTATAAATAAGAGTTCCATGCTGCTGTCCTTGGATGCTCAATTAAGAAATTATCACGATTTTTTTTTAAATTAAATTTGATAAGCATCATCGATGAACGTGCCTTTACCATTTAAGGTATAAAGTAATTATTTTTTCAGACATAATTGTAATTCGAATAATTATATAATTATTGAACCAAATGCACTGGTTATAATTATTACTACTGAGAAGTAAAAGTGCAAACATAGTGTTTCAAGTTCATGTGTACAAATAACCAGAATTCCTGAGAATTTAATCTTAACTATACAATTTTTGAGTCCATCCATCGGTACCTTAGAGTGATGGTGGTGGGTTCATTACAATTCTTATAGTGCAAATAAAAGTTATTGAAGCAAAAGCTTTTTAACGGAGGCCCACATTTACACATATGAAAATAGATGAGCATCGGAATGAAATGCGTAACTTGAAATTGCAATTGTTTCGAAATGTTCCGATCGGCAGCACGCACTACCTTGATCTTCAAATACCCAAACCCATACAACTCAGTTCTCTGTGTAAGAAGCAGGGACCATGTAATATAGTATAGTCTTCTTGCTTATCATTCTAATAACCAATACAAAAAGGGCAACTTACTTGCCATTAAATTTGTGTGAGTAATTTCATATTGTAAAGTAGACATTTTACATGAAGACTTCTGAACAAAAACTAATATTAATATAGAAAATTATTTCCCCTGTGTACTCAAAAGGTAGAACGACGGTAATCCCATCGCAATGCTAGTGCTATTATGACAATCTCTCCCATTTTTTCTAAGCAACCACAGGTGGCTCCAAGTGTCTCATCTCTGCAAGTTTACAGCTTATACAGGGTCATTTATTGGAAACGGAATATCACCACTAAACGAATCAATTTTGGAAAAAAAAATCCATTCTATGAATAAAATTCAACATTGATCTTATATTTGGGAAATAGTAAAAATAATTTTTAAGTATATCTACATATAATAGAAATCTATCGTTGATTCGTTTAGTCATGCTATTCCTATATATAGAAGAGTACTTTGTGGGATGGTTTAGTGTAATGTGTATTATTTTAAAACTTAATATGGTTTGGGGTTGGGCAATAGCTAATTGTAAAAATAAAAGATAATAGATTAGTTATCGGTTTTTAGGGTTGCAGAATGTCTAAAAGTAGAAAGAAAAAATATTTATAATTGACTTTCAACGTGCAGCATATGGGTTTATAAAGAATTTTTTTCCAGCTGATAGCTATTCGCGGTTATTATAGTATATTTCCTAAGATGCTTTCGCTTCCATCGTTCTATCTTCTTTTTTCATCAACATTCATTTAGTACTAAATTAAATAACTATTCTTATTTCGAACAAGCTATGTATATTTATTGTTTTAATAACTTGCCCACCAGTTTCGCACTGGAAAAAATTAGTGTTTTATTTTAATGTAATTATTCTTAAATTTTTTAAAGAATGTCCTAGAATCTAATTGTATAACTAAACTATTCCAGGGACCCAGTCAAACCCACAAAAAAAAACGTTCAACATCGGTTCAACCTTTAAATTTTAAAGAAATTCCTAGAACCTGAACGCAGTGCCACCTTTCTCGGCGCAATTGTAGCTCTAAACCATTTCAGAGACCCACTCAAACTCATACAAAAAGTTTTAACAAAATCTACCCAACCTTTAAATTTTTTTTACACAACCGAAATACCTACCAGGTTAAATTGTAAATCTAGCCCACTCAAACAAATATAATACTCTAGGGAAGTTAGTACTTTCAATTGCAAAAAATTCCACAGATATTTGATTGGCTTTTCTTGAAGAATCGTATGTAGTATAACACATAAAAACTGTTGCTAACAAATTTTTATTCCTTAATTAATCATACGGAGTGTTTAAAGTTGCAAAAATCGCAATTTTAGCAGTTTTTGTATCTTTTCAACAACTGAATGAAAAGTTCTTGGGCCGAAACTAAGTTTGTTTTATACGTAATTTCAATAGCTACTAAATGATAGGTTAATATAGCCGATTGGATAATTAGTTATTGAGTTATTTGGAAAAAACAGTAAAATATACGCAATTTTCAATCGTCCATAATTATGGTATAAGATGCGTTGAAATTTTGAAACTCGGCAGAATCTTTTATTTCTATGAGGCAAATAACTGGTAAGAATCTCAAATTTACTGCTTATACGGTTTTCTTGCAAATCTGAATTTTTTTCCAGGGCTTTTGATTTTACATGAAGTTTACAGTGCTCCCATTTTGAGGTAAATTAATATTTTAACACACGCTGAAAGGAACATATTAATTATTAGTTCGTTGAGTACTATTCTTCATAAATTAATTTTCTTTTAGTTTTATTTTATTGTATGTAAATTCAGTTTGAAAGCCTGCATTTTGGTATTCGGAATTAAATAAAATGTACTGGTGGGAGAAGCACCTTCCCCTCATTTTACTACTGCGTTCAAATCGCTTTTATTCTTACCCTTATACAAATGCCATTCCAACTGTCAAACTGTTTGCTGCTAGCCCAGGGACGAGAAACGGTGGCATATCATAATTTGTTTATTGAAATGTTACATTTCCATTTGTTGATATAACTTTTTTTCTAATCCTTTTACAAAAAAATAACATTATACCATTTTGATAGATGGTGTTTTAAGGAATAATTTTCATTATAAACTTTTTAAATTTATTCATTAGTTAACTAACTTCATAGTTCATAACAATATATTAATATTAATGATTTGCCATAACTGTATTGTTGACTTTGATTTTCTATTTTCTGACTCATTATTTGCTTTCTAAAGTTTTTTCCTTTTAAAAGTGTCGAATAAATTAATTGTGATATTGCGATCAACTTTGATTCAAAAGTCTGAAAATTAAAGTCAGCAAAACAATTACGAGGTTAAATCATATATCAACGGAAATTTTTTCATACATTTATTGAATAACATTATACACAAATGATTGATTTATAATTTTTTAATATACCCTCCTGCGTGATCTACACACTTTTTCCACTGAGAGTTGGGAGTTTCAGATTCTCTGTTCATAGAATGTTTTAGGGCGAGTTGCAAGCCAACTGCGCATGTGCTCCTCAACTTCTTCATATATTTCAAATCGTTTTCCTCCCGGTGATTCTTTAAGAGGCAAGTCAGGGCTATACGGAGGGTGGGTGGCTCCTCAGCCCATTTCTTGCAGTATTCCTTGTTTTTTTGTTTCAAATACGCGGCTTTTGCCAACCGTAACAACTGGCAGGAGTAATCTACATTCACTGTACGTTGGGCACGTAAAAAATCAATCAGTATATTTCCTTAGAGTCAAAAAAAAATTGTGGAAAGGATTTTTCCAGATGAGAGGTGAGTTTTGAATTTTATTCTTTTTTCGTCACTTTAGATTATGCGCTTCAAAAAGGCCTTCCCTTCTCGCTGAAATCTATTTAGAAGTCTTTCAACGATCTTTAGTTTATAGTCAAAAACCTCGGAACCCATCGAGCACAAATGTTTCTGAAACCAAGTTGATCAATGATAATTGATTGAACACTTCCGTAGCTGACACCCAATTCTGAGGAAATTCCTCCACTGTTAATCGGCGCTCACGTTCAATAAGCTGTCGAACACTATTGGCATTGTTAGTTGTAAGGCTTGTCCTAGTGCGTCGATCATGGCTATCATTCTTGTACACACCTTAAATTTTCTCAACCACATATATACACGATTTTGAGACAGTGTATTATACGCAAATTGGGCCTTCAAATGAGTTAGAGTTCCTGAGGCTTTAACGCTTTTACTGGTTTAAAACTTTATAATAATCTTTTGCATAACAAACGAATGTAACTCTTGCTTAGTCATGGCTGTATTCTGTACTGACCACACATCATAAAATAGATATTAAGGAGACAAAGCCAAGCACACGCGCGTTCCCGGCTGGTTCCCCAGTGTCCATAAACCAAACATCTACTCCAAACAACATAATCTAGCTCGAAACTGCATTCTAAGCAGAATAGCAAAATTACCGTTTATATTTGATTTACCCTCGTATATAACGTAATTTGCTTGGAAAAAGCATTTTAAACGTCATGTCAATTCGACGACATGCTATTTTTATTCTACCTTTGAGGGGAAATTAGGATCCCCCTCTACTAATATGTATGCGTTGGCGAATACCAAAATGCAGAATTTCAAATTAAATTTAAAGACAATAGAACAAACCCAAAAGAATATTAATATATGATGAGTTGTAACGAAAGATTTGATAATTAACATGTTCCATTCATATTTATCAAAAAGTAATTTGATGCAGAATGGGAGCGTTGTAAACATCACCAAAAATAAAGAGCTCTCGATAAAAAATTACATTTTGTGAGAAAACCTTCAAAGCCATGAAGTTAAAATTTCGAACAGTTATTTTAGGTAGACAAATGAAACTTTTTACCAAGTTTACCGAGTGATTGAAAATTGCGCCTTTTTTTCACATTTTTCGCGAATAACTCATTTATTAATTAACCAATCGATCAACATCTCATCTAGTAGGTCCTAAAAATGCGCATACAACACACCTACCTTTGATTCTTTAAATTTCTACTCTGTTGCTGAGAAGTCACAAAAACTGCCGAAAATAGGGTTTTTGCTATTTTAATCACCTAGTATAATTAACTAAAAAGTAAAAATTTGTTAACAAAAGTTAACCTTCTTCAAGAAAAACCATTCAAACACCTGTGGATTTTATCTGCAAAAAATGTATTAAAATAATGCTAAGTTCCCTACACTATAAATGTTTCATCAAAATCAGCCCAACCCTTAAATTTTAAAGCAGTTAATGAAGAGAGGAAAGATTGGAACAAACTGCCTGATCTGATGGAATTATCTTGAAAAAATTTTCACGGAGTGAAGTAAAATGTTCTCTAAAATCACTGATCAACTGTTTATGAAAAAAAAACACCGAGGATTATTAAGTACGTTCTCATGATTTAATTTTTTAAACAAATCATAATAAAAACCACCATTATAAACTGTATTCTATATGATAATTGTGGCATCTCTTCGTTGCAGTTACGAACTTGCAGGAAATAAAAGCACACTTGAGGGACAGTTTGTATATTTCATAACTTCCAAACATCTTATGGTCTAAATTAGACCCAGTTCTCAATGGAAAATATGGAAATTAAAACACAGTCCTTTTTCCCCATTTCAGGTTTTAGCCTTTGGCTAAGCTAAATACGTTCAGGTTACTTTTCGTTTTAACATATATCCTACACAACATTATTTCTGTTTCATTCCTGGTTGTATGTTTAAATGTTCTAAAAATTCTTTCACACATAAATGTACATTTATTTAGTTTTTGTTCATTGTCTTTCTCTCGATCATGTGATATATCGTAACTTCAATTCAAAATGTGATACCTCTTCTAATATTTCATTATTAATAAATATATCTTAGATCAGGCTGGTTATTTACCTGAAAACTCTATTACTTTGGTCTTAGTAGATTCTCATGTTGCAGTTTGTGTATTCCCATTTGGTGGTTGTCTTCAGATTCTGTCATTAATACTAGGCCATCTACATAAATAATCGAGATTAAAAGGTATTTTGGTATAATTTAATTCCTTTCTTGTTTTTTTTTTATTCGTTTATCTGACATCGTTAATTGTTATGATTTCTGCTGTTTTTCATTCGTTTATATTGATTAGTACTTCTTATTGCTGTTACTAGTTGTTCTATATAACCGAGTTATTCCATGATACACTATAATTTTCCTCTATTTAGGTTTACGAGGCTGCTTGTAAATCTGACATTGTGTCTATTTATTAAATTTTCTGTGTTTTTCAGTCACAAGAAAAACCTTTCCTGAGTCATTAATACCTTCCCACAAATTTGCTGATTTGTCCTCCATGGACCGAAAATTTTTCAGAATTTTTTTTCTGATTTGCCCCCTCTAGGACATTTTTTTTTCTAATTTGCCCCTCTCTAAACCAAAAGCTGGGTACGCCCCGGCATGTTGCATTGTGACGTTAGTTCTGTTGAACGTTCTTTTATGAAACTTAAATGTCTTCTCCGATTTTTAGTCGTGTTATGGGTCTCAGTCTATTGTTTAAACTTTTGACATACATTTTTACTGTGTTTTAATATTAATTAAAACACAGTGTAGCCTTTTCATCAAGTGTGGTGTTATTCCCAAAAAAACATAAATGCATCCTTTTAAATGCTATGAATAAATTAAACACGGGATTCTGAGATATATTCCAAATCATAATGTGTGGTAGGAATTTTTTTAATGCCGTATTTTCTACCAAGCTCTGAATATCAATAAATTTTTCGTTGTTTTCTGAATGATAATTGTGGCATTTCTGTTTTTTTTTGGGAATAACACCTCATAAGCTTGAAATCACAACCTCAAATTGTGATTATGATATTTGTCATTGCGAATCCTTTTAATTTTTTAATTTCATTTTGTGTAATACCATTGAAAACGTCTGATTTAGACCTTGAAACATTTGTACTTTTGAAATATACAGACTTTTAAGCTTATGTGGTGTTATTCCCAATGAACTCAGAAAAAATAAAAATAAATTTTTCATATAAAACTCGATGTAAAAAAACTGTATTATTATCTAATATGTTCGAATTAAGTGGAGAATTCCTGCAATTCAGCAAAACAAAATTGCGTGAGTTCTACAGGTAGATCAAGTATTTGCTATGAAGGAGCGCCATCGTAACAACAACAAACCCACATAGGTGAATATAATGGTGGTGTAAATAAAAATTTAGTGTTATGTTTACCCTCTCTTTATCCACATAATTAGCTAACGCTGGTTGATGCATTCGAGTGGTTAAAGCAGATGCCCCGCACGTACTTCAAAATAATAAAGCACACGAGTTTTGAAATGGATATTCTGTATCTTTTCTCTGTGCAAAGCTACTCATCGTACTTAACTCAAGTGGTTCTGTTGTTGCGGTTAGAACCGGTGGTTTTTATTTGCTGCTAAATTTAACCGCCGCGCCGTTTCAAATCTAACCGACAAAGTAAGAAAATTTTACGCTTATGCTTTTGGTGGATGCATTTCGCAAAAACGAATATTCCGATATTTTGAATAATAAACACGTTTACAATCCAATAGGACTTTTTGTGATTATTTGCTGACAAAGAAATTTGAAGCAGATATAATTTATATATCGATTTTTGTTGAAATTTTGCTTGCCAAGGTGGTTTGATTATAATATTTACCGTCACTTTATTACTAGTACACAAAAAAGTAAAAATTTTCCTTCACGGTACCAAAGACACTTATTTTAATAATTTTGTCAATTTCTTGCGGATATTAATAGGTTGTTCTTGTTAGTGAACTGCCATCTCATCGAAGTTCAAAAAAATACCGAAATTCGCTTTCTCTGTTGTTTGTTGGGTTGAATGGATTCAAAATTCGATGCGATTGAAGTTTTAGCATTTGCAAAGAAAACTACTTGTTACAAAACATAGTACGTAATTTGTGTTTTGTCCAACATTACTATTTGGAAATGATTGCTGAGAAAGTCTTGGATTCTTCTGATATTTCATTTCCTCACATCATTTCTATTACAGATTGAGTATTACTGGATGCCCTTAACAGAAAATGGTTCACTTAGATTTCCTGTAAAGTCTTCCTATATACAAAGAGGTATACTATATCTTACGCATACGTAACTTTTGCGAAGACGTGTCAACTCCAAATCTTGAGTCGTTTGACAATCACTGTAGGAAATTGTCATCATTATACTGATAATATCTTGTCAAATATTTTGTATATTATCAGTAAATTTGGATAGGAACGCTCTCAACATGTATATTTTTAATTGTCCTAATAATTACAACACACCTTTTCTTGCGGTATACTGTCACCCCGGTTGGATCTTGTTACAGTCACATCTAGCTGGGAACCTCCACTCTGGGTATCACCCTGAACAACCAGCTTTCCTTATGGTCATTCGTAGAATGTCTCTGAAGCATATGAAAATACATTTTGATACCTGGAGAATAGTCGTCTAGGATTACATAATTTCTTTAATATAGTGGGCAGTATATGGAACTTTTAGCATTCTTCTCCAAGCTCGCCTTTCAAAATCGTTTCTCCGACAACGATCTACGTTTTCAACGATACTAGATTCAGGGGCAAATAAGAAAGTGAAGAGGACAAGAGACTGGACCAGCATCATTCTAGTGGACTAATATTCACTGTTATGCTGTACCTAATACTAATAGCAAATGCATTGTTGCTATAATCTAAGATATTTAACAAGACCCAAAACTCATTCCCTGAAGCAGCAGTAAGAATAATCTCGTTGGAAAACCTTATGTTAGAATTCTTATTTCCTTCAATATTTACACTGCCATTCTAGTTGTCAAGCAATTGTCTCATCGTAAACTCAAAGTAGATGTTCAACAAATTCTATATTGGAAAAACCTCTAGATCTCTAAATGTTCGAATAAACGAACACAAAAATTACATAAAAAAACGACAGTGTGAAAAATCCAAATTTTTTTAACATGCTTGGGACTCTGGTCATAAAATACAGTTATATTACACAAAGAAGAACACAATACCAAAAGACAACTAAAAGCTTTGCCAGACTAGGAGCGCCACATAAAATTCCGAAGATCACCGTTTCCAATTTGAAAGGAACTTTATGATTATATGATCTTTAGAAGTTTCTGTGCTACCTATGTATATTACAAATAAAATTCCCTGAGTTAATAGATATTGTTAAACATTTCAATTTTACATTTTAAAATTGTGCCTTTTCTATTCATAGTTTCTTAACCATTGACAACGGAGTCTGACCTAGATCCCGAAACATTTGGAATATACAGCAATTTTTCGTCACTTGTGGTGTTATTTCCCAAGGAGTACTTAAACATTGAAAAATATGACACAAATTTAATTCAGAAAAAAAATACATTATTTAGTTTTCAGTTCAGCGTTTTCGTGTACCACCAGATCCACAGAATCCTACGTACGGTATTTCAAAAATTATCAGCAATTTATTATAAAATAATGAACTTAATAACTTGTCAATATTTTTTATCACTGCGGTCAATATTTTGCACCGTAATTTTGTAGATGCACCCAAAAGTTTCTTCAATATAATGAGCACAAATTTTTACTCTCCATTTCACATACTTTCTTTTATTTCAACACTTTTGTCCCTCTAATCTGTCACCGAAGACCCTACAACTATCACGCTGACAATCAACATAATTCCTTGACAAATTGGTGTGAAAATAATAATCTAATGACAGATTTTCACCTTCTTAGTGGCTTCTTCCTGTATAATTTCCTATTACTGTATAATTTTCTTTATTTTTCACTTTTTCATCTACCTCGTTTAGTACCGCTAGGGGGCGTGCCGCACCAATTTGCCTTTCAGCGGCTGGTTAACTCTAAAGATGGTCTAATTCGCACCATTCGATTACCAAAACGACCGGAATATTATATGCTCGTAAAAATAATAACTGATTTTTGTTTAAATCTCTCGCGAGAACTTGAAAAACATCGGGCCATTGCTTCTTCAAAATTATAGGTCGAACGACGGCTCCTTTGTTGGGCGCCTTGTCTAGTTAGCGAGCCTGATTTATGGCAGCCAAGGTGTTAAAAGGTGAGCTCGATTCATGTTGCGTAATTCAGCTGTTAATACCATTCATGCCCGAAATAGTTTGTTGGACTTAATTTTCTCGCTGGAATTTGTACCATATAAAAAACCAACATGTATTAAAGATCGAACTATAGTACAAAGAAAATATGTGTAACTCTCAATATAAGTGATTATTCTCCATCGAGGGTCTGCTTAATTAGATAAATATTTAGGTGCTTACGAAAACAAAATAAGAACAATTAAGACGGTACAGTTTGTTACATACCAACCTACAGAACAAGTAGTCATTAATCTAATAAGATGAAATATATGGGAAGCAGTGTCTTAACTAAGGCGACGCCCAACGCCGTAACCAGACATTTTTTAGGGAGGGGGTCTACTCAACTTTTTTGAATTGATTAGGGATGCAGTAATAGAATCTCGCACAGGGCGAATAAACGTCATGAAAAATGTATCTCTGCTTGCTATTTTGGATAGTGCAAACTATGAACCCATCACTAGGTACTAATAGTTATTGCCCAATTGTATTAGTATTTTTCTACAGACGACCTTCAGTGCAGAATGCTAAAATTAATTTATAATATTGGTTCAATAATTAAATAATAAAATCATAAGAAAATCATTATTTACATGCATACTGTCAATGCTAAACAGTGCCGCCAGATTGCTTCTAGAGAAAATCAAGAAGTAGGTTGACACCAATGTGAAAGGAGAGACAAACTAAATTAAAAGTAAAACTACAGGTTTGGGCCTTCGCTAAAGTTAGCCTACATAGGCATGCTATTGACATAAAACCAACGAAAAATTATAATACATAATAATCGTCGTTTATTGGGCGCTCGCAAGTTTGCAGTTTGCAACTTTCTTTGCATTGTAAATATGGTTTGTCTACTAAAATCTGAATTTTGTTGCACCTCATCAATTTATTTCTGATATCTTCTTTATATTAACCTTATACTTTTAATTTAGAGCCCTTTTATTTTTGTCGGGTAACTTTCATATAAGTTTAACTAAGATTACAGAAAATTGTGAAATTATGCACAAATTCACGATAAATAGGTAGATCTGACAACACTGAATGCTTAGCCATCTGCCGGAAATTTGATTTAAATTTTGACATTTCATTACTTTTGTACCCATTAGGTTGAAAGTTTTCAATTCAGGAAGATAAGATTTCAAAGTATTTTCAAGGTGGCAATTTCAATTCACACAAAAAATTCCCAAAAATATGTGTACCTATTTAACTACTAATAATTAACAGTATGTGATTCCTTTTTCTTTGTATTTTCTACATTAAACACAAATTGTCATGTGTTCGGTACTACGTTGGTAAGTAATTTTTATATTAAAAATCATATTGAAAATTAATGTTTTCTGACAATGTGGGTATCTTATAGTTAAATAATTTTACATTACATGATCCCATTGCTGCAAAGTTCTGACTGTTAAAAACATTTTAAAGATTTGTTTGAATATATTAGGTTAAGTTATTATTTATTCTAGAGTAAAATATATATTATTTATATACATATTACCTTTGAAATCGTACAATGCTAGCTTTAAAATTTACATCATAAATGTTCAAAAAACTTAAAATCCAAAACGCTCTAAACTAAACAACCACTGCGTATTTATATATGAGAGGTTGGTTTTCAAATGATAAACACGGCAGCGGCTGTGTAACGCTCTTTCAGACCAAATGAGGACCACCTTTTACTATCTTTGGAGTTGCCTATAGTTCAATAGGAAAATATTTAGTTTTGTAAATTATAGATCAGTATTGATTTTTCGGTAAAGTAGTACTTTTGTAGAAAATAATATTTGTAATTTTTTGTTGTGATTATAATTCTGTCATTAATATAATATAATTTTCACAATATTCCGAAGGTGTTGTGCAACAAATCAATTAGCGGATAATGGAAATGTCATTAAATATTAGAGTTTTCATTGAGTTGTTTGTCATTTCTATTTTTAAAATCCGCAACGGAAACTTTTAGGTTAGAAAAAAAATCCACCGATAATTGGATCGAACATGATGCATAGTCATATTTATTTAAAAATCATCCTACAATTATATACATAAATAAAAAAGTATTTCGTGAATTATTTCTATAAATGTAATCCAAATGAAAGAATAGGCCTGGCCTACTTTTTTAATTTCGCCTCAACTCTATATCTTATACAGACAAAATAACGTCAATAATGTTCAACGCATAGTGTTAATGAATTAGGGTCGAATTTCGACCACTGGGCGACCGCTAGTTGTTTTAATTAGATTTGCTTTCACTAGTCGATAAAATATTATTGTTCATGGTGCGTTCTCTCCGGAAAACCTAAGACAGGCTTTTATACAAAAACAGGAAACTATATCCTTTTGAACAAGGGGACATCTTAACCGTTTTCGAGAATACACTTTTTACACATTTTCCAAGAATACAGAAGTGTCTGAAACTGCTATTTTAAATCGACTTTTTTCATTAGGGTTTTCTTGCCTTAGTTAAATGCCTTTTTTGCTAACAACTCCTTTGGAATTATGCCCTCATTTTCTGCATTTTAAAAATGAACGTTAAGCTGTTCTGTGATAATATCAGTTCCTTGTTTGTGTTTTATAATTCTCTAAAATTAGTTGCAGAAATTAGCACATACTGATGAAGCCAAACTATTGTACTGCATGCTATAACAATGTCATACAAGCTTGGAGAAATGTACCCGAAAATATAGTGTCGGATGCTTCAAAACATGGGTTTTTTAATAGCAAAGATTGTGAACCCTTGTTTTGGATTCAGTGTTTGATTATTTTGTCTGCTCATTTAGATTTTCTTTCCTCAGGTGTTTTATATAACAGATAATTATTTGAAATTTGTAACGGACAAAAGTGCATTAGGGGCCATTTCGAAAAATTCACCATATTACTGACTGTCTGCTATAGAAAGTATTCCTCACAGATGCTCTGGAGACAGAAATCTCCACAACATGATCAACATCTCTTTTTGTGTAAAACTATGTCTCAATCACAGTATATATTATTTATGTCTAATTTCTTGAATATTAGCTATTAGATGCACAATTTGTTTTCTATGTCAAATCTTCTTACAGTGACATTGATTTTCTAGCGATAAAAGTTTGTAAGATGGTAAGACAAGGTATGTTTCAAAGGAACGTCTGGCAATATGTCTGCATGAAGTTAATGAAAGTTACAAAAGATTTGGAAAAGACAAGAGTCAAAGATGTAAATCAAAAACAAAAGTCAATTTCGATTATGTGAAACTTCGAGAAATCTTTGCCACTGGTAACAACCTTGTGTCTTGGATTTTGAACAAGTTACGTTCTCTCTCTTTGAATATTCACTTCTTGAACTACTAGGAAGATCAAATTAATTCTACTAATCAGTGTACTAAATTGTCTCAGTAACTAAACAACCTCCAAACTCAATAGGTTTTAAAACTAAAGAATACTTTTACTTCTTAGAATTCCAAAAGTTCTTTGCTTTTACCAAAATAATCCGAGGTTTGTAAATTGTGATTCGGGTTTCAGCTTAGCACAACGATGTGTAGGGTGCTTTATGGAAGCCTTCGACTGTGCCAGGTTTCATCAGTTAGGAGAAGGAGAGAGTAATGATATAACCACTAGGGTTATATCATTACTCTCTTCGAGGTGTTATTCTGTTGTAAGCAAGACAATATAGGTATATCATATATATTGTTTCTCGTCGAGAACCTTCATTAGGACATTCCATGTGGGAAGCGCAACTAATAAAAGTTTCCGACCAGACACAATATATATCATATATATTGTCTTGCTTACAAAAGAATGACACCTCGAAGAGAGTATTCAATATCTCTGACAAGTGAAGTAATCTGAAAATTTTATCATGATCTTCTAACCTAGGAGTTACTGGTGAACAGTAATTACACCGAACGGCTCCAGATTCGGAACCTCAGAGTGCTAGTTTCCCCAAAAATTCTAGATGTCGGTCTTATACCTCGCGTCTACAAATTATATCATTAATTGGATAAAAAGTTGGGAAGCACTAGTGGATAATTGATTTCACTAGAAAAGACTTACGATCTTGGGGAGTAAAACAATTTGAATTAAAATTTTATTATAAAATCTAGAACAGCTAAACAAAATGGATTAAGAAATTTTTATCTAAGGCTTTTAAGAAAAAAATAAAGTTATCAAAGCCTAATATTTTTATCTATTTTTGTCTTAAAAGTCAGTGGTGGGCAGAGGTCCTTCAAAGGAAAAGAAATTTGATTTTTATAAACCAGCCAGCGCTCATAAAATGTCTCATTTTACAGTTTAAAACTCGCATTCGAATTAGTTAATATATCTATAGAATATTCTTGTACACCATATATATTTAATGTAATACACTAAATATTGTATATAACAAATGAGCTCGCCTGATTTGAAATACCTTGGCGAAAATAATATTAACCAGGTGTAAACTAGACAGTAATCATCCATCTTTGACGGTAGCTGTTTACCCCATACTCACGATCAATTCGACAATATGTATCACATTAAAAAATTGTAGCCGTAATCACGATATTACTTAAAGATTATAAAGTTTCCCTGGTATCGTTTCCGGTCTTTTAGAAGTTGATCTTGTTAACCACCCTACTGCAACATTTTTTTTACTCGTTCCTAAATTATAATCCAAAATATTGCTAAAAGTGAATATTAAACTGTTCATAGCAGTTTGTAGGGCCTTTAACAAGGTAAGTACTATAATAATATCATGTACTCTCATAAAAAATACATATGATGTTTTAAAGTAGTGGTGATTTGAAATATCAACTTTTTACGCAGATTATAACGCTTAAAGGTAATACTGTATGAAAATATCGGAATTTTTCACAGGACAGTGCTTTGGTCAGATACTTTTATATAAAATGTGAGCCTTTGTCTACTTTATCTAAACTACAGATAATTGTACTCTGAAAATTTATTACAGATTTTCGACTAGGAACTTACTATTGTATAGAACAATATTAGTTTTGATAGACTCACTGTGTAGTCCATGTTTTATGAAAAAACATCACAATAAAAAAAATAATATACTGTACAATTTTATTTTTTTATAGAAGAGGGTATCAAATATCCAAAAGTAAATCTTTTTTATACATTTTATGTAAAATTTGTAATTTATATTCATTAGTTTTGGACACTTCATTATATGCTAAACGCGCCTATTGTTTATCGCATTTGTCTCTGATTAAACACCAACCATTCTAACAGCTGTTAGTAGAACTCTGGGAGCTTTCAATGCTAGATGCCAGAATTTGAAAATTAGTTGTGAAAAACCAATTGGCTGTGAAATCGTTCACTCTTCTTTTCCATTTGTTTCTGTCCAATGCCAGCTTTTTCCGGTTCCTAATTCCTACATGCTCCTTATCCTTCAAGACTTCCTCCAGTCATTTTTGCTTAGGTCTTCCTATATTACATTTATTTTTTTGTCGAGCATTTTTGCTATGTGTCCTACCATCTAGCTCTTTCGCACCTGCTGAACATTACTTTTTCTGTAAAGCTCCTCAATTTCCTGATTTGTTATTCTCCTATACTCCTCGTCCTAGCCCTTAATTTCTCCAAAGAACTTTTTAAATATACTGCCCTTCCTCGATATGTAGTTTATTTTCCGTTTTCTTAGTCATTGTCCATTTTTCGGGCGATTTGTTATCTATAGGCCTCATTATTGTTTGATTCATTCTTAGTTTTGTTTCTCGTGTTATATTTGTAGGTTATTAAAAAGGTACCCATATCATGGCATTGTTTAATCTCGCTAGTCATTTTTCTATTTCGTTCTCTTCATTAAATGTTATTTTCAACTATATATTCTAATTCATCTACTCTCTAATTTATATTTCACGTTCCCATCAGCGTTAATAACTAGATTAGCTGTGGAGCTGGCTGTCATTATCATATATTTAGATTCCTTTTTATTTCCTCCAAGACTACAATGTCTGTCTTTCACTTTGAATAGTTTGAACGTCTTTACTACTTCCTCTTTGGATCTCATCGTCAGAACAATGTCATCGGCATAAGCTAGGAGATGATGTCTGGTACTATATATCAAGCCATTATAGTTAATGCGATGTTGTCTAAGAATAAGTTCTTGCTACTATGTTAAGTGGCCAGTGTGTCTCCTTGTCAAAATCCATTATTTAATGAACACTCCCCGTACAGTGTCACCTTGACAATAATATTATGTTGTGTTTTGTCATCAATGCCTGATAGAGGTTATTCCCTTTATTGGTGTTTCTAATCTATAAATAAATATCAGATGTAAGCTTAATTAATTATATAAATTATTCAACAATTATAATTCGATTGCAGATTAACACAGACTCAACATACGCACTAACTGCGTATTTTCTGTGCATTAATCTCCGAATCTGGCAAGTGAATCCTCTTGGAATCACCTTTCAGGGCTGTTCTAATATACAGGGTTCGTTAAACGAGGTGGTCTGTTAATCATTTTAGAGGAATTTAACATGAAAGTTATTTGAAAATTTGGGTTTTGCGGTTTCTGAGTATGCTCTTTTTAGTATTGGTCATTTCCGGGTATACCTAACAGATATTGAATAAAATCCAAATTTTAAGAATTTTAATTTAATTTTTTTAAATAGCACTTAGCGTATGTTTTTATGTATTAAATTCCTCTTTCTGTCCTCTTTCCATTTATGTAAATTTTTCATATTGCTAAATAAGAAAAATGTTTAGTTATTTTGGATCACACTAAAAATAGCAGATTTCTTCAAATATAGTTTAGAACTAGTACGTCATGGATAACTGACAGTTCCTAAAATTTTAAATTGTTAAAAATCATATTGAAAGCAGTTCTACTGTTTAATTTACACTTTAATATAATGACACCTATAGGACTAAAATGCTCGGAAAGGCAAATTGCCAAAAAAGTCAGATACAGCTCTGTTTTAAATAACGTCGTGATTTCCAACTTCCATCATAATTAAAATAATAAAGCATACTACTTTCAATACAGAATACAGCCTGAAACAAAAGTTTATCTGTGTTCCAAATTCCCTTGAAGCATGAGGGTTTTCATTTGCCCAAATGTGTCCATTAGACCTAGTAAGAATGCCTTTTCTTGGGAAGTTATATTTTCTCCCACCACATAACTTTTTATAATGTTTTTATCTTCAATGTAATTTTGAACAAATTCAATAGCTGTTGAGAATATTGACTTGAATTTTTGACTTTTGGAGTTTTTTTTGGAACATCCTGTTGGTTACTCCTCTAAAATATATCTTTAATCTAGCTCTAAAGCAGCGATGGTTTCCTGATAAATTTAAAGAAACAATTGTAACCCCAATTTCCAAAACGGGGCGGAGGGAAAATATTCATGACTATCGACCTATCAGCTTATTAAACAGCTTAGCTGAAATATTTGAAAAAATTATATATAACTTCATACTTACCCACATAGCTGACAAAATTTCAAAATACCAACATGGTTTTCTTCCTAACAAGTCAACAGTTACAAATCTCTGAATATGTATCGGACGCAATTCTAAACAAACAAGAGCTAGATGTCATATACGCACAGATTGTGCGAATGCATATGATAAGGTGGATTTCAGTGTCTTGATAAAAAAACTGTCGGTTCTTGGTTTTTCGAGTGAAGTATTGTCATTCATAACTTCATACTTACTCGCACGAATCCAAAGGGTAAAGATAGGTACTGTCTTCTCCCATCATTATATTGCCACCTTAGGGTAGCATCTTGGGTCCTCTCTTGTTATTGATTTTTATCAATTACTTACCCGATAGCCTGAAGACCTGCGTTGGGTTGTTGTTTGCTGATGATTTCAATATTATTTAAATCCATTAATGGCATAAATGATGTTGTTGCACTTCAAAACGACTTAAATTTGGCGCTTAATTGGTTTAGAGAAAACAAAATGTTTGTTAATACCCAAAAAGGTTGTGTTGTTTCCTTCTCCCGAAAAGTCAATGTATCTATGGAAGACTATTACATTGGAAATTGTAAGGTTAAGAGGTTTAAAGAGGTTAGAGAACTGGAGGTAGTCTTTCAAGATAATTGCAAATTCAATACCTATTTCAGCTACCTGATAAACAAAGCATACAAAGTTCTTGGATTTGTCATACGTAATAGCCAAAATTTGAGTATAAGAACAACCATAAGACTTTATACATCTGTGGTGAGGCCCCACCTTGAGTATGCCTCCAACATTTGGTCACAGTAACGAAATTGAAAAAGTCCAAAAACGTTTTCTGCGCTATCTCTATATCAAAAAGAATGGCATATATCCCTTGATGGTATCTTATAGATCAATGTTCGCAACCTTCCATCTCTGTTCTTTGAGTACGAGGAGAAAGACCCAAGCTGTTATCTTTATATATAACATTCTAAATAACAGAAAATATTTTGATTGTGGCTTGATCAATAGCGTTAAGTTTAGGGTCCCCAAAATTAACTTAAGACTACTCTCATCTAATCTCTTCTACATTAACAACGGAAGCCCTTCGCTCTTCACTTATCTACTCAGTGTCTGCAATGATATACTGTCCAATAACATAGTTCCTGGCCTATTTAACATCAAATTTGGTGAGCTTAGGCGCATATTATTGCTGCATAAGGATGATATTGGCATGTCTGTGACATTATCAAATACTTGTGTACTGTTTAACCCTTCACATGTAAGTACCTATTTGGTGTTTGTAAAGAGAATAAATAAATAAATATATTAGCAAGCTAACTTTCCAAATTCTATCTTAGTTTGTTTGGAAGTTATTTTGGGTTATATTGTCGTAGAAGTCAAATTATCCCTGAAACTAAACTATAAAATAGTTAGAAAACTTACCTTAAAATTTTGAGTTTTATACAAATTAATCCTAAGAACGTATCATTCCATTTAAAACAACAAACTTCGAGTCAACGTCCAGTTTAAACTGGCCGACAGTTGAAAATATTTTGAGCTAAAAAGAGCATACTCTAAAACTGCTGACTCCGTATTCCTGCAAAAAGAAAATATTTTTTTTGTTATTTCCGGTGTAAATCTGTTTTCTTGATATACAATTAGGATAGAACAGTTAGCCATTTTTCCTACCCATTTTCAGTTTGATGTTTTTAAATACAAAATGTGAAAATGAAGTTTGGGGAAACATCAGGTATGCATTTTATTGTTAAAAATAACTGGGGAATGAAAACAACTTCTTTTTGTTTTAATCATGTAAATTATGCTGTATTATTTAATACATATAACAATATATATTTTGGTTTACAAGGATATAACGGTAGAAGGTTTTTTAAAATTAATCTATATTACTCAATGTTTTCAATGAAAGTTGAGAAAGCACAATGAATATATTTTTGTTAGTTTTCTCTTTAGCTGTGATTACTTTTAATGACATTTTATATCTTTTTTGCTTTCATTAAGAATTAAGCAATGACCTTGAAAAGTTGTGAATGTATTTTCCCACAATATACCTTTCTGTGTTTTTTTGAAGCTAAGGAATAATCACGAAATAAAATTGATGATGAACAAGAGAAAAACGTGACCGTTAATTGTAAGTTGGACCCATAAACTGTTTAATATATCAACCAACTTTTATTGCATTTTAATCCTTGTTAATATAAAACTCGTGATTTTCGACCAACGTGATTTCTTAATGGCATGACTGGCCAAGAATCTCAAATTTCCTATTCCATTGAGAAATAGTCGTAAAAAGAGCAATAGAATTATTCTACCGGAGCAGATGATTGTCAGAAAAAAAATAATAAAAATTTTGCAAAGAACTGACCACAATTCAAACGGGCAATCTGAGTGGACGATTTTACGGCTTTTAGACGAAACATTATCTCGGTGATTATTTTTGGCCTTTTGAAAGCGGCATGTGCCCTGACGCTGTTCCTGAATTAAGGCAGAGATTAGCAATGAAAATGCTCAAGTTACATGGATAATTGTGTTAAAGCTAGCTGACCAGGCTACCGTATGAATTGTTTAGCACAAACATTTCAACAAAAGGTAATAACGGTCAGTAAATCCCGGTGCCGTGCTCGCTTAACAATGCCTTCAGATGGATTAAAATTTATGGCCTTCAATGTTTGCAACTTTTGCTTATTATTGTTTTCTATGTACTTTAAAAATTTTGTATCTCTTTCTCTACAAAGTTTTTATAATTTGAGTGCATCCAAGTTTGTTGTATTTTTTGGAGCTGCTTCGTGTACTATACTGACAAATGACAATGTTTCTTATTTGAACTGGAACATAAATGAAACAATGTCGAAAAGGACGTTTGTGTTCACATATACAAGGTACATTATTCGTGGCATTTATATTTTATTTTTAAGGATTATTTGGGACTATTTAGGTCATAGCAATTATAATAAAGTTTTGTAGAGTTCTATCGTGCCTGGTTATCGATAATTAAAAATGTAGTTAGTACTGGCTAAATATTTTTGAACAACTCTATATGCTGTAGCTCATAAGGTGTTCCTAAGAATTCGGCGTAGACACTACATACCAATCCTCTTTTAAGTATTAATAGTTAGAAAAAAACAGCTTGACTTTTATATGTTTATAATTAACATTTGGAATGTGTAGGTCACTGTAAAACTGCCAAAACATAAATATTATGTTTTCAATAAACCACATGATAATTTCATTAACTACGAACTGAGATCCAGACTTTGTTACTGTTAAAATTCAGGGCTTTCATTTCAAAACTAGGGCCAGAAAATAACTTTAAGAGTATTATTAAAAGAAAAAGACAAAAGAAACATTTTTACACGTCTCTTTTTTGCCAATCTTTTGACACATTATTTTTTAAAATCAGATGACCTAGAAACCGTAAAAAATTAAATTTATGAAAATAATTGCCAATTATACCAAAATTGGCTTAGGGTGGTTTTTAGAGTCTCTGATCATGAATTCGAGCTCAGATTTACAAAATACAAAATGGCGAATTCAATGTTTGGGTTCGCTGATCACGAATATAATAGACAAAATTCAAGATGGGGGATACAATATGTACAATGAAAATAACTCACGAGACGATAATTTCGTCGGCCATCTTGAAGTTTTGTAAATTCCAGACTCATGATCAGAGACCTCAAAAACCCCGATTTTGGCGTATATTAGTTGCTTTTAAAATTTTCTTCCGGCATCTGGGATACGTCATTTTGAATTTTGCGAATTTGACTTCGGAATCGTGATCAGAGACACTAAACACCACGCTAAACCAATTTTGGTGTAATTTGCCATTATCTTCAAAAATTAGGTTTTTTACGGTAAAAAATAATCTGATTTAAATAAATGATGCGTCAAAAGATTCGCAAAAAGAGGACTTTAAAAAGATGTATCACATGATACCCCTTCGTATTTAAACATTTGGAAGTGATATTCACACCCGCTTAGGGTGACCAAAAATGTGTAAAAAATAATCTGATATGAAAAATTGTAAAAACACAGTTTTGCACCCTAACACCAAACCTCTATTTTAAACACTCAACGCCGTTTCAGCAACTTTAAGTTGTCATCTTAATGATCATCTTAATGATGACAACTTAGAGCTGTTGAAACGGCGTTTAGTGTTTAAAATGTTTGGTTTGTTGTTTGGTGTTAGGGTGCAAAAGTGTGTTTTTACATTTGTGACACACCAAAGGTTCCACAGCATTTCTATTGTCATGAGAATGACAAGAAAGATGCCTTTAAAAAGAGGTATCGCGTGATACCCGTTTGTATTTAAAGTTTTAGAACTGATATTCACCCCCGCTCAGATGTTGAAACTGCAGTATGACCAAAAATGTGTAAAATATTTTCATCTAAATATAAATTAATATGCTTATTGTTTTTTTCTTTTAAAGAGATTTTAAATGTTATTTTGGGTGGCTAGTTTTGAAATGAAAGCCTATACTAGTTCATTATTTTAATAGACTAGAGAACATTACGTCTATTTTTACAAAACAATCCAATTTTCATTGCTTATTTAATTATATAGAGTATTTAAATTTGCAAAAATCGCAATTTTGGCAGTTTTGGTAACTTTTCAGCAACTGAATGAAACTTAAAGTGTCAAAAGTAATTCTGTTTTATACGTATTTTCAATAGCTACTAAATGATAGTTTACTCTAGAAGATTAGATAATTAGTTATTGTGTTATTTTCAAAAAACTGTAAAAATTAACATTTTTCAATCGTTCTAGTTACTGATTAAAACATATTAGAACTCTGAAACTTGGCATAAAATTTCAGTTTTATGAGGTATAAAATAGATTAGAATCATGACTTCGTGGCTTTAAAGGATTTCTAGCAAATGTGAATTTCTTTCGAACTCTTAATATTTAACGTAAAGTTTACAATGCTCTCATTTTAATACAAACTAATTTTACAACCATCTGAAAGGAGAATAGCGCTTAGTAAATTAGGAAATTAATTAGTTTTCTTTTGGTTTTGTTTTACTGTATGTAAATTCAGTCTGTATTTCGACATTTGTCTTTGACTAAAGATTATTGGAGGGGAGCCATCACTTTCGCTAACATTATCGAACTGACGTTATTTAAAATATTTTTCTTATAGAAATATATTTTAGTGTCATGATAATAGGAAATCAAAGATCCCAAAACCCACAATCTTTTAACAATTTATTGTTTACGACTATTTTCGGGGTCTACAACTTCCACCCCATTATCAAGTAAAAAAAGCTACAAATAATAATCAACTTGATAATGGGGTGGAAGTTGTAGACCCCGAAACTGGTAGTATACAATAAATTGTTAAAACATTGTGGGTTTTGGGACCTTTGATTTCCTATTATCATGATGGTAAGGACCCCGCACATACCAATATTCCAGACTATTATATATTAGTAGTTTTTTATAGATCTTTATGCACACATTATTTTTATAAAAAAGAGCGGGAAAATTTACGTCAGGACATGTATTGAGGTATAAGGTTGGGTAGCGGTCAAATAGAGGTTAAATAATGACTTCTTCAGGCTTGATATTTCTTATTCGGGGGTTTTGGGGGTCGCTGAGTTCTAATCCATACGCAAAATTTTTCACTCCTTTCGAATCCGGTATCAAAATAAGGGTTTTTACATGATAAAATGAGGTTGACCTTCAAATCACATTGAAACATCGAAACCTCATTGAAAGATCATTTGAAGGACAATCTCATTTTTTCATGTAAAACCCTTAGGTCAAATCCAAGGTCACCACTGAGTTCCTCGTTAAGACTTACCTAGGGTATTACCTTTGTTTGATTTTACCACTGAATGCGCGAGATTTTGAAGAAGTCATTATTTGAGCTCTATATGACCGCTAGGGGTTACCTCAACCTGATACCTCATTACATGTCCGGACGTAAAATTACCCACTCTATCCGATTCCGTAATAAAAAATAGAGGTTCTCGTTTAAAAAAAGGGGTTGACCTCAAAATAACCTCAAAAATGATGTTCAAGGTCAAATCTAAGGTCACCATCGGATTCCTTGGTAAAAGTTACTAAAGGAATGATCTGGACCTTTTCCAGAAATGAAGTACTTTAGCAAGTATTCAGCCGTGCCGGAACTTAATTGACACCCTGCATGTACCAACCTACAAGTTAATGCTTATCTTTTGTTCTACACCATAATACCATTTAATAATAATATTTAATATTATAATGCTCGGCATTTATTTTTCATTTTTGTACTCTTATCGTAGTATGTTTTTATATGACTGATGAATTTATGACTGGGCCATTCGAGCTGAAATTACTTTTATATTATTCAATGAAAAATTTTTCTAAAATGATATATACCTTAATCGTAAATTTTCTGTTTTCAAAATTTTATTTGGTATTACCAAAGTATAACGAGTGAACCTTTTACTGAATTAAATTAGAACTTCTTTGAATTTTTGTTTGACGAAAGGATCATTTTACAGAGAGAAAATCACAAAATTAAAACAATTTTAGTGATATGTATTTCATTAAAATCAATAATACAGATAACAGGAGAACGTATACTCAAAGTATGATATGTAGAAAAAATAACAATTCAAATTGTGGACAATATTAAATAACGATAAATTTTCTTTATATATATATATAGACCTTCAAGCGATTTGATTACTGAGATATGTTAAGACGTCGTATTTTTGTGTATTCTACTAAATAAATTACCCTACAGAAAAAATATGTATTTCATTTGAATTTGTTAATGAGAGACTGAGACACAATGGTATATAAAAAATTGATTTTTAACTATCTTTGCCAATGATTCAGACACCTGAACTTACTTCAAGTTATACCATCGCTTATAATATTATCCTGCTGGTACGCTTATGTCTGTGCTCTCTATTATCATTGCAAATCAAATAGTTAGAAGTGCAAATGAAGCTCATTACACATCATTAATTGATCTTAAACGATATTGCTTTGAAGACAATCCAGTTGGCAGGGTATGAATGTACTATGACGATTGCTTATAATTTACTATAATAAACCGATAATTAATCAAATCACAGCTATAATCAATTAATGGATTATCTGGAAACAGAATCATCAATTGATACATGCCGAAGAAGTAGAAAAAGTGGCTTATGATACATATATATTGACAAAGATTTACTTTGACAATAAGAATTTTTTATAATAAAACTTGTTTCATACGTACCATGAAACTCAGACAAAAAGGCGTACTACCCGTAAAATCGTAACATGTGACGTTGATTTCTAAACACTTTTATTTGTTAAACTATTCAATGTAGCTATCAAAATGTAAAATTCGTATATTGTATTTTAATAAATAGGTGAACAAGTAACTTTAGTATGTAACTCGATTTGATATAACATGATAATTAATACGTTGGGAAAATGTAATAAAAAACTTGTTGACATCTCGAAAGTTCGAAGAAACTCTCATATAGAGGTTTCGAATTGGAGCAGAGAGGTTAACACTGTAGAGCACGTGAAGTGGCGACATTCATGTCATATCAATAGAAAGAGAAGAGAGAATAAGCGTGTCGTTCCTAATTGGTCAGTGTCAGTGGTGATGCCTACTATTGGTAGGGTAGAGACATAGCAAGCGCTCCCTGATATTGTCTTTCTCTTTCTATTGTTATTACACTGCCACTTACAGTAACGCCCATACCTAATTCACTGTACGTATAATAGCTCTATGATTTTGAGCCGTTGCATGTATTGATGTTAGTCAGAGATTCCTAGATTGTTCCATATATCATTGATTTGTACGAGTATATTGTTTTTGGTCAGAAAACTGACGTCAGGTGCGTTTTCTACAAGAGGATGACCTCGCACGTTCTTATTATTCTTTTACTTTTTTTTTTTTCTCCTTCTATGCTTATATTTCATAATCCTTTACACTCTATATGTGTGTTAGCAATGCTGGGCTATTCGTTTCATATTGACTTTTTACTTTTAGATGTCGATTGGCCTGCTCATTGTTAGTTCTATTTGCGACTAATTTTGATCTATGTATTCCTCTTTGGTTGATGGTGTCGTACTGACAGATTGTTGCTTGTTTTAACTAAGGTGATTTGATGATTAGTCTAAGTTTTTGTTGCCTGCCCAGCCCGATACTGTTAAGGAATATAACATTATTGAAAGTGGGCAGACTTTGCATAACATCAGTTTGTTACTTGAGTTGACTACTCCTAGAAATCTCACTGACATCTCCATCCAGTTACTGAGAAAGCTGTATTTTATTCATTTGGGTTATGTAGATTTTATTTATCAGGTCTTCATGCGAATCTTTATCGAATACTTTTGAATGGTCTAGGAAAGTAATATCAGTTGCTCTGAGTTGGTTATAATTTCAGTTCACTGGCAGATATGCTGTTCTGTTGAGTGATTTGTTTTGTTGTCGAATTAGGTATTGGACGTGATTTTGTGTTCTATTTCTTTTTTTAGCCGTATGTGGATGATCCTTTCTGTGACAGGCGGTGGAGTAGACTGAAGGGACGGTGGTGATTTTGTTGGAGAGTTGGATCTTGATTTGGTTTGGGAAAATGTTATTGATGCTGGTTTCCAAGAGTCGGGAGAAGTTGTAAAATAAATAATGGTGCTAGTAAAGTGTTCAATGTATTTTAGGTACTCTAGAGAATTTTTCTTCAGTTATCTGTTGGGAATTTCATCTTTTATAGTAACCCTGATAATTTGTTTCACAGCGTTTTTTAATCTAGTAGCTTCAGGTAACCTGGATATTATATTTTTCAATCTCTGTCCCCTTTTTTTCATATGAGATTTGTGGCTTTTATTAGATTTCCCAGTTCTTTGGGGAGTCTGTTTGGATGATATCGATTTGCTAATTCTATCACTTTCCTGACTGACATTTTCTGTGTTTAGTATTAAAGAAATTCTCTATTTATCTGTTTTAATTAAGATTGAAAGCACTTCTAATTTATTTTTTTGAAGAAAGCGTTATTATGCCAATGGTCCAGTGTTAACGCTGTTGGTTTATCATCGCTGGTGACTTCTTATGGTGTTTCTATTTTATGTTGGAATATGATATTTTCAGTTGGAAAACATGTAGTAGGTCAGCTCTTCTTCTTGTATTTGATGTATATATAAAATTGAGGTGTAATGTTCGACATTTCGGGATTTTAGGGAACCTACGACACAGAATTTACGAAAGTATTACTATTCTTATTACATTTGATTTTCAAGTCCACGATGACGTGGTTTCAAGGTTACTAGCTTCCAAACTATTACCTTTTAATTTTAATATTTAAGCTGAAGTAAACTTGGGATCTTCCTTAACATAAAAAAGCGAACATATACCACGAATATAGTAACAACTTTTTTTAATTCTGAATATGCTTACATATCAATAATTATATTGCGATTTACATATTTTTGAATTTTTGTTGAACACTCTTTACCTTTAAGAAGGTATTTGGTAAGTTTTGTTACAAGGGACTTAATAGGGACATGCATACTGACAGTCTCCCAAGCGAGAAAAATGTTTCTAACACTAATAATAATTGAACACGATGTTTTCTCGTAGATACCAAAAAGATAAAATTTTACATAGTTAATCCTTGTTCGGTTTTGAGAAAACTGCTTATCTGCCTCCGCATCACAAAATTATTTAAACGAAACAAAGAATGTATATTGAAGGGTTAAGTAAGAAATATTGAATTACAAACAAACTCCGAGAGAAACGTATGACCGTTTCAAAGTGGCAAGAAAACAAATCGTGTTAAAATTTAATTGGTGCTGGTTCGTGTTTCTTCTGAAAGATTTAATCTAATAAGGAATTGTTTTTGAAAGACGAAGTGACAGTTTCGAGGATTAAGGTACGATTATGTCGTCATTTTAGCACCTTTTTGATGAATATTGATAAGAAGGAAAATATTCAGGAAATATGAGACAAATAGCATTGCAAGTTATTGTTCAAAGATCTACCAGTTAAACTTGTAAATTAAATATAAATTATTACAATTTCTGAATAATTTTATTGATACAAATGTGTGAAATTTAAAATATTTATGTTTTTATTTCTACAATACATATAGTCAGTATATGTCTGTACACACTTTTGATCCATAAGGATTTAATCACATAAATTTATTGAAGTAATTCTGATTGCTTGATAAAAACTATCATAAAAATGCCCCTTAACAAAAAAAACTGAAACAGGACACATTAAGTAAACAAATAATCTTATGAAGTTACATAGTAATTTTCCCTACATTAAAAAAAATTTATAAACCTGTAAAGTGTTCCATTCAAATTACCAAAGCAGAAGTCCATTACCCGGAAATAACTATAAACACTTATATAAAATGATTTCAGAAAACTGTTTATATTGACATACATCCTATATCGGAAACTTTTTAAATGCTGAGCCTATCTTTGTAATAATCATTTATTGTCAGTTTATATAATCAACGCATCTATTAAAATTTCGACTGATTCCATAAAAAAAGTGCGGCAGTCATTTGAGACTGAACGATGGAAGCAGAAGCTTCTGACGAATTATACATCCCGTCTCCCTGTCTCTGTTTCTCTTCCCTTAAGTCATTATCAGTAATGGACATACATTTTAGGATAATTTAAACAACTGACACTATGCGACTCACGTTTTAATTAATGTGAAATTTAATTCATAATTTAAATATCAGTGACAAATAAAATCTGTTGAATTCTAATATTTCGAATATACTTCACTTATTTAATATTCTGGCAAATTATAAGGAGGTCACATTAATTATAACGTATTATATTACGGAAACATTATTTAAGTAAATAATTTTTTTAATAGCACAGCATCTCTAGACTATTCTTCAAAATAACTGTTCTTATATAGTTTTTAACCAGTACATATTAAATATAACAGCAATCGTGTACAAATAAAATAAATTAATTCCCGATTGATATACCATCACACTGGATCACAGGGGTGACATCAGTTTACAATCAACTCGCCCATCGCCCATCCCCCGTGTTTAAGTGCGAGCTTCTGTATGTCTCTTCACAAAATCGAATTTCGAATTTATCTTATCAATAATAACTATTTATACCTGAAAAATCAACCCCAAAAAATCATACAATTATTTTAGCAAACAAAAAAAAGATGATTCATTAACTTGCCAGTGGAAGCCCTTACACGACGATTTGTGAACGAACAAAAAATTAATATCCGATGAATTGTCAGTGCAGCAAAAAATTCAACAAAAGGTGTAGGAAGAAACCTTTATGTTTGGTTTCAATCATAGAGGTCGTACTTCTGGATGTAGGTGCAGCCAATGAACTAGATACTGCACATAGCTCATTGGATGCAGCTCCCAATCTAGTGAAATAGTATCTTGCCCTCTGTATTGCGCTTTCTTTCTAGCCTTGGCATGATATTTGTGCATTACAGGCTACCTCCAGAAGTAATACAAATACAGCAATATTAATTCATGAATACAACTTTTTAAATTTTTACATGTTAATCTTTCCCACTCAATAAATTTCAATTATTAGTCAGAAGTCTCGATGTAAAATATTTCCTTTATAATGTGAGGCTAGTTAGTACATACATTTAATGGCACATTTAATGGTTTGAAGACGCGAGATGTAAGACCGACATCTAGGATTTTCAAGAGAATCAGTACACAGAGGTTCCGAATCTGGAGCCGTTCCGTGTAATTGCTGTTCTCCCTTAACTCCTAGGACAGAATGTCACGATAAAATTTTCAGGTTACTTCACCTGTCAGAGATATTGAATACTCTCTTCGAGGTGTCATTCCTTTGTACGCAAGACAATATATATTATATATAAATATAATATATATTGTTTCTGGTCGGGAACCTTCATCAGTTGCGCTTCCCACAATTGAATGTCCTCTCGAACACTTCTTTATGCATTTGATGCAAAATTTCGTTAAATTTGAAGATTGTTCTTTGCGAGATGTAAGACCGACATCTAGGATTTTCAAGAGAATCAGTACACAGAGGTTCCGAATCTGGAGCCGTTCCGTGTAATTGCTGTTCTCCCTTAACTCCTAGGACAGAATGTCACTATAAAATTTTCAGGTTACTTCACCTGTCAGAGATATTGAATACTCTCTTCGAGGTGTCATTCCTTTGTACGCAAGACAATATATATTATATATAAATATAATATATATATATTGTTTCTGGTCGGGATCTACCTTCATCAGTTGCGCTTCCCACAATTCCAGAATGTCCTCTCGAACACTTCTTTATGCATTTGATGCATTTCGTTAAATTTGAAGACGCGAGATGTAAGACCGACATCTATGATTTTCAAGAGAATCAGTACACAGAGGTTCCGAATCTGGAGCCGTTCCGTGTAATTGCTGTTCTCCCTTAACTCCTAGGACAGAATGTCACTATAAAATTTTCAGGTTACTTCACCTGTCAGAGATATTGAATACTCTAATCTTCGAGGTGTCATTCCTTTGTACGCAAGACAATATATATTATATATAAATATAATATATATTGTTTCTGGTCGGGAACCTTCATCAGTTGCGCTTCCCACAATTGAATGTCCTCTCGAACACTTCTTTATGCATTTGATGCATTTTGTTAAATTTGAAGACGCGAGATGTAAGACCGACAATATATATTATATTTATATATAATATATATTGTCTTGCGTACAAAGGAATGACACCTCGAAGAGAGTATTCAATATCTCTGACAGGTGAAGTAACCTGAAAATTTTATCGTGACATTCTGTCCTAGGAGTTAAGGGAGAACAGCAATTACACGGAACGGCTCCAGATTCGGAACCTCTGTGTACTGATTCTCTTGAAAATCCTAGATGTCGGTCTTACATCTCGCGTCTTCAAATTTAACGAAATGCATCAAATGCATAAAGAAGTGTTCGAGAGGACATTCAATTCTTCTTTAAAGTGGGTTTGAAGCGCAACTGATGAAGGTTCCCGACCAGAAACAATATATATTATATTTATATATAATATATATTGTCTTGCGTACAAAGGAATGACACCTCGAAGAGAGTACATTTAATGGTGTTCTTTCTGACATCTGACGTATGTAGCAAAGAGAGGATTGGAGTTTTTAGTAGAACGAACAGCAAATTTTGTGTAGGTAGTGTATGTATTAGTTTATTTCCTAAATACTAGTGGTCGCCCAGTGGTCGAAATTCGACTCCATTTCATGAAATTGTACAAAGTATAATTTTATAAGAAACACAGTAGATGTTATGACCAAAGTCAACTTCCCACAGGAACTAAATCGAAAACTTCTAAAATCAGTTAATTGAGAGCAATGGGAACTTTAAGTTCTCTAAATTTTACTACTTTGCAAAGTTTATTAGTTATATGTTTACCACCAAAAACAACGTAGAACCAACATTTTTCCTTCTGCGATTATTACATTGAATTACTATATAGTTTTTTAATATTAAATAAATAATATAGAGAATATCTTTTCAATTAACTTCCAGTTTTGATATCATAGAAAATATGAATCACTAAATATATTACACTAGGCGTTGTGCAACTAGTGACCAGTGATTGATAAAACGTATAAGTATGAAGCTACATTTATCACTGTGAATAAAAATGTAATTACAAATTAAAGGGCCAGTCATTGATGCATTTTGACATGATGTATGTCAAAAAATGGAATCCTCTTATGAAGGGGAAAAATGAGCGACATTCCCTTGCAATTATAAAACCAGGTAGATAAACAAACATCAATTTTGCTTTGTCGTGGGAAGATTTGCACCTGGAATTTAGTAATGCCACCCTCCTAGTAAATTACTTAAATGACACACGTAATATAGATATAACAGAATTTTACATTTATCACGCGATAAACTATTTTTGATCTGATTTTTTTTTCGTTTCGAGAATTTAGGAACGTGTCATTTGCTCTAATGTGACCACATTATTTGTAATTCTATTTTAAACGTTTCCTGTGCTACATATAACCTACTGCAGAACCCACACATTTGGTTTTAATTTTCCCTTAGCAGTCCTAATTTGACGTAAATTTATGTGGAGATTTTTTTGTTATATAATTCCTGAAATGGTCGGCAAAAAGTTTAGTGTCGAATTATTCATCATTTTATAGCCTGATTTGAGAATTAAGTTTAGGAAAGTTTTTTATGACTAAATAAATAATACGCAATAGTGTTTCGAGCAAACTTGACATAGCAAGTGTTTTAGTAAATCATTTTGTATAAATTAATTACCTACATATCTATTGTAATTTTGAAGTAGATATGTAAGCAATGCAGGATTTTATGTATGCTCGGCATCGATTTAAAAAATAGATCGGTAGGTAGTTAATTTGTAGAGAATGAGCACGCTTTATTGTTTACATTCTGTACTTTGCGTGAACGTACTTAACAACAGTTTATGTGCTACTTATTCTATAGTTCTTTTCTGAATGATAATTGTGGCATCTCTGGTAATAGCCAGTTCCATAAATTCTCCTTCCAGTGATCTCTCAAAATTTCTTCTAAAGAATATTTCTCCACTTAGAAGTAATTCTAATTCACAAGTTAAAAACAATGCACATTTCTTAGACAAATTATCCCATATACAAAAATACATTCACACTAGCAAGTTTTGACATTGTAAACAATTATCCTAAACAGTTCATTAATAAAGAATTGAACACAAAACAATAACTAACATTCAACACCAAGCTTCTACAAATAATACTAATACCCTTGATAACCACATTACTACAACAACCATACCATAAATACAGGGTCTTTCAGAAAGACTGAAAAGAGTGGGAATCAGATTTAATATTAAAACAACTTTCAGAAGAAATACACCCAAATCAATTTTATTAAAAATTAAATCAAATAACGTAAAACAAAACTGAAAAAATTGCATTTATAAGATTCCTTACGAATGTAACAAATTTTATATTGGAGAAAAAAATTATATAAAGAAACGACAAATAATACAAAAAGGTGGAATAACATAAAAACGAAATATGGAGAACACAAATGAAATGTAAATGAGTAGTTGATGGCAACAACAACAACACAAATAATTCACGACAGAAGACAAGTAAAAGACGTAAAGAAAGTCTCAGAATAAAGAACATACCAGCAACAATAAAACAGTTCAAATTATTTAGAAATAATTGACACTATTTGAACAGAATCATTGGCCACACATCTATACATATAATAAAATTGTAACAGGCCGATGTCTGTACATTATAGATTTAAAAAAAAACTAATACGGAGAGTTTTTATTTCAGCAACAGAAGCCAAAAGAAGAAGTTTTGGAATTGTTTTGTGTCTGTGTCTGTCGGTCTGTTTGCACACCCAGGGGAACAACGATATATACTCAGTTTGGGATTAGTATATATCGTTGTCTCCGAAAGGACACACAATGTTAGTTTTTAGTTTGTGTCAAGTAGTAAAATGATTAAGTTAAAAAAATGTGATTCTACAAATACTAACGCTGTAGGTAAGTCAAAATTATAATCTTATAAATTCTTAAATGTACAAATAATTTTAACAATTTTAGAATAGATTTGAAAAAGGCCAAAAACATGGCCGAAACGTTATCATTAAAACACATGATATGAATACAATCCTTTCATTTTTAACGACCTCAAATCAAGAAAATATACACTCAACAAATTTATATATATATATATATATATATATATATATATATATATATATATATATGAAATTAAAAAAAATGGAGATATTTGATCGTACTTGAACTTTGACCACCAAGAAGAAAGACCTAATATTAGTTAAATAGATTAAATAGTTTAAGTTTTTAAGAGATCAACTGAAAGGGAAAATTAAACAAATCCAATTATACGCCTTTTAATAGACACTATAAATGGCAAAGTAGGAGAAAATCATGATACAGTATTAAAAATAAAAAAATATATTATGTTTTTTAAACACATCATGTATATATCTAGTGAATTGGTTCAATATGAGGAATACCAGTATATTTTTTTCATATTTCCAGAATAATTTATTAAAAAATTATGTAAAAAATACAAAATTCGGCCCATTGCCTCCTATATTTTCAAACTACTCGGCCTAACTTTGTAAAAAATTAGTATACAATTACTTACTCATTAGAAGTAAGTAAAACACGAATTCTAACATTAATTTATAAACCTAAATGGAAACTAAATGTGTGCCAGTATCATATTAATGGAATAAAACACAAATATATTTTATTGTATTTTTAAAATAATTTGTTTAAAAGTTTTAGTGATTTATAATTTAAAATTTGACCGCTCTCACCTTTATCTTCTAAACTTTTGAGCCTAAAATTCAGGCAAAAGTTTATATAGATTTTCACTGAAAGTTTATTACCAAAATAAAGTGAAAATCCTAATCTTCATTTTGGGGGCCAAACTAGACAATTAAATTAATGTTTTTATACAAATCAAGCGCATCATGTAGCAGATAAAATACAAAGGCTCGTTGAGAGAAATAGAAGTGTATATTTTTTATCAATTTAAAATTCTTAATTTAAAAGATACTAGTGGTCGCCCAGCGGTCGAAATTGGACCCTATTTCATGAAATTGTAAAAAGTATATTATTAAAAGAAAGGGTTGTGAAGAAATCGGAGCAGTAGATGTAATGACCAAAGTTGTTCACTCATTGACAAATCTACAAAATAAAATAAAAATGTAATCAAATGTCGGTATTCGAATATTTTTGACAAATGAATGACCCCCCACATTTTTGGCTGGAACCGCTCCTGGTAAAATGTTCGATATAATATTTGAAAGATTGTGCTTTGCAACCTAAAAGTTTCCGTCATTTGCGGTTGCAATCAAGTTCATGAATATTAAAGATAAGAGATGACCAACAACACTAGAAGAACTTAAATATATAATACATTCTCTATTGTACGCTGACTGACAATTTTATACACAACACATTCGGGAAGGTTGTGATCATTATACGAGGGTGAATCAAATATGAACCGGACTTTTCTGTTTCTCGCCCTGTAGGTAATTCGAGTGGCGTGACGTTTCGATATATGTTAGGTAGGGATGTTAAGTTCGTCGGTTTGGCGAGGCGTAGTCGATGCGCTGTTAGTAGCATTATGTCAGAGCAAGAGGTGCATACGTCTGTTGCGCAACGTGTTCTTATCAAATTTTAGGCGCGGGAGGGCGTTAGACCGTCTGAAATTTTGCGTCGACTATCTGCACAGTTCGGCAATGAAACTTTCAAGGACCCAAGTGTACGACTGGCACAAAAAGTTTTCAAATGGCCGAGAGACAGTGGAAAATGAGCCTCATGCACGCGGTACCACGACAAGCATCAATGAGGCGAATATCTACGCAATTCGTGAGCTGCACGAACGCCGTACAATTAATGATTACTGCGAACTACTCCTACAAAGTGAAACTTGCCTATCGGCAAAAGAGGATATGTCTATCCGAAGTGTGATTCTGTTGCATGACAACGCTCGGCCACATACAGCTGCATTGACTCAAGGAAAATTGAACAAAATGCATTGGGAAACCCTTGAACACCCGCCTTACAGTCCTGATTTGTCGCCATGTGACTATCACATGTTTGGGCCATTTAAAGAAGAACTGGGAGGCCACCACTTTGAGGACAACGAAGGTGTAGAAACGCTTGTGCGCAATTGGTTATCGACACGACCAGTTTCATTCTTTGAGAAAGGTATTAAAAAACTTCCGATTCGGTGGGAAAAATGTAAACATAAGAGAGGAGACTATGTAGAAAAATAATATGTATTAAAATTTTTATTGATCGTACTAATAAAATTTTTAAAACAAAAGTCCGGTTCATATTTGATTCACCCTCGTATATTAATCAAATAATTAAATTCACATTAAAAACAGAATATTTAATATGAATGTTACTGCAACGCGTCCAAAAATCAATACTGATCTACTACATTGACTATTTTACCACTAAACAATAACAACGCTTGCATGCCACTTCCAGAAGTACATGCTCTAAGTATATAACAGCATTTAACGATCGTTTCCTCCATATATAATTACTCAATGTTTTGAGTTTTGACCGTCTGGCGGCGGAGGCTCTGTCAGTGGTTTGGCGTTGACAGTATGGACGTAAATAATGAATTTTTATTATATTTTATTTAATGAATTAATATTAGCATTCTGCATTGAAGGTCGTCAGTAGCTACTAAACAAAACAAAAATGAAGAAAGTCGGTTGAGAGACAGAGGAGAAATTGGTACCTAATCTTTGTCTTTGCCTATTTATATATAGATAAGGGAAAATATGAGAAAATTCACTCATTCCCTTCAAGTTTAAAACTTAAATTTTTGAAATATATATATACTTTGATTTAACTACATTATATTAAATCTCAAAGGTGGTACGAGACCCTTAGTATGTGAGTCAATTTCGCATTTGACCCATTTATTTTCAAAAATATTCTATATGTTTAATTTATTATTACGTGCCCAGACTATCCTTTATATTTCACCGTATCAGAAAATACCTTTTTCCTTTAAAAGCTGACTTGCAATACCCGAATCGGTTGTAAAATGTATGTTTATTTTTTGTTTATTTGTATGGTCATTTTTCGGAACTACGCTATCAACTTCAGATGCTGAATGTAACTATCACATAAAATTGAAAGTTGTACACATTTTATTTGTTACACGAAATAAATTTGACGCATAATATTACTTTCCATGCACCTTGCGCTTATTTTTTTCTTAAAACTTTACTACATTTGTATTTTATGACTGCTAGGTACTCCAGCAATATATTGACCATATTTATGTGTATGGATTCTGGTTTATTGTTTACATGTACAATCTATAGCATTCTTTTATTTGCCTTCATATATAAGTTAAGTACAATATCTCATACTATTTTAAACTCCTATACGGCTTTAACCTCTTGCAATGAATGAAACAACTTTTACATTACGAGCCGAACTCAGATAAGGCCAGTCTGTTTCATAGCATTTCTAGGCGCCACAACAAATGATGAGTATTGATGGTTATGGCTTCAAGTGTTTGTCTCTTTCATTGACAACAAAGATTAGATATTTCACCACAAGCCCGTATAATTGTTGGCACTACCTTTCCTCATTTAATTAATAGTGGCCGAAACTGTTAAGATATGGCGTCTTCATTGAGATATCAAACGTCAAATTTAAATGATAGCAGTTGTTTGTTGGTATTGTAGGTGTTTCTTCTTGAAAGACGCTGAAGAATGGTTATCGCTCGCTTCTCACACGATTGGTGTGACTCTAAAAGAAGATTATGTTATGTTCAAAAGGTTAAAATCTCTTTAAATTAAATCGTAAACTAGCCTGGCTTCGTTATTGGACATGATAACAATTTTTAGGTGTCACTTTATTTGGTGCTTATCCGTAGGCCGTAAAGATTTTGAATGTCGTTATACTTTTATGTAGATGCTCCTATGGAAATGATAAAAGTCATAACAGAAAGAATAAGAAACCAAAGGTAGAAGAATTTTATCTGCTTATCAATTGGGTACTCTTGATTAGATGGTACGGTTATTTGGTGTGGGACAATTCTTTCATCAGCTCCCGAGAAGTCGGCTAATTAAATTTTAAGATAAAGATTTTATTTTTCTACTGGAATTGAAACTACTCGTACAAAGACGTACCAATTTATAATAATGTGTGCACAAATGACGGGCTAGATTATTTAATACATAAAACATTAAAAAATATATGACAGACTTCTACCCATAACTAAAAAGTTAAAAATAATTATAACAAAATACAACTCTAGCAAATAAATAACACATTCAATGTTGTAAGGTACCTTCCCAGGAAGTAAAAAATGTAAACATTTAAAGGTGCTCATTCTGTACAAATTAATTACCTACCAATCTAGTATATTTTGAAGCCGGTGCCAAGCAAATTTAAAATCCTTTATTGCGTACTTATCTACTAATTCATCAAACTTGATTATTGCTTGACACCGACTTCAAAAATATACTAGATTGGTAGGTAATTAATTTGTACAGAATGAGCACCTTTTAATGTTTATTTTTTTACTTCCTGGGTAGGTACCTAACAACATTGAGTTGTATTTTGTTATAATTATTTTTAACTTTTTAGTTATAGATAGAAGTCGGTTATATTTTTGTAAATGTTTTATTTTCAACTTTTTGTTTTTGTTTGAACTCAGGTAGTTTTCATTCTTTATTTTTTATTTTGTATGTATAACCTTAATAGACAGAATATTATTAATTATTATAATAGAATATTACACAATGATACTTTCTCATTTAAACTGACAGGTAAATCTTTACGAACAAAATGTACTAGTACGAGTTGACTTAATAAGCCCAAAATATATTTATGCCTTATAGACTATGCCATGCAACCTTTTTTCAACTTTTTTTGACAACCCTGTAATAATTCCACTCCAACCTATGTACTAACCATCCTGTACATACGACTGTCCACGGAGAAGCATACATTTGTTAGCTGCCTTCTGTAAACTATAGGACGGAGTAGAATCCATCCCATATTTACGGAGTCAAATCCGTCCTATATTTCATCCATAGTATATAACTCCTTGTGGGCTAGCCCATATATTATTTCATTTTTAACATTTTATATTATCGTCCTGTGTAACATTAATTCCTCTCCACACTTTATGCTACTTCTTATGGGCTTTAAAAGACAAAAAATTTAATCACACTGTATAAATATAATTCAACTCCAGCATATATATCAACAATCCTCTATATCATTTGCTTATGTCCACATCATATAACAGTTTTTTAATCACCCTATATAATTTTAATTTCACATTTTTTCCAACATTTTTATACCACCAAACGTCCAGTGCACCCTATATTCCAACCATCCTGTATATACGGCTGCCTACGGACTACTATCATTCTAGTCCGTCCTATATTTCAATCTTCATATAAATGCAACTCCTTCTATCACTTTACTTTGTGATTTTGTTTGCTATAACTAAACACCCTGTCTATAAACGCACCAAACAGCAGTTTAAAGTTTGACATGTGTTGTCACTGAATTTTCTATTAGCCCGGGAGAATATGACAACCCAAAGCACCGTCTTGCATTACATTTAAATAGGTATTTGCCTGGTATACAAACAAAACGAGCTTGGTACTCATTGATTTAAGGAGCCGAAAATACTATGCTTTACTACCTATATGCTTAAGATGTACATAGAAAATTTTCAAATTTGCAATTAAAACTTCCAGTGGCTAAAATTACTGCACTATTACGTTGGAATTAAAATATTTTTGGGGGAAATGTCCGTTATGTCATTTCAATGAAATTTTTGATAAGAATTTTGTAATTTTCGGCAATTTTCTGCAAAAATGCAAGTTGCACTTCGCATAAAATTATATGAGATCACCTAAGGATCTTCCTTAATAGATTAAACGTTAAAAAAACTATACACATCCATAAGGAGTTATCGAAAAATCGACTAAAATCTTAGGGATATTGGTCGTGCACGCATGTGTTTATTCACAAATTTTATCACTTTACCAATAGAATTTTTTTCCAAAATTTGAAGTTTCACCAATCCGGATATATATTCTATTGACCATATTCATTCAAAACGGTGCACCACAGGAGAAGAAATCAGATAACATAAATACAAAAAAAAGCCAAAAAAAAACGCCACGAATTGATAAAGTCCTCCTTTTTAGAAGTCGGTTAAAAAGTGCCAAACATGTCAGGGTATAGGTTAGACAGTAATAGAAATTATAATAACTTGCGAATCTAGTAAATGTTTGAAAATCGTAAAATAAAAACGCTGCTGCTTTTTATTTTTGATAAATAAGGTAACACAAAACAAAAATTGAAAAAAATGTTTTATATCTGTTACCTATATTAAAGCAATTCCAGTGCCTATATTTCTGTAGGATTTTGTCGTTTTTGGTTGCTTGGGTTCTACTACATCTTTTCAATGTAATTTTATAATAAAGCCGTAACTAGGAGCGTCACCTAAATTTCCGTACCAGGTTTTCCCAAAATGAAAGCTGTCCCCCCCACCAAATTATAGAATGAACTGGAAAATATGAAATTAAAATTGTTTCTAATTATATATCAAATGAAAGGGCTCATGATGAAGAAAACAAATATATTTTTTTTTCATATTTAAAAAAAATAATTAAAAGATATTAACAAAAATATAAAATTTTTTAACCATTCCCCCCTTATCACAGAAACCATAAGCTGAAAAATTTTGAAAAAAAATGGAAGTATAGCCCCTCACCTGAACTTTACTGGAAAAATAAGGAGAAACCCCTAATTTTCATTTGGGGGGGGGCAAATTATAAAATTAAATGGAAAATAAAAAATTATAATTGTTTTTAACGGGTCATGTAATATATCAAATCACAGGGCTCATTATGACGAATACAAATGTATTTTTTTATTTTGTTTAAAATTAATATTTTAAAATATATATATAAAAAAAATTACCCATTCCCCCCGTTATTCCCCAAACTATAAGACCTACATTTTTTTGTTTATAGGAAAATTTGAAAAAATTCCTAATTCTATTATTTGTCCCCAAATAATAGAATTAAACGGAAAATCACTTATTAGAAAACCCCATAGTAATTTTAGCGGCAAATTATACAATTAAATGGAAAATAAAGATTCAATTTTCAAACGCATCATGTAATATATCAGATAAAAGGTTCATTATGTAAATTACAAATATACCATATTTTTAAATCATTTCTTTAAAAGATATTAACAAAAATATTAAACATCGACTTAATTCGCACTTTGGAAACTACACTATTTAAATTTTGAAAAATATACTTTATTTGTATTTTTTAATAATTTGAATAACAGATTTAATAATTTATAATTTTAAACTTGACCTATTTTGCCCTTTATCTTCCAATCTGCAGAGCATCAAAACTCAGATTATAAAAGACTTCTCTGAAAGTTTATTAGTAAAATAAAACTCTAATGTTAATTTTTGTGGGCCAAATTAGAAAATTAAATACATATGTATTCTGATAAAAATCAAGAGAATCCTGAAGCAGATAAAATAAAAAGTGTGTGTGGAAAAGCAAAGTGTATATTTTTTATAGATTTAAAACGCTTCCATTAAAAGATATAAGGGTAAATATAAGAAACTGTACTCATTCCCTGCTTGTCTGAAACTGGAATATTAGAATATTGAAGGTGGTACGGAACCCTAAGTATGCGAGTCCAACTCGCACTTGACCAAATTTTTTTATATTTAAGCAAATAGTTAAAAAACTTATGTTATTAAAATTAATCAATTTCGATGTAGATAACAGGAATAATTTGTATATAAAGTATTTGCTATTTAATCAAATATAGAGAACATTCAGATACGTAAAATGCCAGTTATTATTAGATATTATTTTTTATGAGAAACAATATTGTTTTTCCATGTTTACCCAGAGTGATATATCAATATTTGTATCTTCTTCATAAAAAAATTAAACAATGCATACTTTCAGCGACGGATCATTTTTTAAACGAATAAATTAGGAGCAAATTTTTTTTTCAACTTGCAAGGATCTTTTCTATTTTTTGTTGATATATGAATAATAAAAAAAATAATTTTAAATAATTAAAAAAATTAAAAAAAAATTATAATCTGTGTTCACTTTACTTAATAATTGCGAAAGTGTAATTGGGAGCAGTATTAACAATTTATTTATAACTATTTTAAATCAAAGTATATAAAACTTCAAACTCATAATTTACTATTTAAAAGTATACTTTAGATTTTATTTTTAATTTCATGTTAATTAATGGATTATAACCACCAAAAACATTATAGTATGTTAACAATAATTTAACAATAAATAACTCTCTGTATACGCCAAAAATATGTTACTTAATTAAACGTAGGCTCATTTGATGATAAATCATACCACGAATAATGTTCCCTAAAATGTCAGCATGAAGTAAAAAAATATTAATAATAAACAGAGTTTCTGTAGTAGATTTTTATTATTCGGAATATTCTCTATATCAAACTATTTATTCTAACTTCAAAGTGAAAGATATTATAAATTCCGAAAGTATACACTGTATTTGTTGGCAATAAAAAATACTAGTATCCTTATTTTATACTTCTAATTGGCAAGCTTCTTGAAAGGATGTACCCGAGGCTGATGCAAACAACCTAATTGTGACAAGACGTGGTTTTTCCCGAGTTTGAACCAGAATGATAAATTTATTGTAGTTTTGCAATTCATAACAACAATAATTTTTTTCATGCAGCCAAAGCACCTCATTAAACTGTGAATATCGAACAAGACCAATTGTCACTTTCCAGTTTCTAAAATTATTGCTTCTATTTTTCTTTTGCGTGAACAATTTGCGTTAAAGCTGCTACTTACATTGTTAACTTTGTATTATTGGAGAGAAATTCTTGAACAACTTCTTGTATTCGAAACGTACCAGCAGACGGCATTTATTAATGACGTTTCCTGTTTAAAAAGTATCAGTAACTGGTAAATACTATAAAAAAGCCACTGTCCCCAAGATCATTAATAAGGATTTCGTGGTACCACAATGTTTCCAATGTGTACAGAAACATAATAACCCCCTTTGTGAGGCCAACACCGGCAAAACATGTAATTGTGTTTATGAGGCTAATAGATGTCAGGAGGAACACCTCGTTAGGTTGTGTACCGGTTGTAAAATTCAATAGTAAATTAATTATGCAATTTGTTAAAAGTCTTGTTACATTATTTGCCTGAAAGTGTCGTCTGAAGTAGCGCTTTCGAGAGGTTTTTACAAGCCGTTTATACTTTCATAAGGTGTGTTTAATTTATAGCAGTATCTGTTACCGTTGTGTGGTATAGTGAAGACCATTCTTGCGATATAAAGAAATTTAACAAGAAAAATCAGTGATGAAGAATTAGTTTAAAAATAAACCTTTAATATGGTGGGGATATTTTGGTGACATACAATTTACAATAGAAACTAAACAAAATAGTAAACTACCTTTCCTGAACATTGTAATAGCAGAAATTAGTACCTTCATTCGAAATAGGGGTTTACGAAAACCCAAATTCAATTTATATCATGAAGATAGGTATTAAATTACTTTCTCCCCCATTTGCTGCAATAACGGCATGCCTCAAAAATCACTTTTGAGGTTTTATAGGAAGAAAATTTGTAATAATGTTAACTTTCTTCTAGAGTTTCATTGATGAGTGTTCAAATTTTCCGACGGGCCGGTAATATTGTTTTCTATAGAGAAAAGTCATTTTGTGTCACAGAACTGTGTTTTGACGATTTTTTCTACATTAAAGCTCTGGCCTTGTAATAAAACTTGTTTCATCAACAACAAAGTCAAAATTCTTCTTAAAAGATCTTACAAAACTGATTTTATCAGTCAGAACGTCATAAGTACAACGGTGGTTAATTCAGAAGGTATGTTAATTTGTTTAGTATAAATTTTAACCGTTTGTTCACTTCTATGTCTTAGTTAGATGTTACTTGACTAAACTGTTTAATTTTTTTAATTTTTTTATTGCAGTTTCCAGGAATACAATGTGCAATACTTCAAATGCGTCTGCAAAATAATGTTTTTCCACATATGATGTTGATGCAGCAACTGAGCAATATATACATACATGCACAGGCGGATAGACGGGTAAGAATAGTAGAATTCTGGAAAAGGTGAAAGGATTGTACGTTGTTAATACAGGTAACAAAAAAAGAAGATTAATTAAACTTTTATAGAAACAGTGATTTAAAGGAAATGTTTATTTAGGTAATAGATAAATTTGTTTAAACTCCGGAGACATCTGTATGTCACGACAACCTTAAAAGTTGTTTACCTAATATTTAATTTAAAAAAATCTGTGTGTTCTATTTACTCAACATGTAAGAAGAATATTTATTTATTTATAAATAATAGACCGTTCCACAGAAAGCTGTAGCTTTTTGGTGTTTTATGCGGTTAAGTTGGTATTCACTTATATACGCCGGATACAGCTAATATAAGAGTACTTCAAGAATAATTAAGAATATACTAGTGTAGAGGAACCACTTATAGTATTGTATTCAAAGTCTTTATTCTCTACTTAAATGCGAGGAGATTTATAGCTCACTAATTAAGTGCATAATATATAACCTTCATATTTTCATCAAGTTACTGACTTTTAATGCGTTTTGCACATTCAGCTAAAATAATAATATAATTTTCATTATATGCTTTTAGTTCTTTTTGTATAGGCTTATTTCCAAAATTATTTAAAATCACAGTTCTTCGTGATCAGAAATTAAGATTTTTGATGTTCAACTTTATACACAAATTTGGCACCCAAATATTTTTATTTTCATTGACTCTTAACGACATATCTATTATAAAAGATAGAACGATGAGTGTAAATATGATAAAAGATATGTCAAAGAAATATTAGTTATTACACTAGGTAGTAAATATATTTGACAAAGATGTTTTAATAAATATTTTATATAATTTATATTTAAAAAACAACCGACTTCAGCTGACTTAAAATAACAACCGTTTAGAAACTATGTGCAATCAATCACTATTTTCAAATATTCTTCTTTTTTATCTGTTGAATATTTTAGCTTATTCTGACCTCTCTCTCTCTTTTTCTCCGTCTATAATTTGTATTCTTTTTCTATATTTTCGAAATATTTTTAACTTTTTTTATTTGTTTATTTTTTGGACCACTGTCTATAAGTGTAACTCTAATTCACTCAATATTGCATCCAAACAGAGGCGGAGTAAGGAGTAGGCTGTGTGGGCTACCGCCCACGGCCTTGCGGTGCAAAGGGCCTCGCCCCTTAATTTCAAGCGATATTTTATTTTGTATTTCCTTCTTCTTGCACCATCAGAGGGCCTCGCGAAATGTATCTTGCCCACATTAAGTTTAGGTCTTGCGGCGCCACTGCATCCACACTGTATATGCTTCTGTGTATTGGTCACTCGTATATAACTTATTTTTCTATCACCTTCTTATGTGCCAGGCAATACAAAAATTTTTGAACCACTCTGGATAACTAATTTAATCCCAACTTATATTTCAACCATCCTTCCATGCAACTGCTTATGTACCACCTAATATCACATGCACGCACATACACACCTACAGCCGTATACCATATAGAAGAGTTCGCCCGCATTTTCGTTTCAATAAACTAACGGAATATATTCTGCCATTTCAGGCGATTATAAGCGACTTAACTTCGTCTCTAAAAGAAACTGATCTTTTCAAATAAATCAAAATGAAAACCATTACATACACCCTGATATACTTTCATGGCATATCTTAAAATTTAAACTAGCTATTTATGGTGAAACTTTGATATTTACGATGATGTTTACAGTTTTTTTACATATATTTTTATATATTTATATATTTTTTTAGGTTATAGAAAAATATACGGAATCTAGCTGGATATATCTTTGTAGAATACAAATTATAATATTCCAATTTCTTAAGCAGCTTTATAGAAAACAGTGAAGATATAGACAATTATATGGGACCTTTTTGTAATGTTCCTAAATATAATGCAGCTTAAATTATCAAAATTGCTCAAGCCGTTTTTGAATAATCGCTCGTCATACATAGAAAAAAAGCTGAAGAAGATTGATAACCTCCTTTTTGAAAGTCTGTTAAAAAAGCTTGAAAACGTAATTGCGGCCTAAGAATATGATAGGTAAATATATTATGAGTATTATCAGTTCTCCAGCTAAAAAATATTTATAAATTCATATAAGCATACCTAATAAATACTAAAATTCATAATAAAATTGTACAATAAAAATACATTTCCATATCTAAATATTCAAAATATGTAACATAATAATTAATATTTCATATTATTAAGTAATATTAATAGCATAATGCTTGTATTATAATTTATTTAAGAAATCAAACAATGCCTAAATTGCACTAGTCCCTATTACAATGGTCTCTTCAATTATATTGTTTTGATTACTTATTCAAGAATGTAAACTGTCCATTACCTGCCTTAAGGTTCGGCCTTAAAGACGCCACCGCTACTCTTTCGGAAGGCGAAAGTCAACAGCTTTCGACATGTTTACATGTTCTTTTACTGAAAGGGTACTTTAACAATGCAAAATCACAAAATTTACACTTGAGTAGAAACAGTGTAGATTCAAAGGGGTTACCGACAAGTTCGTACACCAGCAACTCATTTGCCGAAATATTTCAAGTATTGAAAAGCAAGTCAAATTCTGGTTATATTCTCATGAATTTTCTATTATTAAATTTTTTAATTTAAATTATTAATACTTAGCAGAATTGACAGGTTAACCAGGTTAAGCCTGTACACAGGGTACTGCTTTGTTTTAGCGATACATTATTACTTAACCCTTACAGTTATTTGTTTCCCAGGTATTGGGTGTCAAGTGATTATATTGAAAATTTATCATTAATGCAGAATAACCCTGAAATATATTTTTTTTCAAAATGTCTGCGCGATGGTCTTTTTAAGAAAATAAGGCTCCGATCTAAACTCTCTGCAGAAATTCTTCCTCTTGGGAAATACATGTCTCTAATATGATCAACCAGCATCTCTGTGGGTATTACGGGATTATGGGATACTAATTTGTGGAAAATGATTCAACCCCAAATCTGGAATCACTATCAATCACGGTGTTTTAATTGTATGCTTTCCCTTAAATTTATGTTTTGATATAAATTATGTTGTTTAAACAAATGATAGTGACAATCTGACAGGTTTGTGATCAGAAGGTCAAGTTTTGTTTCAACACCAAGCTTGCTTTGTCCTATTTTTGTCTGGTCCTGGTTAATAAGTGGCTGGCGAAATTTGATTTGTCTACATGCCTTCTAGAAATTTTATATTGGTGGTTGTTTCTTCGTACTTTATTTGTGAGGATAGATCTTACTGTATTAATTGGTTTAAAACTAAGTTAAAGATAATCTAGGGGAACTACAGCTTGGGGTAACGGGACTTATATAGTTATAGATTACAGCAATGTAACTCATTTATGAAAATCATACGAATACTAATGGATATTTGAATTTTAACTTCAAGCAACCATAGAAAGTAAAGAAACATGTTGCAAAGTGCTTATAAGACTATCTACTTCAAAATTATTTTCTATATAACACTATAACTGGTCTAGAATGGAAGTCGCAACAACAAAGAAAACAAATAAACAACACATCACTAATACCCACCAAACACAAACACAAAAACAAAATTATTAACATAATTTCATATGTTCCGGGTGTATCAGAAAAACTTCAGTGCTTAAGAAGTAAATATGATATTGAAACGGTGTTTAATAAACAAATATTAAACTAAGATCTACCCTCACACAAACGAAGCGACTTAATGCAGCTCAAAATTCCAAGAATTTTTTCCAAGTACAGTATATTTTGTATTTAAGGTAGTACCGGTGAAACTTCAGCAGCATTGAATAAGGAAAAAGAGAACATTAATATAACATTTCCATAAGTAAAGTGGGCAAATCAATTTTGGCAGTCACAGGGCAGAATGGAAAATACCAAGATCTTGGTGTGGGAAGAAATTTGAAAAAAGAGAAAATTTATGATCTGGACCAGGGATGGAAAAAACTGCTGCTAAAAAACAACAAAACGGAACCTTTAAGTATCAAATTATCGCCAATATCAGGATGTCTTCATTTTTTTTGCCAAGCAAGAAAATTGATATGGAACGAAAAGCGTTCAATTAACTCAAACTTAAGGAATAGAACAATAGTGACGCGAATAATGATATTTAACAAAATATTGAAAAAAGTTGAGAAATTTTGTAGTGCAGGTATTTTTAATTTAGGATACAGTCTCGTTTGAGAAGAAAAATTCCGCATTGATATCCTGGATGGGGATTTTGGCATAAATTTTGAGGGTATGCGTGGAAATTTTTTAATTGGACCTTACCATTTACCAAACAAACTCAATAAGTACGTTTATACGCGATTTCTGAAAGAAGTGTTAAGTGAATTTTTATCTAGAACTATATGAAATTACATAAGCTGCGGCAGAACACATTGAGTGAATCCTGAGGTATTCTCAGACAGCAAACAATTTGAAAAAATTCTAAATCGTTTGCAATTTATGGTTTGGTCTGAAATTACCTTGGATAACTTCTGAGATATTGTAATGTTTTCAGTTGTAGTAACTAATCTCAGAAGTTAAGGCAATCAACAATTCTGGTTTTTTGAGTTATATTCAAAGCGGTTTTTTGTTCAAACAGTTCATGTTAGCTCAATAAAAGATTATTACTTCTTTCACCAAAAATGAAGAAGGAATTGAAAACAAGTGTTAATAATATTGTTATAAAAATCTATCCACTCCGTCTATCAACCTCGACTCTGGGCAACAAAACCTAGAACTACCAGAAAATTCTTCGTACGCCATAAAAAAGCAACGGCCGATCATCGCTGTAGTTAGTTTAGTGCTTTGAACTTATTTCGAATCAGCTGTTGGAAGTATTTTATGTTTACGTGTAAATAAAAGTTTCTAGAAAAGTGAAGTGAATATTAGTTCTAAAAATAATTAATTGAACCCACAGAGTTTACAACAATATTTACCCCTTTGTTGTAAAAAATTTGGGGTTAAAAAGTGCAGTAGACCGCGATAGTGGGCCACTGGTTCAAAGTTTAAAAACACGTTTTTGTCACAATATTTCCTTTGCTAAAAGCACATCAGCCATCAAAATAAAAAATATATTGGAACTCCGTATATGTTCACAGTTTAGTTTTCAATCCAAATTATAATGTATTCAGAGCATTTATAACACTGCAGGATCCACCTTTTTACGTAATATTACCGTCTACTATTTCACCTTGTTCTAATAAACAATAATTTTCTATAGAGATAATTCTGACTGGAGCTTTCAAAACTCACAGTTTGATAACTCATTAGAGATAACTATGAAATTTTTCAGCGTTGAAATCGGGGTTAGTTATGAACCCCTACAATGAGGCAGCTTAGTAATTAACATAATTTTATTGTCATCATAAAATATTTCGTATTTAATTCTAAAGACAAAGTTTAAATATTTTACATTTTAGATTATAAGTTCTCTAGGTTAGGCTAAATTATGCCAAGTGGAAGAAATATAAAATGGGTACAAAAATTTAAAGGAAAATGGTACTACAAATACAATGTTCGCCAAAATAACCTTTACCGAAATACAAAAAGATGTTTGTAAATTGTTTTTATAAAATGCAGTTGTTTCTGTTGAAGTACTAGTTATTAGTAGTACCCTCAAAACAATGATTTTGGACGTTATAGTCAAGAAACTATCCCAGAGTGCTGAAAATTGCAACATAAATGCTTTAATGTGTTCGTCTAAGACAAAGTTTAAAAATTTCACTTTTTAAATTATAAGTTCTCTAGGCTAGGCTAAATTATGCCAAGTGGAAGAAATACAAAATGGGTACAAAAATTTAAAGGAAAATGGTCCTACAAATACAATGTTCGCCAAAATAACCTTTACCGAAATCCAAGAAGATGATTGTAAATTGTTTTTATAAAGTGCAGTTGTTTCTCTTGAAGTACTAGTTGTTGGTAGTACCTTCAAAATAATGATTTTGGACGTTATAGTAAAGAAACTATCTCAGAGTGCTGAAAATTGCAACATGAATGCTTTAATGTGTACGACTAGGACATGAAGTTCGATTAATTTTATGTAAAAATGGGGAAACAGGTGACAATATGGGTCATCCGCGAATTGTTAATGAAAAGAATTTGGTATTAAAAAATACGCATTCAAGAAAAATTAGACAAGATATTGTGTTCTGTTAATTTTTAATGCTCTTGGTGTTAGAAAAATATTGGAAAGCACACATTTTAAAGTTTTCTTATCTGAAATTCAAAACAATTATGGACTGTGGATTTGATCCAGTGATAGAAATCGCATATATTAGTTTCATTTGATCATTATGATTGACTATCACAAATAAGGGCTTCCACAATTCAATTATGATACATTCTATTCGAGATTTTACAATCCATTGATCCAATCCATTTAATTGGGGAAAAATATTTCACAGAGACCCCAAATCCCTATATCTCCAAAATGTCGATATTCATTGTTATTAAATACAGTTATATGTAATGAATCTACCAATAATTATTCGAGATTTTAATTAGTTAAGGTAAGTTCAGCTGATGAAGGTCGTCGTTTAGAAACAATATACTGTCTGCTGTACAATGGGTTGTAAAATTTCAAAAAGGTAGAATAATTTCTTTGATATGTTTCAGCTTACCTATGAATTCCTTCGTCTAATTTCCATCCTAGGAATCACAGAGAAACGGCCTTACACAATGTGTGTGTCCCGATTTTAGGTCTCTGTGAACCAGTTTTTCCAGAAACTTCTAGCTGTCGATATTTATTTGAAAGTAAAATATTAAATGCAGTTATGTTTACTAAATATGTAAATAAAAATTCGAGATTCCAATCAACTGATGAGAGCGCAAGGAAGTTTCCGACTAGAAACAATATATTGTTTTGCGTTCAATGGTTTCTCAAAGAAGAAAGGACTCTAATTCGGTGCTAGAATCTATAGAAATGATAATGCAGCTAAAAGGAATGTCCGTTTCAGAATCTTGGTTCCTTGAATTTAATTTGTAGAAAAAATTTTGGTAGATTCATCTTTTTGTTTTATGATTTGTTAGCCCTATGACACCATGACACATGACAAGCAGGCTTCACTTATAAAACAGAAACTTTTTAAGCTTATCAGTCAAGTCAATAAACGAAAAAATGTGGCACTTAAAATATACATCCAAAGAAAATTGTTGGAATCCTATAATTGCTGTTTGTATTACCATATCGTATTTAATTGCAGCTAGTTAATATAAGTTCTCTACGATTTCATTTGTTCTAATTGCATATGTTCCTATTTTCTCTTATTATACTACATATTTAATTATTATTTATTCTGTCAACATATATTTTTTTAATATTTTGCTTTTCTTGCATTAGTTTTAAATATAAGAGTAGTCATAATGTGTTTTTTAATAAACACAATAATATTATTATATTTAAAAGAAACTTCATACCTGGATGTGAAAATGTATAACACATACACTATATGTGTATAGTTCGAATGTAAGCCAATTTCATTTCTTCTTTGATCCTAGTATTTTCCTGTTGTATCAGTTAGTCATTTATTATTTATTCAGTTTCTACCTTTTATTTGTTGCATCAGATTTAAATGTAAAAGTAGCCTATTAGCAAAATTTCGCTAAGGGTACATTATGATCTAATTTATGCCAATAAAGACTATTATTATTATATTCAGCTCTTATAATTGGTAGTTGTAGTGTATAACATTGTTTATTAGTATTAGTTCATGTAACTTTTGCATGTTTTAATTTTTTTTATTTTATAGTTTTTTAATGTATCAATTTCTCATTTATAATATATTAAATTGAGCTGTTGGAATATTATGTTAGTATATACTATCTCGTAGTATAACACTGTTAGTTGGTACTAGGTTTAATGTAAGCTTTGACTCATTTAATTTTGTTATGTGTTCTATTTTTTCCTGCAGAACTATTTTCTAATTTATTATTTGTTCAGATTTTCATTTGTTGTATTAGGGTTTCGCTTAAGAGTTAAGACTAGTCAACTGGTAAAATTTTGGTGGGATTATATCATATTTGGTAATAAAAATTATATTATTTTTTTGTTCAAAAGGAACATACTCGTATAAAGACTTGTTTTAAGATAAAAGTAAAGTACTGGCAAAAGTACGCTATGGCCAACAATGTGATATAAATTTTATTATAAATATTTGGTGTTATTTTATCCGAAAGGAACACCGGACCAATATAATCAAGGCCATAACCAGTGGGATTCGAGTTTTGAACCCCTCCGCCCAATAGATATTTGGTATTGAAGATTCAATTTTAACGAATTAACAATTTTATTCATAAAAATACTTTTTTATTCTATACATTCTTACAAAGTAAAAATAAATGAATTAGAAAAATAACGTTTGCGGTCCCAATCAATCCATCCATCTTGAGAAAAATTGTTAGAGTAATACCAATTTCCGCCCATCTTGCAAAAAAAATTCTCCCTGCTTCCTTGTGTTTAATTGTAGTATCAAATATCAATACTGTGACTCGTTGAATGTCGTTGTGGATTTCTTGGTCTGTTGATTTATGTCTAGTACTCTATTTATCATTCAACATGATTTTTTTTGTTCAGAAAATTATAAATATGATAAATTTGATAGTATTTTACCGTCGATATTGTATATTGAAGTAAAAGTATTCAAGAATCATGAATAACTTACAGAAATATAACCAAAATGTCAGTACCGTGGCATATCTGATTGTCGTTTTTCAAACTAAATGTAAAAATTTCTATAAAGAGTCGTCTTATAATTTGAAGTTTAGATTTTATAATTAAAATCTATTGTATAATGCATTAAGTTATGCTGCGAATATATCCCATTATTGATTGGTAGAAAGGAATAATAGTCATTGGTCCTGGAAATTAATTCAATTTTCAAATTTAAAATATTTGCCACCTAAGCGAAATCGTTTATTCAGGTTCGTTCGCTCGCTCGGGTGGTATTTTGAAATAGAACCATTTGAGTACAATTCACAACTGTGTGTTTACTTTTAGACTCAATGTTATGACACAAATAATTTGTTTAATAAAAGGTATGTCAGAAAATTCCATGTCAGTACCATGGTATTGAAATTCACGCGTGTTCATACAATGCATAGGTCAGTTATACTGAATAATTATTTAATTTTACGTGTGAAATCGAAATTATTAACCGACTTCCAAAAAGGAGGAGGTTATCAATTCGTCGCGTATTTTTTCGCTTTTTTTTTGTATGTATGTTACCTGATTTCTTCTCCTGTGGTGCACCGTTTTGAACGAATATGGTCTTGTTTAATAGAGTATATATCCGGATTGGTGAAATTTCAAATTTTGGAAAAGTATTCTATTGGTAAAGTGATAAAATTTGTGAATGAACACATGCGTGCATGAAAATCGACCATTATCCCTAATATTTTAGTCGATTTTTCGATAACTTCTTATGGATGTGTATAGTTTTTTAACGTTTAATCTATTAAGCAAGATCCTTAGGTGATCTCATATACTTTTCTGCGACGTGCAACTTGCAGTTTTGCTATAAATCGCCGAAAATTCCAAAATTCTTATTAAAAATTTCATTGAAATGACATAACGGACATTTCCTCATAAATATAGTGCGGTAATTTTAGGCACTGGAAGTTTTAATTGCGAATTTGAAAATTTTCTATGTACATCTCAAGCATATAGGTAGTAAAGCATAGTGTTTTCGGCTCCTTAAATCAATGAGTACCAAGCTCGTTTTGTTTGTATACCAGGTAAATACCTATTTAAATGCAAATTTTTCCATTTTGCGAAGACGGTACTTTTGGTTGTCACATTCTCCCGGCCTAATAGAAAATTCAGTGACAACACATGTCAAACTTTAAACTGGTAATTGGTGGCTTATAGACAGGGTGTTTAGTTATAGCAAACAAAATCACAAAGTAAAGTGGTAGAAGGTGTTGCATTTATATGAAGATTCAAATATAGGACGGACTAGAATGATAGTGGTCCGTAGGCAGCGGTATATACAGGATGGTTGGAATATAGGGTGGACTGGACGTTTGGTGGTATAAAAATGTTGAAAAAATGTAAAATTAAAATTATATAGGGTGATTAAAAAACTGTTATATGATGTGGACATAAGCAAATCATATACAGGATGGTTGAAATATATGCTGGAGTTGAATTATATTTATACAGTGTGATTAAAAAATTATTTCTTTTATAGCCCCTAAGAAGTTGCATAAAGTGTGGAGAGGAATTAATGTTACACAGGGCGATAACATAAAATGTTAAAAAGGAAATAATTTATGGGGTAGCCCACAAGGAGTTATATACTATGGTTGAAATATAGGACGGATTTGACTCCGTAAATATGGGATGGATTCTACTCCGTCCTATAGTTTACAGAAGGCAGCTAACAAATTTATGCTTGTCCGTGGGCAGTCGTATGTACAGGCTGGTTGGTACATTGGTTGGAGTGGAATTATCTAGTTATACAGGGTTGTCAAAAAAGTTGAAAAAAGGTTACATGGCATAGTCCATAAAGCATAAATATATTTTGGGCTTATTAAGTCAACACGTACTAGTACATTTTGTTCTTAAAGATTTACCTGTCAATTTAAATGATAAAGTATCATTGTGTAATGTTGGGGCTTTCGATATTACCTGGTTCTGTATATTAAGTTTATACATACAATATAAAAAATAAAGAATGAAAACTACCTGAGTTCAAAAAAACTAAAAAGTTGAAAATAAAACATTTAAAAAATATATATAACCGACTTCTACCTATAACTAAAAAGCTAAAAATAATTATAACAAAATACAACTCTAGCAAATAAATAACACATTCAATGTTGTTAGGTACCTACCCAGGAAGTAAAAAATGTAATCATTGAAAGGTGCTCATTCTGTAGAAATTAATTACCTACCAATCTAGTATATTTTTGAATTCGGTGCCAAGCAACAATCAAGTTTGATGAAGTAGTAGAGAAGTACGCAATGAAGGATTTTAGATTTGCTTGGCACCGACTTAAAAATATACTAGATTGGTAGGTAATTACATTCTACAGAATGAGCACCTTTTAATGTTTACATTTTTTACTTCCTGGGTAGGTACCTAACAACATTGAATGTGTTATTTGTTTGCTAGAGTTGTATTTTGTTATAATTATTTTTAGCCTTTTAGTTATAGGTAGAAGTCGGTTATATTTTTTTTAAATGTTTTATTTGGACAATCATTTTAATTACGTGTTTTTGATTGGTGATGTGCTGATTAGGACTACAAAATGCATATTTTTGTTCATGTATTTCCCGGATATATAAAATTGTTTAAATATAAAATTTATTCTTATGGAAAACATGATTAATTGGTTAAAATTGAATCTTGAAAACAAAAATTTCAAAATTCCGGGGGGGGGGGTATTTTTTGAACCCCTACGGGCTTGAGTACCAAGGTAAACATAACAAATAATATTTAAATGAATATTTCCTTGATGTTTCAATGTATTATCATTTTCAGTTGTTCTACTACTATAAAAATTTGTTAAAAACTAATTAATCTCAATATATAACTAATGCAAAACTTTGTTTTATTCTAAATATATAAAAAATGTTATTTTCATTAATAAATAAAATACCGTAAATATCTCTGTATGATAATCAAAGTCCTATAATTTATCATTTATTTAATTCGTTTAAGAATTTAAATAGATTTAGGCAAATCTTTTGAATAATTCATTTTGGTGTCAGTACCGTTGCGGTGAAATTTCTAATTTTTGTTCTAAGTTCTTTTCTATTGAGGTTGTAGTAGAACTACGTTACAGGCTTAATTTACGAGCAAAATGAAAGACCATTAGCACCCAGAACGCAAGTTTTAAAGCATTTTTGATTATAAAAAATTTTGAGTTGTAAAAATCACAGTTATATAAGAATCACCCATATATAGATATTTATCAATTGTTATATTAGGGCTAAGTGTAAGTGTAGCTCTTTGGTTATAATTAAGTTATTATAAAAAATCCTCTATTAAAAATATAATTTTTATACGGAAATACTTACATAATTAAGAAGTAGCTTATTATGCGCCTATAAGAAGCATTACATTGTATAAGTAATTGTAAATAACAATCCTGAATACATATCACGCAATGATATTAAAGAATATAAAATTGGCATGGTATTATTATCATCATCATATAGAATTGCTTAATTATATAGCTAGTGGTGACCAATCCTTGGAAAAAACAAAATCACCGCCATGACTTCTGGCCACACTTAAACGAATGTGAAAGCCAAATTGCTTATTAAGAGATTTTAAGTAAAACAGAAAGTTTCTTAAATACCAACAAATGTCATTAAATTCATTAAGCTTGAACGTTACTGTCGAATAAAACCCCTTAAACGGTCCGGATTCGTTCATCAACTCGGGAATGCCGCTAATTCTCGTCTCATCAATGTCCACTCTCAATAAAGTTCCCTCACAAATACACAAGTTTCTATATAAAGTCATCACAATAAATCGCAATAGCCTTGTAATTTCCTAGGTGTTCCGATTGTTTCTTGTCCGCAAATCTCGATAAAAATCGAATCGGCCGTGGCCACCGTGCAAGCGGACAGCGAAACCCCATTAGCATCCAGTCAATTGGGCGCAATTTGCTGATAACCCATCGGTTCCGAACGAACAGATATCAGCTTGTGCTGATTCTTGACAGTTGCCGTTGTTTTTCGACGTCATTATTGCGGAAACTATTGACGTTTTGCAGGTAATTTATTAGTAGAACACAACAGATGTCATTTCGGGATAATTAACGACTTATAACGCAGCTAAATACGATACAGAAATCATTAATTAGTTAATCTTTGGATTTTAATCTTTCGCACTTATTCTTAACCCAGATTTTTTGGGTGATTCCCAATCGCTTTATATTTTGCATTTGTTAAATTTATCTAATGTAACTGGTAATAATTATGACGTAATGTTAATGTTTATTGGTGTGCATTTGTTCGGAATCCTAGGTCTAATATATTCATGGGCGTTAACTGGTGCTATCGTAGCACTCGCCATTATACTGGTTGTGACAAACTGCTTAATAGTGGATAACATTTTTCTTTGAAAAAATTAAAACCATTTCTATACTGTTATTTATTCTAATTTATCGAGACTGAAGAGAGTAGGCAACTCATTTAATGTCAGAACAACAATCAGAACACAAAATACACTAAAGTCAATTATTATCCAAACTGCAGTCAGCTTTCCAAACGTTCTACTGTTTTCTGGTGAAGTTATAAAGTCACCAGCCTGCCCAAAAACATTATACCCTTATAATACCCTCTTAGAAATTGGTGGGACTTCCTTTTTCAATATAAAATAAGCAATTATATCTTTTATTGTATTTTCTGATAAATTTGTTTTGGGAAGTAATTTACAAGATGAATGGGTTTATTTGTTACCGTATAGTAACTTATTGAAAACCTTCTGTAAATAACAAAGTTTAGGTGAGTTAAATTTAGAAACTAACATTTTAAATAAAATATTTCACTACGTTAATATTTTCAATAACTCTATATATTTGAAATTGCTAGTGACTGAAATATTTTATTTAAAATGTTAGTTTATAAATTAGTATACCGTAAAAAACCCATTCCGATGAAAATTACTAACGAGAAGAAATTTGTCATAAAACCAATTGCATCGAAAACAATACCAATAAACACAAGTCAATCAAAAAATTGTATTTACAAATTTGCTTGCTACTATAATAAATTTTATATTGGAGAAATATTTAGCTTTCTAAATGTACGAATTAATGAACACAAAAATTACACAAAGAAATGACGAATCCCTATATCAGGATAGTTTATGAGGATTCTCCTAGGTTTTCACTTAAAAAAATCGCATTTCTGGCGAATGCTCTATCTTAAAACAAAGTCATCCCTAGGAGCGTCAGAACAACTGTTTCAAGTTATTCCACCTTGAAAGCAGCTTATATATTATCTTAGTAAATGTTTGTACTACATTTCATATTTAGCAAAACGTCAAATTTCTTTAACTCTGTCATGTTTTAATAATAACGAAGTCAGAATAAGAATTTAACATGTTTTAAGTTTTCGAATATTCAGTGTTATATCCGAATAACACGATTCAAATGAACTAGAAGATTCTATAAAATAGCTTTTGAAAACAAATTAAACCACCTCGAAATTGGCTATACTTTGGTGAGGACCATATTAAACAAAACCGTATCTCGAAAATCAACAGCGTTTCAAATTATCAACAAAATTAATTTAACCACCTTTCACAAAATGTCCTTTATCTCAGGAACTAATACTAATTTCACAGTAAAAATATCTTCAACATTCCTCTAATGTAACCATCCTCGTTGAACTTACAGTTTCGGGGATAGCAATATAATTTATTTAAAAATCCAAACAACTCAACGTCCTCGTTTGAAATCAATTTTAACAGTAATAATTATCCAATCTTCCCCGACTGCATAATTCAAATTATTTATTAAATTTGAAAGATATTTTAAATTTTTTGCCTGTCATCAAATCTTTAACAACTTAATAATACAGCAGATTCTCTTCGCTGAGGAAAATGTGAAACATTGCCTTAAACACAAATGTTTACGTCAAGCTTTTATCCGCAGCTTCGCTGGCGTTAATGTCGATTTTGTCAACCAATTCTCGTTGTTGGTTGATAAAGGTAAAGGTTAAATAGTTATAAAAAAATAAAAATATAACTACGAAGTTTTAGGTTCTGCCTCGCCGCCAACTCAAGATCCCACTCTTAAATTTTATTTTCAGTTAATTAATGGAAATGCTGTGGAACGTTTGGAGTGTCACCAATGTAAAAACACAGTTTTGCACCCTAACACCAAACCTTTATTTTAAACACTCAACCCACTTTCAACAACTCTAAGTTGTCATCATCAAGGTTTGGTTTGGTTTGGTTTACTCCTTGATGAAACGGCGTTGAGTGTTTAAAATAAAGGTTTTGTGTTAGGGTGCAAATTACATTAGTTGACTAATATCTCTTATAGACTCTATTAGTCCTTGCTGAATACCATAATGGACATAGAATAAAAAATTATTGCAGGATAGTGCAATATACTATACATTTTAGTAAAAAAGATGTTTTTGTCGGATTTCACTATAAAATACCAAACTTGTTACGTTAATTTTGTCAAATGTCTTAACGGAGTAAAGCAGAATATAAGCGGTAGTTAAAAAACTATATATGCAAATATTAACATCAAAACTAATAATGCAAATTTTCACGCCATAAAACATTGCCATAAAAATGTTCATACAAAGTTCAGCTTCCCGCCCTCTACTCAATGGCGTTAAAATATAAATTTTCAGACATCATTCCTTGGCAAATGTCTACTACCTATCAACTGGCTATCTGCCAAATTTTAGCCTCATAAATACGATTTCTCTACATTAACTTTACAACTACATTTTACGCCCTTTTAAGAGTAGTTTGAAAAAAATATATGTATACTCTAGTTATTAATTATAAGTAATAATTCTGCAAAGTTTAAACCAAATCGCACTACACAATGAAAAGTTTCATAAAAAAAATGCCTCTACCCTCACCTCACCCCCTATAAGTTTTTCTCGATCCTATAACCGTTCCCAGGACACTATTTACCTCTATACCAAAATTCATAACAATCGAATCAGTGGTTATGGTGTGAAAGCGTGATAACAGACAAACACACAATCTCACTCTCGCATTCATAATACTATTAAGGATTTAACCACCTTACAACTACGACTATTTTAGCAATCATAAATTTTAGAAAAAGATATGCTAAAAATCCAATAGTCTTAATCCCATTGATGTCCTAAGCATACGAAAAATGGTTCCAACAAAAGACTACTACAAAATACAAAAACTCTGAATTGTTTTATAGCTTTCAACTCCCTCTTAAAATATAACTGTAATATTTCAGATTAATATTTACAAAAATTCCTGATATATTGAATAATGAACTTTAAAGTCCTTCAATCTTGTATCATACTATATTATTTGCAAAAGCAAACATGCCTAATTAAGTCGATATCAAGATAATTGTCTTTAAGTAAAAGATTACTAGTTACACATCTGGGGAATAAACATGTAAAAATTCCAATGATGTCCACAAAAGATGCCGGCACTTCTTATAGAATCGAATAATGAACCCTTTCTTTCAGCCCCTCGTTAGCAAAAGCCCCAAGGTATCTACCACCCTCGCTAGTTCCGTCGACTTTCATTAAATTTTGTATGTCTCAATGTGATATATCGCAACTTTAGGCTATGTTCTCTGCCGCACCACATCAAAACACACTTTTGATAATGATCCACCCTCACACACGCTCCAGGGTGTGAAAGAATTAACAACCATTAATATGCTATTAGAATATTATAAATGTACTGATTTGAGAGGTTATTCGAGACTATGTCTAACATTCTTTTCTTTTTTTATGGTTTGTTGGATACATAATACCATACTAGCAAAAAAGGTTAGGTATTCCAAAAAAATATAAACCGATTCAGAGTCTTAATCTAATTTTGTTGCAGTAGTTTAAAATATTAATGAAAGGTTTGGATTATTGGAGTATACAACTTTTTTCAAGGGTGGTGTTATTTACACAAAAAAAAACAAAAAAAGAAACTAAGATGCCACAAGTGCGCTCCAGAAAACAAAGTAAAGCAGATTATTAGAGCAAAAGACAAGCTGTTTTGGGCAGTGTATTTCAACAGTAAGCCATCAGTGCTATCTTTTGAAAATTTCTGTGAAGGTGATAAAACAAAAGCATGACGACTGTCATTCTTGCCTTTTTTTCAAACACTAAACATGCATTTTTTGGTATTCCTTTATAACGGGAAAACTAATGACTATATTACAATATTTTTTAACCGAGGGAAGGAGGTTATCAATTCGTCGCGTTTTTTTTTTTGCTTTTTTTTTGGTATGTATGTTACCTGATTTCTTCTCCTGTGGTGAACCGTTTTGAATGAATATGGTCTTGATTAATAGAGTATATATCCGGATTGGTGAAACTTCAAATTCTATTGGTAAAGTGATGAAATTTATGAATGAACACATGCGTGCATGGAAATCGACCAATATCCCAATATTATATATATTTCAAAAACTCCTTATGGATGTGTAAAGTTTTGTAACGTTTAATCTATTAAGGAAGATCCCTAGGTGATCTCATATAGTTTTCTGCGACATGCAACTTGCGATTTTGCAGAAAATCGCCGAAAATTCCAAAATTCTGATCAAAAGTTTCATCGAAATGACATAACGGACATTTCCTCATAATTATTTTAATTCCAACATAATTGTGCGGTAATTTTAGGCACTGGAAGTTTTAATTGCGAATTTGAACATTCTCTATGTACATCTGAAGCATATAGGTAGTAAAGCATAGTATTCTCGGCTCCTTAAATCAATGAGTACCATGCTCGTTTTGTTTGTATATCAGGCAAATATCTATTTAAATGCAAATTTTTCCATTTTGCGAAGACGGTGCTTTTGATTGTCACATTCTCCCGGCCTAATAGAAAATTCAGTGACAACACATGTCAAACTCTAAACTGCTATTTGGTGCGTTTATACACAGGGTGATTAGTTATAGCAAACAAAATCACAAAGTAAAGTGATAGAAGGAGTTGCATTTCTATGATGATTGAAATATACAACGGAGTAGAATGATAATGATCCATAGGCAGCTGTATATATAGGATGGTTGGAATAAAGGGTGGGGTGGACATTTGATGGTATAAAAATGTTGGAAAAAATAATAAATTAAAATTATATAGGGTGATTAAAAAACTGTTATATGATGTGGACATAAATCATATACAGGATGGTTGAAATATATGCTGGAGTTGCATAAAGTATGGAAAGGAATTAATGTTACACAGGGCGATAATATAAAAATGTAAAAAATGAAATAATATATGGAGTAGCCCACAAGGAGTTATATAATATGGTTCAAATATAGGACGGATTTGACTCCGTAAATATGGGATGGATTCTACTCCGTTCTATAGTTTACAGAAAGCAGCTAACAAATTTATGCTTGTCCGTGGGCAGTCATATGTACAGGATGGTTGGTACATACGGCGGAGTGAAATTATCTATAGTTATGCAGAGTTGTCAAAAAAAGTTGAAAAAAGGTTACATGGTGTGGACCATAAGGCATAAATATATTTTGGGCTTATTAAGTCTACGCGTATTAGTACATTTTGTTCGTAAACATTTACCTGTCAATGTAAATGAAAATGTATCATTGTGTAATGTTGAGGCTTTCGATGTTACCTGGTTCTGTCTATTAAGGTTATACATACAAAATAAAAAATAAAGAATGAACTAAAAAGTTGAAAATAAAACATTTTAAAATAATATAACCGACTTCCACCTATAACTAAAAATCTAAAAATAATTATAACAAAATACAACTCTAGCAAGTAAATAACAAATTCAATGTTATTAGGTACCTACCCAGGAAGTAAAAAATATAAACATTAAAAGGTGCTCATTCTGTACAAATTAATTAGGTAATTAGGTAATTACCTCAAGTTTGATGAAGTAGTAGTAAGTACGCAATGAAGGATTTTAGATTTGCTTGGCACCGACTTCAAAATATACTAGATTGGTAGGTAACTAATTTGTACAGAATGAGAAGCTTTTAATGTTTACACTTTTTACTTCCTGGTTAGGTACCTGACAACATTGAATGTGTTATTTATTTGCTAGAGTTGTATTTTGTTATAATTATTTTAAGCTTTTCAGTTATAAGTGGAAGTCGGTTATATTTTTTAAAATGTTTTTTACAGAATTGAACAGTAAAAAATATATTTTTTTAGACCCAAACAGTGCAATTCTTGCTAGAAAATCCCGACAGAACCGCCAAAATTGGTATTTTCTTGAAAAAAAAAATCATAAAATAATGATTTTTAAGCTGGTGATCAGATTTTTCACGACATGAAAGTTTCTGATAGGTTCTTTAATTATTGTTTTGCACAATCCACGAATTTAAATTAAGATTTTGGAAGTATTGTTGATGAGATTTCTTCATACATGGCCGAACATCACGCAAAATGCAAGATCTCTTGTTCTTCGCGGGGTACTGGAGGCCAAATCAGGGAAAGGGAAGTGTATAGCGGGATGTTAACCTGTGGTACTCGTGTAAGTATAATTTTCAAATAATTTGCATTATTGTAATAAGAAAACAGTCGATTTAAATAAGTTTCTCTTTTCCAAAATTTTGAAATGTTTTTTAAGGAATAAAAAATAAATTACTATTAATGTATTCAATTCCAGAATATTCTCTTATAATTTGGAGTTATTCCTACTAGTTTCACTTCGTGAACCGTTGATATAATGACTACTTTTGAAAACATATCTAAAGGTTCTAGATCTGGGATTGTATTGGCCATTTCAATATCCTACAGTTCAACTTTGACAAGTAATGTATATGGAGAAACAAATATTGGGATAGCGTTGCATTCGACGGCCTAGAGTCAATATCTCTTATCTCCAAATTTTCCAAAAATGAGATTATGCATTTAAAATTAATGAAATCATTTAATATATCTGCTGCCAAAACGGTATAAGTATTCGGCCAATAGATATACGTTACTTTGTAATTTGACAAAACCTTGCGCCAAACTTCTAGATGCAATAACTCGTATTTTCAGTTTCCACCATTGTGTTTCAGTATTACATAGTGTCGGAACGTTTACTGTGATAATATTGCTTTATTCTGATTCATGGGTGGATCCAAGGTCGGGGGGCGATGGGGGCGATCGCCCCCACCGAGAATTTCAATGTTAGTAAATTTAATATTAAAACGAGGTAATCTTAAATCCAATAGCCTAGCAGAAGGACACTTCTATGGGTTTAAACCACATAACAACTATTTTTAATGTAATAATCCCAGAAATATGAATTTAAAATTATATTTTGGTAAATTTAGTACAAGATCGCTCCCCTGGAAGCATCAAATCGGCCCTGTTCTGATGCAGATAAGATAAGCAAAATATTCACGTTGGTTTTTAATGTTTCTACCACTGAATTTCATATTTTTTTTATTGCGAACTATTTAAACTACCGTTATGGATGATGCAAAATGTTTATTCTACATACGAGCTATTGCAATTAAGATATCTACATTTGGTCCCAGTTGTACTGTAGTATTGAATTTTACATAAAACAATAATCACTCCCATTTCCCCCATGTAATATTTTTCAGAAAACATTTCTCCAAATGTTCACCATGACATAATTGAATTGTTGCAAAATGATTAAATTTATTTGGGAAGAAGAGAATATACACTAATTTTCATGCCTGTATTACTTTTTTCCCTAGATATTAAAATTAAGTAAAAACAATAGCCATCCCATTGCCCCCCATCCCGTAAACAACTATTTTATCAAAATAAATTATAGCCTATGTTACTTGCAGATAGTATAGCTTTCTATTATAGAAATATAGAATTTTTAAAATCCGTTCACTACTTCCAGACATTACCCCCTACCAACAAACAAACAAACAAATTTTCCTTCTTTATATAATAGTATATAGACGTATAGATATAGATATAGATCGGACTAAAGTAAATTATATTGAATTGCAGTAAATTTTCCACGTTTAAAACAAATTGATGTTTTAAAACTGGAAATAGTTTTGTGGCATGATACAAAATTTATGGTGTATTTATTATTTATAGATAGAGGTATAGAGGTGTAATTTTTATAAATTGCAGCTCGACTTATTTTACCAAAGCCAAACTAAAAACATGATTTTTGCATGTACAAGAATGATTAATTATTTGGGACATTTTAACTCCGCGTAAACTTCATTTCATATGCATTTTTGACCTACATATTTCGAATAATAACAACCCAATTTTGTGAGGGCCCACGGGCAACAAACTAGAGATTTATTGCCGTTGTAATTTTCGAATAATTCCGCTTTTCGAAAATATTCTAAGCTCCACCTTTATGAGTCCATATTTTGTTGATCTTGACGTTTGTCTCCTTAAGGCAGACGAAATTAGAGTTTTTAATGCATCCACCCTCAACGTTAAGGGTCGAAAGTGTATTGCGTGGCAAAGATATTGTTGATACTACTTTTGATTGATAACTCAACGGGGTTGTTCTATTAGATTCACATGGTTATTAAAACGTAGCTTGGGGTTGCGGTCGGTGAAATATTGGCTTAGAATTATTCATTTGGTTTCGTTTTTGGTGGTTCATTTTAATACCACCTACGAGTTTGAATGAGGGATGATTAATTGGGGCGTAATTTTCTTTATGATCTTATAATATGCTTGTTTTTATAGTCATTTGTCATTAAATTCTTCTTCATGTTATTTAATAGGTTTTCTTGTTTGTACTGAATTGATTCTGCCGATACTTGGTGGAAATTCTTTATAATAATTAACTGATAATACTACAATTGCAATTCCCACAATTTACGTTTTTTAAAAAACTGTCCGACTAATGTCTTTTTCAAGGAACTAGACTAACTGGGTATTTCTTGAAGAAGTTGTATTTATATTCGATGAGTGGTATAATTACTAAGTACTTAATTATTTAAATTTAATTTTGAAGAGGTCTATGTAAATGAGAGTTTATTATAGGTGAAAGCATACCTCTTTAGATTAACAAAATAGATTTATTAAAGGAGAATTATTTATTTCTGTCCGGTCGTTTAACTTAAAAATACCGGTAATTTGTTAAAAAAAGTAAATTGTGGAAATTGCCATTGTAGTGTTAAGACCTAACTATTTCTTGTTTGTGTAATAAAGTCGTTAATTTGTTACAATTATAATTATTTATGAATTCACGGAACTCATTTTGAGTGTTAAGAAAAAGTGAATATTTGACAATCTGATACTCTTAATTTCGTTTATTGTAGTGGTGTAACTTTTTTGTTGAATGTTATCAATTTTTAGTATTTGTATATTAAGCTAGCAATGATTTTGTTTTGTTGGTGACAAATTGGCGGAATATGATTTACTGATTTTTGTATTTGGAAGAGTCTACTGGGGGGGTACTAATACTTCCGGAAGGCAATCGAAGAGGCTGAGCTTGAAAAACGTTTTTTGTTTAAGGATACTAGTGGAGGTGACCTTACAAATAATTTTACCCAAACCGTCTGGTGTAGTTACAGTAGTTATATTGGTGCTGTTCTATGTCATACATGTGACTAGACCATAAATTTAAACGCCACAAACCTTCACACTGTATTTCCTTCCTTGAAATATTTATATTCGCACTCAATATTGTGCTGATTAGTCGTACTTTTTTTATACATTTGAACTATGGCTGATAAATTTCGATTTTTGCCTTTTTTATTGATGGACCGTTTTCAATTAAATTTGGCTTGTGTAAGAGACAGTTGATAAGTCAGAGTGGTGCTTTATATTTTTAAAATCAGTTTTAAAAATACAATGGCGGATGGGTCTAAACTCTGGCAAATTTTAAAATATGCTGCTACTGTCTTCGATCACTTAGCTTTAACAGTAAGATTCTGAAATCTTTAATATTTCTGAGTAAAAGTTGAGATTGAGGTAGCGCGTGAGTATTTGTCAAAAAATAACTGAACTATGATAATAAAAAAGTAGCAACGTTCTGACATCCTGACGGCTAATTTATTTCATTTTACGGAACTAAGTAGGCGTATTGACAAATTTCTCTTCTTTGGGAACGGAATAATTGACATCTGCGAAAATCGTGGTAGCCAATGATAAAAAATATTTATTAAATATCAAACGCTAAAGGGTGGTTCAATTTCTGATACAATTTCCTGCCGTGCTCAATAACACAGAAATCAATCTTATAATTTCCTGATATTCCCGCAGACACCACGACATAGTATCTACATACATAAGTTTAAATGATTATTAGATTAATTTTCTCTCTTGACAATGTGCGGTATGCTTAGACTAGCGATTTTCAGAGAATCCTAGTAATAGAATTAGTGATTTTGGGTGATGTTAGTGAAGACGGGATCTCAGTAGACCAAAGACAAAATAATTTTTAGCTTTTTGAAAGAATGGAGTAGTGAAGTCAAATCATCCCTCTCAACAGTAAGAACAGAAGAAAAAGCAGAAAAAACTATATGGAATTAATCTTCCTCAAACAAATGTAGAAAATAAACCTAGTGTTTTGTAATAAACTGCATATCCTGAATGTATTTTTGATTAAATAGTTCTTTAAACAATCGCATATGGCCTTACAAAAAGCTGGATGCAATAATCATTCAATCACACCTACCAATATACTATAAAACTAAATAATAATATCAAGAGAGAAATTGTCATGGATATTATAAATCTTACACATAAATCTTAATACTTTGCAGCGAAACCACGATTCTAACAATTTTAGTCAGTTTTACAATCTACTGTCTGTGCTAAATACCCTAATTGTTATAAGAATGCTTTGAAAACGAGTCAGTAATAAGTGGTGACGGGCAGAATCGAATACTTTTAAGAATCGAGAACCAGTGTTCGAGAACTTCTAGGAATCGAGAACTTTCTCGAGTACCGAGAACTGGAGTTAAAATCTCAGCAAAACAGAGAGCCGCGTAATACGTCTGTTCAATTCAACAAGAAATCGTTTGCCATACAAAAATGTGGATGCTATAATAGTTGTAAACAGCTTCTGTAAGTAATATTAAAGTATCTTGATGTTAGTTTACAAGTACCAAGTATCATTTCGTATGTAGGTAGGTACCATTTTCGAAATTATAGTTATGTTTGCATTCAAAGTTTTTATTATTATTTTATTTACCTTTTGGAAAGAAATGTATTATGCTTCTGTTTAAATAGTTTATTTCCACCCTGTATATAAATATATTAGTCTTTTTAGTTCATATTATTTACTATCTAACTGACACTATGTTTTTATTGTAGAATTTTCAGTTTGTTTTGAAATGTTTTAGCTGACTTTATTATATCAGTTGACCTCTATAAATATTTGTTTATATAATGGACCTATCCGTAGTAGTAATATTTCTCCATAATGTCAACATTGACCGGCGAGAACCGAGAATCCAGAACTGAGAACGCGAAACCTTTCAGTATGAGTATATACTCACCTACTTTGCCATAATAAGTAAGTATACGAATTACGAACACCAACATGGTATGGCAAGAACCGTCAGATTTCGAATACTTCCTACAAGTTCTGGGGATGTCCTGAGAAGTTTCAGGAATCGAATACTTATCGATTCTTGGTATTTGAGAACCTCATCACTAGAATAAACCATCGATAAGTCAATGGGCAGATTCAATGGGCGAAGTTCCCTAATACGGTATGTGTCCAACATACCAGTGAAACGTGAAAGCGTGAACACAAAATTAGGAGTCGTTCAAACGAATCAGGATCTATTTACCAGTTTCAAATTCACAATGGAAAGGTAAGACATATTGTTGCAGATAAAACTAGAGACCTGATTCGAAAGGGTACCAGATATACTCATGCACTTCATTTCGGTGGTTGAATTACTAAAACCGAATTGAAATACGCATGTAGTTAGGTGAGAAAAGTTCGGAGGGATATACCAATAAATTTAGTAGATCGTAAACAATTGAAAAGCAGTTTAGTCGGTAGGAGGATTAGTGCCGATGGGCACCACAGAACAGTCGGTTTCCCTTAAAAATAATTTGGTCAAGTGCGAGTTGGACTCGCATACTTAGGGTTGCGTACCACCTTCAAGATTCGAATATTCCAGTTTCAGACAAGCAGGGAATGAGTGCATTTTCTTATACTTACCCTTATATCTTTTAAAGGAAGCGTTTTAAATTTATTAAAAATATACACTTTGATTTTCCACACATAGACATTTTATTTTATCTGTTTTAGGATTCGCTTGATTTTTATCACAATAGATATGTATTTAATTTTCTAATTTGGCCCCCAAAAAGTAACATTAGAGTTTTATTTTACTAATAAACTTTCAGAAATGCCTTTTATAATCTACTGTCTGAGTTTTGAGGCTCTGTAGATTGGAAGAAAAACGGCAAAATAGGTCAAAGTTTAAATTATAAATTATTAAATCTGTTATTCAAATTATTTAAAAATGTAAATAAAATATATTTTTCAAATTTTAAATAGTGTAGTGTAAAGTAAAGTGGGAATTAAGTGAATGTTTAATATTCTTAATATCTTTTATACAAATGATTTAAAAAATGTTATATTTGTAATTCACATAATGAGCCTTTTATCTGATATATTACATGAGGCGTTTGAAAATTGAATCTTTAATTTCCATTTTATTGTATAATTTGTCCCTTTAATTTTATATTTCCCATTTAATTCTATAATTTGCCCCCCCCAAAAAATATTAGGGGTTTTTCCTTATTTTTCCAGTAAAGTTCAGGTGAGGGGCTATACCTCCATTGTTTTTTTCAAAATTTTCCATCTTATGGTTTCGGAGATAGGGGGGGATGGGTAAAATTTTTTATATTTTTGTTAATATCTTTTAATTCATTTATTTTAAAAATATGAAAACAATATATTTGTTTTCGTCATAATGAGCCCTTTCATTTGATATATAACATGATGGGTTAGAAACAATTTTAATTTTAATTTTCTATTTAATTCTATAATTTGCCGCCCCAAAATATATATTAGGGGTTTCTCCTTAAGTTTCCAGTAAAGTTCAGGTGAGGGTCTATACCTCCATTTTTTTTCTAAATTTTCTAGCTTATGGTTTCGGAGATAAGGGGGGGAATGGGTAAATTTTTTTATATTTTTGTTAATATCTTTTAATTAATTTATTTTAAAAATATGAAAAAATATATTTGTTTTCGTCATAATGAGCCCTTTCATTTGATATATAACATGATGGGTTAGAAACAATTTTAATTTTAATTTTCCATTTAATTCTATAATTTGCCCCCCAAAATAAATATTAGGGGTTTCTCCTTAATTTTCCAGTAAAGTTCAGGTGAGGGGCTATAGCTCCATTTTTTTCAAAATTTTCCAGTTTATGGTTTTTGGAGATAAGAGGGGGGGAAATGGGTAATTTTTTTTATATTTGTGTTAATATCCTTAATTAATTTATTTTAAAAATATGAAAAAAAATACATTTTTTTTGTCGTAATGAGCCCTTTCATTTGATATATAACATGATGGGTTAGAAACAATTTTAATTTTATATTTTCCATTTAATTCTTTAATTGACCCCCCAAAATTAAAAGTAGAGGTTTCTCCTTATTTTTCCAGTAAACTTCAGGTCAGAACCTATAAATCTATTTTTTTTCATTTGATATATTACATGATGCGTTTGAAAGTTTTTTTATTTTTATATTTTTATTTAATTCTATAATTTGCCAACCAAAATTAACATTAATGGTTTCTCCTTAATTTTCCTGTAAAGTTCGGGCAACGCTCTATATTTCCTATTTTTTTCAAAATTTTAGGCTCAGTAGTTTCGGAGATCAGGGGGGGGGACGGTCGATTTTTTTAGTTTTTCCCCCCAGAAGTACCCCTAAAATCAATTTTTTTTCTTTTATTATATGTACTCCTGATCGGGTCACCAAACATACATTGATACCAAATTTCAACCTCTTCCGTCCAGTAGTTTAGCAGAAAATGGCTGTGATGTGACAGAGGCAGAAATCCTGAGTGATATTATAAGGAACTCTAAAAAATTAGCAATCGTTTTTTTGTGTCGATGTAGCTTGTTCTGTATTAGTCACAATGTACGATATGTATATGAAATATGTCAATAGGCTGTAAAGCCCTCTATAAAATCGAAAAAATCTTAGAATATTTTTATTTACTCTCAAGATTTAATTAATAAATTCTCTTTGATATGTGGAACAATAAATAAAATCTTTACAAAGAAAGCAAGATGTACTAATTAATTGATGTACCTACCAGCTAACAATTAGTTAGTGAAGCCAGATATGGATAGCAACAAGAGACGAGAACAACGAAAGAAGATTTTGACAGAATAGTGGAAGACAATCTACCTGTAATGGTAATTCCTATACAGAAGTATAGGTATTGACTTAGGTATGTAAAAAGAAGAAGAAATGTTCCATTGGTACTATCGGTTAAGTATCTTTTTGGACGTATACTGTTCATAATACCAATGTTATCGATTAAATATGGAAAAATTTCCCTGAGATATCATTATTATCCTCTTCTCACATCTGTCACTTGTGAATTGCTAATTTTATCGTACCTAATACAAGTTATTTTTAGGGTTAAAAATTTTACCGGATCTTCAAACTTTATTAGAGCAATTATCAGTTTCCAAAATATATATTTGATTACGGGAAACATGCAGTAGTAATAATTGTTTCCACAGGTGTTATCTCTCACAATTATGGTACATCATCATAAAAAATAAGACATAATAATAGAGCAATTACTAAGTTTGTAATCACTTTGATGTCCCTAATTTAAATGAAAGATTCCCCTTTTATCAACCGGAAACATGTCTGTTCTGAATGTTCCCCATAAAATGAACGTACCCTATTATGAATGCCAATAACCCTGTCATAATAAACCAATTATTTAATAACTTGGCAGAACTATTCTAATTGATCCGACACATACGGTATATAGTAATTATCTGTTCCATTATGTAAACGAAAATAACCACATACAGCTGAAAAACTAGAGTGCGTGAATTCTGAAGATCTATTAAGTGACAACAGCACTATACATACCATGTAAGATCTAAACTTTGAAACTAATTAAATATTTTAATAGTTTGAGTGAGGACAATATAGTGCAAATACAACCTAATAAATAATTTTTACAATGGTGTTATGATTTTTATTTTCCATCTATTGTCTTGTTGTCATGCCAAATGTCCTCCTGATTGTCATTTCAGGGATCTTACTTTGTGGATGATGTCTATTGCCTTCGCCTCACTCTATTCTTTCCTTGGTATTTCGATCATGCAGCTTTGCATGCATAGAACTTTGTGTAACTTTTTGTAATAACTGTATGACACTACTGGTAGAACAGACCGATAAAGTATTTTTTAGATGGATTTATATCTTGAAGAGTTTCTGCTGAGTGTTACCTGTGCAACTTTGAACCGTTTTTGCTTCTGGTGTAGCGAACCGGATGTATGTATTAAATGTCCTAGATACATATGGTGGCTGAAATTGAACCTAAGGTTTATCCGTTCATGACTGGTGTGATGAGATGACAAAATCCATCATAGCGGTAAAAATTCAATATGGGGGAGGTATTTTCAAAAATAAACTAATTCGTACCAAATTTGGTACATGGGAGGATTTTGGGGTCGCTGATCACGAATCCGAGGTCGGGTTTCCAAAATTCAAGATGACAGACAAAATTTACACATATCAACCGATTTACCGAAAATTTAGTACATATTCAGGCGGTTTTGGGGTTGCTGGTTATGATTCGTAATCAGATTTTCTGAATTCTAAGTGATAGATTGAAGATGGCGGTAGATATTTGCAAATCTGTTTCGCATCATTGATCTGTCATATTCAACTTCAATTAATTTGCCTCTGTATTTGTAATCAGCTCCAAAGATCCACATATATCAAATTTGAGGAATATCGGTTGACTTTTTAATTTGATTTATTCGCCATCTTGGATCTGCTATAATGAATTTTCTAAACCCGACCTCGATTTGTGTTCAGCGACCCGAAAAGCCTCCATGTACCAAATTTGGTAACAAATCGTTGAATTTTGAAAATATCTCCACCATATTGAATTTTTTACCGCCATGATGGATTTTGTTATCTCATTACACCAGTGATGAACGAGTATTCTTCAGGTTTAATTTCAGTCGCAAAACTACTCAACGGGTTGCGTTTTTTTTTCTGAAAACCTCTTTTACGTTACATTTTGAATTAGGAATTTCGCCGGCAATTTTTTGGAAGCTCTTTTTCAGACAAAGATTTTGATACCTCAAACGTCAGAATCCATCAAGCGAAATTTTGGGTATGCAGGTGATCCGGTTAACATGAAACGTCCCATATATATTCTTCTTCCACTACTTTCGAGGTTCTATTATTTTGTACGATGTCCTTCATGTCTAATAATTGGTTGCACCGTGTCTTCATTTTCTTGATATTTATGTTTAAGCGGATTTCAGTACCAACTACGTTGAATTCAGTTGTTTGTATCACATCAAATCACAGGTGACTGAGCTATGCCACCCATACTAAGTTTGTTTTGTTCCAATCTTACCTTCCAAGGATATTTTCTAAAGCTGGTATGAATAGTTTTGATGAGATGATGTCACCTTCTTTAAGTCTTCTGTTTATGGGAAAGTCTGGGCTGTATTCAGATATTTTGATTTTGGCTTTAGTTTCCTTTTATATACTTATCTTACTCTTGCTGACTTATTGCAGTGATAACTGCCTTCGGTAATGTGGTGTCATTTTTTAAATTCTTTTTCCGGCTTTTTCTCTTCACTCTACAGAAAATAATACAAATATTTTCTGCATAAGCATTGTGAATACTTTGCACACTACTGTCAGTGTGTAAATCTGGAAATATTGTAAATTAATATTGAGTGGACGCTATTTTATCAGTGAGGTATTGAGTATAGGTTTTGGCCAGGCGTTTTCAATTAGCGTATTTAAGTTGTTCGTCCACTACACTGTCCACTGCAGCTCTCTGCTGTCTTGCAATTCTGTATGTTCTTGACCACTGACTGTATATTCTTGTATGGTAATTTTCATGTGAATGCCAACATCTTCAATTTCTATAAAATCTTGAAACTTTTCGGTTTGAATCATAATTTTAAATAGAATGCTTCCAAAATAATTACATATAATTTTAGCAAAAAACATGTATATTGCAAGTGCAAGTAAATACTTGCCTGAACTTTTCTTCTGATTGGGTAAGTAAGAATAAAAGATTATTAAACAGTGTGCAATGTACCTAACGAGTAACATCAAGTTTGGTTTAGTTTAGTTTATTTAGTGTCAAGTCAAGGGTGCACAAGTATGTATTAAATGTGTATACAATAAAGAATATATAAAATGTTATTAAAATGGTAAGAAAATCTCCTATTTACTATTACATAGACAACAAAGTACATTTTATGGACAAACTTTGCAAATTAAAACTTATAAATTGAAATCACTTGCTAAATACTCCTCAAAAGAATAAAAGGCGTGTTTTAAAAGATATTTTTTTGCACTGTTGCTTTAAATTGATATTCATTTAAATTTTTGATTTCAGCTGGCAGTGCATTAAAGAATTTAATTATCCTTTCGTTGTTGAATAAGGGTGAATGTCATTATACCCCTGATATGCTGTGAGTAATGTGCTCCTAGATACACTTTTTGACAGGCTCCTTATAAGGAAAGCTATTTTACACAATTTGGAACTAGGGAAATTGACATGGGCTTCCCAGGTCATTCCAGGATCAAGGTAGACCCCTAGGAACTTCACTGATGCATCCGTTTTTAGGATTTCAAGGCTGTTTACCGGTTAGAACATTGTTATATAGGTACCAAGATTAAACCAGAAAAAAAACTACTTTGAGCAATTGCAATGTTATTTTATAAGTTACATCCTTAATTGATATCATATCACTATATGCATACATAATGTACTTTACCAAACGAAACGTAAAATGTGTTAGTATTCTTGTATTACTAGCATTAGAAAAATATTAGTAGATTGAATATAAGATGGTTGTAATCTCACAATACATTAAAGTAAGAACTTATAAAACTTAAACGAAAACAATTACAAAAATACATAGAATTTATAATTTTGATATTATATTAGGACATATTTTTTATCTAAACATACTGTCATGAGAACATGTAAGCTTTTTGGGCAAATATCTAAGTTTCTAAAGAATGACACAGACAAAATATATTTGACATGCATATTTTGAATTTATATCGTTTTGAACTGTAGAATTATGATAACATAACTGGCTGTCACAGCAAAAAAACTTGAGAAAAGCCTTCTGTTGATATAAAATAATCCAGATGCTGAAACTTTTGGAGCCAGAGCTTTCAAGTATTCAATCAATAACATCAACTCATCGCTCACGTACGATTTTCCAATGTTCTCCTGTAGAACGTAACAAGTTTGAATTATTCGGTCTCCACATCTCTCGAGTTTGTCACAAGCTCCTACCAGTAGTACCGTGAGAATCTGTAAAAATTATCAAATTCAGGAAATTGTCTCTATCTTGCGAATCACTAAAGACCATACAATATTCAAAAGCCAATATGCCAACAACCAAACGTTATGAAAAAACCAAGAAAAGTCAACGAACTGTGTTAAATGGGATATTATTGAATAACTCAATGAATATCATCTATAAATTTTCAATACTTATAAAACACCTGTGAGCGCCAGGCACATACCTGTACAACAAGCCAACACGACTACTTACGAATCCTAGTAGTTCCTTGCTGTCATGTTCAACCTGCATTCATTCACCCCAGAATACAGGTCTCTACGATCCCTTTACACATCTCACTGTTCTGTGTTCTTTACCTGTCACTTCCCTGATGTTGTCTTCCCAACGTTATTGTGGACATCCTACACATTTAGTTTATCTAGGCTTCCACACAGTTATTCTATGTGTCCACTTGTTTACACATCCTAGCGACATGTATAGGCCATTGCCATTTCATCTTAGCGACATTTGGAATTATATTAGCTATTCGGGTTAGTCTCCTGATGTTTTTATTCCTTATTTATCAAGTGCTGAAACGCCTAGTAAACATCGTTCCATAACGCTTTGAGTTGTTAAGAATTTGTAGATAGAATTTTCAGGTGAACTTCGTTGTTAGGTAATAGAGTCTGTTATCTGATAATGCATTGATAATGCCAAGTGAGACCTTGGCGAAACATCTGCAAGCTTCAAACAGGAATCAAAATAACGAACTGATGTACTCCCGGATGAATACTGCAGTATTTTTGTTTTGTTTAAGTTCACATCTTTCTGCAATATGTACTATTGCTTCCTTGTAAATATTGAGTATATTTTGACTTTTGTATATCCTTTAAAATTGGGCATATTTCAACGGTTTCAAAGGCCTTTTGAAAATTAGGTATAAGCTATATGAATATTTACATTACATTTTTATATGGGGCTCCAGACTGTATATAAACGATCAATCGTGCTAGACCCTTTTCTACGGGTCTAATTTTGAAGTTTACCAATTAGTTATAATTTTTGTAAATAATTTATGTAAATATGATATAGGTCTGTAATTTTCGATTTTGTGCTATCCTTTTTTTTGAAAATTAGTATTAGCTCAGGGTTTCACCATTTAGTTTTGTTAGTCTAAACTGGTAGACAATGTAACTAGTTCCTCGAAGTTTCCTTGGACTTACATCGTCTAGAAATGATTGATCTCACAAAGTTTCAATAGCTTTGAATCTGCTATTGTCATCACGTGAAAGATGGAAAATTCAGATTATCCCTCATATATATATATTCTTTACCGGTCATACTCATTGAGACGCTGAATCCCCTGTCTCGTCCAATCAGCGTCGCCCTACCTGGCGATTGGTTGTTGGTCTCCATGATTTTGCTTTTATACCAGTATTCTTCCTTGTGAATTACCCTTGCCTTGTCCCAGTTGATGCTGCACTAGGACCGGAATCGAAAGAAGTGTACAGGAAGCCTACACATACAGGGTTGTACCTACACTACAACTTTAACAACAACGAAAAGTGGCATCATCAAAACATTATTCCTTAGAGTCAAAATTTTTTGCAGCACACCAAGGCCCTCTAAGAAGAACAAATGAAACTTAGAGAAGATGTTTAATGAATGGATATCCGGACATCATCATTAAGAAAGCATTTAAAAAACTGGAGGAACAACCTAGGCTGGAAGAGAAACCACGATAGCAACCATATTACTACCATACACTAAAGGCTTGTCGGAAAAGCTTATTGGACACGGATACGGAATCAAAATGGTTTTCAAGAGCAACAACACCTTGCGGAGCATGATCACAACAACAAAGCTGAATAATCCTGCAGTACCAAAAAACTGTATATACAGCATAACCCGTGAATGTAGCAATCTCTACATTGAGGAGACTAAGCGATCACTGGACACCAGGGTTAAGGAGCACCCCATAGCTACTCAAAGGGGAGAATTAACAAAATGTGGATCACAACCATAACATCAACTGGGAAGAGGCCAGGCAAGGGTAATTTACAAGGAAGAGTGCTGCTATAAAAGAAAATTCATGGAGACGGCATACATAACCTCTAATGAGAAAATAATCAGCCAGCACAGCGTCCAAATTAAAAATGTTTGGAGACTTCTTCTTGAGCCACTGGCGCTACGCATCAGTGACAACCAATCGCCAGGTAGGGTGACGCAGATTGGACGAGACAGGTGATTAAGCCACCCAATGAGCATGACAGATCGGGTATAAATATGAAGGATATTCTGAATTTCCCATCATTCACCTGATGACGACAACTATTGAAACGTTGTGAGATCAATCATTTCAAGACGATGGAAGTCCAAGAAAAGGAGGCAATTATTGCTTCCCTTGCAGTTTCTTATTCCAGTTTTAACACTTCTGTATTTTCTTGATTTTCTCCTGAGCATCTGTTCTTCTTCAACTGGTTCAATGGTGTATTTACTTCATCACTTGGGATTTCTGGAAGATGTTTGGACCCGACATTCATGATATTGATCTTTTTTATTATATTTTAGAATCCGGATGAATATAGGCCTATACGAAAAGCATCGATAGCTTTAATGATATGTCATTTTGTTTTTTCCTAAAATATTGTTTTCGTTGCGTATTTTCTTTATTTTACTTTTACCCTTCGAACGTTTTTTCTTCAGTATTTTCATTTAACAAATATCCTTTACGGCTTCCTCTGTTACTTTTGTACTGTGGTTCATTTTATCTTTTCTACTTTCTTTTTTAACCATTTTGTCCAGATTCTTGTAATATTTGATTGTTTTGTCCGCTTTGTTCTACTTTGCGATTAGTTGTTCTTGAACACGTTTTTGTAGCTGAAATTCTTATAGCGCCTGTAACTCTATTTGAATGTTGATCTATCTCTAGAATTAATTCTTGTTAGCCTAATACAACAAAATTGATCATCGATGACAACATTCGATGAACTTCGTGGGCGTAGTATGTATATGTATTTTCAGACTAAAGTAAATAGAAGATGGTCTTTACTGGTTAAGTTGGAGAGGGTTACAGAAATGGGACATCTTGTTTTCATCTTTCTTAAAGTTAATTTTATATGCAGTTTGTTTTTCGATGTTTATTCAACTTCCCGTATCCCGCAGTCGGATTGTTTGAATTTCATAAACATATTGTTAAGTAGACATAAAATAATTGTTTGTTTTCCTGTCTTTTTTCCCATGCAGTAAATGTCCTACCATAAACAGACGTAGTAGTTGTGTTAAGTACTTTTGTGTATAATTTGATTAACTTTGATTAACTTTTATGTTTTATTACAACATTGGAATATCATTTACTGAATTTGTTTTTGAACACATCGTCATATAGTATTGTTGTGTAGTTTATCTAATTTAAATTAAAAACCCTTAAAGTTTCTGTTAATAACAGAAAAACGAAAGCTCATCATCAAAAAATTGTGAAGAAATACATTTCGCAATTTTTTGTTTTACTTGCAAACTGAATCGACGTACATAGTACACGTTCAACAGCCATTTGATACTTTTTTCCCATGAATCAGATTTGATATTTGACTTAAAATCTAATTTTGTCTAACAATAATAGCTTATCTTGGATGGTGCAATAAATTTTGTTAGATGTTCTGAATAAACTGGATCAACAGACGTTAACTTTTTAAAACGTTGTATTACGCACCCAAAATTTTTGTATAATGTAAATTATTTTATATTTTTTAATTACTACTGGAAATTGCAATTTTAATCAAAGTTGTACGCAGCAGGTCTCTGCGAAAATTACTGCCACGCTAGGCCTGTAGTTTAGCTGCAAACACCTGGTGCTACACCTCTATGCCTGAATGGAACGCCTGGAAATAAATGTAGAAAAAACTGTGCCTGATACTAACTATAACTATTGAATTAAGCTTTACATAACCACGTAAAATTAATATTGTTATAAAATTTACATACGCCGTCCCTGACTAAAGCAACGTAAAACATTATTCATTCCGATAAAATATCAATCGCTGGGATAATCAAAAAAGGACTGGAATTTTCGAATGAGGCAAAAACTACTGATCTCGACGCTTGGCAAACAAATGTAATATCCATCCCGGATGTACGCTATATAAGGCAATATATAATTCATAACTTGGATGATATAGCTTAGATAGTGTTGTGATTTCGATGTAAATTGTAGTCAGAATCAGCTGTTGTACTTATTTGATTTTAACATGTAAATTGAGTTCTAGAAAGTGAAGTGAATGTCAGTTTTAAAATGAATTAAATTCGATCCCACGGAGTTTATTGCAATATCTTGGGTAATAGCCCGTTTGATTTTCTCAGCGGAAAATTTGTTATCATTCAATTCAATTCAATTTTACACAAATGATTAAGGTTTTAGACCAGAAACAATGAATTATCTTCAATTATCATTGTTTATTTGGCCTAAATTCAGTGTTTTTTATTATAAAATAAATACTCACTGCAAACAGCACTGTGAAGATACACACTTCAATAATTATCTCACTTTTCTTTGGAATCAAATAGATAATCCAATAGAGATCTGATAAAAACATTACCATTATATTGAACAGTGCAAACAACAGAGTAAATCCGAAAATAGAATTTATTTTTTCAACTGCATTATACAAGAGTTTGTAGTAGTATTTGATTTTGCGTACCCTAGTTTCTAAAGCAATCTTTGGGATCTCTTGACTCACTATTTTCCATGAAAATATGCTAGCTAATTCCATCTCTAAACAGTAATATCGAGACTGAAACGCAAGTGCCATTTCATTGAAGAACAATGCGATTTGAAACAGATAAAAAATTCCGACATGCTCAGGAACATAAAATGTCAAATCTATCTCAAAAACTTCAGAAACTACGATGTTATACATTACATAATCAAAAGATGAAAAAACCAAAGGCAGTAAGTGAATCAAAGTATATCCCATCACTATTAATTTATTGAATTTTTTCCCAAAATCAGTTTTGCCAAAATTTCCATCAAATTTTGAAATCATTTCAAAGAAGCTTCTCCATTTCATGGAATCTCTCAAACCGCTGCGCAGAAGGTTTGCGAAAAAGGAGAATAGGGCATAGACAGCAGCAGCTGTCAAGAAACGTTCAAACATATTGGCATTTCTTTTATATACATCTAATCTGTAGAACTCCAATATTATAACACCGCTTGACAATGAGCCTAGAACAGATATGACGTATAATTTGGACTTAAAACTTTTATCATCGAAGGGACATATCCCTAAGATTTTGAGTACCAACGTACGGAGATCCAAAAGCGAGATGTTTCTAATCCTTTGAGATTTGGGTTTTTGAAAATTGTCTATAGTGGTCACGAACATTTTTAGAGTACACTTCCACTTGCTATTCCTTCAACAACAATCAAGATACTACGAATGTTTGTACAATTTAATTTATATAAAATTCATGTGTGTACTCTTATACTTCTCTATAAATCATTTTAAAGATATAGCTCTAGATGTAATTAAGGGATAACTAACTTTTATAAGTCGACTTCTTATCGAATAGTATTAACGACTGCTTAAAAAATGACATAAATTCGGTATTAAAGGTCGTAAATCATCAGACGCATCCAATTACAAAATTACGTAAATCGCATAAATATTTTAAGTTCTAGTAAATGAAGGGTAAACAGTTGCTGTGCTATTTGTATATAGTTGGTAACGCCCAATGCATGTAATTTTGTGTGTGTTTGTACATGTAACTATTAAGTTTTCAATGATATATGAAAAGTTTTCCAAATTAGAAAATTATTTTATGATTGATTTATCAGATAAACATGAAATTAAAATTAGGGTTTTTTAACAACTGGTAATATTATTCAGTTGTTTGACAACCAGTTTACTCTTAATACTGAGAGGGATTATTACAATAGCTGTCACAGACCGCAACCAACTATGGATTTTGATGTACATAAAAGTAATAAATATAGTGCAATTTCCATTATTAGTAACAAGGAATTTAATTCTTATGGCATCAATATCGCCGTAAAATATTTGTCATACTAGAAAATACCCTATTCATAAATTTTGCCTCCGTATTTAGGTTATCCCTGCTGCGTTCTTACGCAATCTAAGGGAACTATTCAATAGGTTTTTTCGATTGTGTGATTTTTTGCTTTCACATCTCGGAACCCCCATAACGCGGTGGCCCCATATCATCGTGGGGGGATTGGGGGGGTTCACCCAAAATTATGCAAAACCTTATATTTACTGCCTCTTCATTTACAGCTATTGCTAAGTGGTCAAAAGGAGATGTGTAATTCAAAGCCTTACGCATAAAGAATAACTGTACAAGAGGTTATTAATAAAATATAATGACTAAGCAAAATCCTTGAGCCTGTGAAGGTTTTGAAAAAACAAGATCGAGTCCCCACCTCAGAAATAGTGGCCTGAGTAAGCGTATGCCCTGCAGCATATCCACTATTTAACGAAATGGTGACGTCATGAAGTACTATCAGCACTAGAATTTGCAATAGTCAATTCCGTGGACATAGAACGAAAGTTCTTGCATTACAAACAAATTTTAAGTGACCCGTGACGTTTTCTGCTGAAATTTTGGAAAAACACACAGTATTTTATGATTTCTCAGAGCGACTAGATATGTATGCAAATAAATAAACATGCATGATGATTTTGAGGATTACAACAGTAATATGATTATGTATGATGTACCTACCAGCATTTTGTTTGTATAAATAAACTGCTTATTAATCTACCTAACAAGGACTTCCGGTTAAAATGGTAGGCAGCCAGTGGTATATATGGAAGCTAGCGATATATATTTAAAGAAAAAGAGCGGCAGTCATCTGAGCGTTTTCCCCCTGTCTCTATTTCTTTTTATTTAATTACGATTCAAGTATTCAATATATAACGAGGCCACTTACTGTTATACAGGCATTTGGCTTAGCTCATGAAACCAAGCCTCCACAACCGTAGGTGAAACTAAAGAGTTAAGTTTGATACGAAACTCTACTTGTTGCTTTACACTCTTTGTAACAAACATGGATCTCGCTCGGACAAAAATATGCAGGCTTGGGAGCTCGGGTATGAAATAAAGCTGGCTGTGCTCGTTTATCTGCTGTGTGATGAACGTGTATCTCCCTTAAGTTTTAAATTCAAAGTATTTTTTCACAATACTTAATACCACAAAATGTTGTGTGAAGTATATGCTCTAATAGCCGTTATTAATATACGTTGCACGCTATCTAGAGAAGTATATGCTCTAAAGCTCAATATTACAAAAATAAAAAATAGGGTACTTATTCTCAAATATTATTCAGAAATCTTAGTGTGACATGTTTAATTTATAATGTGAACTTGGTCAGGGCACAAATGTAATGGCAACTTAGTAATTGATAACCACAGCTGGTAATCTTGCCCTTTTTTGTTGTGTTCTGACTTCTGATGTACGCCAAGTTGCTAATTTAAAATATAACAAACAGATAATTAGAATGTTTATTAGAACGCAAAGCAAATTTTATTTTCGGTATTGTATATTAATTGAATTATATAACTGCTTTCTACGTTTTATGACTCTTAATATATAACCTGGTCCCTGTTTCATACACAGAAAACTAAGTTGTATGGTTTTTTCAAAGTCACAGAAGTGTTTGAACTAACTTTTGGAACAAAGTCTAATTTTTGCCGTATTAATGGTGTATGTATTCAAAAAGCACATTTACTAGTAAACGGCATGAATGTTCAACGAGATAACAAAACATTTTGTATGTTGTTATTTCAAGCTATGATTCGAAATTATATGTTATAAATATTAATATAACTAAAGCGCAAACTTTATAGAGTCGGTACCCATTTTCTGAAAAATCCTTGCAAAGATTTGGTTTTACAAACTACGAGGGTGGTTTAAATATAAACCGGAATTCTTGAAACATTTAGTGTCGTAAAACTGGCTGCACTGGATGTTAGACTGGTCTGTTACGAAGCGTAGAGAACAGCCGGGAGCGCGTAACCTCGCTTTTTAGTGTAGTTATAGCTGTGAGCGAGAAGGATATACCTGTATCTATTGCGCAACGCATCATTATTCGTTTTTTGGTCAAAGATTCGGGGATGAGTGTTTTTCCAGGACTCAAGTGTATGAATGGTGTTCCGCTTTTCGAAAAGGCTGAAAAGTCGGGGCAAACTTGCCACATGCGTGGCGTCCCAAAAACAAGTGTTACCGATGAGAACTTCAGCGCTGTAGAGAAACTCATTTTTACCGACCTAGTACTGTACCCGTATTGCTGAAAAATTGGAAATCAGCGTAGGTAGTATTGAGCAAATAATTCATGAACGACTCGGTTACCGCAAAGTTTCAACCAGATGGGTGTCATGACAGAAATTCACACGCTGGGAAGTTTGCACGTGTCTGCTGCAGCGATATGAAGAGGAAGGAGAAAATGTATTGCACCGAATATTCACCACAGACGAGACTTGGGTGAATTATTATACCCCGGAGAGTAAACGCGCTTCTGTGTAGTGGAGGAAGAAAGACGAAGGCGCGCCAGTTACAGGGAAGGGTACACTATGAGAGTGGAGGGTGTTGTGTACTGTCTTTTGGGACATGAGATGATGCGGTTGATTTACTCACTAAACAACCAACGGTGAACGCTCAATATTATAGTAACCTCCTAAAACCACGGTGAAACCTGCCTACAGATCAAAACGACGCGATATTCCAAGCGGTATTGCGATATTGCGGCAAGAGAACGCCAAACCGCATACAGCTCGGCTTACGATGGAAACATTGAACGAATTGAGTTGGGAAACACTGGAACACCCTCCTTATAGTCCCGATTTGTCGCCTGCGACTATTATTTATTTGGTTCATTGAAAGAGGCACTTGGCGGACTGCGATTCGAAAGCAATGCGGAGGTAGAACCCTTCGTGCACGAATGGTTTCGTGACAAACCGAGAGATTTTTACGAAAAAGCCATCTGAAAGCATCCGGAGAGGTGGAAAAAGTATGTAGAGTGTGACGAAGACTATCTAGAAAAACTGCAAAAATATCAGCTCTGTAACTTAATAATAAAAATTTTGATAGCAAAATTTTGCACCACCCTTATAGTAAAAGTATAATGATACAAGTAAAAGCAAGGTAGGTTCTTTTATAACTACTGTTAACTTACCATTGTGATCACAACAGTTTGAATGGCAAAATTGACAACATCGTTATCGGTACTATATAATTCAAGCATCCAAAAAAATTCCACCAATACATTCATCAGTATATTGAAAAGAAGCAAAACAAAAATGTATTTGAAGATTTCGTTAAAATCTGTGCTAATATTATATAACAGTGTATACTGATTCCTCATTGTTTGTACACTGCTTTCAAACAATCGTCGCCAGTGACCTTCTTCCAAAATTTTGTTTGGCAATAGTTTCTGAAGGTTTTCCTCCAAATAGTGGTACCTTGTGCTAAGCAAATAGAAAAATTCACAAAAAAATATTACCAATTCAAGTGAATAGAAAAGTAGTATATGTCCCAAAATACGTGGAATGGTAGGTATATCTAAAACACCTTCAAAAACATGTATCCAAAGGATAACACCAGTAATGCAGAATGCAATAATACACAATCTAAAAATGACAAATATGCCAATGTACCGTGTTTGTGATTTGACAGGCAACTGAAAAGCGGCATCAAATTGGGATATTGCTCTAAAAATGTTGCTCCAGCGCCCTTGGTTAGTAAAGTTGCTTAAAAGAATACTCGCGAAGAAAGCTCCTCGACCAAAGTTAGTCACACCAAGCAGAAACGATCCGATATTGTTGTTAGAGTCAGAAGCTGTAAGGCGAGCAAGGCTACAACCGATCCATACCCCTACGATACAAAAGGCGTATAATCTGGATAAGTTAAGCCTACTCGCGAACGGGCATATGCCAATAATTCTCAAATAAAAGGCATACAGAACTAGAACATATGCATTTCTCAATTTCGTCATTGGCTGTTGGTTGTCTAAGAAACTTGTTTGCATGTTTTGAACGGCCATACTTTGTGCTCATGTGGGCAATATTTTCACTAGAGTACGGAGTAGAAAACTGTACACATACGAAAATTAATATTTAATATATTAGGTGTGGCCTCACGGAATACTATAACATGTTAACATATGCATTATTTATACATAAATTGCTTCAATGTTTATTGATCTGTTCATAGTCTAGTGGAGTTACATATCAGACAGAGAAAACAAGCCTGAACCTACTTTTATTCATTCTTAGCTTCTCAATGATTTTAGGATGTGAATACATTTAAAAAACGGAGCGGCGGTCATTGAGACTGAGTATGGAAGCGAAAGCTTCTTATGAAATATACTTCCATTCTATCGTTATTTCCCTGTCTCTGTTTCTCTTTCATTGGTTCATTCTTATTAATGGAAATACATTTCAGGAGAATTAAAATAATTGTCACTATTTTTATGCGATTCAAGTATTAATCAAAATTTGTAATTTAGTTCTTAATTTAATAACTGAAAAGGAACATTTGAGGGGTAAGTTAATTTTTAATTAAAATATAAAATTTCTTACATTGCAGTAATTCAAATCTTCACTTATTTAATACTCTGGCAATAAATAAAGAGGTTACTTTAATTATAACATATTAAATTATAGGAACATTGTTCAGCGACAATCCACAGACTACGTAAGATATTTTACTTTGGGTGGGTGTTTGAAATGAAGATTACGTAAGATTTTTCAAATATTATTAACCGACTTCCAAAAAGGAAGAGGTTATCAATTCGTAGCGTATTTGTTTTTGTATGTATGTTACCTGATTTCTTCTCCTGTGGTGAACCATTTTGTATGAATATGGTCTTGTTTAATAGAGTATATATCCGAAACTTCAAATTCTGGAAAAGAATGCCATTAGTAAAGTGATGAAATTCGTGAATGATTATGGTCGATTTTTCGAAAACTCCTTATGGATGTGGATAGTTTTTTAACGTTTATTAAGAAAGATCCCTCATATACTTTTCTGCGACGTGCAACTTTCAGTTTTGCAGAAAATTGCCGAAAATTCCAAAATTATTATCAAAAATTTCATCAAAATGACGTAAGGGACATTTCTTCATAAATATTTTAATTCCAACGTAATAGTGAGGTAATTTTAGGCACTGGAAGTTTTAATTGCGAATTTGAAATTTTTCTACATCTCAAGCACATATCTAGTAAAGCATAGTATTTTCGGCTCCTTAAATCAATGAGTACCAAGCTCGTTTTGTATGTATTCCAGGCAAATACCTATTTAAATGAAAATTTTTCCATTTTGCGAAGACGGTGCTTTTGGTTGTCACATTCTCCCGGCCTAATAGAAAATTCATTGACAACACATGTCAAACTCTTAACTGCTATTTGGTGCGTTTATAGATAGGGTGTTTAGTTATAGCAAACAAAACCACAAAGTAAAGTGATAGAAGGAGTTTCATTTATATGATGATTGAAATATAAAACGGAGTAGTTATTTAATAGGTCCTATTAAACACCGTACCGGCCCGTACCCGTCCAATAACAACTCAACCGGAAATAACAAATCAACAGGATGGAGCCGTGCCCACTGAGCGCCAAGGGCCAATCACACGCAGCCGTTCACGGTGTCAACCGATAGGCGCCGAGCCTCGACTATATAACAGCGCGCTCGCTTCAGAAAATCTTAGTATTCGAGTAACTAGAAGCGAAAGCAGAAGGCTACGAGAATTATGCGAACCGACCTGAAGAGGGCAGATGTGACTCTGCCGAAACGTCGTCATTTATCCATCGATCCCGGCAGGGATCAGTTATCAACTACGCGGATGAATTCCCGGAAACCACCTAAAACATATATATATATATATATATATATATATATATATATATATATATATATATATATATATATAATGTTTTATTTTTTCATTACATATGAATTTTATTTGCCTGAATTGACTATTTTCAATATCGATAGAAAAATTGTAGGTGTACTTATGTAAGTAGTCGTATATGATAAAATTATATCTTACAGTTTCTTACATGGGGGTCAGAAGACCGTCAAAATTCATCTTACGTAATTTATGGATCTTCCCTCACATAGGTATTTATTAAATATCAAAGCAACTTCAGTCTATTCTGCAAAATAGCTATTGTAATATAGTTTATTCTAATACATGTTAAAGAAAGTGTCGGCCTATTTGTAATAAATTAGGGTAGCGCTAAAGTAGCAAGAGGGTGGATTTTTAACAGCACGCCAAAAGTTTTTAGAATATCTCATAGATATTTAAGGAAAAATATTTTAGATATCCTTGATTGAAAAGATAACAAAATCGGTAGCTTAGTTAATATTACATTACATTTAGCAATTCACACCATACCCTCTTTCTACCATAGCTCCAGTCTGGTCACTTCTTAAACTTGTTATTTAATGCTTTCAACTGGACTTTTTTCATTTTAATTCTTATATAAGTTTTACTTACCATCCATAAGCTTGCCAACGTTGACTTATTTTGTCTATGCAGACGTCTGTATTTTAGATCGAAACGCAAATTATGTGCTGGTATTTTATATTAATTGAATGTTATATATGTTTATTTACTATAATTTATTGATTTTCTATAAACGAAGAGACTCTAAATATATAACCTGGTCCCTGTTTCTTAGCAAGAGAACTGACTTGTATGGGTATTCCAAGATAAAAAGCCTTGTGTCAGTCGGAAGTGTCGGTCGGCATTTCACTACCATAGTCATTTATTTCCGTAAGCGTAAGTCTCCGTTCAGAAGCTTGAGTTTCAATAGTTTCTCTTAGGTCTAGCTTGAATCATATGATAATATACTTGGGTGCCAGCAGAAACCACATAATATTAGGTCTAACGGCATTGAAATTTATTTTTATGTTTCTTTGGGGAATAACACCACAATAGAAATAAAACTACGTATATTGCAGGAATAACAAACGTTTCAAAGTCTATTCTGACTTCGTCGACAACGAACGTCTGTACCCGTATTAGTTTCTATTTTGATGATGTTGAACTTTTGAATTTTTGAAAGATGATGAAACTAAGTTCGATATATATTAGAATGCTATATATATGTTATATCACACTTTCAAAATTTCTCTTTTTAAAAAAAGATTTTATTTATAGTTGCACAATACTTTTAATAAAAATAATAACTTGAAAATAACAATGAAAATAATAAAACTTTATATAACAATAAAAAGACAAAATGAGTGTTAAACTAAACTAGACTAATCTGTAAGTAATAATGAATGCTGTTACAATGAAAAAGTATAATTTATAAACTAAGAACGCTGACTAAGGTGTCGCAGCGCTTGCAGTTCTCACGGATGTTCGTCTGCGGGTAACTGGAGACGACACGTGTTATGCTGACTCAGCTTGAGAACTGTTGCTAGGTTGTTTCATATAAGTCGATGGGATAACTTATATAACAACTCCCATCCATATAAAAAAGTTGATGCTACAGCATCGACTTTTAAGGGAGGTTCTGCAACTCAATATCCTCGACAGGACTAAGGAGGCTATGGAGTTTTACCCTGGGCTTGATGGTTGATGGACCTGGTGGTGGTGCTGGATCGGCAGGAGGGCTGATCGTTGGAGGCTTCTGGAATTTCTTCCTGATGATGTTCATGGAAAGGAGGGCAACCACAATTGCGGTTGTTGCCATTGTGATGATCGTAAACCAGGAGGTGTGTTTCTCCAAGAATGGTTGGTCTAGGAGCTTTTCCAATTCCCTGGAGTATTGTCTAAGCTTATGGTTAGCGATATTCAGGTCTCTGGCATCCAATTCTTGTAGTCTCATGGGTTTCAACTTTGGAAGCTGACTGATGGTTGGCAGGTTGTCGCAACAGTTGTAGGGGATGTTGACTGGGTGACTCTTAAGTGTGATGTTGTCAACGTTGCTGGTGGTCCTTCTGGCATGGACCCTGGTGTTTCCGATGAAGGCATTGCAACTGGGTTGGATGGTCAGTAGAGAATTTGTCGATATGGATTGGGTAACGACATCTTCTCCCTTGCACTTGATGTTGATGGGCAACTGTCCGGAAATTGAGATTAACCAAAGGTTCAGGTCAATCTCTTGAATATTATACTCTTCGGCATATAATATTAAAGGCTTGCAAGTTGGAGGAAGGGCTGCTGGCTGTCTAAGAAGCTGTGCTTCGCAGAGGGCTTCTTTGTCTATGGTGTGTGGAATAACTTTGGAACAGATCTTATGTTCTTTAGATAATGGCTTACAGTCACTCAAGTCTTCGAAAGATGCGTACAATAGCGAATCGTCCTCTCTCGCGATATATTTTAATTTTGTTGGAAGAATATGGTGAAATCCTGTTCGATAATCCAAAACTGGGATAGGATACAAGCGGTATAGTGTATAAGTTTCAGGATTGACTAAGGGGATTTTTAGTACAAAAACAATTTTAGTATTGATTTGAAAAGCTTCCAATTCTATTAGATCGATGTATCTAGCAACATTTGAACTATAGGTTGGAAGTGGTAAGTTATTTTCATGAAGTGACTGTGATATTTTCTGAAGGGAGTCGACCAAATCTACTGGGTTTATAATTGAGCTATGTAAGATTTTTAGACGGGCGAAAGAGACTGCAGTTAATACATCGTTGAGGGTATCTTCAATGTATACGTAACTTTCCATTAAGCTTTCACACAAATCCAAGACATTGGCTTGAAGTTCATAAAAAGCAAGATCGTCTGTAATGAACACAATTGACTTCCTAATTGCTTCAATATTTTCCGAAAATATTTTCTCTTCGGACTGAAATTTTTGTATTGTGGTGTTAAGGTTCTTAATGACCGAAGTTGTTACGGATAATTGTCGTTTCATTAAGTTTTCAATTTGATGTTGGTCTTTAGTTATTTTATTTATAGAGTCACTAAAGTATTGTCCGTCTGTTGCATCTAAGTTACCGGAAATAGATTTCCAAATTGATCCCAGTCCGTTAATGAGTCCGCGTTTCTTTCTGTTGGTACTGTAAGTCTCAGTGTCAGCGAAAATTTCTGTATATTTGATGTTAATTGATTTAGATATGTGTTTCAGGAGGCTTACGTGAGTCTTTACTTTTGATTTGAAGATTTTAATGTTGGTTTTGTTGTCGTTAATAGTTTCTAAAAGTCTGTTCAGTATATTGTCGTTGTTAGAAATAGCGTCTCGAAAGGGGTTTAGATCTTTGTAAACAAGGAGTGTCCATTTGTCATTAGAAATTTTAAGGGTTCCTTCTTCATGGAAGAAAACTCCTATAGTATTGTTAACAGGCGTAATGGAGTACTGTTGAAGGTTCACGACTGAAAACAGTCCACAGAATCTGAAAAAGGGATTTATTCAAAATAGGGTTTTAGTCTGTCAAAGTTAACTTTAGTTATTTGGTTTGTTTGTAAATTTATGACGGTGGCAGAGTTTTTTCGTATTGCGGTAATTTCGAAGGGGCCGTTGAATTTGTTTTCGGCTTTATTTTTAATTTGGGACTCTTTTACGTAGACTTTGTCGCCTACTTTGTAATCGGGTTGTTTAGTAGAAACGTGTTGGTCAAATCGCACTTTAGATTTTTCTTTCTGTCTTTCGGTTTTAGCACGGGCGAGTCTGTAATAATAGTCCATTCTGTTATTTAGGTCTCTTACGTATTTCGAAATAAGTTTTTCCTGGTTGTAAAGGGTTTCTGGAGGCCTACTAGAAGTGTGCCCAAATATGAGTTCATAGGGCGTGAAACCGGTGGTTTTATTTTTTGTGTTATTATAACAGATGATGGCATAAGGGAGGACGTTAAATGGATGTTCGGTTGGATGTTCCGCTGTATTTGCCCTTATCATTTCTGCTAAGGTCGCGTGAAATCTTTCAATAGAACCGTTTGACTCGGGATGTTGAACGCTGGAGAATGTCAGTTTTATGTCGTATAGTTGGCATAAATCCCGCATTAAAGTGTTGTCAAATTCACGTCCATAGTCACAATGGATGCGAAGTGGAGTTCCGTAATGTTGAAAGAAAATCAGAAGGGTGTTTACGACAGTTGAAGCTGTTTTGTCGTTAATGGGGTAGGCTTGCGTAAATTTCGTGAGTTCGTCCCTAATAGTGAGTGCATGATTTCTAGATGGGTATTCAAAGATGTCAATGTTAATACGTTCGAAAGGAGTCTTGGGTGTTTCCGTAATAACAAAAGGTGCACTTAAGTTTTTCCTACAGAACTTTACCTTTTGGCAAGTTTCACAGGATTTGATAAATTGTTCTACAGTTTTAATTAAGCCGGTCCAATTGTATTTTTCCCTAATACGTCTGATAGTTTCGTTAATGCCACGATGGAGGTTGTTTTTACCAGAGTGGTATTGTTGTATTATTATAGGAATTTCGTCTTCGGTAGGAGTTGTAACAATGTTTTGGCAGATTTTCAGTTTGATTTCTTTGTCGGAGAGAATGAAAGATAAAATTTCAAGAATGGGAAGTTCTATGTTATTTTCTATGCAGTATGTTTCGGAGTCGTTGAATTGGTCTTGGTTGGTATAAATAATTTTGAAAAGATGTGAGACGACAGTTTCAGGGTCATAGGGCAAAGGTACAACTAAGTATTTTCTATGCCTGACAGATTTACTGGCCATGATGTTAAGAGTGTCATTACTGAAATTAGGTTCTTCTTCGAAAAAGTCATCAATAATTTTGTCGTGTAAGTCGTTAGTTTTGTTTTGCCAAAAGAATGTAACTATGCGTTTGTGGGACTTGTCTAGAAGTTGAGAATTGGATATTTCAATTTTAGAATAATCGATTATTGATTCAGTTTTGTAGAGTTGAACAAATCGATTAAACTCAGCGATAATTCTTTCGTCATGTACGTCGTCATTGTCAGAGTTTTCAGGTTGTTCGGAGTCAGTTTCGTTGTTAGCGAAAATTTTGATTTTGGAAAGGAAATCAGCACATTGCTTGAAATGGTTGATTTTGATGCGAGAAAGAGCATCTGCGTTTTGATTTACCTTGCCGGGCTTGTACTCGATCTTATAATTGTATTCCTCTAGCTTAAGGCGCCATCTGGCTAGACGACTGCCAGGATCTTTGATGGAAAAGAGCCAAGTAAGCGGACGGTGGTCACACAGGAGTGTAAACCTTCTCCCAAAAAGATACGGTCTGTAGTGCTTAACAGCCCAAACTATGGCCAACAATTCTCGTTAGATGGTGGAATATCGTGTCTCTGCAGCACAGAGGGTGCGAGAAGCGTATGCAACAGGGAGATCTTTTCCCACGGGGCCTTGAGAAAGAACCGCTCCAATAGCAAAAGCACTAGCATCAGTAGTGAGCAGGAAGGGTTCTTCAAAGTTTGGATATATCAGGATTGGGTCAGATACAAGGGCTTGCTTCAGTTCATCGAAGGAAGACTTGCAATCTGCGTCAAAGATGAATTTGACGTCTTTTTGGAGTAGTTTAGTCAGAGGTTTAGAGATCTTCGCAAAATTTGGTATGAAGCGTCTGTAATACCCAGCGAGACCAAGGAAAGATTTAATGTCTTTCGGAGTTTGGGGTTGCGGAAAGTTCTGAATACATTCAACCTTTGAAGGGTTTGGTTTTACACCTTCTTGTGTGATAAGATGGCCAAGATAAGCCACTTCTTTACGAAGAAATTCGCACTTATCAGGTTGAATTTTGAGGTTAGACTTCCGAAGTCGTTTAAAAACTTCTGTCAACCGGGAAATATGTTCATGGATGGTCGGAGAGTAGACGATGATATCATCCATGTAGACGAGACAACGTTCATTCTGTATACCCAGAAGAATATTGTCCATGACCCTCTGAAAAGTAGAAGGTGCATTTTTTAAACCAAATGGCATACGAACGAATTCGTAATGACCATTTTCGACAGAAAAGCCAGTCTTAGGAATATCTTCCTCTTGGATTTCCAACTGGTGGAACCCGGAAGCGAGATCCAGTGTCGAAAAATATTGACACTTTCCAAGTTGGTCGAGAAGATCAGAGATATTTGGCAGAGGATATTTATCATCTACAGTCAATTCATTTAATTTCCTGTAATCGATAACTACTCGCCACTTTTGTTTACCAGAAGCATCGAGCTTCTTGGGAACGACCCATACAGGGGAGGACCAAGGAGATGAAGAGTGCCTAATGATACCTTGTTCAAGCATTTTTCCAATTTGGGTTTTCACTTCCTCTTTATGTACTTGAGGATATCTATAGGATTTAGTGAAAACGGGCTTTGAGTTATTCGTATCAATCGAATGTTTAACCTCGTTAGTGAAAGTCAAGACGTCACCTTCAAGATAGAAAATGTCTTGAAATTCCAAACAAAGATCAGTGATTTGTTCGCGTTCTTCGTCATTTAGATGTTCAGTTCTAATTTGTTGTTTAATAGTCGAGTTTCTGTCTATGTATTGGGATTCATGATAACCGTCTGTATTGAAATTCAGAAGAGGGTGAGTTTTGTCAAGTGGTTCCAGTTTTAAATCAGAAAAAGTTACTGTTTTGGGCATCGCGTTAGCGTTGATGATGGAAGTTAGAAATTCGCCTTTTGAGTTAACGTGTACGAGTGCGTTTGGAAGTCGTACTCTGTCAATTTCTTGAGTTGGTAAGATGGCGTCGATGTTAGAAAGACAGGATTTAAGTTTAAAGATCTTTTCTGTGCGTGCCTCAATAGTTATTTTGTTTTGTGTGGGTTTCTCTGAAGTAATATTTGGCTTAACATTGGGTGTGTCGGGTACATCAGTCAAGGGTTGATCGTTATCGGGAACTTTGTGTAAAGGGATGGTTTTGAAATTTGTTATTAGCTGTTTAGATTTTAAGTCAACTATGCATTCATAGTGTTCGAGAAAATCTAATCCTAGTATGCCGTCAAACTCAATGTCCAAATCGTATATAAAAACTTTATGTGGGTTACGTGGAGCGAATGGGATTAAAGTTGATTGTGAGATGGGAATTTTTTCGTGGGTAATACCTTGAATAGTTACCCTTTCAGGAGATCTTTGGGTGAAATTCTTTACGGTATTTTCCTTGAAGATAGAGATACCAGCTCCGGTATCAATAAGAAGTTTAAATTTAGAAGAAGCGTCAAGAATGTAATATAGATTTTTAGAGTTCACAGTAAGAAGTGGGCTTAAAGAAATAGTTGTTCCGGGAAGTTCAAATCTGGGTTCAGATTGTCGAGATTCAAGTTTTGAATTTGGGTTTCGACTTCGCACAAAGTTGTTGTCGAATCGGGAGGTTGGTCTAGGCTCGGAAGCGCTAGAAAATCCTGGTATTGATGACTATTAAAGGGCTCGATAGGAGTATCTTCGAACGTTTGTTCAACGATGGGATAATTTTGAAGATCATCCTCATAATCGTATGTGTTATCATCCGTATAATAATTGTAGTCTGAATAATTAGTGTAATCAACATTTTGGTGTTGATTGAAATGGTGTGTCCTTTCAGGACGGTTATTAGGATTGTTTTGTATTACCGATGGGCGATAATAGTTAGGGTTCATTTGAGACCTAAAAGGGGGTCTCTGAAAGTTTTGTGGACGAAACTGTTGTCCTTGCTGAGCAGGGGGTGTATTTGAGGGGAAATTTGGTTTGAGAGGAACAGATTTGTTTGTTTTCTGATCCTCGAAATAAGAAAGTTGGAGCTCTCTTCTAATACGGGAGTGTGCCTCTAGAAGGTCTTTAGGATTACTGGCACGTATAACCTGGCCTAAACGGGGTTCTAATCCCGTAAGGAGGGTGTTCATAACCATTGTATCCACTAGAGTGGTCTGGGCGTCTTTTTGTTCGGGACTAAGTCCAGCCGTTTTGTGGATGCAGGAGTGCATTTTGGCACTCAGTACCTGGAGTCTATTGTAAAACGTCAGTGGAGATTCGTTCGAAAGTTGCTTTAGACGTTGTAGGTCATGAATTAATGACGAGAGATCACGAGAATCTCCAAAGTGTAGGGTCAAGAGCTGTTTAATTTCAAGGTATGATCCGGGGTTCCTTGAATTTACTAACTGCGCCGCTTTCCCTTTGAGTTTATTTTTGATATGGATCACTAACAAATATTTTTGATCCGCCGTGGACATATTATAAGCGCAATTACACGCGTCTATAAAGGTTCCCAAGGAAATTTGGTCGCCTTCAAATTCAGGTATTACGGAAAATATTTCCGTTAACCGATATCTCTCGGTTTCGGTGGTAACCTGTGTTGGAGAAGCTTGTGCCATTTTTATATTAATCGATATAAAAGAATTGGGACACAAGGGTATAAAAATGCGATATTAAGGGTATAGAAAGTTAATACGTTAGTGGGAATTAACGATTGTTTGAACGATAGAACAGTAAAGCAATTAAAATCAATAGTTCAAATAAATCAGTTAATCAAATGGATAAATAAATCAATAAAATACGTAAATCAAATATATCAATATCAATAAAAGAAATCAAATAAATATATCAATAGAATGAAATAAATCAGTTAATGAAATAAATCAATATTTCATTTGAATCAAATATATCAAAATAAAATTCAAATTGATAAATATGTAAAATCAAATAATAAAATAAATCGATTGATCAAATCAAATAAATTATATCAAATATTAAAAATCAATGTTCAATTAAATGAATCAAATAATATTTACTTAAAACGAATGACGATTCACCATTACTTACATCAACAGGAACATTGAAAGCGCCGTGTTCTACGTTTGATTGCAGTGAGGACTTCTTCCAGGTTCGTTGTTCCGTTGAGGGATAGGAATCCGCCGCTACCAGTTAGAGTACTCGTGTTCTAGTAACGTTAGACGGATCCTACTGACTGCGCCAATTTGTTATATCACACTTTCAAAATTTCTCTTTTTAAAAAAAGATTTTATTTATAGTTGCACAATACTTTTAATAAAAATAATAACTTGAAAATAACAATGAAAATAATAAAACTTTATATAACAATAAAAAGACAAAATGAGTGTTAAACTAAACTAGACTAATCTGTAAGTAATAATGAATGCTGTTACAATGAAAAAGTATAATTTATAAACTAAGAACGCTGACTAAGGTGTCGCAGCGCTTGCAGTTCTCACGGATGTTCGTCTGCGGGTAACTGGAGACGACACGTGTTATGCTGACTCAGCTTGAGAACTGTTGCTAGGTTGTTTCATATAAGTCGATGGGATAACTTATATAACATATATATATATATATATATATATATATATATATATATATATATATTATATATATATATATATATATATATATATATATATATATATATATATATATATATATACCAATTATTACTTTCTATTTCAAATATTTTAAATTTTATGGAAAAAATAGTGACCCCTATTTCCTTCATTTAATGTTTCAATTTTCGAATAATGATAAAACTACTTTCTATTTAATTTAGAAGACTGTGGTATGTCAAGATATATACCCATATTACTTTTTATTTTCCAAGATATTGAATTCTCCGTAAAACAATAGTGACCCCTATTTCCCCCGTTTAATGTTTCAATTTTCCAAAAATGATAAAACTCGCTTCTACTCATCATGATTTTCACCCGTAATACGTTCTACTTCCAAGATGTTGAATACCGCATTATAACTCCCCATTAAAGTATGAAAATGGATATAGTATGTTATCCTTAAGGGATAAACATAAGCCGTCGCCGACTTTTCTGTAGACCTATATAAAATACGCAATTCCAACATACGTTATTTTATTATATCTCAAAGGGTTTAGGCAGCGTTTTTGTTGAAAGCTACCAGATGGCTTATTTTTTTCGACAACATCAACAAATAACCCTATATTTTAGCCAATGTATACAAAAACAAATTATATACAAAAACCTTCTTCGAGAACCACTCTATCCATTTGTGAAAACAGCATGAAAGTCGGTGCAGCAGTTTTTGAGATTATCGCTCACAAACAAACACACAGACAGAGGCGGCGGAGGACTTTTTATAATATGTAGTGACTAAATTAATGTTGCTGAGTAAATATTGGTTACTTACCATAGTGACCACCATAGAATGGACAGCCAGATGAATAACATCATCGTTCGCCTTATTTAAATCAAGCATCCAATAAAATTCCGTCAATATTGTCGCCAAAATTGCGAACAGAAGAAATAAAATGATATGAGAAAAGATTTCGTTAAACTCTTTTGCGGCGATGTATAACAAGGCGTACTGATTTTTCAGTGTCTTCACACGAACTTCAAACAATCGCCGCCAATGCCAATCTTCCATAATTTTATTTGCCAAAATATTGCGGAGACTGTCGTCCAAATATTTGTACCTTGTGTGGATCATATAGGCAAACTCATAAAAAAATATCACCATTTCAAGCGAGTAATAAAAGGTTACATGTCCTGCAACGCGTCGAACAGGATGCATCGCTAAAGTCCCTTTGAAAATTTGACTCCAAATGATCACCCCGATTATGCAGAAAATCCCGACGCTCAGTCTAAATAATATGAATATGTAAATGTAAATTTTATGTATTTCCTTGGGCAATTTGAGATATGCGTCAAACTGAGAAATTCTTCTAAAAATGTTACTCCAACGATGGGAAGTAGTTAAATTGCTCCATATTATACTTACGAGGAAACCACATCGACTCATACCAGCAACGATGTACAGAAAGGTGCCCAGTTTCTGTTTGGCACCAAGTGGCGTGATAGGAGCAAAACCACAACCGATCCACAGTCCAACTAAGCATAAGGCGTACAGTCTGGAGAAGTACAGCCTATTCTCAAAAGGACATATGCCGAGGATTCTGAGAAAATATGCATACAAATTAAGAATGTAAGATTTTCGTATTTTCTTCTTCAACTGTGGGTTTTCGAAGTGAATTGCTTGCATATTTTGTCGAGCTAGATCCTGTACTGCTATGCAAACTCTCTGAAAGTTCAGCACTATATAAAAACTTTGTAAATCGTCTCTATTCACAATATAACGGTTCTGGGATTATTTATTCATTCAATATTGGTTCAATCACGCAACTCAGCAACAAGCTAACATTTTCATTATTTATATACAGGTCGCATTATTTTATTATTTATATTATTAAATGTATTATGAACAGTATTATTAGAGTAAAGTGACCACATTTTTAGATGCGCAAAGCGTGACAACTCATTTCTCATACAGAATAAAACTAATATCGTAATATTTTTTTTATTTTTAACATAAGTAATATATTTATCAATTTCTTTTTTAATATTTCCATCAGTTTCCACATTGGGCAGTTCAAATCTTGTTAATTTGGGTTTGCTAATTCTTTGGGCTGAAACAGGTGTTGAAAAAGTTACACCTTTGGGTGAAATGATATTTTCAAGATGAAGAACTTCTATTTCACCAGTGAGGCCTGTTTTCAGGTATGTTTTTCTTGAAAGACTAGGGGAAGGGGTCCTACATTTTCTCTTTCTTAGATTTTTTGCCTTGTACAAATTTCTATTAGAATTTCTACTAGTACTTTTTCTACTAATTGGTGAAGTAGTACAGAACAATCCTGAAGATTCATCTGCTTGGGCACTTTTACAAAGAAGTAGCAAACCCATAAGTAATATAATTTACATGAACATATTTTATTGTTGTTTATAACGAAATTAGCTTGATTGACTTAAAATATTTGCAAAATTTTATTCGAATATTTCTTTCTAAAATTTCTTTTAAGGTTAAGATCGGTGATATACTTTTTGTCATCAATATAAATACGAAGACTACGAGTATTTTAATCTAAGTTTAAGAAAATTTATGTATTTATGAAATAAATAAATAAATTACTTACCTTAGTTTTCTATGGTAAGTAATACTTGTAATATTTATTTGTTTAATTAGTTTGCTAGCACGCAGTACGAACACGAAGTGTATCATCTGAGAGACAAATAAAATGTAACTGTGTAGCAAAAGCAATATGTTAGTCGTCGCGTCGTAGCCCGTAGGATTCTTAGAACGCAAAACAAATTGAAGGATTCCTAGAACGCATAACAATGATTTTCATAAATATAAAATTGAACTTAATTCGAAAAGCCGGGACTTTTGAAAAACGTCACGGGACGCGGGACAAATTGTGAAAAATTAGGACTATCTTGCCAAAAGCGGGACGTCTGGTCACCTTATACTCGTATTAGAGTTCAAGCGACGTTAAACTGTAGGTCTTTTTACAGGAATTTTTGCAATGTAGGCAAGAGTGGTTATTAATTATACTGGAAAATTATATTTAGCTTCTCAATACTACACAGTACAATTAAATCCCGTTTGTATACATCTAATGACTAGAATCGAAAAATTTCTTCACCATTCGCCTTACTTCTTGACTGTTGTTCGACGGCTCCAAATTGTTGACGTAGCGTGTGCCCAATTGCCTGGATTCATTATGGAGGCAGACATATTTATTAGATGAGGTACCCTTCTAGATCTGAATGTCCGACTCTCTATAAAGCGTTTTGGCAGCCTAACTCTCCAGTTATTCTTGAGGGGGCTTGTACGTCTGCACAGAAAACAGTTTACCATGGTGGCCCGATCTTGTTACCCCGTCTTTTCGCACATCTTCGGGATCTCCGGCGAAAACACACGGAATATGTCTTTCATTTGATTGCTTACCCCTGGGATTACACCCGTTAATAAAAATGCTCTCACCCCAAACTTTATTTACCTCCCATTTATTTAATTAATATAAATTCATATTCAAACTAAACACTTTATAATTCTTTATAATATTCACTTCTCGTTCTTATTTTTATAGAATGATTTGGTCAAATGCGAGTTGGACTCGCATACTAAGGGTTCACTACCACCTTTGAAATTTGATACAATGTAGGTGCATCAAAGTACATATTTTTATAATATTCCAGTTTTAGACAAGCAAGCAATGAATGGATTTTCTTATATTTACCTTAATATCTTTTAAACCAAGCGTGTTAAATGTATAAAAAATATACAAATTTATTTCTCATATAGCCTTTTTTTATCTGTTATATGATTGGCTTGATTTCTATGAAAAGATTTGTGTAACTTTCTAACTGGTCACAAAATTAAGATTAGTATTTTCGCTTTATTTTACCAATAAATTTTCAATGAAGCCCTACATAATCTTTTGTCTTATTTATAGGAAGATAAAGGAGAATGGATCATATTGAAAATAATAAATTATTAAATCATTTAAACAAATTATTTTAAAATTACAAATAAGATATATTTGTATTTTTATGATGATTATTTTAATTTGATATATACTTTGCGGGTTCAGTTTATAAATCATAATTTTATGTTATATTTAGCTTTATAAATTACTGGTACAACTTGGGTTCTACTTTTCGTAATGAATGGGATTTTGTATATTTTTTAATAACTTTTTAACCATATGAAAAAATATGAAAAATATACTTGTATTCCACATTCTTTCACCTGAAATTTAATTTTTCATTTAATTCTGTAATTTGGACCCTAAACTTAATATCAGAGTTGTATCCTTATTTTTTCCTGTAAAGTTCAATGGAGGGCCCTATTTCTAATTTTTTTTCAAAATTTTGGGTGGTGTAATGTCCAAGTCGATATTTTACATTTTTGTTAGTATGTTTTAAAAAATGATTTTAGCAATTTGAGAAATATATACTTGTATTTGTCTTAATGAGCCCTTTCATTTAACATATTACAAGATGCCTCAAAAAAACATTATTTTCCATTTAATTCTATAATTTGCCCTCCTAAATTAAGATTAGGGATTTTACGTATTTATCCTATAAATATCCTGTCAGACCAAATAGCCCTAATTTTCTTCAAAATTTTAGGTCCTATGGTTTTGGAAATAAAGGGGGAATGGGTATTTTTTTAAATATTTCTGTAAATATATTTTAAAGAATTTATTTTAAAAATGTCAAAAAATATACTTGTATTCCTTTTAATGCAGGATGCGCTTAAAAAAGTAAGTTTTTTTATTTTCCGTTTAATTCTATAATTTGCCCCCAAAATTATTATTAGGGATTTTTCCTTATTTTTCCTGTAAAGTTCAAGTAAGTTCATGTAGGTCTTTTTTTTCAAAATTTTAGGTTTCATATCTATTAAATAAATTATTTTAAACATGTGAAAAAAAAATATTTGTATTTTAACATTTTTTTCTTTAATTGTAAAATTTTCTTCCCCCCAAAATTAATATTAGGAGTTTCTCCTTATTTTTCAGGTGTTGCCCTATATCTCTAATTTTTCTCAAAATTTTGCGTCTTATAATTTCGGATATATGGTGGGGGGATTGGGTAAACATTTTTATGTATTTGTTTTAAATAATTTAATTTAAAAATATTAAAAATATATATTTGTATTCGCCAAAATGAGCCCTTTCATTTGATATATTACATAATGCGTTAGCAACAAATTTAAATTTTATATTTTTCATTTCTTATAGTTTCGGAGATAAGGTGAAGGAATGGGTAAATTTTTATATATTTTGTTTAATATCTCTTAAACTAATTATTTTAAAAATACGAATAAAATATATATTTTTGTTCTTTAGAATGAGCCGTTTGAATTGATATATTACATGATGCGTTAGCAACAATTTTATTTTATGTTTTTCATTTAGTTCTGTAATTTGCCCCCCAAAATTAATATTAGGGGTTTCTCCTTATTTTTCCGCTAAAATTCAGACGCACTATAACGATTTTTTTATAAATTTTGCGTTTTATAGTGTCGGAGATAAGGTGGAGGAATGGGTAAATCTTTGTTTATCTTTGTTAATATCTTTTAAATTAATTATTTTTAAAATATGAACAAAATATATATTTGTGTTCCTCAGAATGAGCCCTTTCATTCGATATATTACATGATACGTTTGAAAAAAAAAGAACTATTCATAATATTGTATAATTTGCCCCCAACATTAAAATCAACGGTTTATTCCTATTTTTCCTGTTAAGTTGGGGCAACGTTTTATATTGCCTATTTAGGCTCAATAGCTTCGGAGATAAGAGGGGACTTTTTTTATTTTCCCCGCAGAAGTACCCCTAAATTAAAAGTTTCTTCAATTATGATATGTCCTCCTGATCTAGTCACCAAACTATATACTGATACCAAATTTCAACTTTTTCCGCCAGGTAATTTCGGAGAAAATTGCTGTCGATAATGCGAAAAACAGATTTCTGGAGTGATATTGTAAGGGTATCCGTATATTGTATATAAAGGAATCCTAATAAAATGCACCTAAATAAATACAATTCATAAAGGACACTAACTAACTTTTATAAAAATATATTAGAGGGTGCAGAAAGTAATCATTCGAATGTGAAAATTAAATATTTTTCACTTCAATCTTGTCCCTACCAGTTTTTTCAGGCCAAAACAGAACAATAACTCAAATTTATACAACTTTTAACAAAAAAATATTGCTTTTGCCGATTCAATGAATTTAATTTAAGTTTTTGTATGTTGCGTTATTTGCCGTAACCAATGACTACCAATATAAATGGACTCGGCATTCTCATATACGACTAAACGAAAAATGGGGTAAAACATGACGCAAAAATAGAAAGAGACACAGATATATTTGTTTACATATATTCCGGCTCCAACAGTAGCGTCCAACCATATTAAATTAAAGGTCATGTTATTCAGATTCAAAATAATAGAACTACGTCCTAATCCACAAATATAAATATATTATTCATTAAAAGAGGTGCAAGGCGAACCAGACGGGCAATATCAGCTTCAAACTCTTGCAGGGATTCATTTGATCTCTGGTGGCGATTTTTCAATTGGGAGTGGTAGACGTGCTCCAAATGTGTCTGATCATAACTCAGTTCTAAATGTTTAACCAGTTGTTCGTAGTCTTCTTGCTCCTCTTAAGGCTAGGGTTAATGCGATTGCCTTCTCTTCTGTCGACCATCCGTTTAGCTTCGCTGCAGCCTCGAATTGGTGACGATAACTAGTCCATGATGATTTTCCTTTAGCTCTTCTATCCTGGTTTCATTTTTGACTGACTCTTTGACTATTGTTTGCTTTAACTCTTCCATCCGAGTCTCATTCTCGAATATTTTCTCTTCCAGCATTTCTGAGTTTTTCTGTACCATGCTTTTCAAATTTTCTTCTAAGGATTTAGAGTTTTCCAGTAATTTGTCTTCCAGGGTTTTTGAAAGAAAGAGGCGTTAGAAGATAAATTTTCTAACGCCTCTTTCAAGTTTATAGAATTTTCTAGGCATTTATCTTCTAGCGTCTAAGCATTTTCTACGAATTTATGTTCTAAGGACTTAGAATTTTCTTGTATTGTTTGTAGCTTATCCTCTAAAGTCTTAGAATTTCCTTCCATTTTCTTTAATAGCATACTCATGTCCCCATTACCAGAAACTTCAAACAAATATGTATCGGGATCGTTACCTTCATATATTAGGGCATCTCGTAGCCGTTGTACTAATTCACTTTTCTTCCCAATAATTTCTAAATCCCTTTCCTCAAGTTCTTTTTTTAAGTCCGCCACTTTCAATTGGTCCAAACTCACTGTTTTATACATTGTTAGTTTATTTATTTTCCACTCGTAAAAGTTCCACAAATTCACTTCACACCTGACACCACTGTAATGTTTTTATTTTCACACTCGGGTTCAGTTCAGTTCTTGGATTTATTTAAAAACACAGTCTAACTCACTCTAATTTATTTCCACTACTTTTACACCACTATTTACAATTTATATCTACTTAAGTATTTAATACGACCGACGAAAACTGAATGCCTCCTATCGTCAGCTGGTTTATATTTATATATTTATCTTGGAATTGTCTGGTACCTCCACGCACCATCGGGAAACTCTTTCGTGTTCTGGAAGCTTTAAGGGAATTCCCAGTAACGGCAGCGGTTCGCCTAATGAGAGACAAACATTGCGGGTTCCACGAATTGATCGGAATAATGTCCCTTCCATGAATTCTCGTAACAATACTAAAATCTAAATGTATGAAATACTTGACGTTTCAACTCCTGCTTTGGAGCCATTATCAAGAGATAAAATGAAAGATCTACCCGATTAATAGATATTAACAATAGACAAAACGAACATAATAATCTTCAACAATTTTTTGTCAAAACGGTAATCATTCGGACCGCATCCCTCACACCACTCGTCACTCTTACAAACGCCGAATACACCAACTCTGTCAGAAACAGCCCAAAAACAACAGAAATCCGTACATTCGAAGTATCACTGACAAAATAGCACGAATTCTAAACAGACATCAAATAAAGACAATCTTCAACACTAATTAAACTGTAGCCAACGAAACCGGGCACTCGAAAGACAAAGGACCTAACGAGGAGAGATGAGTTTACGAAATTCTATGTTGCGATTGCTCAGAAAGCTATCTCTGTCGAACCAACAGGCGCGTCAACCGTCGAGTATTTAACACTCTCTCAGTTCACAAAAAAGATCCGACTCAGCTCTCACACATCACCATATCCAAACCAGAAACTCTATCAACTTTGAGAATCCTAGGACTATCATATCCCGTAATTCTCTTAGGGTTTTACACTATTCGCCAAGCTGTAGAAATAGAGAAGCGACCCTTCTGTCCCAGCAGATGATAGGACCCGCCATCCTACAGTACGTCGGTAATACCCAGTTTAAACAAATAAGATAATACCCAACACACAACCAATCACCACACAGCCCTCTAATCAAACACAACATCACGTGACATCCCTACTAACCTACAGAAAATTATAAATAAACGAACAAAAGCGGATTCACACTCCGATTATTAGTTATTTAGTGAGAAATTATTATATTGGATTAATGTTAATGAATAAATATTGATTTCTCACCATAGTCACCACAATAGATTGGGTAGACAGATGAATAACATCATCGTTCGCGCCATTTAATTCAAGCATCCAAAAAAATTCCACCCATATTGATGCCAAAAAATTGTATAGAAGAAATAAAATGGTATGAGTAAAAATTTCGTTAAAATCTTTTGCGGCGTTATATAACAACGCGTACTGATTTTTCAATGTCTTTACACGAAATTCAAACAATCGTCGCCAATGAAAATCTTCAATGATTATATTTGCCAAAGTCTTGCGGAGACTGTCGTCCAAATATTTGTACCTTGTCTGGAGCAAATAGGCAAACTCATAAAAAAAGATCACTATTTCAAGCGAGTAATAAAAGGTTACATGTCCTGCAACGCGTCGAACAGGATGCAGCGCTACAGTCCCTTTGAAAATTTGACTCCAAATGATGACACCGATTATACAGTAAAACAATACGCTCAATCTAAATATTAGAAAAAATAAAATAGGTATTCTCTGCATTTCTTTAGGTAATTGAAGATAGGCGTCAAACTGAGTTATTTTCTTGATAATGTTAGTCCAACGATTGGAGTTACTAAAATTGCACCATAGTAGACTTACAAGGAAACCACATCGACTCATACTTGCTAGAAGAAGCAGAAATGAGCCCAGTTTCTGTTTGGTGCTAATTGCTGCGACAGAAGCTAAACTGCAACAGGCCCAGAGTCCAACTGAGCATAAGGCGTACAATCTGGAGAAGTACAGCCTATTGGCAAAGGGACATACGCCAAGTATTCTTAGAAAGTAGGCATACAAATTTAGAATGTATGAGTTTCTTATTTTTTTCTTTAACTCTTGGTTTTCGAAATGAATTGCTTGCATAGTTTGTCGAGCTAAATGCTGTATTGTTATGCGAACTCTATAAAAAAACACTTTATAGTTCTTCCGTATTCACAATATAAATGTTCTGAAATTATATATTTATAGAATGTAGGTGGAATCACGCAACTCAGCAACATGCTAACATATGCATTATTTATCTATAAGTCGCATTAATTTATTATTCATCTTATTAAATCTATATCTATTAGGATCACAATTAGCAAACAATTGTATTAAAGTTCAAGCGTCGCAAAAATGTTGGTCATTTTTACACTAATTTCTGCAAGGTATGCAATAGTAATTTACACGTAAGCGTTGCTTTATATACTTATCGTTCAACATTATACTGACAAATAAATATTCACCTTCTCAGTGCTATACAGTAAATTTGACTCCCGTCTTTATATACCTAATGGCCAGAATTGAGAAATTTTCTCACCATTGGCCTTACTTCTTCACTGTTATTCGCCTTACTTCTTGGCCGTTATTTGACGGCCCCAAAATGCTGGTTTTGTCGAATTACCTGGATTGAATATGGGCGCAGACATAATTAATAGCTGAGGTAAATAACACTGCAACGTTCTCATTTTCCCGACTCGAGATCATTTACTGGATCTGAAGGCAGTCGCGTGGACTACTATTCATTCAATTGTTTATTAGCCTTAGCTCTTCCATTTACAATTTCTTTTCGGACCGTTTTGAAAGTTACGACATCAGTGAATATTACTGTTGCAACCACTGAATCAAAAACATCAGAAAATAGAGCAAAATAGAAGGTATTTTTGGAAATAAAATTTAATAGCACTTTAGTAATAGTTCAGAGGCGATATATAACATGATTTTAATTGCAACTTTGTAAAACACATTTATTTATAGAATAAAAACTCGCAAAATTATTGAATTTCTTTTGTTTCTTGATTATATTATGAAAAGTTATGAAGGGATTGTAATCTTGTCAATGAAATAGATACAGGAAACTAGAATTATTCCTGGCTGGAGTATTCTATTCCATGAAAAGCCAGGAAAACCCGTATATTCATAATTTTCTTTCGCAAAATTATTGTTTATAATGTTAGGAATAATAATTATCCTAATAAGTACTATTAAACTATTAGCTTTTGCAGAATTGCAATTTAATCGATTTTCGTTAAAAACAATTGAAAATATGCACAAATATGTGACAGTTGGGGAGCGAAGGAATGTTAGTTGACTGTCAAGCTATCAGAGTAGAAATGGATGTGGGTATGCCTGGTTGCTCACTAATTGGCGCTAATGATTATTTAGATTTAGGATTTTTTGATTACGCAATTAAAATTTGCAGCTTTTCAAGTAGTAGTGAAAATATCATATTTTATCTTATTAAATCTGTTTGTTTATTTATAGCTTGAATTTATGTAATCTACTTATTTAAAGTAACTTCGAAAAGATTTGTGCGGAGTTCATTACTGTTTTCTCTAGTCAGATGTTTTCCTGCAACAGATAAGAATTTGAAAACTGTATATGGACAACAAAGTGTAGTAAGGCAATTTCGTAAAATTGCCCGGATTATCGTATAGAAATTCTTCCTCACTGTTATTTTGAGAGAAATAGATGTCTGGAAAATGAACAACCAGTATTCCTGTATAGAAATAGTGTTTTGTATATTATGTGGTACTTACCTGAATTTGCAGACGTTTCAACTCCAACTATAGAGTCGTTGTTAATCGCTTATAATTATATTTCAAAGTATTTTCTAAAAAAAATTAGCTTAGACGTTGATTTTTTTATTTATCAAAAACACTTATTTAAATATATCATTGATAAGATTTTCCTAATCTGGAGCCGTTCCATGACATTGCTGTTATCTCGTAACTCCTAGGTTAGGTTACATTTTTCAGGTTAACTTCACCTGTCAGAGGTATTGAATACTCTCTTGGAGGTGTCATTCTTTGAGTGCAAAGAAAATAGAGATAGAAGTTTGATAGCCTTAGATTCTTGTGATGTGGAACAACTGTTTGCGCTCCTTGGCAGTAAAATCTGCTGAGTTGCCAGTAATGTAAACGGCAAGACAATGATGCCATCGCTCAAGACTTCCTTGTATGTATGTGCCCCCGTTCACTACATGCTTCGTTGCTTATCTGTATAAGCTGCGTGAGATTTCTATCGGACTGTAGTATATTTAACATGTTTACCGCTTGTATGCACGCTTTATATTTTTTTTATGTAAAATATTATTGTTATTTTTAGAGTGCTATAAAAAATACAAAACAGTAAAAGAAAATACTGGTGCACAACGTTTCGCTTTATGAAACACAATCTACCAATGTCAAATTGTGATTAGCTAAATTTGTCATTACAAATCCTCTAATTTTTTGATTTTTTTTTCATTTGTATTAATTACCATTGACAACGGGGTCTGATTTAGACCTAAACGTTTGGACTATTTGAAATATTTAGACTTTCAATGTGGTGTTATTCCCAAAAATAATAAAAACCAGAGATGCCACAATTATCCTTCAGAAAACAACAATCAACCCAAATGTTAGTAAATTATCTGTTAATATATTATTTCTTTTTCCATTGTCTTTAATTTTATTTGTTTATGTTAGGTTAGAAATACGTTTACTGATGTCAACAAGCAGTTTCACATCTGCCGGAAGGCCCGTGACTAAATTTTATTTTAATAATTGTAGTCCCTCTAATAATTATACCTATTATCGTGATTTTTTGAATTTTATTAATTCTTCTGACTAATGCTAAGCTATATATAACATACTGAGGATTTTTTAGGTCTACTGATGACAAAATTTATTTAAAGTACTGAGGTTTAACGACCATAACTTAGTTTTGTCCAGATCACATATAGCTTATATTACTCATGGCTAGCGTAGCTCTGTATTGGTGTAATAATTTTCAAAATCGGTTAAGTAGTTCCAGAGATCCTTCCCGGCATACTAACAAACAACAACAGTTATACCAATTCACGATATTAGTATAGTCTAATAGCTTTACTTACCAAAATACCAATTATCTGTTGAGTAGCTAGTATCATGACGTTTTCGTTCACTGTTGTCAAATCAAGCATATAATCAAATTGCAACAAAACATGAATAAAAACATTTAAAAGAAGGAAAGCGTTGATGTAACTGAAGATGTCGTTAAGTTCTTTCGCAACATTATGCAATAAAGTATATTGATTCTTCATTTTTTGTACATTAAATTCAAACATTCGTCGACAATACACTTCATCCACAATTTTGTATGGTAGCATTTTGAGGAGGGTTACATCCAAGAAATTGTACCTTGTCTTAAGTAAGGAAGAGAATTCATAAAAAAATATAGCCACTTCCATAGAATAGAATAAAGTTGCAAGTCCTGCCAAACGTCGTAAAGGGTGCACTTCTGTAATTTCTTTAAAATTGTGCAGCCATATTAAAACACTGATAACAGAGAAAATCACTACACCCAATTGAAGTAAGACAAATGTCACAGTGTTCCACTTTTTCGTTTTAATAGGCAATTTGAGATCAGCATCAAATCGGGATAAGCTTCTAAATAGGTTGTTCCAACGCTCTGAGTTAGTTAAGTTGCTTGTTAGAATACCAACGAAGAATACGCAACGACCAAGACTCGTTACGAGAATAAAAAAAGACCGCATTTTAGTTTTGGTATCAAATGTTGTAATATGTGCACCGCTGCAAGCTATCAAGAGCCCTATTATAAACAAGGCATATAATTTGGATAAGTAACGCCTATTAGCAAAAGGACATACTCCAATTATTCTAAGATACCTGACATATAGTAAAAGAATGTAAGTGTTTCTCAATTTCTTCAATTGTTTTTGGTCTAAGTGATTCGTTTGCATCATTTGTTCAACTATGAGTATTATTTAATCTTACTATGAATTGTATTCACTAAAGCACTATAAGACAGTTGAAACGTTCACCATGACAATCTGTCTACTATATAAACATTCTGGATTTAATTACAAGTAAAATGTTAGTCGAATCACGGAACACTCCAACACGCTAATCTATGAATTATTTATTTAAATAAAACTACATTTTTTATATAGATTTTATTTACCCACACCTTTACTGATTCTCTAATAATTTTGTCTGCTTATGTAAATATTATCATAATAATAGAGCGGCAGGCATTTGAGACTGAACGGTGGAACCGAAAGCTTCTTACGAAATATACTTCCCTTTTCTCGTTATCCAATTTTGTCTATTTTTCTTTATTTGTGTCAATCTTAGTAATGAATATAAATATCAGGTGAATTAAAATAATTGTCATTATTTTCTTACGAGTCAAGTACTAATCCTAATTTAATTCTCAAATTAAATATATCTGCTAAGAAATATAAGTTTATATATTGAGTAAGTGTTTGTAAATAGTTTAGTTCATCTCAATAAGTATTTAAAAACAAGAAACGTTCGTTTTGTTCTTAGCTAAAATCATTACAAACACATAACATTTATACAAAACAATAAATTATATACATATATATTCAAAAAAATTAAGTTCTTATTCTATGTAATATTAAAATGAGTTTTACTTATTTTATGTCAATTGAAAATAGTACATAAAATTAATTAATAACGACATAATATTAAAAAAAGTATATTTGTTCTCTATTTTGAACCCGAGAACGTTGATTCGCAGCCGTGCACTTTAGACATTGGGCCATTTGTCTTTGCTGAATTTAAAAGCTCCCGGTGTATATAATCCCTCAGTCTTTCTATTAAGTACTTTGTTTTTTACGATGACAAGACGATATAAACAAAGGACATGTTTTGCTTAATGTGCATCCTAGTATGATTCTATATTTGTTGATAATATGAAAGTTTAATGCCAAGTTCCCTTTTTGTATAGTATTATTTTTAATTTCTGACTTATGAGACTCATCACAAAGAGAGAATAGGAGTGTTCATTAGAACGAAAAATTTTGTGCAGGTCTTCTATATTACTTGGATGTTATATTGGTTTATTTCCTATTTATTATTGACTCTCAATAAAATTATTATTCAGAAGTCTTAATATAAAATGTTAATTTGATAATATGAAGCTAGTCTATATATACATACATTTAAAGGCAACTTTAATGTTCTTTCCGATATCTGACGTATGTCAAGTTTCTAATGTAATGTATCGCAAGCGAGAACTGGAGTATTTATTAGAACCAACAACAAATTTTGTGCAGGTATTGTATATTGGGTGGGCATTTCAAGGTCGAGGCATTGTGTATTGTCGGTATCAGCGTCGGTGTCGAAACAAATGAAATCTCAAGTTTTCCAATTCATTCCCTTGCTCATCTATTTTCATATGTGTAAATGTGGGTCTCCGTTAAGAAGTCTTCGCTTCAAAACACCTCATAGCGTAGTGTGGCGCAAGTTGATCTCTAAAGTTTGTATCAAAAATTCGATTACGGAACTGGTGTTACTTTGTGATAGCTAGTCATTAGAATTAAATTAAACTAATTTGTTCCGTTTCTAACACTTACACTTTACTCACAGTTATGTGATTTTTTTCGGCATTTCATATGCCATTTTCAACAATATACAAACTGTGAGAAATGAACAAACTACAAAACTCATGGTAAAATTATACAATACAAAGTTAATTAAATTAAATTAAAAAAAGTTTAACAGAAATATAATACGTAGTAATGATATACAAAAATATGAATAGAGTAAATAATAATTAAATAATTAACCAGGGAACTTTTTGAAGTTTTTCTAAGACAGATATTTTAAAATAAATATAGCTCAAAGGAGCTTATAAATTATAAACTACTGACTAGCATAAGACTAGCCGAATGTTAAAAGAGCATGCCTTAATTATGTTAAACGTGGACGATTGTATTTCTTCTACTTCCATAGAATTAAACAAGGTCCAGTTGCCGACAACTAAGCACGAAATTAATAATAGTAGTTTCATTTTGGAAAACCGTACATCGGGATTGTTCATAAGGTATTTGATAGGTTTTCCCTCATGTCGTTAGTGGGAACACTGAATTATTAGAATTGTTTGATAGTCATTTTTAGCGATCTTACAACAAAGTCACCCCTATGAACACTACATGTAAATTCTGAAGACAACTCTTTATTATAAATGACCTTTGAATTTTGCTACCCTATATATCTAAAAGAGAAGTAACTTAAAATTGTCAAAATGATAGCTTTCAATTTTAAATCTATATTTTATCCAGATCTTAGCGCCATTGTCTACGAAGTCAGAATAAGACTAAAACTTTTAATTTTTTCAGTATTTAGCCTTTCTTCTTATATGTGGAATTATATTCTATAAATTGTCACAAATAAGCTTCAGAAAATAATCCAGTTATTATCAAGATGTCATTCGATTCAAAACTGCATCTAGAAAGTTTTTGGAAAAGTTCGAGTTCCACACAAAAACATATCGTTCTAACAACCTGGAATTCTTGCCCCAATATTTATAATTCCAAATTACAGATGAAAGTGGGGCTAAAAACGAGTGATTATGCGTTCACGCATTAAATATGACTATTAAGAATAAAAAAATGGAAACATAAATAAACAATAATACATTGAAAAAAAAAAGATCTGCAAATTTTAAATTAAAGCTGCTAATTATTAAACTGTTAAACTAAATTACCTCTAGAAGAATAGCCCTTTGAAGACAAAAATATTTCCATTTTTTATAGATATTAAAAAGTCTTTGCTATCTCATAAACAATGTATTTGCTTATAAAATTTATGTAAACAATGACCGTAAAATATTAAATATAATATTTCCATAATGTTTTGTTATATAAGGAAAAGAAGTAAAATATCTGAAAAAAATGTATAGCTTTATCTGACTCTTTTCGTTTTTGATGTACATAAACAATTGAAGAATCAAAGATTCATAATTTTTCCAAAGGGGATGTTTTCTATAGCTACCTGAGAATAGTTTTAAATTTAAAAGTCAAAAAAAACCTGAGTTTTCGTTTAAAATTATCCAGGTTTTTAGGATAATTTCTAACACGGAAATATCACTTCATTAACTAAAACGATATTTGTAAACTTTGGAAATATTTAAACCGATTTTTTGTCTATTTTTGTCTCGAAATAGGATGTTGTATGTTTTGTCCCTTAAGATTAATATTTAATGGTTTAAATATATTTTCACCTCTTATTTAAATTTATAAATATTGGAAGTAGAATTTCGGGGGAGGGGTAGTACTTTTTTTAAAGAAATCTCCTGCTAGTTAATACTAATTGTTTTTTGAATTGTGATGTCTATTATTACAGGTTTCTATTATTTCCCACTTTTTTCGTAAATTAGTTATAACTGTTGCAGTTTTTTGGCGACTTTCTATCGAATGATCACAATTTTCAGTTAATCCCAACTGGAATTCTATTTTGATTAGATTATATGACGTGCGACTGTTGAAGTAGAAATCTCAGAATTACTTTTGACCTTTGAAATTCCCGTTACATTTACCTTCAAAATTATTTTAATATATTTTACTGAACCATCTACTGAAGCAATTAGTAAGAGAGACTTATCGTGAAAATTCACTAACACAACTTGTTTTTAACCACTTCCAAAAAGGAGGAGGTTATCAATTCGTATGCAACTTTTTTTATGTATGTCGTGCGATTATTCAAAAACGGCTTGGGCAATTTTGATGATTTAAACTGCATTATATTAAGGAACATTACAGAAAGGGCCCATATAATTGTCTATAACATGAGATTTACCGTTTTCTAGAAAATCAGAAAAAAAGTAAATAAGGGACTAGATTTCAGCGATTTTCAATGAATCTTCACTGTTTTTTTCTAAAAGTGCTCACGCAATTTGAATATTATTAACTGTATTATACAAAGATATGTTCCAGCTTAATTCCGCACATTTTTCTATAAAGCAAAACATAACATTTTTCTGAAAATCGTAAAAATATATGCAAAACAAACTGTAAACTCATGGTAAATGTCAAATTTTTATCATAAATATCTTGTTTAAATGTCATGATATGCCATAAAGGTTTATCGTACAGGGTGTTTTTAATGGTTTTCAATTTGAGGCATTTGAAAGTCAGTTCCTGTTAGAGACGAAGTTATATTCGCGTAAAATGTAAGAAAATATTTCGTTAGTTTATCAAAACGAACATTTGTTAGATATGTCGGCGAACTCTTCTATATGGTATAGGGTTGTAGGTGTGTGCGTGCGTGTATGTGATATTAGGTGGTACATAAGCTGTTGTATACATAGGATGGTTCAAATATAAGTTGGAATTGAATTAGTTACACAGGGTGTTTCTAAAAATATTATATTGGGTAGCACATAAGCCGTTGTATACATAGGATGGTTGAAATATAAGTTGGAATTTAATTAGTTACACAGGGTGTTTCTAAAAATATTATATTGGGTAGCACATAAGCCGTTGTATACATAGGATGGTTGAAATATAAGTTGGAATTTAATTAGTTACACAGGGTGTTTCTAAAAATATTATATTGGGTAGCACATAAGCCGTTGTATACATAGGATGGTTGAAATATAAGTTGGAATTTAATTAGTTATACAGGGTGTTTCTAAATATATTATATTGGGTGGCACATAAGTAGTTGCGTATACAAGGTGGTTGAAATAAGAGTGGAGCGAAACTAGAATTATACAGAGCGGATATTTGCGGAAAATAATTACAGTTATACAAAAGGGTTTAAAAATTGTGAGAAGTAGTTGAATATACAGGATGGTTGAAATATAAGTTGGAGAAGAATTACAGTTATACAGGCCGTTTTTAAAAAAAATTATAGTTTGGAATATAAGTAGTTGCTTATACAAGGTGTTTGAAGTAAGGGTAAAATTATTGTTATTCAGATATATCAAAAATTCGTTATATTAGTATAAGCAGTTATATTTGAATTATAGGACGGAGTATAATTATAGACACGGGTTCAAAAAAGTTTAGCAGCAGTTGCATATACCAGGTGATTGAAATAAATGGTACAGTAAAATTCTAGTCATAAAATGTCGCTCAAAATGGTGAATTTTGTTATTGTTATATAGGGTAGACCATGAGTAGTTGCTTAAATGGAATACTAGACATATGGGGCGAAATAAAATCATAGGCATACAGGAATAATTTAAATAATAGAAAAATAGAAAGAGTCAATAGCGTGGAGAGGATTTGTACTTATACAGGGTGGATTTAATGATTTCAGGACCGTTGTGATATTGTATTGAGTTGAATTATAGTTGTACAGGGCGATTCAGAAAATGATCAATAAGTTATATATATATATATATATATATATATATATATATATATATATATTTTAGGTGGTTTCCGGGAATTCATCCGCGTAGTTGATAACTGATCCCTGCCGGGATCGATGGTAAAATGACGACGTTTCGGCAGAGTATTCGAGTAACTAGAAGCGAAAGCAGAAGGCTACGAGAATTATGCGAACCGACCTGAAGAGGGCAGATGTGACTCTGCCGAAACGTCGTCATTTTACCATCGATCCCGGCAGGGATCAGTTATCAACTACGCGGATGAATTCCCGGAAACCACCTAAAACATTTAGTGCCTGCGAAAACTTAAAAACAAATATATATATATATATATATATATATATATATATATATATATATATATATAAAATACATTGGGAAAATATAGACAAAGAATACAAATTAGAGAGGGAGAAAGGGAAAGGAAGAAAAAGAGAGAGAGATAAGAAAATGTTAAAATTTTTTTCGGTTCTTTTTAAAATATAAATTATTATTCTTGTGTATTACTGTTAATTTTGCTTACTTACCAGTGTGGCTACAATAGATTGTGTAGCAAGATGAATAACTTCGTCGTTCATGCTATTCAAATCAAGCAACAAATAAAATTCTACCATAACCTTAGCCGAAAGATTAGAAAGGAGGAATAAAATGGTATGACTAAAAATGTCGTTAAATTCTTTCGCAACAATATGTAACAAAGTATACTGGTTTTTCAGCGTTTGTATATTATCATCAAATAATGGTGGCCAATGCCTTTCTTCCTGAATTATATTTGGTATTATTTTGAGGAGAGTCTCTTCTAAATGCCTGTACCTCGTATTGAGTAAATAGGCAAATTCATAAAAAAATGTCACCATTTCAAGCGAATAGAAAAACATTATATGCGCTGTCACACGTCGCATTATTTGTTCTGAATTAGCATCAGTACCTTTGAAAATTCGAACCCAAGTTTTGATACCGATGGTGATGTAGAGTACTATGGACAATCTAACTAAGACGAAGGTGACAATGCATCGTGTATGGGGTTTTATAGGTAATTTGAGGCAAGCGTCAAACTGAGAAACCCTTTTAAAGATGTTGCTCCAGCGATTCGAGTTATTTAAATTGCTACAAAGAATACTTGCGAAGAAAGCACAACGACTAAGGCTCGTCGACTCATTCAAGATCGAAATCAGTATTTTATTGGTATCAAATGATGTACTAAGTATTAGGTTGCAAGCGATCAAAAGCCCTGTTAAACATAGAACGTACAATTTGGACAAGAAAAGCCCACTTGTAAGGGGACATATTCCAAGTATTCTAAGATAGTTTGCATACAGATTAAGAACGTATGCATTTCTCAATTTATTCAATTTGTGTTGTTCTAAGTGTATTGTTTCCATATCTAATTCACTCAGAAATGGCGCTGTCTTCAAATCGATTCAGTAGAGCACTATACATGCATTTGAGTTTACACCTTCACCGTAACCACCTACAAAATATTCTACATCTGTTAAATATAAAATACTAATCGAAACACGGTACACTGCGTCACGCTACCTTCTGCATTATTTAGATGCAACTGGCACTATTTTGTTATTGTTTCCTTGAAAATAATGTAATATAATCTATATATAAATAGGCAAAGACAAAACGGTTAGGTACCATTTTCTCCGCTGTTTCTCAACCGATTTACTTTATTTTTGATTTGTTTAGTAGCTATTGACGACCTTCAGTGCAGAATATATAAAGAATGTTTATTTATATCTTTGAAAATAAGTTATGTAGAGATAAAATATTAATAAAATTCAAGTGAGTGGCGCCCACTATGAACAAATAGCTTAATCTAATGTAAATTTGACAGTCAACAGTAAAAATCCAATTGTGGACAATTGCGAGGTATAAAAAATATTCTAAAACAATCCAAAAATAATCGACTTTTACTTACAAATTACAAAGATGTATGCTGTAAAAGCCTTCTTTTCTATTTACTTATCACGTTTTAATTTTTTACAATAACGATGACTACCGCAATTACCGAAGTGACCAAATAGAATGAATGTGTTTATAGGTACAAAGTTTGTGCATTTGCAGAAGAATCCCGATCAAAAGTTTTATGTTAGTACACAATTTAGAGATTCTAAAGTTAACTGATACATTTGGTTTCCGAACCACAAGAATTAAGTATGCATATTCTTTTAGTCATGAATATCTCACAAATCTAATAACAATCTGCATATGCAGCCATTATCAGTTTCATGTGATATAAAGTAATCTTATAAATTAATTTTATTTAACAACTTATCTAAAAATTAGCAGTCAGTCAGAAATTGTTTAATGATCTTTTAACGAGATGTGATATGCTGCAAATTTTTCTTATTTATCTAATAATATAATACCTATAATGTTTGTTTATTTACATGCATCTTATTTATATGTAGTTCTCGCAATCGGCACTATGATTTTGTCGAAATTCCATTTTGGGGTTTGGCATGTACAAGTCGGGATCATTCGTTTAACCGAGAAAGAAGGAGATTGTGACAATTATGTTTCATTCAATACAAACTGATGTGTAGGATCTTATAAGAATTTTATCACTACTTGATATATTTCTAGCATTACATTTTTACAGTTGAACCTTTCAAGATTTACAGTAAAAAGTGATGGTTAGGCGATTTTTAATGGGTAAAAAGTTATTTGTTCTTATGTTAATTTGAGGCACTCAATGAAGTTGCCTTAAGCAGTTACATATGCATATATAAATTGATTGAGATATAAGGCGGTGTAGCTTATAATTATACAGGGTGATTCCAGAAATGTTAGAAACCAAATGTTTTATTGGGTGGCCCAAAAGCAGTTGCATACACATTGTGTATTATATATATATTGGGTGGTCCATAGGCAGTTACATATACTGAGTGGTGGAAATATATTATAAAGTAGAATTATTATAATGAGTGTTAGAGAGTTCAAATTAAACTGAATTACTTCATCTTGAGATAAATTAGAACAAATATCGGATTATATGTATAAAGTATGTACCTACCAAAAATTTTCATGAATCTTTGAACGACTAAAGCTCGGTCACCCATGTACTATTAATTAAACATACAAATGGAAATTGAATATGTATTAATAGTAAAATGAAACAGATTATTTTACAATTTCTATTCAAATAGAATTGTCAGTTACGTTTATTTGTTATATTATCCTACCGGTTAACAGCTGAATTATTTAATTTAAAGAAATTTCATGTTGACCAAATTTTTGTCTTTAGTTTCCACCTACTGCCTCATTGCCATACCTTATATCACTAAGTTAAGCATTAAGAATCTCCTCACAAATAAAGTCCTATTAATTGCATATAAGCAACTTGAATTTTTTTAGGAATTGACACAATTGGTCGAATTTCGACCACTGGGCGATCGCTAGTAAAGAGTAAATGAAACTAAAAAAGCCACAAACAACTTGTTGATCGTTTTCAATATTTTATAAACAATGTGGCTTATTTAAAACTGTTCAGCAAGGTTTACAGCTTCGAATGAGAAAATTATACACAACTTTCGGACCGGTAATCTTTTGTATGCATGGGGAGTGAGTATCTTGTTAACTAATTCTACTAGTTTCATTATTTGTAGTAAAGAGGAGAGGGTTCGAAGGAGAATTGTTTCGTTACTTTATCTTGAGCAACACAATTTACTTTTCTGGATTTGTGACAGAAAATAGAGTTGGGATAAAAAAGAGATCAATTTACACACATCATATGTCGAATTACAAGAAAGTTTAAGGTTTAATTGCTAATCAATTAAGTTAGAACATTGTTAGTCTGAAGCTGGCAGACAATGTAACTCGTTTCGCGAAGGTTCCTTGGACTTCCGTCGTCTTGAAATGATTAATCTCACAACGTTTCAATAGCTTTGGATCTGATATCGTCATCAGGAGAATGATGGGAAATTCAGATTAGCGGTCGTATTGTCTACTCTTGTCCGGTCATGCTCATTAGCACGCGTAATCCCCTGTCTCTATAATCAGCGTCCCCGTACCTGGTGATTGGGTGTCGATGATACGTAGTGGCAGTGGTTCAAGAAGAGGTCTGAAAACGTTTAAAATTTGGAATTTTCTTTTATACCAGTGCTCTCCCTTGTGAATTACTCTGGGCTGGTCCCAGTGGATGTTATGGTGTTCGGGCAAACTTGATTAGATAATCCAGACTTTGTTAGCTCTCCATATTGACTAGGAGCACCGCATTGTGCTCCTTAATCCTGGTGTTCAGTGGGCGGTTAGTCTCCCCAGTATAGAGATTGACACATTCACATGGTATGCTGTATTTAGAGTTCTTTGGTACTGCAGAATTATCCGGCTTTGTTTTTGTGATCATGCTTTTCAAGGCGTCGTTGCTCTTGAAAACCATTTTAAAGCCATATCCGTGTACAATACGTCTAAGTTTGCCCGACAAGCCTTTAATGTATGGTAGTAATACGGTTGCTGTCGTGGTTTCCTCCTCTTGCCTAGATGGTTTCTCCCGTTGTTCAAATGCCTTGTTCATGATGGTTTCCGGATATCCATTCGTCAAAAAATAGTCTCTGGTTTCATTTGTTCTTCTTTGAGTGCTTCTGGTGTGCTGCAAATATTTCTGACTCTATGAACTAGTGTTTTGATTATGCTTGTTTTCGTTGTTGGTGGATGGTTAAAGTTGTAGTATTGGTATAACCCTGTATCTGTAGCCTTCCTGTACAGTGTTGTTTCGACTGATTCCGATCCCAGTCCTTTGGCACTTCACATCAAGGAATGGTAGGTACCCATTCTCTTCCCTCGCCATGGTCAATCTGATGGATGGGTGTGATAGGTTTAGATTCTCCAGAAATGCATGTAGTTCTCTCGCTCTCTCTCCTGTTTCCAAATAATAAATATGTCGTCGACATACCTTACGGCAATGGCAGTCCAACCTTTTGCATGAAGAACCGGTTCTTCTCCTGGAGGTAGCAGTTCTTGAGGCAAGTCCATGATTAAATCTATTGGCATGTCTGTCTTTTCCACCAGGGTATCGTCCTCGATAAGTTTCTTTCACACTATGTCCACATATTCATTTAATGGTACTTTTGTGTGAGATTTTCAACGTGGAAACGTACTAATCTATGTTCTGGCCCAAGTTCGATGGATTTGATAATTTGGACCAAAAGCTTTGAATCCTTGACCTGCGATGATATTTTGCCTTCTAAACGTTGAATGATTGGTAGGAGGAATTTTGATAATTATGTTGTTGGTGTGTTAAGTGAGCTTATAATCGGTCTCAGCGGTACTCCAGCCTTGTGTATTTTGGGTAGTCCATAAAGATGTACGAGTTTGCTGTGATGTGGCGTCAATTTTCCCTTTGTCTGGGGTGGGATATATTCAGCATGGAGGAACTTCGATGGAAAGTCAGAACGGCAGTTGAGAAAACACGACATAACAATCAACACATCAATGAATCCGAAAGGGGGATCATAAAAACACTTAAAGATGACGAATCCATCATTATTCTACCAGCTGACAAAAGATATGCCACCATCCTGATGGACAGAACAGAATACAACAGGAAAATCGACGACATACTATCGAAGGGAAAATACAAGCCACGCCAACTGATCCAACAGCCAAAATACAGCGGACAAAGTACAATTCTTTCAGAGATCATCCTGAATACATTCCACCCGAGACAAGAAGAAAATTGTCGCCACATCACAGCAAACCACCACACCTTCATGGACTACCCAAAAACACAAGGCTGGAGTACTGCTGAGACCAATTACAATCTCACGTAACTCACCAACAGCAGAATTATCAAAATTCCTCTTACCAAATATCTAACCCTTGGAGGGAAAAACATTATAGCTTGTCAAGGATTTAAAGCATTCTGTCCAAATCATCAAATCCATGGAACTTGGGCCAGAACATCGCTTAGTAAGTTTCAACGTTGAACATCTCTTCACGAATGTACGAATAGACGAATCTCTGGACATAGTGAGAAAGACACTTACCGAGGATGAAACCCTGATGGAGAGGACGGACCTGCCAATAGATTTAATCATGGGCTTACAACAATGTTGCCTCAAGAACAGCTACTTCCAGGTGAAGGACCGGTTCTTCATGAGAGAAGATGGATTATCTATGGGCTCCCCGTTATCGCCAACCAGAGCCAACAACTACACGAAATGGTTCGAAGATAATGCACTGAAGAGGAACGAGATCAACCAAAACTTTGGTTAATGTTTGTCGACGACACTTTCATTATTTGGCAATATGGAAGAGAGAACTACAGGCATTTCTGAAGCATCTAAACCGATAACAACCATCCATCAAATTCACCATGGAGAGCGAAGAGAGTGGGTGGCTACCATTCCTTGATGTGAAGTGCCAAAGGACTAGGACCGGAATCGAAACAACAGTGTACAAACAACGAAGGCTACATATACAGGGTCATACCTACACTACAACTTTAACTACCCATTAACAACGAAAACTGTCATCATCAAATCACTAGTCCGTAGAATCAAAAATATTTACTGCACACCAGAAGTCCTAAAAAAAACAAATGAAACTTAGAGAAGACATTTTGACGGATATAGGTATTTACAGCTCTTGGAGACACAAGTTATTCCGGCATTGGAGGTAAATGGACAATTACGAAATAATATCTGGTTTCAGCAGGATGGAGCACCTACCACCCCATTACGCTTGCATTGTTCGAGATCATTTAGATAAGACATTTCATCACAGATGGATTGGAAGGGGTACTTATGAATGGCCTGCACGAACTCCCGACCTTAATCCACTAGACTATTTTCTGTGGGGTTACTTAAAGTCTAAGGTTTATGTTGATAGACCACCAAATAATTTGCAAGAATTAGCTGCAAGAATAACTCAAGACATCCAGAGAATTACACCAGAAGTAATAGCTATTGTTACTAGAGAATTTAAAAACCGACCTGCTTATTGTCAAGAAGTAAACGGTGCTCAGTTTGAACATCTAATACATTAAGTTTAGTTAAGTTTCAACGTTTTGAAAATCACTTTGTTTTAGTTAATAATTATGGTTATGAAATTCTTTAATGGATATTAGATTTTTCCTTTCCTTAATTACTTTTCTGTTAATATCTCGGTAGGTATTGAAGTAAACAATATCAAACCCGATTTTTTTGTATTCGCAATAAAATGTTTCATCAGAAACTAAAATACTATACAGGGTGTTTCATTGCAAATTTTAAAATCGACATTACTTCCGGTAAAACAGGAAGTTCAAAATTGTAAAAAAATTTGGAAACAAATAGGCAATCTACTGCAGTATCCACCTTCTAAATTTCATTTTGATATCTCTAATAATTCCAGAGATATTTGCGTGGTTGCACACATTTACCCATCACTGTTTATAACATACCCATGATTTTTTAGGTCTACTGATGACAAAATTTGTTTATATACCCCACCGTTTGTAGAGCCGTCAAACACCTCTTTTTCTGTTTTCTAACGAGTTATTTAAAGTACTAAGGTTTCAAGACAATAACTAATAACGGTTATACTAATTTACGATATTAGTATAGTCTATTAGCTTTACTTACCAAAGTACCAACTATCTGTTGAGTAGCTAGTATAATAACGTTTTCGTTCACTGTAGTCAATTCAAGCATAAAATCAAATTGCAACAAAATATGCGTAAAAACATTTAAAATAAGGAGTGAGTTGATATAACTGAAGATGTCGTTAAGTTCTTTCGCAACATTATGCAATAGTGTATATTGATCCTTCATTTTTTGTACACTAAATTCAAATATTCGTCGACAATAGACTTCATTCACAATTTTGTATGGTATGATTTTGACGAGGGTTTCATCCAAGAAATTGTACCTTGTCTTAAGTAAATAAGAGAATTCATAAAAAACTATGGCCACTTCCATAGAATAGAATAAAGTTGCATGTCCTGCCAAACGTCGTAAAGGGTGCACTCCTGTAATTCCTTTAAAATTGTGCAGCCATATTAAAACACTGATAACAGAGAAAATCATTACGCCTAATCGAAGTAAGACAAATGCCACAGTGGACCATTTGTTCGTTTTAATGGGCAATTTAAGATAAGCATCAAACCGGGATAAGCTTGTAAATAGTTTGTTCCAACGCTCGGAGTTAGTTAAGTTGCATGCCAGAATACCAACGAAAAACACACAACGACCAAGACTCGTTAGGAGAATCAAAAAAGACCGCATTTTAGTTTTGGTATCAAATGATGTAATATGCGAGCCGCTGCAAGCTATCAAGAGCCCTATTAAAAGGAAGGCGTATAATTTGGACAAATAGCGTCTATTCGTAAAAGGACATATGCCAATTATTCTAAGATACCTGACATATAGAGTAAGGATGTAAGTGTTTTTCATTTTCTTCAATTGTTTTTGGTCTAAATGATCCGTTTGCATCATTTGTATAACTATGTGTATTATGTTACTTTACTATGAAATTTATTCACTAAAGCACTACACAAGACAGTTCAAAGCTTCACCCTGACACCCTGACACGCTAAATAAATGTTCTGGATTGAACTACAAATAAAATGTTAGTCGAATCACGGAACTGCAGAATATGCTAACATATGCATTATTTATTTAAAACCTACATGATTTTATATAGATTTTATTTACCCTCACTGTTAGTGATTTCCTGATAATTGGTTGAGCCATAATCTTGCCTCCTTATGTAAATAATCCTATAGAAAACAACTCATGGCGTAGTGTGACGCAAGTTGTACTCTACAAATTATATCAAATTATCAATGTCGAAATAGTAACTAATTTGTTCGTTTTTAGGGTTCCGTATATACATTATACGGATACTCTTATAATATCACTCTCCCTCTTTCATATCAAATCAATTTTCTCCTAAACTACTGGAAAGAAAATATTGAAATTTGGTATCAGGGTATTGTATAGTTTGGTGATCCGATCAGGACTACATATCGTAAATGAAGTAATTTTGATTTTAGGGGTACTTATGGGTAAAAAACTAAAAAAATCGACCCGTCCCGCCCCTTATCTCCGAAACTATAATAAATAAAATTTTGAAAAAAATTAGATATAAGGCTTCATATGAACTTTACTGAAAAAATAAGGAGATATCCCTAATATTAATTTTAGGGGTGAAATTACAGCATTAAATGGAAAACATAAAACTAAAATTATTTCTAACGCATCATGTAATACGTGTTTGTAATACAAAATACAAAATACGTGTAGTAGTTCAAAAATTTCTATTGTAAATTCGCTAACAACATTTTAAATTATTCTAATATATTGCCAATTTTTAACCGATTTCCAAAAAGGTGGAGGATATTTTTTTTATGTATGTTACCTGATGTCTTCTACTGTTGTGCACTAGCACAGGTCATTTACGAAAATATGTGACAAAATTATTAGTAGAACAAAACCGACATCAGCTTCTTCTAATGATAAAACATGACTAATTGACAAAACATTTTATTATTATTTTTTACCGATACGTTTTTGTTTTATAACAAATAAACTGCAAAAAATTGGTAACAATTTAGTTTTTTACATTTGTTTGCTACTATAGGCAATGTTAAAGAGAAATGAAAAACCTACGAAATGAGCTACTATAAGCTCAACTTCGTTAATTGATTTCTTACATAATGGAATCTTTACCCAAAATTCCAAAAAAATAAATAATTGCTGATATATTTTTTATTTTATAGCTAAAACATTCCTGTTAACTGAAGCGGATGACCCTATCATGATGAATAAACCACCGTTAGAAAGTAGAAGCGTTGTTCTCGAAACCCCTCATCTCACTTTTTCAAAATTATACATATAAGTATTGAAAACATTTGGCCGTTTCGTATTAATTGTTCTGACGAGTCCATTCGAAAAATTGCTAAGGGGTGGTATCTGTTTAAATGTATCCTCATAATAAATAATCTTAATGTAAATTATAATTTTAAGTAGACACATATTTATATTTCTTCGATAATATTGTTTTATGTAATAAATTTAGCAAAATGGAATATCTAAACTCTATTTAACCACAAATGATAATGACGGAGCAATCATAATATGCAAAATGCGAAGGCTCTTGCAACCGATTTTTCCATTTGTAAATGTTGCAATAAAAGATCAAAACATATATCTAAAGAAGTTTGGCTTTTTATTAATTACCTAGTATTTATTAATAAAATATTTATCTATATATAAATAGGCTAAGACAAAACGATTAGGTACCATTTTCTCCTCTATTTCTCAACCGATTTTCTTCATTTTTGTTTTGTTTAGTAGCTACTGGCGACCTTCAGTGCAGAATGCTAATCTTAATTTATAATATTGGTTCATTCATTAAATAAAATATAATAAAAATTTATTATTTACGTCAATAATGTCAATGCCAAACAAATGAATGTGCCGCTGCCGCCAGACTCAAACCATTGAGTAATTATATATAGACAGACCTGTTATATACTTAGAGCATGTACTTCTGGAGGTGGCATGCAAGCATTATTATTGTTTAGTGGGTAAAGTAATAGTTGAATATCATAATTATACAGGGCGATTCCAGATATGTTAGAAATAATTTTTTAATCGGTGGCACATAAGCAGTTGCATATTTAGGGTGTTTATAATATAGAGTAGAGTGCAATTATAACTAATAAAATAATTATATAGGGAAGCCCATTAGCGGTTGAATTTACAGGGTTCTTGGAATAGAAGGTGCAGTAAAATTACAGTTATACAGGGTGGTTCAAAAAATGTTATGCATAGATGCATATACAGGGTGGCGGAAATGGAAATGCCACATTTCGTAACCCATAAGCAGTTGTATATATAGTTAAGATGAAATATAGGGTAAGAGGAATTATAGATATACAGGATGGTGATAAAAAATGTTAGAATAGGAAATGATTTATAGAGTAGACCACGCAGAGTTCCATATATATAATGATTGAAATATAGGTCGGAGTAGAATTATGGTTACAGAAGATTATTAAAAATTGCATAAACAAAAAGAGTAAATATGGTAGGTCATAGGCAGTGGCATATACAGAATGGTTTACCCGGTGGTTGAAAATGTTAAAAAATATTATGTGTGGTCCATAAGCAGTTGCATATACAGGGTGGTGGAAATATATAATGAGATGGAATTATTATAATGAGGATTTTAATAAATGTTAGAGAATTGAGTGCAATTATAGCTATACAGGGGTGTTAGAAAAAATAAATATGTAGGGTAGCCCATTAGCAGTTGAATTGTTGTCATATTAAATTAAGAATTACGAATTTGAACACAAATAAAGTTCTATGAATTATATCTGAAAAAAACTTGAATTTCGTTACTTATTTGTAGAAGCGAGATGTAAGACCGACATCTAGGATTTTCGAGGAAACTATCACACAGAGGTTCCGAATCTGGATCCGTTCTGTGTAATTGCTGTTCTCCCTAAAGTCCTAGGATAGAATGTCACGATAAAATTTTCATGTTACTTAACCTGCCAGAGATATTGACACAATTGGTCGAATTTCGACCACTGGGCGACAGCAAGTAAACAGAAATCTGAACTGAACAACATAAAACTTGTGTTGTTAACTAATTGAACAATACTTTTTTTTCTTTATTAACTATTATCAATTTGTATCAGCTCGGCCTTTCATTTTTATATAATAATAAAATATTAAATGCACTGAAAGTGTATGCAAAGGAATAGTAGGTTCCTTTATATGTGTCTGCTTAAAACTAAAATGTGAATTAAGATTATTTATTACCTTCAGATATACTGAATACTCTCTTCGAGGTTAACCTGAAAATTTCATCGTGACATTCTAACCTAGGAGTTACGGCTAACAGCAATTACATGGAATGGCTCCAGATTCGGAACCTTTATGTGCTAGTTTCCCCGAAAATCCTAGATGTCGGTCTTTACATCTCGCGTCTTTAAATTTAACGAAATGTATCAAATACATTTTATCTTATATCTAAATACGCTTTAAATATTTAAGGTTATCTGTAACAAGGTTTCACTAATAAATATTATTTATTTACCAAAGTGACCACCATGGATTGGACAGCCAGATGAATTAAATTTCAGTTCATGCTATTTATCTCCAACAGCCAATAAAATTCCACCAAAATTATATTAAAAAGAAGTAAGGAAATGATTCGAGTAAAATTTCGATAAACTCTTTTGCGGCGATATATAACAACTGAGTTTTAATTTCAAACAATCGTCGCCAATGATATTTTGTGTAGATTCAAATTCAACATATGTACCTGGTGTTGAGTAAATCGCAAATCTCACCATTTCAAGCGAATAGTAAAACGTTATATGTCCTTTAATACGGCGAAGAGGGCTCTCCCCAAATGTGCCTTTGAAAATTGGAAACCAACACGCATCCTAAAAACAAAACAAGGTAATTTGAGATAAGTTTCAAACTCAAATATTCTCCTCAAACGGTTGCTCCAACGATTCGTGCTTGTTCAGTAGCTCCAAAGAATAGCTACAAAGAAAAAGACGCCCAGGTTTTTGTTGGAAACGGTTGCTGAAATAGGAGCAAAACTGCAACCGATCCACAGCCCAATGGAACGTAAGGCGTAGAATCTGGACAAATGAAGCAAAGTCGCAAAAGATAACACGATAAATATTCTTAGGAGGCAGGCATACAAATTAGGAATGTATGAGATCCTTAGCTGTTGGTTTCCGAAGTGAATTACTTTCATATTGTGTTTTGCTGTATCAAATACGAACTCTATTGTAGCAAAGCACTCAACAAATGTTGTTTATGTTCCCTTCATATCAACAATATAAATGTTGTCGGATTAATTATTCAATAACGTAGGTCCAATCACGCAATAAAGTAACAAGCTAATATATACCATGAATAAGAACTTTTTATAGAGAATGTAATTTCTTACAAAACTGTTTCAATGATTTTTTTTTATTTCATAAAACCAAATACTGTAAGAGATATTTAAAAAACTACGACACTTTTGAATAAAAAAAATTCTAGTGTTTCTTCATCAGAAGAAAGTTTTTTTAGGGGGCACCTCAAGAAAATAAATTTTTAACGACCAATCTAATATACCCACATTATTGACGAGACCTTACGAGTGAAGTTCTGTCACCCAGGTACTGTATAATTAATATCACAAGCAAAGTTTAAAAACAAAGTTTAAAAATATGTGATTTCTGATCTGACAGTTCGATCAGCATTCGTGTAAATAAAAATCCTGAACGAATTCGTAATCACAGTTGAGCGTTAAGTGAATCCAAATTCTATTATGAATAAGTTCAGGAGTCATCCTGGATCCTTAACGCTCACAAGCCTGTAAACTCAAGAAACGCTAGTGCTTTACCATTGATTAAACCTGTCCGCCTTAAAATTGAAAACGAGCATATTCTAGTGTCCTGTGGGATCTGATTTGTCTTAAATTTACACAGATTTAACCTAGCGTTGGCACTTGTCTTTGTAAGTTGACGCGAGGTTCGGTGCTAGTTTCCCCGAAAGCCCTAGACGTCGATCATTATATCTCGCGATAACAAATTGAATGAGAGAACTCTTGTGGGAAGCGCAACTGATTAAGGTTCCCGAATAAAACTATTTTACATATATAATGTATATGTTCTATTGCCTTGCGTACAACAGAATGTCACGTACACTACATCTTAACCATCGAAGTGGATGGTGCAGAGTCTCCCTAGTATTCATTAAGCCTTGCTTTCGCAAAAACTAAGGGTTGATCGCTAAACTTCGCGCGATACTCTGGTTTGAACCGCTGTCAATCACAGCTTACCACACACACTGCTACTTAGGCAGCTTACTGAAACTTTATTGTAGCTCACCTTGTAGTGTTTCACCTATACATCCGGTAGAATAATTTTTCGTAGTAGAACATTCTTAAATGATACACATACTTATCAAATGACCTCGTCTCATAATTTCTTCATTGCTTCATTAAATTTTCCATTCCAGGTTATTCGAATATATGATACAGTAACAGAAATTTGTACTGAAGAATAACTAATGAAATAACATAATAGACATTTGATTTTGTTTCATCTTATTATCAATATACATTATAAGAACGTTCTTGATCGAAGTTTCATATTTTCGTAGAAGTATATTATTACTAGCCGTTACCCGCGGTTTCACCCGCGTATGGAATGTAAACATATGGGCTATCCAATATAACAATTTTTTCTATCTTCGTTGAACCACCTAACATCACTATAAATCTACCACTCCCAACACATTTCACCCAAACTGCAAGTACTTATGGGTCACATTATATAACAATTTTATTCAACTTTTTTTGGAACCATCTTGTATAACTGTAACTCTGCTTCACCCTATAGTGCAACCATCCTCTATATGTTTCTGTTTATCTGTCACCCCATATAACATATTTTGATTACCTAACTATAGGTCTACTATACCCTAAACGCTATATAACAATTAATTCTGATTTTTGGGCCACTTCGTAAACTATAACCGGCCTTTCTATGTAACTTTTTCTAACATTGTATTAATAACAATAAATAACTATAATTTTGCTTCGCCAAATATTTCAGGTATTCCATATTAGCAAGATGCAACTGTTCATGGTAAACCTTATATAAAAAAAATAACATTTTTTAAGCCACCCTGTAAATCTATTATATCTACTAAGCCGATGAACATTTTTGTACCACTCGTATAATTAAATTCACCAATCCCAACATATTTTACCCAAACCGCAACTGTTGATGGCCACCCTATATAACAATTTTATTCAATATTTTTAATGAGAACTGCATTCTATAGCTATAACTCTACTTCCATCTATATTTAAACTATCTTGTATATACTGCTGCCAATTAGTCACCCATTATTTGTCTATCAGTTTTTGAACCATCCTGTATAACTATGAGTTTATTGTACAAAATATTTCAACTGTGCCAAACATGCACCTGCTTAGGGGCCACCAAATATAACATTTTTTAAACACTTAACTATAACTCTGTTCCACTTTATATTTCAACAATCTTATCTATGCAACTGCTTATGGACACGCTAAATAACCATTTTTGAGATATTTTTTAATCATCCTGGAAAATATAATTTGTCTCCACTTTATATGTCAATAGCCTCTTATATGCAACTTTTTCTAACATGTTTTAATCCCACTGTATAACTATAATTCTCCTCCACCCACTTTGATATCTTTTGTTCCAATATGTATAAATATAAATCCATCAATTCACAATAAATTTCAAAAAAACTGCAACTGCTTATGGGGCACCCAAGGTAACAAATTTTAAAATTTTAAATATGGAATTCTACTCCTTCCTATATTTAAAATATCCTATCTGTGCAACTGATTATGAGCTACGTTATTTCACAATTTTTCCTCATATTTTTTAAAGTACAGTATGAAATATAATTTCTCTCCACACTTCATTTAAACCGTCCTTCATTTGCAACTTTTTCTAACCTTGTTTGAATCACATTGTGTAAAGATATCTTGACTTCGCCCCATATTTCAGGTACTCCGTATATGCAACTGCTCATGTTTCACTCTATATAATAACAAAATGTTTGACCCACCCTCTGTAATTATTATTCTACTCCACGCTATACTTTAACAACCTTGTATATGCAGCTACTTATCTGCCACCGAATATAAAGTTTTTTCACCACCCTGAATACTTAGAATTCTCGTCCACCCTATATTTCATCTATCCGGTATATGAAACAGCATTCCTTTATAATATTTTTTAAACCCATCTGTATAGCTGTAATTATACTCTACTACATATTTCAACCATCCTATAATATTCTATTGTGAACTTGTGCAGTACTTGTGAATATAAAACATTTTTTTAACCGCCCTATAAATTATAATTCCAATAATCTTATATTTCAACCACGCTGTATAAACAACTGCTTCTAACATTTTTTTCAACCCATTTCATAACTATAATAATAGCTCAAGAAAATTCAAATATCCTAACAGCTTACAAAACATTTTTTTCCACCCTGTATAAATATAATTCTATTTTACCCTTATTTGACCCACATTGTATATGCAACTACTAACTATCTTTTTCGAACCACCCCGTACAACTTCTCCCTTATTTCAACCACCTGCACAATATGTAATACCTAATGTACCTTTTTGTTCAAGATTTTTTAAATCCATGTAATTCTACTCCGCTCTAAGTTTTACCTATCTTATATATGGAACACCCTGTAAAATTACACTTGATATATCAGGTGAATTTTTTAAAATAGGAACATGTTACATTGGCTTATTCCGAATTTTGAATAAAAGTTCAGGTGATAGAAGTATCTAATATCTGGTGCAAGCGATGGAACCAATTCACTAATTGTAAGTTACCGAACATGGAAGTGGTTTTTCCCTATATCTACCGTTTCTCTGAATGTCTTCTTCTTCTTAGGACGCCGTCTCCCTACGAAGGTTGGCGATCCAAATGGTTATTGTTGTGCGGGAAACCGCAGCTCGGAAAATCTCTATAGATGTCTGTCCGATTTGCGCAAGTTTCTCATCCATGAATTTTGTCTACGTCCCACTGACCGTTTTCCTTCGATCTTTCCCTCTATTATCAGCGGATAATCTCATATCGTTCACCTCTCATGATATGTTCTAGGTACTGCAGTTTTCTCTCTTTGTTTGTCGTTAGGAGTTCTTTATGTTTACCTATTTGCTGCATAACCTCTATGTTTGCCTTATGTGCCGTCCAAGATATTCGCAGCATTCGCCTGTAGGCGTACATTTAGAACGCATCGATTCTCTTTTCTGTGGTTGCATCGATGGTCCAGCTCTCACATCCGTATAGAAGAACAGGGAAAATGTAGCAACGAAGTTGTCTGTACCGAAGCTCTAGGCTGAGGTTTCGATTTGCCAGAAGTGTCTTCATGTTATTCAGAATTTTCAGTGCTTGCGCGATTCTTGATCTAATTTGGCCTTTGGGTCGCATTGCTGGTTGACGAGTATAGCCAAGTATTTTATATATGGCACTTGTGCAATGTTCTCTCCGTTGATCACTATAGTAGCGGGTCTTGGTGATTTTGAGAATACCAATAATTTGGTCTTGGATATATCCATATAAAGCCCGAAGTCCTCGCTATGCTCCACGATAAGGTCCATAAGGGATTGAAGTTCTGTTATGCTGCTGGCTAACACGACGGTGTCATCTGCGTATCGAAGGTTACTTATATTGATTCCGTTGATCTTTATGCCTGCAGTTGAATTTTCGAGGGCCTCGATGAATATTGCCTCTGAGTAGAGATTAAACAACAGTGGGGATATTACACATCCTTGTCGCACGCCTCTTCATATTGCTATTTCTTCTGATATGGACCCTTCGATTTTGACTGTTGCTGTTTGGTGCCAGTAGAGTTCGGTAATGATCTTTAGATCTTGAGCTTCGATTCCGGTTGATTTTAGGATGCTGATCATTTTTTGATGTGACACACAGTCAAAAGCTTTTTTAAAGTCAATAAAGCATGCGAATACGTGTCGACGTATTCGCATGAATGTCGATTCATGTCCCTACATCTCTGAGTTAGCACATTCAGAGAGAAAAGAGCTTCTCGGGTACCTGTTCCGTTGCTAAAGCCAAATTTCGAACTATCAATTACGGACTCTTTGGCAAGGTAATAAAAGTGGATCTCAGCCAGTCTGTTGGTATTTTTCCGACTTTGTACATTCGGTTAAATACAGTAGTAATGAGATTTAGGCCATCCCCGTCCTCGGCAGCTGCGAGTTTAAAGATTTCCGCATGCACATTGTCAGGCCCAACTGCCCTTCTGTTCTTTTGCAGTTTAATTGCATGTTTGGCCTCTTCTTTTGTAATTTCAGGAGCTCTTTCGTACTATGGTACTGATGAAACTGCTGTGAATGTAGTGAGATAAGAATGTATACCAGTTTTAAGTCAAACTATAAGCTTTCCAACAAAAAAAGATTCATCAAACACAGTTTAGTAGTTATTACGTGATGCCGTAACAAACAAGCAAACAATTTTATAATAGCATAGTAGAAGAAGAAAATAGTATATTGGTTACTTACCAAACTTACTACAATGGACTGGGTAGTAAGATGAATAACGTCGCCGTTCATGCGATTTAATTCAAGAATCCAATAAAATTGTACCAAAATATTAATCAATAGATTTAAGAGGAGGAATGATATGATATGACTAAAAATTTCGTTGAATTCTTTTGCAACAATATATAACAATCCATAGCGATGTTTGAGTGTTTGTACACTAATTTCAAATAATCGTTGCCAATGCTTTTCTTGCATCGTTTTACAGGGTAATATTTTAAGTAGATTTTCTTTTAAATACATATATCTCTTGTCTATCAAATAAACAAATTCATAACAAGATATCACCATTTCAAGATTATATATAGATATCAAATGTCCAGCCACACGTCTAACAGGGTGAACTGGTACACCACGTTTTAAAATTTGAGACCAAGATATGATATGACACTGATGATACAGAAAATCACTACGCAGAATCTCATTATGAAAAATCTGATAATATACAGTGTATGAGTCTTTTTAGGTAATTTCAGTGAATCGTCAAATTGAGTCAATCTTCTAAAGATGTTGTTCCAGGAATCAGAATTATTCAAGTTGCTTGCCAGAATACTTGCGAAGAAAGCACATCGACTAAGATTTCCCACGGTAAATACATACGGGCCCAGTGTGTTATTGTCGCCAAATGATGTGAACTGAGGGAAGTTGCCACCTATGTAGAACCCTATTGAACACAAGGCGTATAATCTGGACAAGTACAGCCTATGCGCAAAAGGACATATGCCAAGTATTCTTAGGTAGATGGCATCCATATTAAGCAAGTATGAGTTTCTTAATTGTTTCCTTAACTTTTGATTTTCGAACTGAATGTTTTGCATATTTTCTCCAGCTGTATGAACTATATCTATTCATGGAGTGCACTATTCAAAAAATATTTACATTTCGTCCATTGCAAATCTCTGATATTAAAGAATCGTATAGTATATGTAGGATCACGCGATACTACAATAAGCTGACGAGCATGATTTATGAACAAATTTCATTATTTTATTTCCGATCTGATTAATATATATTTTTACTAGAACTAGCACTTAAAGTAAATATATATTTTAAGAATTGTAATACTTTCAGGTAATTGGTCACTTTTAGCTGGAAAAGTATAGTTACAATCTTGTCAACAAATAGACGTGTTACGACTCAAAGTTCTCTGAAAATTATGTTGGTGGTATCATTAGATTCGGAATGACATGTGTAGGAACTTTTAGAACAATTTGAAATTGCATGGAAAAAAATTACAAAAAAAAATATAAAAAATAAACACTTTTGACTTCGGAGGAACCAAAAACTGTTACAGATGTCACAAATTAAAAAAAAAATTAGAGAACTGGAAACTTCATTCTAAAAAATCTATTCGGTCAATATGCTGCGAAAGAATCGTTTTTAAATGCCATAAAAAAATAATTAAACATAATTACTACAATATTTTGTAATGCTAAATAAATTTTAAAAACTCTTATTTGTTCACAGTCGGTTTGTAATTTTTGTTTAAAAATACTATCTCCTGTTCTATTGGTCCTAGTAGGTTTTAAGTTGTAGTAATCATTAAACTATTGAATAAAAAGCAACGAATTTTTTAAATGTTTATTTTCCCAATAAATTTCCTTTTTTATTTGTTTTAACTAAAATCCGACTTGACCATACAATGTATAGCAGCACACTAACTCTAAGGCACACAGAGCGTACCTTTAGGGGAAAATTCACTAAACCCCAGATACTACATATCAAAAGGGTTTAGCTCTGTGGGAACCTTTGCCAGGTTATCAAGCCCCTGGTTGGCGTCGTGGCTGCAGTTTCCCATGAATTTACGGATCGTCCGGGCTGTTCCTAACAGGACGGCTTTTTGCATCAGTTGGTAAAGATGTTCGTCCAGACAGGTATTAAAAATTGTTTAATAGATGTTTTGGGACAACTCCTGTTGTTAACATAACAATTGGTACAGTTCGTGTGTTGTTCATGTCCCACTGTGTCTTTATTTGAAATTCCAAATCCCTGTATTTGGCTATTTTTTCAGCCTGCTTAATATTTATATTATTGTTGTTAGGGATTGCTATGCAAATTAAGGTTGTTTTCTAGAGACTACCAAACCTATATCTGGTTTATTGTGAGCAACAGTCCGATCGGTCAATATCTTTTGGTCCCAGTACAGTTTGTAGTTGTTATTTTCTAAAATATATTCTGGTTTGTATATATAGTAGGGTATTCTAACCGACTGTGGTATCTCAAGTTTCAGCGCTAGTTCCTGGTGCAGTATTTTTGCCACAGCATCGTGTCGTTCTTTGTATTCAGTTGCAGCGACGCTTGACAACCTCCTGTGATATGCTGGATAGATTCAGATGTCGTTGTGGATAGAAGGGTCTGTGACGATGTATTTAAATAGTTCTTAGTTGGAATTACTTGATCTTGGATTGCCAATATAAAGCCTTCCGTTTCAGGAAACATATGATCAGAGATCAACCAGTAGTTCGACGCTGAACGGTCGACATAATCTTGGTTGACATCATTTATATGTCTTCCATGAAGCGGCTATTCTTTCCATTTAAGCAGTTTCTGATCAGTTGTCTGGTGGTATACTTGACGTTGTTGTTCTGTCAGTCGCAGAGGTGTTGAGTCATCAACCTGACATGACTCTGTGTAGATCAGAAAATTCTGCGAGTTTCTGGAAATGATTACGCAAATTAGAAATTTGTTGATCACGTATTAACTGTATTTTTATTAATATTGTAACTAGCTTAATTGTTTATTTTACTACTTTACGAAGAGGATGAAATCAAGCTACATATTTCTGTTCAATTTTATCTGTAAACTGTACACTCAAAAGGAAAACCATATATTTCATCATCAAAAATAATTTAAAATTAACTTAAAAGAGAAAAATATTATTATTTATATATAGTTGTAGCATAATATAAGTACGATAAAAGCTAACTTATTAAAAAAATTCAAAGTACTGTAGAGAAAAACAAACTAAAAACCAAAATACTGAAATTGCAATATTATATACATAATTATAAATGTACTGTTTATGAGTGGATCAAATAAAACAGTGTTTAGGCAAGGGTGTATTTGAATTTAATGAATTGTCAAAATTAATTTGTTCTACAAGCCATTTGGAAATTTATTTAGTAGTATTGGTGCAATCATTTAAAATGAGTTTATTCTAAAGATTAGGGAAGGTTTATACAATTACTAGAAATTGGTTTGGGGAGTGAATCATTTTAGAATAAAGAAGATAAGTATATATTCATTTGAACTCAAGTGAAAATGACACTGAGATCACTACAAAATTATACGCCTTATGTCACTGTCAAATACAAAATCCGTCAAGCCATTTAAAAGTAGAGTAAAACCGGGATACATGAGAGTATTATGCACATTATATTAAATCGAACGAGCTTACTTTTTTGGCGATTTCTACACTTTTTGAATACCTGGAGTAAAGTTCTATATATCATTTCAAAAGTTATGAATAGTGTCGATTTCAATTTACAACTTCTCATATTTCCATTTTAGAAATTATAATAACTAAGAAAGACCAGGAAACCAAAAAGATTTTTCTGTTTAGTTGGTTTAAAGAAGCGGTTTATAGCCGTTTCTAAGAAGAGATTGACTTTGTATGCAATTTGAGGTATTAAGACAAACACTCATCCGGGAACAAAACAATTATTAATTGTCTGATAACAGTTTAACTTTAGAATTTTTAAAACGAAGGTATTATTTGTTAGCATAGGAAGTCATACTCCCTTCTACTGTCTAGCCAATGCAAATATGTTTTAATGAAATGCCATTTGCGGTCACAAAACGCCGTCAAGTTATGTTTGCGTTCCCCATAGGAAAATTGGGGCACTCGAGAGAGGTCCTTAATTGAAATACAAATATTTGTTAGAGAAATAATCAAGGCGTAGCGTTTGAATTTATATTTCCAGTGAGGAAGGTAAAACGGATTTACTTCCTGTCTTCTATCTGAGGTTGATTTCTCTTTCTATTTTTTTCTACTATACAATAGAATAGAAATTTGAACAATGCATGTTTTATTTAAAATTATGCAGACAATAAATTCAATTTATTAATTGGACAAAGTGTTGTGCAAAAGGAAATATACATTTCCTCAGTCGAAACATTTATGTAATTATCATGAGTGCGGTAATAAGTGGTTTCTGTATAACTCATAAAGGTAAACTGGTCAATCGGTTCTAATTGTTGACTACAGGTTTGCTGTACAAGCTGTTTGAAGCGAGTAAGTAAAAATCTCTTTAATAAACTTTAACTGTGCACTAGATCTTCTTTTAATACAAAGGTATCTGTCGATAATTTTCGGATGTATCACTTTGTTACTATCAATCTATGGGAATTTCTGAAATTAATTTAGAAGTTGTATGTTTATGTTCTTGATAAAAACGCCCGTTTCCTGTTTACATTATTAGAAATTTACAAAAACAAATAGTATTATTCATATTTCAATCGGGTTGTACAAAAATTAATACTATCTCACCGACATAACAAAGGGTGTAAATGAATAAGTGAACATATATCCACAAACACTTCATTACCAAGATGTTGAAATCCTCAGATTTGTTTTTGTGACTCCTAAAGTTTTCGAGATATTTAGTTCAATTTTGGAGCATTAGTGCCTCTATGAAGTCCTCATAATAAGATTACAGAAACGGTCATGAAACTCTACAGGGTGGTACTGTTTCTAGGACCACGTGTTCTTTCTGCTCCTACAACGTTTGTTTTGTTCGGTACTTAATTTAATTGACGAGCAACCCGATAGATACCAGCAATAGGAATATTGCTTTGCAGCTACTTGTTTATCATATGACGGTATTTGCCATTTTAAAAGAACAGATGTTATATCAATATCATGTATAACGAGTCCAGGCACAGTTACCTCGTGTATTTCCTAACCTCCCCCATTTTCCTAACCTAACCTAACCCAACCTAACCTTCCCGCATTTTCGTTTTGGATGCCAGATATAATTAGATGAAGCCCAGAATTCCTTGAGCATATGTTATTCATGGCCGAAACCAATTTTTCAAGGGAAGCCATTATAAATAACCCCATCAACGTCATATGGTCGGAAGAACATCCTCATCCTATCGTTGAAGCTCACCACTAGGAACGATTTGCTTTAAAACTTTAGAACTATTGGAGATAACCTAATTGGCCCACATTTTCTTTTACCTACATTAAAATGAGATAGATACATATTATCTAAAAAACAATTTGGTTTTTTAAAAGGATTAGGAACTAAAGATGCACTAGCTTTAATAACTAATATAATCTATAAGTCCCTAGACAAGAGTAAACCAATTATTACCACTTTTCTAGATTTGACTAAGGCTTTTGATACAGTCAATCATGAGATCTTACTAAGTAAACTTTATTGTTATTGAATAAGAGGAAATGCTCACAAATTAGTAAGTATCCAACAGACAACAAAGAGTTAAGATGAATAACGTAGTAAGTGATTATAAAGAAATCAGAACAGGTGTCCCGCAAGGTACAATATTAGGTCCTCTACTATTTATTCTGTATGTTAATGATCTCTTGAAAGAAATGGCTGATGATGTGATTGTATCATATGCGGATGACACAGCTGTGATTACTAGAGGAAATACATGGGATGAAGCTAAAAATAAAATGAATGAAAGCCTAACTAAAATAAACTTATGGCTAGAAGCAAATAAGCTTACTCTAAACATTGACAAAACTGTATATATGACTTTTGGAAACAATTGTAATAGTGTACCGACTACTTTGGAAATTAAAATTAAAAACAAGTTACTAACTAGAGTTGAAAGTTGTAAATACCTAGGGATCATATTTGATTATAATTTAAAATGGAATAATCACATTGAATATATAATAAATAAGACAAAGTATCTTTCGTTTATCTTTTACAAGTTAACTAAATTTATGGGAACTAAAACCCTAATGGTAATTTACTATGCCCTTTTTCAATAAGCTATGTAATAATTGCTTGGGGAGGAGCTTTTTCTAACAATTTAAATTTATTACAAAAGCTACAAAATAGATTATTAAAAATTATAAACAAAAATACTCTAGCAATAAACCATAACCCACTAAATTTAACCCAATTATTCCGATTAGAAGCAATTGTCTACCATTACAAGGACCTTGAAAATCAATATGAAATGTCTACTAGTAGAACTAGGAATAAAAGCATTCTTTTACCACAAATATGTAAAAACAGTAGCGATAAAAATAATTACATAGTGGCTATCAAAGTATTTAACCGACTACCAAACGGCTTAAAAACAATAGTTAATAATAAATATATTAAAAATAAAATCAAGGTTTGGATATCTGAAAATATTTAACAATAAATAATTCTAAACTATCTAAATATAAATTGCTGTAACATTTTTATTTTTGATGGGTAAACTTAATTAAGTATATATGCGTGCGTGTATATATATATATATATATATATATATATATATATATATATATTATATATATATATGAGTATGTATGTGCATATATGTATGTATATATGTGTCTTTATGTGTGTGTATATATATGTATATATATTATATACAAATTAATTAATTATAGTAGGTAAATGGTGTCAATTAGTCCGTAAGTATTTTCTGTTAGATTGTAAGCTTCCAATGTCCTACGCACAGGTATTACTATACCTCTGTAGGAATTACTGTTGTACTATGTTTGCTATTGTAACGTAATACATATGTAAGATTTTACTGGTTAAATCAATAAATAAATAAATAAATAAATACACTCAGTTGTAAGCGAAGAGCTACCAGTTCTAGTCGATCCGATTCCTTTATGTCTCAGAGAGGGAATGTGGTTTATGCATGATGGCACTCCTGCCCAGTTTAGTATCAGAGCACGTCAATATTTGAACGAAACATATCCAAATCGATGGATAGGTCGAGTTGCACCTCAATTTTGGCCAGCTGGTTCACCGAATTTAAATTCGATAGTCTTTTCAATTTGGCGACATTTAATAACATTGGTTTGTAATGGAACTCCTGTTTAAGACATAGAAGACTTAAGAAACTGTTTTATTGTTTCTTGCAAAGTTACTCAAGATACTCCTGGGATTTTCAATCGAATACTCCAGTTTAATGGCTGAAGGTGCCCTTTGTGAGCACTTAATTTGATCTCTTCGTTTTCAAAGTTAGGTAAAGTTGTTTTTTTTAATGATATTGAAATAATAATAGCATATTGCATCACAGAAGGACTGTTTAGTTTTACGTTACACATGAAATTGATAATTTTTTTACACCAAAACAGTGGCAGATACGAAAAAAAAACGTAGTACTATAACTGTCCTAATTACTATTTTAGTATCTCAGGAAATTATTTAATTTTATGGAATTACTTGACTTTTTATCACTGACGAAAACATCTTAGGAAATTGAAAAAAAATTCACTTTTTGGTTACATCTTTTATAATCTAAGTCTGAGTTTTTCTTTTAGGTTTTAAATTATAAATTATTCAGGGCAAAGCCTCTATTCAAATTATTTAAAATATAAATAAAAAATATTTTTCACTAAATGTATGTGAAATATCTGAAAAATATTAGCAAACATGGCAAAAAATGGGCGGGCGTATGAATGTATCCAAGGAGTGGAGGAAGCACGGTTGTTGAGGGGAAGCGTTTAGTAATATATAATATAGGCAGGCTGCCTGTAATTTATAAATATTTTTATTGCTTTTGTCACAAAGTAATTTAGATATTTTCAAGACTTTTTTTGACTTATTTAGTTCTAGTGCTAATTGTTTCACTGATCGTAATATATGAGTACATATTGCCTGAATTCTGAAGTGTTCTATAAAAACATACTAATAATGTATATTTATTTATATAATTACATGTGAACAAACAACAGTGTCTCGCAAATATTGAATATGCAAATAAAAGCTCACAAAATTTAATGTTCAAAACAAATATCGCTCTGTATATAAGTTTTTTCATTAGATGGAGCGATTACATTTAACTATTGATCAAGCCATCTGTCGGTATGAGTGACAGTAACTGGATCCAAGATTGATATATATTATATGTCAGCGTAGTTCTTTTTCAATTTCATTGCTCAACAAATGTTGGAGGCATACGTGAGGCCTCACCATTCCCCCGCACTACGCGAAAACATTCAAACGCTCACCAAATTTTGGTGTTTTCTCTATTCTAGTCATTTTGAAGTTTCACTTTCAGCTAGGAAAAATTGTTCGTAAATATCACAAACATTTAACGAAAAAGTGAAAAGTAGCGGCGTTGTAGAATGATACCTCTACTTCCAATATCTCTATTCTGAATTGATATTTGACGATCCCGATTTTCGCATGGAGTAGGCACTGCAAGAATAGTGGACTAAAAACTGGTCAATGGATCACAATTAAGTTCAAAAACTAATAAACCGATAGCGCCTTTGTTTAATCTCGCATAAGGTAGATATAATTACTATCAGTTGTGCCCAGTTCTACAACTTCGATAGTGACGGGAAAGTTATGTATATTTGTAATATTTTTTTAATTAGAAATTACCGCTAAATAAAAATTATTTATTTTTACATTCTTGTTTCAGTATTTATTTGATTTTCCGTTGGTGTACTAATAGGTAATCCATGCCATCGGGATCGGTCCTGGGCTCATTTCATTGGTATTCCATTCATTGCTTTACAATTCACCTGTTGACACCATTGGGATTAGTTTATTATTTTTCATTTTAAAAACAAACAACGAATAAAAATTTTCTTGTTCAATTGTTTATAATAAAGTAAAAAACCATAGTTGGGACTGGAAAAGGTAGCAAAATGTCACTACAAATCGTTCTTAATGTGATGGCACAGGCTGTATTCTGATAGTATTATTTGCACGAAAAAATCTCTATTGATTGTTCTATATATAAAAACTGCCTATTTATAACACAAATAATAAAGTTTGCATCACAGTTGAAAATTCTTCTACAACAATTAAATTTCCTTAACGTTATTCTGAGCTATTGAAACCAAACTGCTTTTCAATCCGGATATGCACCGTCACCACGCATATCTTTGCATCCAAATGAGATTCTTTGATTAATGCAGCAACCCTCATTTAAATGTTTGCAAAAAAGATCTAGGTAATCCTTTTGTGCGATCCGGAGCACCTAGTTTAAAACGATTTAAAGTTTTACATGTGAAAGGAAAATGCAACTAAGTAAACCCGGCTCATGATTGGAACAATGAGTGATCTAGTCCTGCATAAAAAATGGTATTATAAATAATAGTTAAGGGGTAACGTTCATCTAAATCAGAACGAGATGCGGCGTAGGTAAAAAAATGTAAGAGGGTTGAAAAAGGGTTTCGGTTTCGGGGTTGAGAGGCGTCAGGTTAGGCGACCTTTTCGATGAAGAACACTTTCGTTGGGATTCTGTAGACGAAAGTCGGATGTTGGTGGTTATAAATCTACAAACGAGACAAACTATTTTAACGAGTGGTCGTATAGAATTTAATTCATCGGCATAAGTATAAAGATGTGGGAATTGGGAATATAAGACATTATGAAATATCTTTTTTTTTAAAGAATATCATTTGAAATTTTTATAAACAACTCTGAGAGTAAGCTTGATACTTGTTTTCAAAGACTTATTTGTGGGATCTGCTAGTTTCTTTCAATGGTTTTATTGGGAAATACTACAATTGAGACGAAAAAAAGCTTTCTATTTAGGAATTTGTTGACAATTCTGTATATTCTGTCTGTTTAACTATTGAAAAACACAATTGTAAAATTTTAAAGCTAAATTGTTTGACAAGATTATGTGACGTCGCGTAATTGTAGATACAGAATTCAACAAAATTCAATACTAAATAATCGCTAACAATTAACACTAAACTCCCCCATTCCTTATGAATCTTATAATTGCATGACATAAGAAAACGATAATTTGGAAAGTCCAAAATTTTCGAACATGCCTGTGAGCTTGCTCATAAAATATAACAACCCATTACAAATACGAACTCTAAAATAGTGTGCTTTAATTTTCCTAAATGAAAACAATTACATGGCTAGATTTCAGTCATTCCTGTTTGTTGATAATTATTGAAGAAATTACTAATTTTTATGTACTTGTGAACGAATTAAGATTGGGATAGTCCATAATGTTTTTCCTATGTTTTCCCTTATGTGTTTAATGGAATCAATGAAGCATCTCAATTCATTTTTAGCGAATGCTATCTGATAACAGAGGCGCACCTAGGAGCGCCATATGAAATTCTGTAGATAACCTTTCTAATTCTTTAAGTTTAAATTTAGTTTTGATATAGTTTCTTTTATTCCGCGGACAAGGGGATCAGACCTACACCCTGAAACATTTGGAAATATACAGAATTTTCAAGTATATGTGGTGTTATTTGCAATAAGTTCATTAACAAAAAAAAGTGAAAGATGCCACAACTACAATTCAGAAAAATCCAAAACTTTTAAAGTCTTATTCTGACTTCTTTGTCAATGGCATTAAAATCTGAATAAACCATAAAAGCTAGATCATGTTTAAATTGATAAAGTATAAACAATATTTATTTAATGACCAATTGAGTATCATAAGGATTTTAGTCCTATAATAATGACTTTGGTCCTATAATAAATCCGTTAAAAAATATATGAAATGTCATTTAGTTTATTGATTTTGTTCGTAGAATCCAACGGATCTGTTAGGTTTTCCAAAAATTTCCCAGAATAGCCTAAAATTGAAAAAAAATCATTTTTTTTCTAATACAGCTTATATCCCGAAAGCAAAATTATTTATTAATTACAATATGTGCATTAAGTTATTCGATTTTAACCCGATTTAATTTCGGAGTGGAGAAACAATAAAAAATCGTAGGTAATCATGGAAAATTATGAAAAATAAAAAAATATATATATATAGCCGAAAATTATTGCTAAAACTAATTAATAAAAAATGGGTTTTGCACTTTGACGTGACTTCTAGGAAATATTTGAAAAAAAAACATACTTGTGCTATTGGATTTTACGGAAAGTTCTACAACGGAAATATATTTTTGAGTGTTCCCCACTAAAACGACTGTGCAATTGACATAGAATACCCCAGTGACTAGAACAAAAAAAGCGCTGATAATAAAAAATATGATTTAAAATTGAGGTATACAGACATGTATAATAAAATTAGCAATTACCTTTCTTCTTACAAAAATTCTACTGATCCTTAACAGCAATGAAATTGATTTCCTATGCCTTTTTAGTGTTCAAAATGAAAGACATCTTTCTGCACTTACATATGATGACATTAATAGCCAAATTTCTTTAATATCCTTATAAATACATTCAATTCTCATTGAATTAAATCAACATTACCGCCCCTGTTATTAACATACTCACCCGGTATATCCCAGTACAAAATCCCAACAATAGTTTCGGTTGTTCAGATTATGCACAAATTGTAGGCAATAAATAATTCTTAAAAAACGTTATTTACATATTATGCAAAATCTATTGTATAATAGCTTCGAACTTTGCACTTACTCAGCGTGTTAGAAACGCACTTTGTCTAATATTTTTAGAATCTAATAAAATATAACGAATTGTATTTATTATCGCCCTAGTATACTTAATGTTTATAATAGGAAAATTAGGGCTATTTACACTACACTATATGAAGTTCATTAGTTTATTTGTTTGGTACCCTAGACCAGCAAACCACATGGTTAAATAGATCAGAGACGTTAAGTGTATGATCTCGTTCACAGAATTGCCTAGTCATAGACCTTTGAAAAAGGATGCTGTTCCCCTAAGACAATGAACTTCTAGTTGTAACGAATTTCGAGATGAAGAACTGAACTTTTAATAGATTCTAGAATGAGTTGTTACTTATTGTACGCCTTATTGTACGCCTAATTATTTAGTAGATTTACGTAAATATTATATAATATATGTTAAAATAAACAAATTTCTTCGTTTTCTATAAATAATAATTTATATACAAATCATTTGAATATTTCGATCCTTTCGGTACCATTGGCAGAATATTATAGAGCAATGAGAAACATGACAAGCAAATATAAAATTTTTGATTAAAATAATTAAATTTAAATTTAATATCATTGAAGATACAGATAACCAATCAGGTATAAAATGCACAGAGTGCACCTAAGGTATATGTTCCATACCATACCAAATAATATCTATCCAGCACAAAAACTAAAAAAAGGTTAGGACACGTCCTTAATTTAATAAAGCCCAAATTTGGACACATATACCTACTGTAATGGAATTTTTACTTCGTGGTGTGATTAGACTTTTTATTTATTTTTACTTTCATAATTGTCCACTGTGTAAAAACTCCACACAAACTGATCCAGCTCTTGAAACTTGTTTCTATAAATATTGTTAATGCGCCAATTGACTTTTGTCAATAATAAAACTACCAAATTTATTTATTATATATTATCAAACTCTTTTCAAATGCTTTAAATAAAAATCATAAATATCAAACAAAATCAATAACAACAAATAAATCAAATCAATAAAACGAATATCAAAATATGAACCTCAAATACCTTATAATTAAATTTATGATTAATTTATAAAGAATAGTGTTTTCGAAATGTTATCTGCATCAATTAAATATTAAGATCAATGATCACTCAAATGCAAATTTTTATTTGAATATCCAAATTTTATGCTATTACTAAAATGATTATTTCCCAAATGTATGTTCTTTAAAATATTTAATTTTTTAATGTAAATGAAAATCAAAATAATTTTGTTATACATGTTACCACTTAAAGTTGATGGCAGCTACGAAACAACAGCTGCATGATATGCTTAAAATAGTTCTTTAGTGACATCCATATGCAATTTGGCCTAGACAAATGGCGAATTATTAATATAGTTAAAGGCAAAATACAGCAGGAGCCCTACGAAATGGGAGATGGAACCTCAATTGAATCCATGGAGGAAGGCCATACTTACAATTACCTTAGAATAAAGCATGCTCAACGAATTGATCACACCACAATAAAAAAGGAACTTACAACAGAGTTTTATAGAATGGTAAGACGACTGTTGAAAACCAAACTAAACACTGTTTCAGGCTATTAACACCTATGAATTTTCAGTGCTCAGTTACTCTTTCGGTATAGTTAATTGGTGCAAGACTGACATTGAAAAATTACAACGAAAAGTTCGAGTTTTACCAACAAGAGCTCAAGATCACCATCCAACTCTTTACAAACAAATGCAAAAAGCCGTCCTGTTAGGGACAGCTCGGACGGTCAGGAAATTCATGGGAAACTGCCGCAACAACTCCAACCACGGGCCTGAAAACCTGGCAAGGGCTCTTACAGAGCTAAACCCTTTTAATATCTAGGATATCTGGGGTTTAGTGAATTTCCCCCTAAAGGCACGCATAGCATAGCTCGCTCTTAGAGGGAGTGTGCTGCCATACATTGTATGGTCAAGTAGGGAATGGTTTAAATAACGTCAATGGTAAATACCTTATTCACTTTAAAAAACTTTTTTTAAGTGGTCTCATTTTCTCGCTTTGAAATGCTTATGATGATGGATGCTGCCTCACCTCAAATGATGTCTTATATGTTGCTATCTACTGCAATATTTCTGCTACCAATGATTACTGACCTTACTATTTACTGCCAAATGATTTCTGCTACCATGAAAATATTTGATATATACTTTCAGCTTCCCAAACTGGATTCTTAATTTGATTTTAACTACTGATATACTTTCTGCTACTAAATTTCAGTACATTCCCATTTATCTTTTACTATTAATATTCCACTATTCTTGAATATGATTATTTCATTCAAATTTTAATCACTATTTAACACAAACTTTGAATTTATATATTTTTTTTTCGACTTAGACAACAACTTTCACTTTATACTCCCTAACAATGTTTACTGCTGCACTTGCAAATTTAGACTCTTTTTTTAATGCTATCAGTTCTTGCTTTTATAGTTCTTAATTTTGATGTATAACTGCACATTTTAAACTTTTTTAACCAGCATTTTTGAAATCCCCTTTTTATATACAATAATATTTTTTCCTGATATTTAATTCCCTATCTAAACAGATTCCTAAAATACTTTCTACTTTTTTTAAAATATGTTCATCTGGCCACCTGCCGTTTTACGTTTAACCTGTACTAAAATTTTGATAAAATATTCATTGTTGGCATGAAACAATAGTATCTTTTGATTTTTCGTTCTGTATTTAGATTGTCCTATGAATTTCAACTTATTTCGATCGGTGGATCTGTCAAAATCCCATTCCAAACATTTATCATGACATCTGATTTTGAACTGGTTATTTTGTGTAGAATTAATGTGTTTTCAAATTTTATTACCCCGAAATACTTTATTAAGATCCTAAAATTTTGAATTATTGCCGCTATTGTGCCTAAAATATGTTACTACAAATCTGGACAATTGAATTTTACTGCTGACAGATTGATTGTTTTTTGTCTCGATATTAAGGTAATTTTTTTCTTTTCATTAAATGCTTTTATTATAATATATCAAGTATATAGATTATTTGTATATGTTCATTTCAATTACTAATTGCTTTTTATTAAACTTAGTTGAAACTGTCACATTTGTTAATTTTCAAACATGTGTTTACTATATGTTTTTTGTTGCATAAATCATTTACAAATTATCAGTTTATCTTTACATACTTGAATCACCCTTACAAAATTTCTGTTGCCTCTAATATTGGTTTTGTGTTGGGTTTTGTGTTGCAATTCACTATCTTTTAATATACTATTTCATTAATTTAAATATTATTATTGATTTGTTTTTTTTTGTTTTTGGTATATGTTTATTTCCATTTCAATACATATCACTTGACGTCATTAATGGGGTCTGTATAAGGTCATACACAATATTTTAACTGGCAACTCCAACTTCAAGAGAAAGGTATACCTGTTAAAATGCGTACTCCATGTCGCCATATTCATTTCTTTTCAATTTTTCTATACATTCAACTATTAATCCTTCTTTGACTGCGAACCACTTCTTCAACGATTCTTCAGCTAGTGCAGATACTGGTAGCACTGGGCGGCAGAATAAAATAATATTTTATTCATCGATGAATCGCATTTTAGTCTAGGTATGCACACTAGCCGTAGAAGGGTAAGACTCCTCCGTGGAGATCGACGTGATATTGGTACACCAGTTGAAATGCATGTCTACCACTTTTGGTGTAATTGTCTGGGCAGCTGTTGCCGATAGTAACCGATCGCCACTTCTGTTTATTCGAGGCAGTATGACAGCTTTACAAACTACTTTACTGCCTCATCTAAATGGATATTCACACCTTTTTTTAGTAAGACAACACACGTACTTCGAACTGTGGACTTTTTCTAAGAAGCAGGCTTTAATATTTTCTTGTGGCCACTTCGTTAACAGGATTTAAACCTTATAAAACATATCTGGGATATGATGGGAAGGAGACTGCCCACGTTGCACCATCCTCCACAGTCTTTAGCACAGTTAATCCACGAAGTTCAATGGGCTTAGTACGAGAAGCCACAAGCAGACATATCATTTTGTCTATTCCTAAATGTGTACAGGTATTTACTGAACTGCGAAACACTTTAATAAACGTTTGTCGGATTACAGGATAACCAAATTTCTTGCAAATTATATCTTCTCATTCTTGATATATCACATTTCCAAAAATATCAATGAGTTTATTTGGAAATGAGCAAATGGAGCTAGCATTATAGTGAGAACTAGTGGTGTGATTTTGTAACATATCTGCAAAAACTGACACGTACTTTTTTATATGGTCAAAATTTAGGGCACAACTACAAAATGGAAACTATTTCTAAAATCTTGTAAAAGTTCGTGGGAAGTAGCTAGTAAGTATTTAGTATAATTGAAGTACATATGCAGAACTTATTATGCAAATATATAACTCTTTTAATAATGGTGACTTGCAAGTTAGTATGAAATTGACAGGTACTTTTGATTTTGTACAACATATGCATTTCACTCGAACCACTTAGGCACATGAAATGTACACAAGGTTGCTCACTACCAACTAATTGACCCTTCATTTGTTAAACTTCTCATGTTAAAGACCAATTCATCATTTTAAATAGGACAATATTGTCGTTTTTGGCATCGTTGGCGTATCGGAATAAGCTGTTCTTAATTACATATCCTACACACCGTAACTGCTGTAAAATAAATTAATTCTGAATATTAATCGGTTGTCTTAATTTAGCCATAAATAAAAGAAGAGTTTCGAGTATCCTCCCATTTTAAACAGGTATTACATATCAGACTAGATAAAAAAGTTATTAAACTCGTACTCGTAACATGTATGTTATATACGTATATATGGAAATTACATTTAACGAAAACTGTATTAAATTTAAATTAACCGCTATGTTTAATTTACATAATTTGTTCAATATTTTGAGATGCAATATAATTTAGTTTTAATCATTTTTTTCCAAGAAAGTAGTCCACCACGAATTCCTGACTTGGGCAGTGGTTATTTTTGAAATAAACTGGGAAGTATAATAATTGTAAATGGGATATGTAGGAAAAAGATACAGTATTAAAAACAGAGAATAAAACATTAAAAAATACATATTAACCGACTTCAGACAGAGAGATTCACTTTTGTTAGGTACCTATAAACACTGTATACATTAAAAGGTCCTCTTTCTGTAAATCTATCTAACATTTTTTGAACTCGAGGCCAAGCAACAATTAAGTTTGATGAATTAGTAGATAAGTAAGCAATGAAGAATTTTAGGTTGGCTTGGCACCGACTTCAAAAATATACGCAGGTATGTCTTCAATCTAAGATTTCATCCCTTTACAAATAGAATTCATTTCTAAAATTTGAAATTTCTAAAATACGGATGTACACCCTATAAAACAAAAAATATGTAATATAGGCACATTAAAAAAATACATGTTGGATTGAAAATTTCCTCGTTTTTGGAATTGCAATTTAAAAATTGCAGTAGATACACAACTGCTACTTACTAAATTGAAAAAATAAATAAAAGAGAAAATTGACAAATTACTACATAAACCCTTCAAGACCTAACTTTATCATTTTTCGTTATTTTTAAGTTGTAATTTGTATAAACAATATTAACTTGAGATACCATATAGTACGTATCATATAATCTTGTACTCAATCCACATTTTGACGTTGTATAGGTTGCAAAATGAGTGTAATACAGATGTACTGTTTTTTTATTTATTGTGTTTGAAAAAAACACAAAACCGTCTATTTGTCCATCATATCGCAATGTTGTATTCTACATGTTTACATGACAAGTACTCAAGGAAAACGTTTTCTTTCAGATTTAGGCTTAACTGCAAATAAGTCCTTCGTTGGATCCCTTCCAAATGAGGATTAATAGAGTCCAAATTTGTCGCATCTCATTTTAAAACATACGCATTATTTATAGAAGCATTCCCCAACTAAATAATTTGGTCAAGTGCGATTTGGACTCGCATACTTAGCTTTCCGTACCACCTTCAAGATTCTAATATTCCAGTTTCAGACAAGCAGGGAATGAGTGCATTTTTTTATATTTACCCTTATATCTTTTAAAGGAAGCGTTTTAAATTTATAAAAAATATACACTTTCATTTTTCCCACATAGACTTTTTATTTTATCTGCTTTAGGATTCCCTTGATTTTTATCAGAATACATATGTATTTAATTTTCTAATTTGCCCCCCAAAAATTAACATTAGGGTTTTATTTTACTAATAAACTTTCAGAGAAATCTTTTACAATCTACTGTTTGAGTTTTGAGGCACTGTGGATTGGAAGATAAAGGGCAAAATAGGTCAAGTTTTAAATTATAAATTATTAAATCTGTTATTCAAATTATTAAATAATACAAATAAAATATATTTTTGAAAATTTAAATAGTGTAGTTTCTAAAGTGGGAATTATGTCGATGTTTAATATTTTTGTTAATATCTTTTCAACAAATGAGCCTTTTATTCGATATATTACATGATGTTTTTGAAAATTGAATCTTTATTTTGCATTTAATTGTATTATTTATCCCTAAAATTACTATGGAGGTTTCCTAATAATTTATTTTCTGTTTAATTTGGCTCCCAAATAATAGAATTAGGGATTTTTTCATATTTTTTTTTAAATATTTTTTTTATATATATATTAAAATATTCATTTAAAAAAAATTAAAAAAATATATTTGTATTCGTCGTAATGAGCCCTGTAATTTGATATATTACATCACTCGTTAGAAACAAATACATTTTTTTGTTTTCCATTTAATTCTATAATTTGCCCCCCAAAATTAAATGTAGAGGTTTCCCCTTATTTTTCTAGTAAACTTCAGGTCAGAGCCTATACCTATAATTTGTTTCAAAACTTTACGTTTTGTAGTTTCGGAGATAAGGGGGGGGGATGGGTAAATTTTGGTATATGAAAAAAATATATTTGTGTTCCTCAGAATGATGCGTTTGATTTTTTTTTATTTTTAATTTTTTATTTAATTCTATAATTAATATTAACCCCCCCAAAATTAATATAAACGGTTTTTCCTTATTTTTTCCTGTGAATTTCGGGCAACGTTCTATATTTCCTATTTTTTCAAAATTTTAGGCTCAGTAGTTTCGGTGATTGGGGGGGGATTTTTTAGTTTTTCTCCCCAGAAGTACCCCTAAAATCAAAATTTTTTCTTTTACGATATGTACTCCTGATCGGGTCACCAAACTATACATTGATACCAAATTTCAACCTCTTCCGTCCAGTAGTTTAGGAGAAAATTGTTGTGATGTGACAGAGGGTATCCATATATTGAATATACGGAACCCTAATAAAAATTAACCACCACCACAATGTTCCAAATATCGAACTTCTATACCTGCGATGTTTTTCTCAATTAGATCCGTTTTCCACATAATATCTTACTAACTATCCGGATCTTAGAACCAGTAGCACCTTTTTGTCAGTTTGTATCTATTGTTTTACTTCTAATGGATTCAATGATAACCGACAAGTTGTTGTTACTCCATCTAAGAAACTGTTAAAGTAGTCAGTTTGTTACAGAAGAGAATACTCGAAACTAGAGTATATATCTATAAACCTTTGAGGATGTTGTTTATTGGAAAGCACGACCATCATTGCTCCAAAGAGGAACATAACTATCTCAGCAGATCTTGTTCAGGGACAAAAAGTTGTAAATTTCTTCTGACATTCCTTTTTGAGTTATCATCACAGCTATAGAGTATTTGAAATAGCTTACTTACTATCAGAATTCCGATAAAACACATGATCTCAACCAATGTCATTCCAGAAACAGGCCTCTTAATTTTTCTTTCTGCAAAGAAAACACTGAATCTTCAAAGAACTGTTCAAACAAATCAGCTGTCCTCATGTATTATAGTTTCCATAATTACCAATTGGATTGGAACCCGCATTGAATTCTCTGAGTATTTTGTTTATTAAAAATTAAAATTTAATAATGACATGATTGTCATAATTAGGTAGTCCTGGCACATGAGCAGTAACTAACACAACGTTCTGTGGTATTTTTCATTTTAGTTCAGCTCCAGCAAAAAGTTGCCTTATATTAAAATAATCGGGAATGAATTCTGTTTCTTCACCTAACTACTCATCTATCATTTCATGTGCTTTAGAAGGTATTATAAATATGTATTTATATACAACCAGTAAAAAATGAAGCTTGCTGTTCCGTAAAACATATGGGCAAATATTGGCATCACCAAATGGTAATGCACATGTTTGGTCAGTGTTATATAGAAGTCAGCAACACCAGCGGCTAACTTTTGGTATCAACTAAGTATTGGCAACAAAAAATTGTTAAATATGTTATTACTACTCACGTGAATCGGAGATCCACTTGGAATTTTACAAATATTAAAATGTGATCATTCACAAATTTATAATTCACGGATAAGGTTTGACATTCGTGAAACACGAATATGTTGCTATCTTGTGTTAGGAACCAGTCAACAGTAATCAGAAATCTGGGATGTTGGTGATACCATAGGTTCACGCCAAACTTGAGGGCTTACCGAAGAAAAAGACCCTGACAGAATATTATAAAGTAGATTTAGAAGAAGCTCCAGGCGCACAAATAGAAGAACTAAGATCTTACTCTGGTTTTCTACGTTTGTTAATTTATTGTTTTAGTTTTTTTTTGTTTTTTTTTTACTTGGTCTATCCATGTAATAGGTGACCTCGTCGTTACTTTCCACCTTTCCCTGTACTATTAATATTTCTAGGTTGTCCCCCTCTCGTCTTGTAGTGTGTCCAAAGTAGTTCTGGATTCGGTAGAGACATATTGTGAATAACCTCTCTTTGACCTTCAACTCCATTAACATATATGCCCCGTGTGTTTCTCTGTCCAAGAAGTTCCTAACATACGTTGTCAGCACCACATTTCAAACGCATCTATTCTTCGTATAGAACTAGGATAAACGGAGAATGGTCGAGCAGAAGGATTCTTAAAATCTATAGACTTATAAGGTATACAAAACTGCCACTCACGTTATTACAGTTTGATTTACTAAAAATGGAAGGATTGCCAGCTAGTTGAACAAGCTCAGTAGAGCACAAATTAAAGCTAAACCAAGCAAAACGTTTTGATATACTTAGTAGAACACTTCAAATCATATATAAGAGACCTTTTGTCGCTAAACTCATTACTGAATGGTTCAGCGGATGCCTTTATATGATCGCTTGCAGTGCAATAATAACATCCTAGTAAATGGAAGAAGTGTCGATAATCTCAGAGATATAAGTATTGATTTTTTTGGAAAATTAAAATAAAAATAGAACTGTATTATTATCCTTATTTACGCCGTAAGATGAAATCTGTAAGAGAGAATTAAAAAACTAAAATTTAGAGAAAAAGATTTAATTGAGCTGCCTTTGGGAAGTAATGCATGGTTAAATTGAATAAAAAAAACGATCATCTTTGTCCTAGAATATTTATCCAGTTTATCCATAGAACGATCGAGAAACTTAATGATAGTCACTTAAAGAACCAAAGAGCGCTAAATGTTCGACATGCTACTTAAAACACAAAATAGGACTACGCAAGCTTCGCAAGAGATAATAAGGAAAAGTCTTTTAGGACGATGTCAAAGTAGAGGCCTTGTTTGGGAGATCTGCTAACTGATGGCAATCCGAAAGGCCAGAGAGTCTATGTCCATAAATTAATAAAAATAAAAGGCTAATGAGATGAAATCAAACAAGGTTGTTCATTGGTGGATCCAGTAATAACGGAAGCTACAGAAAATTTAATTCATAAATAGTAGTTCCTGCTTTATGCAACTGCATACTTCTACAGTGTTGCACAAAAACCATAGTGTGGATTCCGTTAGATAATACGGTGACTATAGTAATTTTTTCCATTATCTGTTCTCTCTAACCTAAAGAGTACATTCAGAAGTAATAAATCTTCCGCTCAAAATTGTAGAAGTGTGCAATAACATAGCTGTTCAAATTTGATTAGAGATTCTGAATATTTAATATACTATATTTATCAAGCTGCCATAATTTTTCAGATGCTATTCTTTAACTCACCTTGGTACCTTAGGAATGTCACACGTAAAAAACACAATATTTAGTACTCACCAAACCTTTATTTTGACAACTGACTGAAATTAATTAGAAAGAAAATTTTTAGTTTAGTTGTAAGGACGCAAATATGCCAATCTTGATTGGAGTTATTAATTCTATCAAAGTGAGACATTTTACATGCAGCTGGAATACTTTATTAGATTTATTTCCGTTGGAGATGATATAATGACAGAAACAAGTGTAAATTGTATTCACACAGGAAATAGTACAGTACTTCCTATGAATGTTGCACAATTCTTTATTTTCGATAATAATTATTTGTTGCATTTATATCGAAGTATCGTCTACAAATGGAGGGGAAAATATTTTATCTATGAATTTTTTTGGGGATATAAATAAATCGCCTTTTTGTTTCCCGAGTACAATCTATCAGAGATTAAGGAAAGCGGAGTCGGTACTCTTTTAACTGTAGTTCTCAAGAGAACAATACCAAAAAAATGTAAGGAAGTTTTATATCGGAATTATGATATAATCCTTCAAAATCCCTTGGAAAATCAATGGTCCATGTAGAAAGTATATTAGAAGCCATTAGACCTTTTGATATTTGTCCGATATCGTTATAATCCCGATCAATTTTTCAGAAAACGGTCATCGTGATTATCGGTATATTCTTTACATTAAGATGGAACTGCATTCGGTGGAATATTTTGGGTATGCCATTCATTAGAGTTAAGCTGAGACAGTATCTGGGCTTTCTATTGTCAAACGAATGGTAAAAGTTTGAGATGAAATATTTTTCTAAAATATTTTTCCTTAATAAAAATGAATACAATTAAATATACGAGGTTCTCAAACTGCTGGTTACCTGTGGTTTACTATTGATTTATTTGTATTTACTACTTACACTTGGGAGTCGCTTCTAAGAAGAAGAAGAAGAAATTGAAAGAAAAGGTCAATCTCCTTTCCTTCGTTTCCAATCTCTAAAGTTATTCGAGAGAAAGGTGCATAATGAAAACCTGGACATGGTATAAAAAACATTAGGCATTTGATATTAAAACTACAATCAATACAAGAATTACATTAAAATTAGTTACAACAAAACACAACCCAAGAACAAAACTCAAACAATTGCATTTTTTTAAAATAAGCCATAATTATCATAAACCAATGTCATTATCATTAACAATATACTGAACTTCAAAGATCTATGTAAGACAAATTATTTCAATGAATTTTTCAGTACAGGGATTCCGAACTATGGTACCTCTGCACGTAATATATTTTGTGAGTATGATGTTTGTCTTATTTATTTTAATATGTATTATCTTGTATGTAGAATAAATATATTTGAAAAATCCAAACGTTTTAAGCTTCTAATCTGATCTCTTCAACTAAAAAAAAAATAAGTAATATCGAAAAGATTGTTGAGGAGGTCTTGAATTATTTTGCCTGTTTATTGGGGTTTTCTCTCCTCAATTTTTTTTCCTGTAACATATAATTATTTAAAATCGTATTTGGAGAAAAAAGTGTAGTAAGGCATTTTCGTAAAATAGCCCGGATTACTGGTTGTCCGCACAGAAATTCTTCGTCACAGTTATTCTGAGAGAAAGAGATGTCTTAAAATGATCAACCAGTATTCCTGTATATAAATAGTGTATTGTATATTGTGTTATACTTATCTGTTTGGAGACGTTTCAGCTCCGACTCCGGAGTCGTTGTCAATCGTTTTGTTAAGTATTTCGAGGTTTTTTCAAAAAAAATTCGCTTAAATGTGGATTTTGTTTTTTGCCAAAAAAAATAGTGTGAGTTATTCTGAGAGAAAGAGATGTCTTAAAATGATCAACCAGTATTCCTGTACATAAATAGTATTATACTTATATGTTTGGAGACGTTTCAACTCCGACTCTGGAGTCGTCGTCAATCGTTTTGTTAAGTATTTCGAGGTTTTTTCGAAAAATTTTTGCTCTGATGTGGATTTTGTTGTTTGCCAAAAAATTTTATTCTGAGTTATTCTGAGAGAAAGAGATGTCTTAACGTGATCAACTAGTATTCCTGTACATAAATAGTGTTACTTTTATGTTTTTTTGGCAATAACACCACAATAGAAATAAAACGACGTATATTGCAGGAATACCAGACGTTTCAAAGTCTATTCTTATATATATTATAATGTTATACTTATCTGTTTGGAGACGTTTCAACTCCGACTCTGCAGTCGTTGTCAATCGTTTTGTTGAGTATTTCGAGGTTTTCTCGAAAAATTTTCGCTCTGATGTGGATTTTGTTGTTTGCCAAAAAAATTTTACTCTGAGAGAAAGAGATGTCTTAAAATGATCAACCAGTTTTCCTGTATATAAATAGTGTATTTTATATTGTGTTATACTTATCTGTTTGGAGACATTTCAACTCCGACTCTGTAGTCCAAAATTTTTTTGACAAACAACAAAATCCATATCAGAGCCAAAATTTTTTGAAAAAACCTCGAAATACTCAACAAAACGATTGACAACGACTCCAGAGTCGGAGTTGAAACGCCTTCAAACAGATAAGTATAACACAATATACAATACACTATTTATATACTACTACTACTACTGGTTGATCATTTTAAGACATCTCTTTCTCTCAGAATAACTGTGAGGAAGAATTTCTGTGCGGACAACCAGTAATCAGGGCAATTTTACGAAATTGCCTTATTACACTTTGTTCTCCAAATGCGATTTTAAATACATATCTGTTACAGTAAAACATTTTGAGGAGAGAAAACCCCAATGAGTAGGCAAAATAATAAAACATAAGTTTGAAACTGATTATTTATTTGCCTTTTGTAAGAATTTATCATTTACATGTTAGCATACAATATTTCAAAAATCATATGTATTAGTCTAACAAGTTGGAAGAACCAGAAATAGTGATGTTAAGATTGATATGTGGATCTGGATCTCTCAAGGGTGAATTTAGTATACGTCATAAGGGAGTACCTAGGAAAAAAAACCTTACGAACAACCTCTATGCAGGGTTGTTCAAAAGGAAATTTCCATTACTTGCTCATCGATACTAAGATATACTCACTGACAATGAAATCGCAACACCCGGAAGGAGATGTTTAAATTTAATACTGTTTTGGTAAGACATAAATGCGTACATAGCAAGAGCAAGTGAATTTCAAACAGGTCTAATTATTTCTCTAAATCACTAACTTGACGAATGGAAATCCAACTACTGTTGAGATGTCAAGGGTGGTATGATAATTCCCCAAAATTGGAGATGAGTAGGCACCGGATGTCTTGGGCACAAGATCGACGTCTAAGATTTATGGGGTTTAGTGACCGGTTTTCGACAACTCGAAATTTGGCTGATGTGTGGTTAGGAAAACAGGGCCATCTTGTAAGGGTCCGAACGGTATGTCGCCGTGTAAGGTCTTTTGGACTACAGCATTATTGATCCCATCTTGTGCTACCTCTGACCAGTGAGCATCGACTGCAAGGACTTCACTGGCGCAGAAAATGACAACATTGGGATGTGAAATGGCATCAGGTCGTCTTCTCTAATGACTTTATGGCAGAAGAAGGGTTAGATCATATATTAGTATTAAGTATATGGGGTAGACGATGTCGAATAGAAAGACGTCAACCTCAATTTGATGTTGAGCGACATGTACACCGATCACTAGGCGTTAATTGTAAGGTGTGCATAGAGCTAGGTCTCCTTTAGTTTTTGTTTGAAACAAGATGACAGTGCAACGTTATCTTCAGAAAGTAGTGGAGCCGTATGTACTCCCTTACATTAATCGGCTCATGGATCCCATATTTCAATAAGGTAATGCTCGGCCTCAAGTTGCTCCAGTTAGATTAAATTTTTAAAGAGACCCGCGTTGCCTTGGCTGCCCAGATCCCCTGATCTCACGTCCATAGAATATGTTTAGGACATGATGGGTTGAAGGCTTGGAAATTTACCCCAGCCCCCACGTACTATGAAAGTTCTAAGACAAGAAATATATGTAGCTTGGGATAGTATTCCTCGTGAAGAAATAGACCCCTTTATTTAATCAATGACAAGACGTGTTGGGAAGTGTTTAGATAACCGCGGTAAATAAACACTTTATTAACAAACTTATAAAAAAAATTGTTCTTCGTACTTTTTTATTATTTTTTTATTCAAATTTGAATAATTTACGTCTTACTATAGCATCTACGTTATACCAAAAAAATATTAAATTTAAGCATCTCTTCCGGGGTGTTGCTATTTCTTTGTTAGTGATACAATCAATTAATAAAGCTAATGGAGTGTTTTATTTTTCATTTTGTGATTCTTTATGTCATTTTTAAATTCAGTTTTCCACATTACTGACAGGTTTTGTTGGTAATTTTGAGTTGTGTTAGTTGGTTTTGTTACTTACTCTACTCAATCATTCTGACAAATCGTGTAGATATGCTGTAACATTATTCAGTGCAGATATTTTATTAGGTGATAGAACTAATCAATATAAATAAAAAAGTATGTTATAATTTATGTCTAAAAGTTTATGATTTATGAACAAAAATTCTTCAAAATTGTCAAACAGAGTAAGCATGTGTGTACTTTACCATTTATTTGCAAAATAGCTACAAATTTATCAACTAAACAGAAGAATTAAAAAATGCTCTAATATTCTTATTGTATGAAGGGATTTTTAAGGCAAAATTTAATTATATTGTCAATAGAGTTAAGGAAATAGAAAACGTATTGCAAAAATTTAAAAAAATAACCTGGAATGACGATAATACACTTGTAGAGCTTCAGTAAATCAAACACAATATTCTTATTGATATTTTCTTTTCACTGAATGTTTTGTATTGAAAGAATTTTATTAAAAAGCAGCAGTCATACTATGTCACAAACCAATAGAATAAATAGTACATATTTCTAGAATCAAATTTAAACATATTTCAGTTTTTGGTGTACGTTTGCCAGGTATATTGGAATTTCATAAAAACTTCTTGGTTTTAGACTGACCTGCCAAAATATCTACACTGTGTTATGTAACACATTATATATGCGATAATGTGAGTACTATTTAGATAATTTTTGTATTGATTCCCAACGCTTGTTTTGTGCTGTTTTGTTTAACTATGATTGGTGATTTTTGAAGGTAGTTTTTTTATACTACGTTAAAATTAAGTTTGTTGAGATAAAGAAAGTTCTTTCCTCGAGTTTTTTAGTATACAAATTTTTGTTCACAAGTTCGGTGTCATTTCCCTAAAAACATATAAAGAAAGTAAATGTCACAAATATCTTTCATCATACAACAATATATTTTATTGGTGGTAAAAGTGATAAATCTTGATACTTTTATCCAATACGCTACTTTTGAAAATGAAAGCAAATATGCGCTCAAGCGGTTATACTTTTCAATTTCATTTTTATCAAGGTATCGATCGTAATATAGGCTCCAAAACCAAACCTAACACAAACTACCTCCCTTAACATTGTTTTGATAGTTTCGAAACCCACACTACTTGACTTCCGAAAGCCAATATTATTTTTAATTAACCGTAATCTTCTTACATCTCTTACACAAAAAAAATCTTTTCGCTCGAAAAATCTTTTTCGCTTGCTAAAATCCTATTTCAGAACTAGAATAGGTGGCCATAGAAAAATTAAATACAACGCAAGTAAGGCACAGAAAGTAATGAAACGCAATTATGGTTCCTCTTTGCGGCTCAAGCTAACAATTCGATTGTGTTTATGCAGGAGATTAGTTAACACAAGGGCTAACCACATTTTAAGATTAGCATTGTGAAGAAATGAGATTTGTATTCGAGCTCAGTAAGCGTGAATTGAAGTCTTTGCTGAATCTTTCTTCGATTCAAGTGTGCGGGGTTTAGAATATGTGATCTTATAGAAAGTCTTAAGAAGGTTTTTGTCATATGTTGCATAATGCTACAAAAAGCATTACTTCCTGCAGTTCAGGTAGATGTTCCGATATTAATTACGTTTGTACCTAGGCAGGCCGCACATCAAAAAAACATAAAACGTGAAATAATAAATACTAATCAAAGAAACAATAATAAAGTTGCATAGTTGTTGTAGTAGTTAGTAGAGACAATGGAAAGTGATAATGCCGAGTTGTTATTGCTGTTGTGGTAACTCCTTTATTAATGTCAAAAAACCCAAAATGTGGGTACAAAACTCTTAAAACATATTAACTACTATTTAACATTCTGTTACAAAATTTGGTTATAGAGATAGTTTAAATAACTAACAATATAACGATTCAATTAGATTTTGTACAAATAATCCTTATCCTACTTTTTAAAATTTTAGGTTATACAATTTAAGTTAGTAGATCTTTTCTTTCAGACGTTAACATTCAAATCTTTTCATGAACAAAGTTGGTCAGCTAAATAGGGTTTAACTCCTTTATTAATGTGCAAAAACCAAAAAATATATCAATTTTAAATATAGTACCTATTTGGTTATAAAGTAATTAAACAAACATCACGCTAAATTGTAGGTTGACCAAATACTGAAACTGAACCAGAAAATAGATAACTATAAAAATGTTTTAACAGTAGGAAGCACACTTGTTTCATTGGTTTGCCACTGCTATTTGTTTTTTTTTTAATAAAAGTTTCATATTTTACATTTCATGCTTCTTTAATCTGCGGCCTGCCCTAGGGACCAGTTGCCATTAATTCTAAGTTTTCAGACTATTGTAAATACTGACAATTAGTCTACACAAAAAATCCTATTACTAAACACATTTTGCTGTAATAAGTATATAAGAATACATAAAATATTGTTTTATTCAAGTGCAAGTGTTTTTAACATGTTGCCTTGAAGAGAATATGTTGGTTTAAAACGTAGTTTTTAAAATAATTTGACAATTTCACACTCATCCCCCAGATCGGTATTATTAAAAATATGACTGTTTTATAAAAAAAAATTTGAAAATTTTAAATAATGAAAATAACAAGTGTAAATCCTTGTATGTTTCCAAATTCTTATTACAGTATTTTAGTCAACCCTATGACCACTTTTATAGGCCACAAATAATTTCTTTATGCCTTAGATTCGGATTTTTTTAACTTTACTAAGAAAATTAGGCAGTACTAAAAATGCAGCACTGCAAAACTAATTTATCAGAAAATATTCAGTTTCACAAATCGATTTTTTTACTGATATAGTAATAGTTCAGGAACGAACTAGAAACTTATTGTTGAAAACCCTACTTTATATTTGCTTTTCCTTCTATTATCCTTGCCAGTATATGTAGATAAAGTTGTAACGGATTTCGTGTATATTATAATGATGTGATATTTAAAGTTTCAAGTCACGTACCGCTAAAATTTAGCTTCTATAAGATCATTTCTGAATGATTAGTTTTGGCTTGATATTAATAAATCGTTTTTAGAATTATTTCCTTATTAAGAAAAGCATATTCTGTTTTAGACTGCAGTTAAATATTTAGCATATATAAAATCAAAGACACATAATTTTAAGATGTTATTCTAATGGGTGCACATGATATTATTTGTTACTCAAATGTTTCAATTAGCACGTGACACTTTGGCTGGTTAGGGAGCATATGACACTGAGGGTACTGTTTGTTTTTTCTAGCAATAGGTTTTTCCATCTCCTGTACAAATCACCTTAAGATAACCCGATTTGCGGCAAAGAAAAGTATTTGGAAAATTTTCTTTTTCAACAAGACCCTTTTTTATCAGAGGCTATTTTATGGCTACCGTTACTGGTAAAAACATTACGTCTAAAGGTCTTAATATTTCACTTGAAAGTCCAAAGAACAAAGGAGAACACAAAACTGGCCCACCACTAGTACGTATTAAACACAATTATAAACATAGTTTGATAAATTTCGCGTGTCTCTAAAAAACATTAGGCGTTTATACAACAAAAAGTACATTACGCCCTATCGTCCTTCTTTTGCAGCTCTAATTAAGTTTTCAAAGTGTAAACCAGTTCCTAATATCTTTCTATCCTTACATACACGAAACTATTTAAAGGAACTCACATTTCTAAAAATTGTGTGTTTAGAATTGTTTGTGATTGTGGTCTATACGTGTGGGTATCGAGACCTTTAAAACTAACGAAAAAGAGACACGAATATAACATTTCCAGAAGAAATGTGGAATAATCAAGTTTCACCAGCCATTTATTAATCACTACCGGCAGTCATATGATAGACTGAGAAAAACTAAGATCTTGTTGAAAGAAGAAAATTTAAAATCAGTATTTGTATGGAAGTCAGGTGTAAGATGGTAAACAATGCGGAAATAGAGGACCTTCCAATGAACTGGATATGAGATGGAAAATTCTATTACTAGTGGAGCAAAAAAATCATTACCCTCAGTATCAAATGATCACCAACCGCCAAATAGTCAAAGTAAATTTTTTTCCACAAATAGGAAAATTTTGATCAAAGTAAGAGTTTAAGAATAAATCTCCTGCTAAACTACACAATTAACACAATAAACGCCGTAGCCTGCGGAGGAGGGAAGAGATTAACTTTTTTTTAATCTCTACATTTTATTTTTACTGGGAATAGATGAATAGAAAAATAACTTTTGCGGTCCTAATAAATTCAACCGTATTCTAGCTACGGCCTAGCACATAATATAGAAAACACTATTTATTTACAGGAATACTGATAGTTCATATTCTATACTATCTATCTATTTCCATAAGAACATTTGTGAGTAAGAATTTCTGTTTGGACAACTATTACTCCCGCCATTTTTCGAAAGTACCTTATTTCACTTTATATCCGAATTACAAGCAAAATAATCCAAGATGTTGACAACAATCTTTCCGAAACTACATAGTTGCTGTTTTTTATCTATCTGTAAGTACATAAACTTGTTTACTTTGATGTACTTATATATGGAACTCAGAATATCTACGACGAAGTAGACCAGTGCTGGAATCTTTGAAAATGGTAAAAAGTGAAAAAAGTAATATGAAACCATTCGAAAAGGAAGAAAATACAACAAAAATGAAAGGAAAAATAATTTACGAGCTATCTGAAGTCGGGAAGTGGGAGGGGGTGAGGTTATAAGGGTAAAAAACAGTTTATCACGATTTCCGGCAACTACAAGTCTTATGGAAAAAAAAGTTAAATTGTAACTTCGTAGGTAATAAGAAGATCTACAACTTATGAGTTTACACTATTTTAGCTAAACTTCAAAAAATATTAAAAAAAAAACAAAAAAAAAACTACTTTTTCGTTTTTTATTTTGATCTACAAAAAAAAACACGAAATTGGGTGCGAACTTACCTTTTTATGTCCCAAAGGCACTGTAATTTTTTTAATTTAAAATAATATTTTTTTCACCTTATTTTGACTTAATTCAAATAAGCTGCCAAATTGTTTTCTGAATGATAATTGTGGCATCTCTGGTTTTTATTTTTTCTGGGTTCTTTAGGAATAACACCACATAAACTTGAAAGTCTGTATATTTCAAAAGTTCAAACGTTTGAAGGTCTAAATTTGACCCTGTTTTCAATGTTATTACACAAAATGAACAAAAAATTAAAAAATTCAAAAAGGATTTGCAATGACAAATATCGTATCACTAATTATTTTCTGAATTTTGGCAGCATATTCATTTTTTTTAAATTACTGTGGCATTGCCTTTATCTGCAGGTAATTTTTTTTATAGTATTGTCATCTTTTAAGGCTTTAATTGCAAATAGTTCAATTTTAGAAACATTATTTTTGAGGTGTATAGGTTTTTCAAGTTCAATTTTTGCTCTTACGCGATATTCTTGAGCTTCATTAAAGTTTAATTTATTGGCAGTTTGTTCTATTGAACTGATAATATTAAATTGTGGGATATATTTTGGAGTAACTGCAAACATTAGGCCTTTTTGTAAAACTGAGGTTTCTGAAATGGTTAATTCTTTATCTGATAAATTAACGACAGTTTTTCTTAGGTAAATGTTTGTTTTGTACACTATTTTTTGGTATATTTTTATTTAAAAGAAGATCATTAAATTTAAGTGTATTTGTTTTTGGGATCTGAATTCGTTGTTACAGCTTATACTTGTCATTGCGAATCCTTTTAGTTTTTTATTTTTTTAATTTCTTGTTCATTTTGTGAAATACTATTGAAAACGGACTCTGATTTATACCTTGAAACGTGTGGACTTTTGAAATATACAGACTTTCAAATTTATCTGGTTTTATTCCCAAGGAACTCAGAAAAAATAAAAAGCTGCCTAAGTTTGAATCGAATATTCTCACATAAAAATGTCTTGTTATTTTAGTCGGTGGGCTTTTTGTTCATTAAAATCTCTACTTTCTGATGGTTTCAAAATATATACATTACTATGGTAAATGTTCTCAGAAAATGCAAAGAAACGAAAAAAATCGAATCGGATTTTTTTAAATCATTATGTTGAGCTATTTATTAAAATTGTTACTTTAATTAGTCGAAAAACGTAATATTCTGCCATGTTTCATTAATAAAGAAATATTTAGTCGAAGTCGAAATATACTACTATAATTAAAAATTAAATCAGATAATAAAGTTAATATTAAATAAGACATCTACAATATTTTAAGAAGAATTTGTTGATTATACTTATGTAGCTGAGTAAACTACGGAAAAGTTTTTAGCTCATTAAAATGTATTTCATAGAGAAGTGGAGAAGGAGCTAAATGGGTCTGGGCCTTACTATTTAGTTTTCGGATTCGAGGCTCTTTCGTTTCTTTGCATTTTCTGTGAATATTTACCATAGTAATGTATTTTACACCATCAAAAAGTAAAGATTTCAACGAACAAAAAGTTCACAGACTTTTTTAAAAAAGCAGATATTTTGACATGGGAATTTTCGATTGAAAATTAGGGTGCTTTTTGAATATTAAGTCAAAATAAGGTGAAAACATAAATATTTGAAATTTAAAAAAATATAGTGTGTTTGGGAAATAAAAAAATTCGTGATTTTTTTTGTAAAATATAAAAAATCAAAAACATTTTTTCTGAATTTTTCACATAAATTTTGAGTCTATGTGAAAAAAATATAAAGAAACAAGTTGTAAATCTTTTTATTACCTACAACTTTGCGATTTAACTTTTTTCCATAAGACTTGTAGTTTTGCCGGAAATAGATATAAACCGGTTTTTACACTTAAAACCCCACCTCTCCCACTTCCCGACCTCAGATCGCCCATAAATTATTTATCCTTTTATAGTTGTTGTATTTTCTTATTTTTCCAAAAGGTTTCATCTTACAATGATTTAATGTGTTTTTAAAATGATCAACCCTGGTGTAAATAATTTATTTAGAGGCATAAGTAATTAGGGCCAAGTTGCGATGTTGCCCTACTAAACTTTGCTCTAGTTTTAAATTTGAAATACTTACCTTTTGTATAAAAAAAACTGAGAAAAGAAATAATCATATACAGGCAAAATCATTAAAGTTCTCCTTAACAATCATTCAGAAATTATATAATGGTATACACCTTAATTTTAATTTAATACAGTTTAAGACACTAATCCTGTGTCTCAAGGCTCAGAACAGGAAACCGAATATTATCCTTGCTAGAAATATTTTGAATAAAAATATAGAACGACATGTCGTCCATGACGTGACAGTATTGCAAACTAACACTCCAAAGGGTTGTGAATTGTTCGCCTCGCCCACTATTAGTATTCTTGACAATACGAATGACCGCAACAATGCCGAGATGTCATTGCCGGTTCACAGTTTCGCAGGTTTCAAAGGGTTTTTTTTGTGAAAAATATGAATGATATTATTCAGAACATATGAATAATGGTTCTTTTGTGGATTCTTTCATTCTTTATTGTAGCGTAGGGAATACACGAGAGCCAGCTCACTGTATGAGCTTTGCTTTCGTTTTATTTTCAGAAGAAAATCGGATAAAATATAATCCGGAGATTGGGTATTGTTGAGTTTCAAGTGGCAAATATTTGCAGATTGAAATCTGAATTTTAAATAGGGCATGAAAGTATCAAGAAGCAATATAAGTATGTCCCATTGTGATTTATATTTGTAACTTCCAGAATTTTTTAAGAGCTAAATAATATAACTAGTTTTAAAGTTAACCACCCTGTATAACTATCATTCCACACCACCTTATACTTCAATCATCCTGTACATGCAACTGCTTCTAAATTTTTTTGAACCCTCCTCCCTATAACTCGAATATCCTTATTGCATATGCTTATTTAACCTTTTATTTAATTTTTTTTGTCCACTATGTATAATTATAGTTTTACTTCACTCTTATTTCAACCACCTTGTATATGCAACTACTTATGTTGCACTACATACAACATGTTTTAAACCACCCTGTATAACTTTAATTCTATTTCACCTTATATTTCAACCATCTTATATATGGAACTGCTTATGTACCATCCAATATCACATTTAGTTGTAAGATTTTTTGAACCCACCCGTCTAACTGTAGTTTCCCTTCGTCCAATATTTCAACTGCGCACACTTGCTGCTTGAATTTCGATGCACACACACACCTGCCAAGGTATACCATATAGAAAACATCGCTCACCTAAAAAAATGTCTTTTCGGCAGCTTCTCATCTGCACTGTTCATATCTTTTCCTATTCGTTTGCTTGCAGTTCTGGATAAAGAAAATTATGGGTGTGTTGATTACGTAAAATCGTGAGTCCTTGCCGTTAACAGTAAAAATTTACGAACCTGACCTAATACAGGGTGAAACATGTCTTCGGACATTAAATCAGGAATTGCAAATTTGGCAGTCGTCGTAATCCTGACAAAAAATACAAATAATTATTATAAGATAAAATCCTAATAACACAACTCCCTATGATTACAGTTTTTCTGTTGAAAGGACATTTGGTGTAAAACTAAAGGTTATAAAATTTTGTGTTTGCAGATCTAGCCCAAAGGTTTCATAGCGATTCCAGCAAGTACATAAAACTAAGCCAAACGCAACATTTTAATAAGCAAATATACAATCAGAAGTATTACATGAGCTACCGTAATCAACGGAAAAAGAAAACTGCAAAAAAATACAAATTGAAATAAATTTACCAGAAGTTCAGAACGAATTAGGTTTAAAAGTTTTAATTATAAGAATTGTTCGAAATTCTTTGAATGCAAGAATGTGTTTTTTTTTGTTTGGAAAATATAAGCTTTTTGAAATTATGATTTTAGAACTCTTAGTTGTCTATAGAATGAAATATGGCATGCAGAAATCATATTCCAAAAATCTTTACATATGTAAATGTGTGTAAATTGTTGATACCACCATCAAAACATAAAAAAAATATTTTGACACTTAATAAGACTTTTTTGTATCCACTACCCAATATTAACAGTTAATCACGATATATATTAATTATAACTATTTTTGAGATTTTTAACAAATATTTTTTCGTCTTGGTATAGTTGTACTCAAGACAAACCTTTTTCTTAATCTGCAAACAGTGTTTTGTTATGTGTAGGTAATGTAAAAAATAACATATCTATCAGTATGATGTAGAGTGCTGATTGTAATGTGACTTTCTGTAAGGGTAATTTGGATTTGTATTTTTAGAATTTCTTAGGAATAACACCACAATTACAGAAAGGTCTAGTTATTCATTTATTTAAAACGTCTCAGAGTCTAAATCAGATCCCACTCTCAATGGCATTAATAAGGAATACAAGGGATTTACTGAAATTAAAAAATCGCTATGACAATTATAGAATACAAAATTTCACATTAAAATATTTGACAATATGAACAGATGTATCTAATGGAGAATTTACTGCTGATTTGATATATACACAGTAGCACATAAGAATTCTTAAGAACATATCAGAATAACAAACCTTCTTTCAAATTGGAAGAATTTGAAAGATTTATCTTTAGAATCTAAACTTGCACTCTTAAGTGTGACTTTGTTATAAGTGCCTTAAAACTATTCTGATGTTCTACGGCTGAAACAGTCTGCTTTAATTTTATTAAACACTACATTAGTACTTCCTTAGGAAAAGAAGAACCAGTGTTACTGGTTGCCAATAATAAAGGATTAAGTTAATAATGATAATGTCCTTTTCAATAGCTTGATAGTAAATTCATACGGTTTTTCCTTGGTTTCCATTTATGCCTTTAATTCTCCCAATTTGAAATACACTTGGTAATTTTCATACGTGCTTTAGAATTTTTATGTGCTATCCTGTATATATCAAATTAGCAGCAAACTCCCTTAGTTACATTAGTTTTATTGTCAAACATTAATGTAAAATTGTGATGTAATAAATTAGTCATTACGAATCCTTATAATTTGTTTTTATCCATTTGTTTTAAGTTAATTACCATTGAAAACAGGGTATGATTTAGACCTTGAAACGTATGGACTTTTTGAAATATACAGACTTCCAAATATTTGTGGTATTATTCCCAAAGAACTCCTCAGAAAATATAAAAACCAGATATACTAAAACTATCCTTCAGAAAAGAGCTAGAAAATATTATTGATGTAGTCGCCATCAATAGTGATTTTACATTTGGCGCACATCGACATTAGATTTTTTAAACGGTAACGGCACTAGCAATGAATTTTTGACTAGTGGTTTGTGTTACCAGTTTCACAAGCTTCTGGTATAGACCGAGGCAGTATGTTCTCTATTTCTATTCACAGTTTGGGTCTGCATTATATTTTTTGATCAACTAAAGCTGAGCCAGTTAATTGTTATATATTATTGCCAGTGCTAATGCTTTTCTAATGACATACCATGACAAAGACCATGTTTTATTTAACATAACAGATTTATTGAAGAGTACATTTAAACAAATTTGTCGACCGCTTATAGGTTTACTAGTTGAAGGATTTACTTCGTTTGTGGCACAAAATAGCAGATACACCATCATTGAGAGCTTTGGATTCTAGGACATCAGGATTAAATGTCGATCCTGACAGAAGATCAAGGTGTCAATTAATCAAGAGAAATTGCCTCAATGTCTTCAGAAAGCTCACGTTTGGTTTATCTTACATAAAAATTACATTTGCCAACAAAAACGTTGGTACTAAGTGAAACCTACTAGGCCTTCTGCGTAGACTGCGTTGGCTAAGAACTACAATTCACAATTTTGGTTTTGCTGCTTCTAAGTTCTGAAAATGACAGAGGAAATTCTGTCTAACCCTAGTAAACAAGACGGTACCGTTATGCACCTCAAGACTAGTTATAATTACAGTGCAGGTATCATCTAAATTTCAAATAAATTTAGATTAATTTAATTCCGATAATTAGCTTCAACCTTGAATAAAAACGTGAAATATCTTGTTTTCGTTGATTGGAAAATAAAGTAATCAATTACGTTAGTTCTTATCGTCACAATATTAAATTTTGTATTCTTCAATTGTCTTTCCCATGAGTTTAATTTTTTAATTTCTTTAATGCGGATGAGTCAATATTGTATTGTCACTGAAAACGGCCTCTGATTTAGACCCGAAACGTACGGACTATTTGATTTATTTACAAACTTTACCGTAATTTTAGTCTTGTTCTCGAGAAATTCTAAAAATATAAATTAGATATTCTACAACTATATCATACAAAAACCGATTAAATATGAACAAAATACATATTTGTTCAATCTTTTTAAAGATACTGTTATATTATCTAAAGTTGTTGGGATAATTTTGGAAATTTCTCCAATATGTCAGTTTGAAAACGATTCACAGACTATTTTTACATTTTTGTCATATCCCACCTGTTCCATTCAATTCCTTTACGGTATCAGGAAGCAATTCACGGGCACTTCATTTTTACCGGTGTTAATTGAATTAGTAAACTCCAAAATCAACAACAACACTTTACCGCACACTCTTTCAATTAACACGGGCATAATAATTTGTTAAGTTCGAAAAATGCAGCGATATAAATCCAAAAGTTGTAATGTCGGTTTATTGCCATTGTATTCTTTAAGGACCCGGTTTTATCGTGGGAAGATATGTGAGACCACTGGATAATGAGTTATAGCAATAAATTGTGAACTACAAAGAGAAAAGAATGCAAATGTGTAACAAACACGATGGGATTACATTTCATTGTAATATGTTTAAAGCGGATTGACTGAAATTTATATTAAGACGTTTTATTTATTTATTGGGTTGTGAGTTTATTGTGCAATACTTTGGTAACAGACTAGAGTTATGTTGTGTTATAATGAAATGGCTTTCAGAGATTTTATTTGTTGTGTCTGTTCCAGTATTCCAGTTTCAAATTATTTGTTTCACTATTATTAGAACATTTTTCGAACAACTTATTTTCAAACAGGTTTTGAGAACATCAATTCTTAACTTGTAGTAAATGCTTTAATATATTCAACCATATTATTGCCCTCATAGTGCAAATTTCAAATTCACAGCATTTACTACTTTGGTAGCATGTCATAGAAATTTTATAGGCATATTTCAACCAACTATCCGATAATGTTGCTGTGGAATAGAACTTGATGACTGGTTCATTATGAGCTATTTTGGTTTTAATAAGAGCAAGGTATGACATTACATATCTTGAAAGTGTTTTATGCCCTTTAGGGAGAAAAAGTACGAAACAGGCGTAGCAATAGGTAAGGAAGAGACATGTATATTACTTAATAAATATGTATGATATTATCAAATTCGTTATGTTTGATTTTTATAAGTTGTATTTTTTCTTAGTTTTTATGACCTTCGTTTCCAGGCGTTTGGTTAGACTGTCTGTTGTTTCATGTGTCTAAAACGTGATAATCTCGGATCATAATGATTCTAACTTGTTAAAATAGCAAACATATATTAATTATCATTAGTATATAGAAACTGTTTACTTATTGATTATGATCAATAAGTAGAAAACACTCTAAAAGGTGCTTTATATGTTTGACTCACCACATTTTAACACTGAGTTTCCAATATATTAAGTATTGATGATATTATTTAGGTTTAAATCTTAAAATTTAACAATGCGCAAAATTATAGTAATTATGCCTATATTTCCTTCATTTTTCCGTTAGTATTATACATTTATCTCGTGGTTTAATAGAGTTACAACTATTTTATCGCGAAATGAATTCCGACATCCTGGAGTTTCCGGAAAATGTACCTCACAGAGACTCCAAATCTGGAATTCAGTGAGTTGAGGGGAGTGCAACTGGTGAAGGTTCTCGAGTAGAAACAATATATTGTCCTGTGTTCATGGATTGAAAAATCTCACAAAGTTAGTATCGTAAATTTAGAACTACTAAACATTTAAGATGGATAAAAATAAATAAATACATCTGAAATAAATTTTATGAACAAGTTATATTTTGCAAAACGTGACAGTCAAAAACTTATTTAAATTCCATAAATATTTAACATATTTGTTCCAAATATCCGTCAATTTCTTTGTCTCAGTGTATGAGATATTAGTACACACAAATTGTGTCAATTTAAGTACACTAAAGTGAGTCTCAGATTTTAATATTAAGGTTCTTTCTAACATTATTTTTAATGGCAACGAAAAGGTATCATATAATTGTCTATAACATGAGATTTATGGTTTTCCAGAAAATAAAAAAAAAGTAATTAAAGAACTACATTTCAGTGGATTTCACTAAATCTTCACTGTTTTCTCTAAAACGGCTCAAGCAATTTGAATATTTAAAATAATTTTCTATAATGTAAAACATACCATTTTTGTGAACTGTAAATGTCAAATTTTCATCATAAATGTCTATATATAAATAGACAAAGACAATACGGTTAGGTACCAATTTCTCCTCTGTCACTCAAGCGATTTGTTTTATTTTTGTATGGTTTAGTAGCTACAGACGACCTTCAGTGCAGAATGCTAAAATTAATTTATAATATTGGTTTAATAATTAATTAATAAAATAGTAAAAAAATCATTATTTCATACATACTGTCAATGCCAAACAGTGCCGCCAGATTGCTTCTAGAGAAAATCATAAGATAGGTTGACTCCAATGTGAAAGACACAAAATAAACTAAATTAAATGTAAAACTAAAAGTTTTGGCCCTTCGCTAAAGTTAGCCTACATAGTCATGCTATTGAAATAGAACCAACGAAAAATTATAATACATAATACTCGCCGTTTATTGTGCGCTCGCAAGTTTGCAGTTTGCAACTTTCATTGCATTGTAAATATGCTTTGTCAGCTAAAATCAGAATTATGTTGTACCTCATCAATTTATTTCTGATATCTTCTTTATTTTAACCGTATACTTTTAAATTAGAGTCCTTTTATTTTAGTCGGGTAACTTTCATATAAGTTTAACTAAGATTATAGAAAATTGTGAAATTATGCACAAATTCACGATAAATAGGTAGATCTCACAACACTGAATGCTTAGCCATCTACCGGAAATTTAGACATTTCATTACTTTTCTAGCGATTAGGTTGAAGTTTTCAATTCAGTATTTGCAAGGTTAACAGTATGTGATTCCTATTTTTTTATATTTTCTACATAAAACAGAAATCGTCATGGGTTAGGTACTACGTTGAAAAGTAATTTTTTTAAATTGAAAATCATACTGAAAATTAATGTTTTCTGACAATGTGGGTATCGTTAATTAATTTTACATTACATGGTCCCATTGCTGCAAAGTTCTGACTGACTGATTTTTCGGACAAGTAGTACTAACTTTAGTGGAAAATAATATTTGTAATTTTTTGTTGTGATTATAATCCTCTCATTAATATAATATAATTAATATAATTTTTACAATATTCCGAAGGTGTTGTGCAACAAATAATCAATCAGCGGATAATGGAAACGTCATTAAATATTAGAGTTTTCATTGAGTTGTTTGTCATCTCAATTTTTAAAATCGGAAACGGAAATTTTTAGGTTAGAAAAAAATCCTCCGTTAATTTGTTCGAACATGTTGCATAGACATATTTATGTAAAAATAATCCTACAATTATATAAATAAATAAAAAAATATTTCGTATTATTTCTATATACGTAATCTAAATGAAATAATAGGGATAGCAGAGGCCTGGCCTACTTTTCTATTTCGCCTCAACTCTACATCTTATACAGACAAAATAACGTCAATAATTGTCATTTCATAATTTTAATGAATTACGGTCGAATTTCGACCACTGAGCGACCGCTAGTCTAGTTTAAATGTCGACATATACCATGAAAATCTATCTTACAGGGTGTTTGTAATGGTTTTCATTTTGATTCGTTTGAAGTTTCTTTTAGAGACAAACTTAAGTTACTGGACTTATAGTCGCGTAAAATGGCAGACAATATTCTATTAGTTTACCGAAACGAAAATTTGTTGTGCCTTTCTATATGGTATACAGCTGTGAGGATGTGCGTGCGTGCATGTGATATTGGGTGGTACATAAGCAGTTGCATACCTAGGATGATTCAAATATAAGGTGGAATTGAATTTGTTGTAGAGGGTGGTACACAAAATATTGTATTGGGTGGCACATACGTAGTTGCGTATTCAGGGTGGTCGAAATAAGAGTGGGGCAAAACTGTAGTTATACAGAGTGGATATTTGCGTTATAGGGCGGAGTATAATTACAGTATACAGACGGCTGCAAAAATGTTAGAAGCAGTTGAATATACAGATGTTTGAACTAAGGGTGGAGTAAAATTTCAGTTTTTCAGTGTGTATCAAAAATGTGTTAGATAAGCATAAGTGGTTAGGATACTTGAATTATAGGACTGGGAATAATTTAAATATAGAGTTAAAAAAAAATTTAGAAGCATGCATATACCGGTGGTTGAAATAAATGGCATAAAATTAGTCAATGTGGTTAAAAAATGTGAATTTTTGTGTTATGGGGTAGACCCTAATATATGCATGCAATATAGAGTGAATTAGAGTTAAACTTTAAGAAAGTGGTCCAAATAATAAAACAAATCAAATAAGTTAAAGAATATTTGGAAAATATATAAAAGAATGCAAGTGAAAGAGGGAGAAAGAGGGAAGTTTTTATTTTTAGTCAGCTGAACTCGGCTCCGTTTTAAATATAAATTATTTGTAATGTTCTTTTGGACGTATTTCAAGTCTTTAATTTAACATATTATAAAGAGAGAATTGGTATGTTAATTAGAACATAAAACAAATGTTGTGCAGATATTGTGTATTAATCGGAAATTTTATTACTTTATTTATTATAATTTATTGATTTTCTATAAAAGAAAAGACTTAATATAATCACTGGTCCCTATTTCTTACAAAAAAAACTGAGTTGTATTAGTATGGGTATTTCAAGATCAAGGTAGTGATGCCGGTCGTCGGAATATAAAAATAAATGCAATTAGAAGTTATGCATTTTAATCCTATACCCTATACTCATCTATTTTCATATGTGTAGTTGTAGGCATCCGTTAAGAGGCTTTTGCTTCAATAACCATCTTAATGCAATACAATATCCTCTACAAAATGAAAGACAAAATTTACATGAACTAAAATAAACGACGCGCTCATTATTCAACTATAAAAAAACTGTAAGATCAAGATAGGATTCTCATAGCATCAAATCAAAACCTTTTAACAATTAGTTACCCTCATCGGAATGAAACTGACAATTCTATAAGAACAATCCTAACGCACAAGCACAGTTTCATCCCGCATCGCTGTGATGATAAATTACCTTCCTTTACCATAAAAATGCTCATAAATATCAAGTTTCCTCATCTTTCCCAGCAAAAATGTCTCAACTGGTAGCGCACAGCATGCACCCATACCAATAAGAATTTACATCCTTTTCTTGCGGCAAAACTTACAGATTTATACGGTTGTATTAATAATGTTACACTGGCGATATCGCCGCTCGGATGGGCTTCTACTAAACAGTTTTACACGTAACAAATCTGTATTTTATTCACGATGGATTTTTGATACGAACACTTAAACAGCGTGAAGTCTTTCAGATAAACAAAAAGCAGAAACAATTCACGCTACTCCCGGTTACATTATTCTAGTTTTTATGTCATCTTCTGTAACATAAATTTCTTCAGCGTGTTTTGTGGTATGTTGCGTGGTGTTTTTCTCCACTGTTGAGCAATGGTGTTTTATTTATTGAAATGCTTCCGACAGATAAAGACGTTTTCGATCATGGTATTGAACTTCAATACTTTTGGGTTACCGCTGTTTTAAAATTGAACGAAACAATAAATAACAGATGTATAGTGTGTATTAGAACAGTTTTTCATGTAGATGCACAGCACGTATCACTAATTAAAACCTGCTCTAAAGAACATTTTGGCAGGTATCAAATATGAAAGGTTTAGTTGAGAGGATAACTTACAAACGTACGTAACACACAATTCCTGGGTTATATGGATTAGATTATTTGTTAACAACAGCAAAAGTGGTTCATGTTAGGACTCATAATAAGATATATATATATTTATACACGGTTTTTTCCTGTTTCCAAATAATGCCTTGATACTTGAGTTTACAAGAGAATCATTTATTTAATAAATTAAGCGTTTTTTCATTTTTTTTTCTAGACAAACATCATCAATGAAATGCTAAGACTCAGATACTACCCGAAGAGATGGAAGTAGGTCGACATTATCATGTTGGCAAAGGCCAATAAGGATGGCACTTTTCCACAAAACTATCGCCCTATTAGTCTACTAGTAGCAATGAGTAAAGTAGCAGAAAGGATCTTCGCGAATAGACTCCAAGAGACCATAGATGAACTGAACGTGATTCCAGACCAGCAGAATACCCTGTTCTACGCCTTGTAGAGTAGGCCTCAGACGGACTCAACTGGAATCGAAGAACAGCCTTCATCTTCCTGGTTATAGCAAAAGCCTTAGACCGAGTATGGCATGACGGAATATTGGTCAAGATGGCCAGCTAGTGGGCTCCTTTTTGAGATAGCGAAGAGTAAGAGTACGAGTAGGCCAGGAGCACTCAGGTTTCTGGACCACCGAGGCCGGGGTTCCCCAAGGAGCAGTCTTGTCCCCGATGCTATTTTCAATCTACACTGCAGACATCCCAAGACCAGCCGACGCTATAATTGCCCAGTTCGCAGACGACACCGCCATAGGATGCCAATCTATCAGATTCAAACCAGCCTTGAGGCGGCTGCAGCATGCCACTGACGATTACCTTGGAGTCATCATTGACAGGGTGCTGACTTTCACGAAGCATGTCCAAGTGACTCGTAACAAAGTCCGGGCTGCCCGTGCTAAACTTTACCCCCTAATAGGAAGAGGAAGCAAGCTGGGACTCTTAAACAAGCTGACTCTCATCTAGTCCTCTTGTGAATGCTGACGTATGCTTCAATAGTATTGGGAGAACCTATGCCTACGCCTCGCAGTCGAAGCACCCTGGTTCGTTCGTAATACGGTGATTTTCAACGATTTACGACACCAACCAGTGCTTGCAGAAATAAAGAGAAGGGCCAGAGAGGCTTACTCCAAACTGGAATAGCACTCAAACCTTCACCTACGGCAGCTAATTGACTATGACTGTTGACAGATACAAACGGCCTAAGAACCAGCTCTGCCATAGCGAAGGAGAAGAGGACGAAGAAGCCCAGAGGTAGAAGACAGGGTTGTATAAAATGAAGTATATAATATTCTATTTTCAGGTGACAAAAAGGAGGCCCGGGGGGAAACCAAACATACAAAGCAAAGAGAAGACAGAAGAACACACAGCCACAAAAATTAACGATGACGACGTGCACGCCCACAAAAGGGTACAATTCACTATATATCATAGCAAAGATTGAGCCACGAGCCACAAATAAGACAGTTGCATAGTACCAATAAGGTAAAGCAACGGAATCAAACCAAAGCCAAGCTATCCCAACAAGATGACAGCGATTATGCAGAAGTAAAACTGCGTTAGTGTGAGGACCTGAGTTAACTCTCAGGGGGTGGATGGCAAGGGAGCTGGAAGTGTCCTCAGTAATTTTCTGAAGGGCAAATCCAGATCCTGGCGCGCGGTTTACTCCTTGATGATGGCAAGTTAGAGTTGTTGAAACGGCGTTGAGTGTTTAAAATAAAGGTTTGGTGTTAGGGTGCAAAACTGTATGTTTACATAAATAACTTTTATTTCGGAAATTTTTGCTATTCAAATTTTATTTGTTTATAAATAAAATTTCTGCAACTTTCTGTAATGATACAGTTATTATACATATTATTGACTACCTATTTTTACAAAAACAGGTCTATTTTCAATTTTGTCTGAAATTTTGCTATTTTACTTCATTATTACTGAATTTTGGCTTGTTCTGGTGTTGTAAGCTATTATTTTTCTGTAGTTATTTTAACTAATTTTTGGGTATTATTCTTATTCATCAGTATTGTTGGTTATTATATGTTTTGTGCATTAAATATTTTCTACAGACATACAGAACAATACATATATTGTTCATTATTTCTGGACTTATTAATTATTAGTACTGTTCATCGTGTTTGTAATACATAAGATCTGTTCTTGTTTTGTTATTCCGTAGGTCACTATGTTTAGACAATTTATATGCATCAGTGCATCTTTGCTTTAATGAATATAACATATTAGTTAGCATTTGTTTACCAGTTTTGCCCGTGCTTTACTATATTTTTCTCTACAAAAATATCCTTTCATTAGTTTTTCTTAGAGTTTTTAAATTCTTGTTGTTACCTTTATTATTAATTGACTATAGATACAATTAATTCAATAGGAAACATAAACGCAAAACAGAAAAATCTAAGCCAAATTACTAGGAACTTCAAAATCGGTTATAATAATAAAAATAAAATTAACGATATAAACAATAAAATGATAATTTGCCTATCACGCTACTTTTTCATTAGGTTAATATATAAAACATAATACAGTTTAAAAACTCACTAGAGAACTATTCACTACTCTCCAAAAACTAGTTATTTATTGTATCTTCCATTCAGTTCATTGAGCTAATTGAATCTGAAATGTTTCGAAAGATGTCTTAAATCTTATCTCTGTTTACAGTTCCGCCGCCCTCGATGTTGGTTGGAATAGGATTGTTTCGGTAGATTCAAACAAGGATCAAATCAAAATATTTTCGTTATCACAAGTTGCTATTAAATGATATTTCTTATGTTCACGCTGAGAAAAACGCCAGTTAAAATTCAAATACAGGATTCATATTTTTTTTATGAAAGAATGAACTATCTTAAAACTAACTTCATTTGGTTTACCGATATTATTTGTTTAGTCTGCAAAGTAAGCCAAAAGTTTCATTTAGCTAAGGTAGACTTATTTCTGTGAAGTTTGTGGGCATGACAAATTTGCGTTATTACGAGTTATTTTAGTTATAGGTATACTACAAGTTATGGAGACAGTAAAGGACAACATATGAAGAGCTGGTGATCAATTTTGATGGTAAGCTTTTGTTGTACAACATCTGAGAATAACATACGACAGTTCCCTTACAGGTGAAAAACACCTAAATATAAGTGCCTAAAACTTAACACTTTGGTTTGCAAACTTTTTATGATATTTTGGAGGCACAACCAAGAACTTTTTGCTGAGTTGTACTGGCTCATGTTTACTCAAAACCGCAGAATGGCTTTCCATCATGGTATCGAAGCTTTTATGTGCAAAAGACAGTTATAGCTCTATTAAATGTAAGATAATGATTCGAGTCGTAGGAATTTTACTGGTTAGCCACAAAATGTTTTAGAATTACTCGATTTGAAAACTGTTTCTTTTTTTCTTTTTTTTGTACTGATAGTGATTTCATTTACTTTTCTCCACTGGATGGAAAATGTTGACGATTCGGAAAATGAGGGCAATACGAACATACCTAATGTTTCCAGGAAAAATATAATTAGACTCCTAGTATTATTTTTGGGATGCTAATTATAAAATAAAATAAAAATAAAATTTTAAATTGCTTCAAGGGTATGTTATGACTAAATCATATGAAAGGGCTCGATAAGAGGAATACACAAATATTTTTTTTTTCGTGTTTTTTAAATAAATTGTTTAGAAGAATATTAATAAAACTTAAAAAAACACACATTATACCCCTTTATCTCAAAAAGTTAGCTATAATTTTGTAAAAATAAAGTAAACTGAAAGTCCTAATATTAAATTTGGGGGGCAAATTATAAAATTTCATCATACAATATATCTGATAACAGTGTTCGTTATAATGAATATAAAATATCTTAATTTCATAATTTTTAAATTAATTGTTTATAACAAATCAATACAAAAAATTACCCATTTCCCATTATTTCCAACACTGCTGAGTAAAATGAAAAAAAATAGAATAATTACTTCACTTTAGAGGAAAAATAAAGTCCTTATATTAATTTTGGAGAACAAATTATAAATTAAACTAGTGGTCGCCCAGTGGTCGTAATTCGACCCTATTTCATGAAATTGTAAAAAGTTATTTTTATAAGAAAAAGAGTTGTGGAGAAATCGGAGAAGTAGTTGTAATGACCAAAATTGTCTTCTCATATTGACAAATCTATTGAAATAAAAAGAAAATAATAATGTACCTAATCAAATATCGATATTCGAAATATTTTTGACAAATGAATGACCCCTCAATTTTTTGGCTGGAACCGCCCCTGGCAAAATATTCGATATAATAATTGGAAGATTATTCTTTGTAACCTCAAAGTTTTCTTTTTTTAATATATTAATCAAATAATTAAATGCACATTAAAAACAGAATATTTAATATGAACGTTACTGCAACGCGTCCGAAAAATCAATACTGATCTACTACATTGCCTATTTTACCACTAAACAATAACAACGTTTGCATACCACTTCCAGAAGTACATGCTTTAAGAATATATCTAACGATCGCTCCCTTCATATATAAATACTCAATGTTTTGAGTTTTGACCGTCTGGCGGCACCACAGATCAAATAGGCACCAGGCGGCACTGTCAATTTTGGCATTGACAGTATGGCCTTAAATACTGGATATTTATTATATTTTATTTAATGGATTAAGCAATATTATAAATTAATATTAGCATTCGGCACTCAAGGCCGTCAGTAGCTACTAAACAAAACAAAAATGAAGAACATCGGTTGAGAGACAGAGGAGAAAATGGTACATAATCGTTTTGTCTTTGCCTATTTATATATAGTTGAAAAATAAACAAGTAAACTTATTTCAAGCGTGTCTGGAATACATCATATGAAAGTGATCATTTTAAGTAATACAAAATATTTCAATATTTAGAAGTTATTAACAAAAATATACAAAAAATAATAAAATCCCCCTACCCCTCTCTATTTTCTCCAAAAACATACTGACACTAAAATTTAAAAATGTAGGAATATCGGGTTTCAATCAGATGTTAGAGGAAAAATAAAGTAAAAATCCTAATTTTAATTGGAGGGATAGTTAAAATATAAAGAAAAAAATAAAAAACGGTCAATTATTTTCTCAAGATTAATAAAAGTTAGATATAAGGAAACCGACTGATTCTGATATAGCCAACATTTTTTTTAAGAAAGAAAGCCCGAACGAATTTTGAGGGCAACTATACTAAATATGCATTATAATTTAACTACACTGTAACAGACTTCAAAATGATTCGAAACCATTAGTATGCGAAACAATAACAATTATTTAGTTTTTTATTGACTTGTGAACAATTGAGCACAGCGACTTAGGTGTTGGAACAATAGAGTTACTTTTTCTGTGAAGTCATTGATAGAACAATAGAAGACTGAGTAGAAGTCCAAAATTAATTTATTGTCAACATTTCAGCAAGGATAGCTACCTACCTCCTCCCCCATATACGTCTGTGAATAATTATCATGCAAATTATTTTTTTAAAATCCTGTTTAACAATATTCTAGATAACTATTGAAATTTGATGTAAACGAACATGTTTACATGAGTACTTGTTTAAAAAATTTCGAAAACTTCTTTGAGAAATATCACTTATCTACATTGTGTCCAGTGTAGCCGGTCTCTACAAATAAGGCACGAGTCATCAGTCGGTATTTCATTGACAACCGATGCGTATCCAAACGCGTATAATTTTCGTTCATATAATAATGGTAAAAGTGACCAAATTCTGCATGAACATTCATATTCAACAAAAACCCTTCCTCGCCAAAACCCCAGAATAAAAATCAGAGGACCGAAAGACATTCATTATGAATATTCCTAATGCTTTTTTGTGGTGGAACTAGTGATAAAACTTCGAGTTTCATTCATGTCTCGGGCACATTCTTATTGAAAAGATTTATTGTCACAGGATTAGAACTTCGAAAACCCTTTTTCCGGTCGACCGTAATCTGACACATTCAAGTACCACCAAACATTATTATGAATGGATTAAAATTTTAGAAGACATAATTTATTCTTCGTATGGTAGTCGGCCTCTGCTTCTGTTACAGAAGAAACTTTAGTGAGAGATGAGTTTGTGGTCAGGTCACGGTTCGTTATAATAATTAAAGGTTTTATTTAAAGTATTGAAAACTAAAATAAGTTTTACACGATTTAATTGTGGCTGTCATCGGCATGGTAATTTCAGTTTTACAGAATTTGCTTAGCGTTTTGGAAAACCAAGTTATAGCTATTATTTATCTAGAGAGCATTCGTAAATTAGATTCTGAGTTTAAAGGGAACCGTCAATTTTAGTTTTTGCAGCTTTTATCTCAACTGCAATATTATTATTATTATTCAGCCAAATATTCGAATCCCATTGAGCTAAAATTGAGCTACCTTATGCTAGTGATAATGCAAAATTATGGTACCATAGAACTCATCTGATGATGTAGTCTGAATATGGGGACTGAAAGTTCCTGATAGCAAATGGCATGACAGTCAAAGTTACTTTGTTACTATAAGTATTTTCCAATACATGGTGACGTTGGTATTTACAAATGATGAGGAGGTTTTGAAGATGGAGTCGATAGATTGCCACTGGAACCTCATGATGAAAAATGCTAAGAAATTCGAATTTGGATGTTTACATTGTTGACCATTTATTACTGATTATCACGATGGTCTGAAGGTGAAGCCGAAAGATTGACCCTAGGACACCATGATACAAAGTGCTACGTCATGATTACCTTCCGCAGAATTTGTTTATTTTAAATGACTATAATTCACAAAATTTTCCCAACATAATCCCTATGGAGCTATTGGCCTTTGTCGCGTAGAATTTATTTCTCCTAGTGTTTATCCTACTACAGCTACATTTTCAACGGCGATGGGGCACTATTCTAAGTGATCACCTTTGTGGATTGTTAGTGAATGCGCTAACATTCTTTGTTTGTTATATATAGTGGCTCTGGTACATACGTCCCTATATTATGGTGATAAGTTACCCAGAGAGGAGTGATTCTGAACCTAGAATATACCTACTGTATAAATGCATGGGAAGGGTGACTATTTTTTGTTACTTTTTAGTTCCCGTATTTCAAGAGCTTCTATAAAAGCTAAATTTTAAAAATCTTTTTTTAATTTTAATTTACTATTGAAAAGATATTTTACCGGAAACTAAAATATACATGTTATTCCAAGAAACTGAGGTCATCGAATTCATTTTAATGCCACATTCAGCAGCTTCGTATTGCATAATAAGGAACAGCACATCTTTTTGCATTTGATATCGTAAATATAGATGATAGTTGCATAAGGAAAATTATCGTTAACATCTATATATAACTAGGCAAAGACAAAACGATTAGGTACCATTTTCTTCTGTGTCTCTCAACCGATTTTCTACAATTTTGTTTTGTTTAGTAGCTACTGAAAACCTGCAGTGCAGAATGCTAATATTAATTTATAATATTTGTTCATTCATTAAATAAAATATAATAAAAATGGATCCATACTGTCAACGATAGTGCCGCTTATTTGATCTCAAAACATTAAGTAATTATCTATGAAGGGAGTGATCGTTAGATATATTGTTAGAGCATGTACTTCTGTAAGTAGCATTCAGGAGTTGTTATTGGTTAGTGGTAGAATAGTCAAAGCAATAGATCAGTATTGATTTTTCAGACGCGTTGCAGTAACTTTCATATTAAATATTCTGTTTTTAATGTGAATTTAATTATTTGAATAATATATTATTATCATAACTTTCCCGAAGGTGTGTAAAAAAATGTCAGACAGCGGACAATGGAGAATGTATTAAATATTTAAGTTCTCCTAGGGTTGATGGACCTCTCTTTTCTTTAATATTCCTGAACTTGATTGAAACCGCAAATGACGATAACTTTTAGGTTGCAAAGAACAATCTTTCAATTATTATAGCGAATATTTTGCCAGGAGCGGTTCCAACCGGGCGCATTCATTTGTCAAAAATATTTCGAATACCGATATTTGACTACATTCTTATTTTCTTTTTATTTCAATAGATCTGTCAATATGAGTAAACAATTTTGGTCATTACATCTACTTCTCCGATGTCTCCACAACTCTGTTTCTGATAAAAATATGCTTTTTACAATTTCATGAAAAAGGGTCGAAGTCAACCACTGGGTGACCACTAGTTAACACTAAAAGTTCTGTATTAGTTAGATTAGATTAGAGCAGGTTTAACAATCTCATGACATGTGCACGATTGATTCTATATTTTGGCATATTCATTTTCTCAAATGCTCTAGATTTTCTGATAGAGGTCAGTATAATTGACTATTTAAATATTCCTAAAAGAAAAAATCGCAAGGCTTTACATCTAATAATATAATTCTCTTCTAGCTATCCAAAAAAATTGAAAAACTTCATCCTATTAAGCGCGAACTACTAAAGAGTACTTCGTGAGCTGCATCTTAAGAGAAAAATAGGTCCTCGAAGTTTCCTAGGACTTCCATCGTATTAAAATGAAAGCTATTGAAAAATTGTGAGATCAATCATTTCAAGACGATGGAAGTCCAAGAAAACTTCGAAGAAGGAGTTACATTATCTACCAGCTTCAGACTAACATTGGAAAAATAGGTGTTTATCAGATTCTAGTAAATATGGAAACATAATTATTTGAGTGCAAATGATGTCAATTTGAAGAAGATGGAGATACCACCCGCTCAATTTTTGAGGGTTTTTGGTTGTGAAATTCCGTGAACCAATAAGGATGCTTTGTTACCAAAAAATTACAGTTTTATATTTTCACAATTTGCTTCATAGGAAAATCAACAGTAAACTTTAAATTGATACATTCAAAGGCATTTTTTATTTATCACGAAGCCAATAAGTGGATTTTTTTATTCTCGTTATACATTATACACTAGATCATTTTAACAGTCTAGCTTTCTATTTCAAATTTGTATTTTCTTCATGTTTTAAATCCGTTGACACAGTATGTAGACGAAGAAATGTTTTTGGAATATATAGCCTTTTTCCCAATTAAACCATTAAAATGAAATTAGAAGATGCATAAACAAGTGTCGGAAAATAATTTTTATTCCTATGAACATCGATAGGATTGTTGTATTGAGTAAAAGCTAAAGCAGTTTTTTTCATCTACTTTTGAGACCTTTTGGGCAACCCTAAATATAAACCTGACATGATTTCTAGCTTTTGAATTTCCCGTTAAAATTTTCAGGCTGTCAATACATATTTCGTACTTGTCTTAAAGATTTTTACTGTTTTTGGTCGAGAAAGCTTCATTATTAGCCCTTATCAGGAAGGAAAGATCTCTCTAAAAAATTATTTATACAGAGTGTTGGAAAAGTTCTGCGATCCTTCAATAACTTGAAAAATAAGCCTCGCAAAAAAAAAATGTTACACACAACAGTTGTAGGATTTTTTCTCTGGCTTTCAGATGGTCAGCACTGAGCATTCGCTATGATCTTGAGGGCGATTTTAAGGTCAAAGTCACGATATAAATTGTAAATCCCTATTTTTGAGATTGGAAAGGTATAGAGCGGAGAATTTTGACCATAATCTTGACGATGACCTTGACCATGATATTCGAGGCAATTGGAATTTAAAGGTTGTTTTTTACTGGAAAACCCTATGTTTGTATTTGGCTATGACAGAAGCATATTTTGATGGATACATCCAATAATATCAAGGTCAAAGTGATTTTGTCATCAGAAATTCCCTATTCGACCCTACAAGGCCCTAAAGTTAAGTTCTAAAAGCTTTTTCGGGTGCTTGTTTTCAATTTTCGTGAATACCGTTTCAAATGTCCTTAGCGATCATAGTTAAAGTCATCGTCATGTTCTTAACAAAGGCCCACATTTACAGATATGCCAATAACTGCGCAAGAAAATGAATTGTATAACTTGAGATTTCATTTGTTTCGACCCCGACACGACACACTACCATGATCTTGAAATATCCATACAATTTAGTTTACTGTGTAAGAAACAGCAACAGGTAAAATACATTATGAGTTTCTTCTCTTATAGAACATCAATAATATATAGGAAATAAATTAAAATAACATCCAATTAATATAGAAAACCTGAAAAAATTGCTTTTCTAATAAAACCTAGAATTCTCTCTTTACGGACTTGAGATATGTCAAAATTCAAAAAGAACGCTATTAATTTCATACACCTTTTGTTAAATTTTTTGCAGCATTTACAATTCATCGGATATGAGCTTCAACTAGCAAGTTAATAATTCAACAAATTTTATTTGACACAGAAATTTAATTAATTTTATGTTTTTTTGGGCAATAACATATTGTACCAAAACTACATACTTTCAATTAAACGATGACTTTTACCAACTGGATTTTGGCATGGCCATGGGTTCTTGTCTCTTACCAGCATTAAGTAACATATTTATGGAAAACTTTAAACAACAAGTCATTTTATCAAACGAAAATAAACCTCTAATTTGGTGGCGTTTACTTTGACGACATTTTCGTAATTTGGGAACACAATCTTGAAGAACTAGATAAATTATTAAATGACATAAATAACAAAGAACCAACTATCAAATTTACCCTAGAAATTGAAGAAAATAACAAACTATCTTTCCTAAACATTTTAATAACAAAAACAGAATCTTCATTCGAAACAGAAGTTTATAGAAAACCAACTCATACAAACAGATACCTAAATTTCAATTCAAATCATCCGAATACAGTAAAGAAAGGTGTCATTAAGTCATTATATGATAGAGCAAAGATTTAATGTTAAAACAACATTCCAAAGAAGAAATAAACTGAAATCTTTAATATCAAAAACAAAACCAACAAACAAAACCCAGAACTCAAAAAACTGCATATATAAGATTCCTTGCGAATGCAATAAATTTTATATTGGAGAAACATCGAGACCATTAAATGTACGAATAAATGAACACAAGAATTACAAAAAGAAACGACAATTTAAAAAATCAAAAATTTGTGAACATGCTTGGGACCTAGGCCATAAAATACAATTTGACAATTCAACAACACTTCACAAAGAACAACATAACACAAAACGAAAAATAAAAGAGTCTGCCTTAATTCTTTTGAATGAAGACGATTGTATCGCTTCTACTTCTGCAGAATTTAATCGTATCTGGTTATCGACAATTAAGGAAGAAATTATTAATAATAACTTCCTTTTGAACAACCCAATATCGGGATAGTTCATAAGGTTTTTCCTAGGTTTTCCCTAATGACGTTAATGGGATCACTGAAACGATAGAAATCTTTGATCGTATTTTTGGCGAATGCGCTATCTTATAAGAAAGTCGTACCTAGGAACGCCACTTATAAATTCTAAAGACAACTCTTTCAAATTCTTGTAATTTGAAAGCTGGTTAACTATAATTCATGATCTTTAGAATTTTTTGTGCTACCTGTATATCTAAAAACAACAAATTTTCTAATGTCAATTTTAAATGACATAAATCAAATTTTCATTTTGCAATCTACATCAATAAATATAAAGCCATTGACAACGAAGTCAGAATAGACATTGAAACGTTTGGTATTCCTGCAATATACGTCGTTTTATTTCTATTGTGGTGTTATTGCCCCAAAAAACATAAAAGCAATCAAGAATATGCCAAAAACAACGTTTGGAAGACAACAGAAATTTAAATTAAGACTTAAATTACACATTAGGATCACTACTTGAGTTATAACAAAGTAGTGACACTTAGATTAATTTTATTGAAATTTATAACCATTACTAATGATAACACAAGGAAATAAAAACAGTCTCAAATGGACTGCCGCTCTTTTTCGCTCCTATAAATGATTCGCATAAAGAACATTTATTTTTAGAGTATTTTACTAAACAATAAATTTCTAAAAACAACTATGGAAAAATTTCTTCCTGTAACCTTGAACATATTTGATAATGCATATAGCTGATTATCCAATTCTAAAGCTTGTTTAACATCATTAAGTTATTCTCTCAAATGAGAGAGGAGTTTATAAACCACCAGCTCCGTTTTCTATAGCATTTGACAGATGGTTCATCTGCCTTCCTTCATACGTCTAAATCATTAAAATATACGCCGATACTACCAATTAATAGATAGACTTGCACACAAAAAAGACGTTTCACTTTCGTTTCACCTGCGTTTTATCTTCAAACGAACAAAAATATTTAATGGGTAATTTTATTATATTTCTTCAACAAGAACTAATTATCGTTTATATACGTAAGACAACTGATTAGCATATTCTCAAATAAAGTTTAATTATCAGTTTCATATTTTAATGAGAATATGGGATAATTGTGCAAATTATACAGCTCGTGCTTGTTAAGATGTCGTGAATATTGAATAGTACAGAAACCTATATACTCGTAGACTTAAAACGTTATGTGTTTAAAAATTTTATTGATAAGGGTAAGTTAATGTAAGTTATTCTTATAGGTCAACGAAAGACAGTACATTTAACAGGGTTTTGAATACAACATTGAACTATATTGGTTCAACTCTTTGTCATAACTGGCGATGAATTGTTTTGTGGAACACCATTCATAAAATTTTGGCATCGATCGTTCACTCCAGACTTGTTGCAACCATAGAATCCGTATTAAGAAAGAACCGTTCCGGTTTAGTTCACATTAACACTCTAAAAATCATCATAGAGCAGTAGATAGAATTTTCATATAAAGTTGTACTTACCAAACTTATTAGGATTATTGAACAACCCTATAGAAATGCTACTTGTAGAATACTACACTACGGTATAATCAAAAAGCAATAATTTTAAAATATCAGCAGGAGTTAAACTGCACTCTATCCGCACTCCTTTTCAATATAGTACTGAACAGCGTACTCCACAATGCTACTGCAAGTATCCCAGTGGACTTTGACAGCATAGTCGAGTATACAGATAATATCTGCCTTATTACATAATCGTCTACTAATATGGAAATCTTACTTAATGCTTTAACCTCATCAGCTAGAGCCGTAGGTTTAACAATTATTATTAATGTCCATTAAATCCTTTTCATCATAGGAAACGTCGATATTGTAAAAAATAACCGAATTCACATACTTAATAGGCATCAGCAAGATCAGCAGAACTCAGAGCCCACTCTTCAAGCAAACTAAATCAACAATCTTTTTCCAAACAATAAATCTGTGTTACTATACAGCTGCGAAACTTGGAGAATAACAAAAACATCTGCCAACCGTCTGCAGAACTTCTTCAACAGTTGCCTGAGAAAATTTCAAAAGATATTCTAGCTGGATAACATACGTAACACAGACCTGCTATAGATCCCCAATCAGAATTCCGCAGTAGTTGTCAACCCTTTACCGTATGAAAATTTTAAATCTTGTGTTTGACAGTAATATGGATACAACCAGACAACAATTAACTATCCCCAAAAACGGACCCCTCTATATGTCAGTCTGATTGATAGTGTCAAATTAACTTCGCCCACATTACAATTGACAATGTGAAACACAAAACTATTTAAATCGGTATAAATGCTTCTAGTCGTAAGGCAGCAAGCCTAATATTTTTTGATGTAACTAATGGTCATATCCCATAAACAAAATGAATTTTGAAACACAATTAAATGAGTAAATGAAAAATAGTTTCAGAAATTTCTTTAAAAATTATCATCCATTAAATCCTGTTTTGTATTTTTCGTCGAAAATGAGAAAAAAACAAAACATATTAGATACGGAGAAAGCCGTTTCAGGCCTTCGAAGGAAGAGGTGGGAGGTGAGTCACAAACCTATGAAGTCCAGATGATACAACGACATTAGCTGAAATTGAAGAAGAAATATTAGCATTTTAGAGACATTTACAACCGAAAACAAAAAACTGACCAAAAAATAGAGGCGAAATCCTACTTTAACGGCACCTCATGAATATCGAAGAGGTACAGAACTTATATACTTACAAATCTTTATAAGCGTATTGGGAAGATATGAGCAATCTATGTAAAATATGAAAACATCGTCAATTACCAGAAATGCGAAAATCAGATATGAGTATTCTCAGTGTTCGCGTATACTGTGGAGACATGGACAATTAAAAATTCTGATTTGAGTAAAATAGAGGCATTTGCTGCACATACCTTGGTATGAAATCAACACCAATCAATCGATTTTAAACGAGATAAAAATGTAGAGAAAATGCCCCCGAAAAATTTTAAAGGTGGAGAGATGAAGAACAAGAGGCAGATATCCAAACAGATAGATAGATCAAGCAAAAACTATCACAGACACACCTCTATCCCTACCTACTTAGAGAAACCCAAGATCAGCAAAAGTGGAAACTCAGGCTATACGAATGCTTGTAAACATTGAATCACGATTTCTCAGCCATGAGAAGCATTGTTGTCTATACCACTATTAAAATTGAAAATTGATTAACGTTAAATCTGCAAATTCACGACTAAAAATGAATTAAATATTAATGTCTATGTTTAATAATAATTCAACTGCACAAAACTGTGTGTCATATTTTAACAAACCGGATCAAAACGTGTCAACAATTCAGAGCATTGTTTGGAGCTCTTGAAAAGGATAAAATAGAATGTCTGGGTCGATATATGACATGGATCGGCTACTGCACACTCGAATCAAGAAGATGAAATGTTTCCAAAGAGACTAAAACTTAAAAGTCGGTTGGCAAGGGAATATCATTCGCATTTTGCAAAGAGTGTCGCATTTTGTTGGTGGGCTTAAGAAAATTAAAGTATCAATAGTGAGTATTATATGGTGTTATTAAATTGAGTGTACAAATCCAGATAAAATGGATTCACACGCAAAAGAAAAAAATGCTGTTTCACCAAAATTCGTATGTCCCTAGTCGATGATTACGGGGCTTAAATTGAATGAAGTGCGTTTCGAATTACTACCACACCCACCCTACTATCCAGATCTGGCTCCTGGTGACTAATAGACTTTTGCAGATACTTCGAGGTAGAAATCTCGCTTAACTTGTTTGAGAGCAAAGACAAAAAAATCGATCAGGCTTGAAGAAGAGTATGTTAATGAATAAAATTGAAGATGAAAATTTTGTTTTCTAACTTAGATCCAAAGCTTATTTAATGGCGTAATATATTGAACTGAATTCTAATTTTTGTATTGTTTACATTACAAGTTTTTTTCAGCAGCAGTATGCTATTATACTGTTATAATTATTCAAATTTCAAAACAGGACAAGACCACCTGTCTTTATCTAGGTAATAGCGTATTTGTAAATAGACACTAAACCTGAACAGCCCACGATGCATAGCATCAGTGATCATTAAAATAATTAAACCATTTTCAAATACTAAATTAATTTTTTCCGTAAATATAAGGCTTTTCCAAGACAGCAGAAATAACCACTATTAAGACCTGTTAGAACGTCACATATTACCGACTAATAGAAACTGTTAATACCGGTATCCAAACCAAACAAGCCGAGCAGTTACCGCAGGATGCAGACTCCGTCTCGCGCTTCCATCTCCTGCAGACTAGACAACATAGTAACCCAATGCAAAGTGAGATGGGCATGCGGCATAAAAACCTAGTTTTTGCATTTTCATATTGGCAATAAGCGCAAACATGTGGGTACCTGTAAGTCGAAGCAGATGCAAGAGTACGTACGTACCAACGTCTGCGCTATTACCTATAAAAAATGTGGTATTTCTCACAAGTTAACTCTTATCGTATCTAGGATGCTTGTTTTATTATACAGGGCTGGACAGTTGTTAGCGAGTTGCATATCAGATCATATCATGCGAAGAGTGAAAACTGTGAGCTTTTGAAGAAGGTAAGCTATGATTGTTTTAATTAGCAAACCTTCAGAAGATAATTAGTACTACAAATAGACGTGTCAATTTTTATTTAATCCTTAAAGACGTTACAATATAATCGAAAAATATTGAAATAACTTTTATGTGAGTCGTGATTGCTTTCCTTCTTATTATTTTACGACATACCACATTGCTATTTATAGTTTATTTAGTATATGGGTTATTTGCCGCGTTTTTAATGTTTTCCATAAAGGCCCAATTTCATGCACAAATAGAGTCGAGTGTTATGGTCTGTCAGTTGTTTTTTGAAACCAACTACTTAACTATGAAATTAATTTAATTAGCAAATAACGATTACTCAACGTTATAAATAATTATGGGAAACAGAACAGAAGTGTGTATATCGGGACCGGAGACTAAACACAAAGGCTCGATCGCTCCAACACAGACGTGTTTCCAGACAGAGGCCGTCTTCTGAGGAGTCGGACCAGCATAATAACCCTTTTTTCTGCTGGCACCAGAATCCGAGTTGATGGCGACTCTTCGAGTCGCTTGAGACGCGACGAGACCCCCCGCTCCGGTGGTAACTATGACTCTCTCAAGGTAGCCAACAACAAAGAACCAACTATACAATTAACATTAGAAATTGAGCAAAACAACACACTACCTTTCTTAGTTCTCTTAATAACAAAAACAATCGTCATTCGATACACAAATCTACAGAAAGCAGACTCACACTAGCAGATATCTCAATTTTAACTCTAATCGCCTAAATATCATACAAAGGCATAACTAAATCTTTATATGATTGAGCAAAAACCAACTGATCGGGTATGGATAAATTTAATCAAGAAAACATATTTGTAAATAATGTACACAAATTGAACACAAAACAAACACTAACATTCAACACCAAGCTACTCCAAACAATACCTGTACCCTTGATAACCACATTAATACAACAATCACACCATACAAACAATGTCTTTTAGAACGGCTGAAAAGACTGGGAAATAGATTTAATATTAAAATAATATTCAAAACAAGAAATACTAAACCAAATAACTTAACACAAAACAAAACCAAAAAAAAAATGCATTTATAAGATTGCTTGCGAATGTAACAAATTTTATATTGGACAAACCTCTAGACCTATAAATGCTCGTATAAATGAACACCAAAATTATATAAAGAAACGCATTCGAAAAGTAAAAAATTGGTGAACATGCCTGGAACCTTGGTCATAACATACAATTTCAATATTCAACCATATTACCCGAAGAAGAACACAATACAAAACGAAAACTGAAAGAGTCTGCTTTAATTTTATTAAATGAAAGCGATTGTATAGCTAGTACTTCTATAGAATTCAGTCGTTCCTGGTAATGTCCTTTTGAACAACCTGGCATCGAGATAGTTCATAAGGTTTTTCGTTATGACTTTAATGAGATCTCTGGAACATCAGAATTTCTTTTGGTTTCATTTTTGGCGAATGCACTATCTTATAACAAAGTCGTGCCTAGGAGAGCCACATGGAATTCTGAAGATAACTTTTAAATTCTTCCATTTTGAAAGAAACTTTGTTATTTTACATGATCTTTAGGCTTTTTAGTGCTACCCTGTAAATATCCAATATGTAGTAAATTCTCTTAGTTACATCAATTTGATTGTCAAACATTAATGTTAAATTGTGATATACTAAATTTCTCATTACGAAACCTTTTAATTTTTAGTTTTTTTTGTTCATTTCTGTTAAGTTATATCATTGAAAACGGGGTTTGGTTTAGACGTTTGGACTATTTGAAGTATACAGATTTTCAAGTATATGTGGTGTTATCCCCAAAGGACTCACAAAATATAAAAACCAGAGATGCAACAACTATCCTTCAGAAACCAGAATTTTATAGCGAAAAATTTTGAGTTTTGCTTGGTCAATAGGGAGTAGATTTGTTTTTATTAGGGTTGTTTATTTGGATTTTCACTCTTCACAATAATTTATGAAACATAAAGATAAGCTAAGTAATGGAAAATCAAGGCGTAGTACCTAGAACCTGCCTGAAACACTAGTTCCGGTCTAATAGGAGTACTTTCTAGTAGGTTTAACCAAGAGAAAGCACCTCTATGGTTTTGTGAACTAGTTTTCATGTATAATATATTTGATTGTATAATGTATGAGATTTGTTTGTGTGATGTGCCGTTTCCATTTTTTATGACCAAAAGTTGTCAAACAATTATTTTAAGCAATTTATAGAATTAGTATGCTTGACTTTTCTTGCAATGGTTAATTGACTGATTTCACATAAGTTTTTAGTAATAACTAGTGGTCGCCCAGTGGTCGAAATTCGACCCTATTTCATGAAAATATATAGTATATTTTTATACTCATATTGATAATTCTATTTATATAAAAAGAAAATAAAAATGTAGTCAGATATGGGTATTCGAAATATTTTTGACAAATGAATGACTCCCCCAATTTTTGACTGCAACCGCTCCTGGCAAATTAACGATATAATAATTGGAAGATTGTGCTTTGCAACCTAAAAGTTTTCGTCATTTGCGGGTTCAATAAAGTTCAGGAATATTAAAGAAAAGACAGGAGCAACAACCCTAGGAGAACTTAAATATTTAATACATTCTCTATTGTCCGCTGTCTGACAATTTTTTATACAACACCTTCGGGAAGGTGGTGATAATAATATATTAATCAAATAATTAAATTCACATTAAAAACTAAATATTTAATATGAAAGTTACTGCAACGCGTCCGAAAAATCAATACTGATCTACTACATTGACTATTTTACCAGTAAACACTAACAACGCCACTTCCAAAAGTACATGCTCTAAGAATATAATTCTCTCCATATATAATTACTCAATGTTTTGAGTCTTGACCGTCTGGCGGCGACAGCACTGTCGGTTGTTTTGCGTTGACAGTATGGAAGTAAATAACGAATTTTTATTATATTTTATTTAATGAATGAACCAATATTATAAATTAATATTAGCATTCTGCACTGAAGGTCGTCAGTAGCTACTTAACAAATCAAAAATGAAGAAAATAGATTGAGAGACAGAGGAGAAAATGGTACCTAATCCTTTTGTCTTTGCCTATTTATATATAGATAATACCAATCCCTATTATGAAGTGGCCACCGTGTTCACCAGATAGGACATGTATTTTAGTTAACTAAGCGTTGGTTTCATGATTTCTGGTGGTTATTTTGTTTTTTATATAACGTTAATAAATTAAGATTAATTCAACATTATGATTTTATTCTTTTCAAAAATAAACACTTAACATTTAACTGTTCTTATAGTATCCACCTGTTGTGCAGTGTATATTTCTTTGATTTTTTTTTTCAAATTGTTTTACAAATTGGAGCTGCAGGTCTACAGTTCTAATAGTTTTACAAATTTAGTAAAAAAATTGGATGTGGTAAAATATGTTGTTTAATTTAAAAACCAGTTTGCCTTTGTACGCTCTCATCTAGATGCATTGATAATAAAAATGCCAAGGTATGCTTAAAACCATGTGAGTGAGATCTATTTAGAGATTGAATAGACAAAAAGAATATAATAGCACCCGGTATTACTGTCACTCCCAAGCTCATGCAAGAATGTAAGCCCCATCATTATTGCTTGTTACTGGGACATGGGAAAAGGTTCGTTAGCAGCCTCGAAGTCTAAGATGAACTAATTCGCCATTAGTTGGAGATAATATTAATACCGTGTTCATTATTTTTTACACATCCTGTACGGGACGGACATCTATATCGCGTGTGGTGTCTGTTTTCAAGGTCATCGGTACACCTTTAGAGTGTGTACGTATGTCTTGCGTCGCGTCTATCAAGGTGGCTCGTGCTGGGTGCTGTTAACTTTTCTCCCGAAGATATTTTTAGAGTCGCTGTGCGAATCATGCGGGCACCCTCACCAGATATTCTCTGAAATTCCACGGCAAAGTATCCGTAATTGCCTATTTATTATAATCTGATTCATTGCTTTAACCAACAGGTATTTTGAAGTAATTAGCCTTGTAATAGCCGTACGTCTTCCACTGTGTTAATTTCGCCTAGGATCCTATAAATTATGCTTTGCAGGAGTTTCAATATGGTCTTTGCGTCGAGTATGAATGCTCGTGTACAGGGCGTTTTAGTTTTATTAACATAAGTGTAGATCAAAGGTTATGTTTCGTTCTCTCTTCAGTAATAGGGCAGGTGTGGGAAAGTTACAAAAGGAAAGATGGTGATATTTATTTTAGCTCCTTTGCATGTAACAATCGTTGTAAGTTTTGTAAATCGCATTTATATTAACGGGGGTGTAAATATGAGATACCGCTGGAATGCAATACGATGGTAGAGGCTTATTTTCACTTGTTTTATTTACAGCAAGGTATTTTTGAGATTTGTGATAGGTACAAGAATTGCTAAACCATTTGATTAACTAAATTAAATCTTCTTACAATTTGAGAATTACATAACTAATTAAAATATGATTTTTCTGCATAAGAGCAAATTTTTGTCAATCAAGTAATTTTAATTTTGTTTAGGTAGCCAATTGTCAAACGAAAATCATGAGCAGTACCTTACTTTTCTTATTAGTGCATAACTATGTTTAACCCAGGGTGCCTGTAGTTATATTTTCATTTCAAGTAATAGTACCTATTTTTTGCGTTCTTTGACACAAAAGCCCAAATCGTTGCCTATAGACTAAATTCTTATATGTAGCAAATCGTTTTTTTTTCAGTTTCATGTCTTTATTGTCAGAGTTCAATTTATACAAATTTCTTACTCCTAGTCCATATTTTTATACTTATTTCCCTAATTTGTTTTCCATGTTTCATGTACTTTTCCCTACGCTGTTACAATATTTCCTTAAGATATTTTATTCACTAAGATATTTCATTCCCTAAGATATTCAAGTTATCAAATCGGTTGAACTCAATCTATTTTAATACTCTTTTATTAGATTTGAAGACGCGAGATGTAAGACCGACATCCAGGATTTTCGAGAGAATTAGCACACAGAGGTTCCGAATCTGGAGCCGTTCCGTGTAATTGTTGTTCTTCCTTAACTCCTAGGACAGAATGTCATCATAAAATTTTCAGGTTACTTTACCTGTCAGAGATATTGAATAGTCTCTTCGAGGTGTCATTCCTTTGCACGCAAGACAATATATATTATATATAACATATATTGTTTCTGGTCAGGGAACCTTCATCAGTTGCGCTTCCCACAATTGAATGTCCTCTTGAATTAGCACACAGAGGTTTAGAATCTGGAGCCGTTCCGTGTAATTGCTGTTCTCTGTGTGCTAATTATCTCGAAAATCCTAGATGTCGGTCTTACATCTCGCGTCTTCAAATTTAACGTAATGTATCAAATACATAAAGAAGTGTTCGAGAGGACATTCAATTGTGGGAAGCGCAACTGATGAAGGTTCCCTGACCAGAAACAATATATGTTGTATATAATATATATTGTCTTGCGTACAAAGGAATGACACCTCGAAGAGAGTACTCTTTTATTAGGTTGACGTATATGCATATATGTAAAGGAAAATCTCAACGTAATTTTCACCACCTTAAAGAAGTGTGATTAACCTGAAAATTGGCACACGTGTTACGGGCCGATCACAATACAATTCTTTAAGTTGAATTTTCCCGTTTGTTGTCTTTTTGTCACTGTTCTTGATTAAATGCCAAATTCCTGTATTAACGCTGCGTTTGCCATCTAGTCGGCAGTAGTGGAACTTTAGGTAATAAAATGGAAAGGTTACGCAAACATGAAGTAAACTTTTTAATTATAAAACTATAGACATCATGAGACTAAAAACTTAGAAAATAATTATAGTTTAAGAAAACTAAAAAAATACGCTTGTATAGCAGTAGAAAGTCGAAAAATCAATCATAATTAATTACCTTAAAATAAAAATATAATAAAATTTAAGTTATTAATAAAAAGTTCGATTCAGAGTAAAAAGCGTGGGGTGCTCGAAATATTAAATTTTATAATTATTGTATTGGCAACTATTTATAAGAGGAGAGTTACGCACCCCACGTTTTTACTCTGAATCGCAGTTTTCTGTTAATAACTTAAATTTTATGATTGATTTATCGACTTTCTACTGCTGTAATATAAACTGTTCATAATTAAATATTATTTTCTGCTTTTCAGTTTGGTTTGCTATTAAAGTGAGTGTAGTTTTTTAGTTTTTTCAAATTATAATTATTTCTAATACGATGCAATACAACTAGGCCTGCTATCCTTACTTATTTCTCCGGATTTGTTCTAGTTTAGCGGGTTTATAAAAAGTGTCTGTGTGAAATTCGGAACTCAGGCTAGGAGCTGTAATTTGTTGATTAGTTCAAATCATTTGAGTAATTTACAACTTATATTATAGTACCAAAAATTAGAAACATGTTTTACCTGTTCGTACAGTTTATTAGTTTTGTTTCAATTTGACGTCAAAACGGCGAACGTTGGTAATTACTTATATTACTAGATTACAGGAAAAAATATTAATTTGATGATATTGTGTGTCTTTACTTGGTGGAAATTCAATTCAATTTTATATTAAAATAAACACACTTAAGTAATTTTCACTTATATTTATTTGCTATTGACAATATTGTTTCACCAGGTTATTGGCTTCTTCAGAATAAAAAGTAGAACTTTCTACTTAAATGATTTGGATTGTAATTAGTTGCTTAAAATTCATTTCCAGGGAATAACTGTAACTCATGGGTATACAGAACAACATAAAATGTAGAATTTTTTTATAAGTAACCAAGGCATTTAGCCAATCACTTATAGACGATCCAGAGGAACAAACCCGAAGATACACATTCCAGAGACTTATCGACAATAAGTTTACATTTTATAGTTGTCGAATAATTTTCTGAATAAAAAGATTGTTCAAAAATGTATCGTATTTCTAAAGAAACAAAGTCACGAGGTTAATCAATATTTTAAAAATTTGTAGTTTTGTCATTCTTAGGAAACTCTAAAAGTGCGATAATATATGCATATATATATATATATATATATATATATATATATATATATACTTCCGGTAAATGTTAAAGCTAATAATAATAATGTAGTTAAAAATATATACATAATTTCAAATTTTAAGCTACTATATTTTTCTATTACATTCACAATATTAACTATACACAAACATCTGCTCTTATCCTTGTTTTCGATCAGCACTAAAGAAGTTTTCTAGTATGTTACGGTATTCTAAAACATGGGGGTAGCACCCCGTTATTTTAAGTAAATCTATACGCTCTTATACAGTTATCAAAAAAAACGGTACAAAGGATTGCATCAAACCCATCAAAGGTGTAACTTGTCTTTTGTCAATAATCTATTGAAAAATATAGGTTGAACGGGGCACGCGTAACTTTGGCGTACTTTTTAAGCTGTACATGATGGCAGGTGATGCAAAGAAATGCAATACTTTAATGACAAGAGAGGTAAATGTAGGTTGCAGATGTTATTTCGCCAAAATGGGTCATTTTGTTGTTTTCGAGCATACGATGAATAAGGTGATCCTTTTTATGAATATTACTTGGTACCATTCACAAAATTAATTCTGAATAAAGTGAAAAGGTTATGAAATAAGGGTAAATACTTCGAAAAATAATATGTTCATATTAATAATGTAAGTATTTGTAATTATTTTTGCTCTTATTTTAACGATGATGGCTTACGATAACAGACGAGAAAAACAAGTGTTTTTAAATTATTATATATTTCAGGCATAACAAAATATTAATATAGTGGAATGATGATGTCAATAAAATAACAGGAAGTATTGAAGAAATGTGTTTTAGAATGGAAATATCAGCTCCAAGATCAAGGAACAGACGTAAGAAATGAATGATATATAACTAAAATTCCTTATAAATGCTTGTCCATTTCAGCTAGGGAGTCTGCATAAAATGTTCAATCCACTAGTCAGTAATGGAGCTCTCAACTTCACAAATCGGAAGCAATACTGCATCTATATATTACGCCAAAAACATCGAACATTTTTTGAATGTGTTATCAAAAATATAACTTAGGATGAGAAATAAAATGTATTTCAAAATTTGAGCCTATTATTTTTGTTTTTTTGGGCAATAACACCTCAATCGAAATAAAAATATAATAAATATAAAGTCATTGACAACGAAGTCAGAATAGACTTTGAAACGTTTGGTTTTCCTTCAATATACGTCGTTTTATTTCGATTGTGGTGTTATTGCCCAAAAAAACATAAAAGTAATCAAGAATATGCCACAAACAACGTTTAGAAGACAATTGAGCCTATTATTTTAATTTTATCAATTATTTTTTTAAGTCTCCAATTTTGTAACTGATACTCCAATCTGTTTCTAAGAGAAAGCGATATATAGTTTTGAGGAAACTAGACGCTCTACAAAAAAATCTGAGTATTTTTTGTACAAATCACTGTTTCAAAAGTTATGCGAAGTTCAAATTATTTCTCGGTTCTTTGCCTTAGACATTTTTTTACTTGATAGACAAATTTAAGGCTGTTTCAAGTAAATTTCTTAAATTTCTTCACAGTTAATTTTTTATTAAAATTTAGTTTCGCTATAATAGTTTTTAATCCATTGAAATACATTTTTATTAAACTTAATTAATTCCTAGAAAAAAAAACAGTTTTTTTCCAATTAAGCATTATTTATTCATGTATAGATATCTAAACTTGCGTTTTTAATATTTCCTTCCCTACCCCTCTAGTTATTTGAATTCTAAAAATTTTAGTCAGTTAAAAATACTTCCCCCATTCATTCAAGTTCCTAAGTTTCAGTATAGCAAACGAAAATGAACATTAACCTGAGATCTATTACCTGAACTGTAAAAAAATCTTCTCGCTTATTTGTTATAGACTGAATTAGTTAAATTTAACAAAATTGTCTTTCTATTGAATAAAAATGCTTAATGCCGATTTATATTTCGTGAAATTATAAACTTTGAAGAAATTAGATTAAAAAATGAATTTTTAATTTATACCTTCAAGCAAAGAAAATTTTACTGAAACTTGACCTTTGAATAACTTTTGGAACGAGGCATTTTTTTACTGTTATCTCTTATCAGTTAAAAAATTCCACAGTAAAAAAATTAAATTGCAAAAACAAAATTAAAATTTCTTTAAAAATATGTATTGTTTTTATTTTTATTGTTTAGAAGAGTTTTCTTACCCAGTCTAGTGCTTTTTCGTTTTAGGCTTTAACTGCAAGTTCATCCAGATTAGTATAATTTACAATCCGCAATCTTAAATAAAACACATTGATTCTACTTGTCATGTTTCGTTATAATGCAGTAAAAGCATTTTTTAGTAAGTCCGTAATCCGAAATAAAGAGCAGGTCTTCCACCTTCGTAATTATACCCGTCATGTTTTCTGTATATATTATTCGCAAGTGTTTTGTACCTACAGCTTTTTAATCATATATTTTTTCTTGATACATAGTAGTGTTCTGTGCTATTTCACTACTGTCTCCTAAACAATGATATTCCTTTTTATTACTAATATATATTTATTATTTATGTTATATCTTTTTTGTGCTCTAAACCATTATTACTAATTTTATTACTATGTAAACTTAATTCTTTTGTAAATTATTATAACATGTTTTAATATCAGAACTTTTTAGGCATATTCTATTATTTTAAATATGTTATACAGTAATACTTTATTTGTACGTAAAGTAGAGAATCATACGCAACAAGAATTCACTGCGAGTCTAGAGAAAAAAATTGAACTTTCGGTGGCACACAGGTGCAAATTTCCATTTCTAACGAATATCTAAGACCTAATTTTATTAATTAATAATACATATTACATTCACGTCAATAAAAAAAATATACACTTTATAAGATATAAATAACCAAAATTTAAAACAAACAATTTTGGAAAAGTAACTTTAAATTTGTTATTTTGGCTTGAATGATAACTATAGAAATTAATATTAGTTACTTAAATAAATAATAAATAAATAAATAAATAAATTCTATATTCATATGTCCAAAACTGGATGTACATGCCAAGGACCAAAAGTAACTTCACACTTCACAAACTCACATAAAAACATAAAAAAATATACATATTAAAAATAACATAAGACAACGCAGACTATTGAAAACCAGTGGATTATCACAAATTGTACTAAATAAAACATTTAAAAAAAAATATAACCAACTTCTACCTATAACTAAAAAGCTAAAAATAATTATAACAAAATACAACTTTAGCAAATAAATAACACATTCAATGTTGTAAGGTACCTACCCAGGAAGTAAAGAATGTAAACATTAAAGGGTGCTCATTCTGTACAAATTAATTACCTACCAATCTAGTATATTTTTGAAGTCGACCCAAGCAAATCTAAAATCCTTCATTGCGTACTTATCTACTAATTCATCAAACTTGATTGTTGCTTGGCACCGACTTCAAAAATATACTAGATTGGTAGGTAATTAATTTGTACAGAATGAGCACCCTTTAATGTTTACATTCTTTACTTCCTGGGTAGGTACCTTACAACATTGAATGTGTTATTTATTTGCTAAAGTTGTATTTTGTTATAATTATTTTTAGCTTTTTAGTTATAGGTAGAAGTCGGTTATATATTTTTTAAAAATGTTTTATTTTCAACTTTTTAGTTTTTTTTGAACTCAGGTAGTTTTCATTCTTTATTTTTTATTTTGTACGTATAACCTTAATAGACAGAACCAGGTAACATTGAAAGCCTCAACATTACACAATGATACTTTATCATTTAAATTGACAGGTAAATCTTTACGAACAAAATGTACTAGTACACGTTGACTTAATAAGCCCAAAATATATTTATTTATGCCTTATGGACTACGCCATGTAACCTTTTTTCAACTTTTTTGACAACCCTGTATAACTAGATATTTCCACTCCAACCTATGTACCAACCAGCCTGTACATACGACTGCCCACGGCAAGCATAAAGTTGTTTGCTGCCTTCTGTAAACTATAGAACGGAGTAGAATCCATCCTATATTTACGGAGTCAAATCCGTCCTATATTTCAACCATAGTATATAACTCCTTGTGGGCTACCCCATAAATTATTTCCTTTTTAACATTTTATGTTATCGCCCTGTCTAACCTTAATTCCTCTCCACACTTTATGCAACTTCTTATGGGCTATAAAAGAAATAATTTTTTAATCACACCGTATAAATATAATTCAACTCCAGCATATATTTCAACCATCCTGTATATGATTTGCTTATGTCCACATCATATAACAGTTTTTTAATCACCCTATATAATTTTAATTTCACATTTTTATTAACATTTTTATACCACCAAACGTCCAGTCCACCCTATCTTCCAACCATCCTGTATATACGGCTGCCTACAGACCACTATCATTCTAGTCCGTCCTATATTTCAATCTTCATATAAATGCAACTCCTTCAACCACTTTACTTTGTGATTTTGTTTGCTATAACTAAACACCCTGTCTATAGGCCACCAAGTACCAGTTTAAAGTTTGACATGTGTTGTCACTGAATTTTCTATTAGGCCGGGAGAATGTGACAACCAAAAATACCGTCTTCGCAAAATGGAAAAATTTGCATTTAAATATGTATTTACCTGGTATACAAACAAAACGAGCTTGGTACTCATTGATTTAAGGAGCCGAAAATACTATGCTTTACTACCTATATGCTTGAGATGTACACAGAAAATTTTCTAATTCGCAATTAAAACTTTCAGTGCCTAAAATTACCGCACTATTACGTTGGAATTAAAATATTTATGAGGAAATATCTATTATGTCATTTCGATGAAATTTTTGATAAGAATTTTGGAATTTTCGGCGACTTTCTGCAAAACTGCAAGTTGCACGTCGCAGAAAAGTATATGAGATCACCTAAGGATCTTCCTCAATAGATTAAACGTTAAAAAACTATACACATGCATAACGAGTTATCGGAAAATCGACCAATATGTTAGGGATATTGGTCGATTTCCATGCACGCATGTGTTCATTCACAAATTTTATCACTTTACCAATAGAATTCTTTTCCAAAATTTGAAGTTTCACCAATCCGGATGTATACTCTATTAAACAAGACCATATTCGTTTAAAACGGTGCACCACAGGATACATACATACAAAAAAAAAAACGAATTGATAACCTCCTCCTTTTTGGAAGTCAGTTTTTTTAATTTTGCTTTGAACACCCTGTCTGGTTCTGCTTTAAAATGTTCAGGGAGCCTATTGCATACTTTTACACCCATATATGACGGTGAGGTTTCATATTTACTAGTCCTATGGGCTACAGTTTATAACAAGGTACCTGTTCTTATGCTGCATGTGTGGGTGGACATATTTGTTTCAAATTTATTTAGATTTTCCTTTATATATAAAATAGACCTGTAAATATAGATACTCGGCAGCGTCATAATAGAGTGTAATATAAAAAATGGTTTACATGACTCCCTTGAAGTTACACTAAAAATAAGTCTGATGCATTTTTTTTTGGTATATGAATTGCCTACTTAATTGTGTGTCTCTACCCCATATAGTGATATTTAAACATAGATGGCACAAGAAAGTAATACAGATAAATGAGAGTTTTTGGTTCACTAAATGTTTTATCTGAGCAAGAGCAAAATAACTTTTGTTGACTTTTGAGCAAATATGGACAATTTGTTGAGTCCAGTTTAAAGTTTTATTAACATAAATACCCAGAAACTTAGTGTAGTCTTGAGATCTTATTGAGAAGTGTTGCCCTAAAACAAAGTCACGATTTATATGGTTTTTCGTTGAGAACTTAATAATGGCAGTTTTATCAATATTCATAATTAAAGAATTGGTTTTACATCAGTTTTGAAATTGCTGAAATACATGTTTCACTTAATGTTGTAAGTTCTCATTGGCAGATGCTGAGACAACCATCGACATGTCATCTGCAAACATTACAATTTTCTCAGCATCAATACATTTTCGCTGTTCATTTACATAGATTAAAAACAGTATGGGCCCCAGTATAGATCTTTGGGGCATCCTTACATCAAGACTATAGTTTTCAGAGATAACACTACTTAATTTAACACATAAACAAGTTATTAACAATATATCTGTCCTGCAGACGCGTCGATATAAAAGTACTTTACTTCCTGTATTACTATGCAAAAGGGTCTATATCAGGAGCATATTATTTGCAATATAGACCCTTTAAATAAGCCTCGCAATATTGCACGCATAAATTTTAATCAACCTGAATTTTTGAAACCTCAGTCAAGCATATGGTTTAGAAAAACATTGCAAGTGGAAATAATGCACTAAAGCGCTCTTACGTAATAGTTTTCTCGAAATGTATCATTAATTAAAATTCGCCAATTGTAATGAAACCGCCTTCACGAAAAAGTAACCAAAAAGGCCTCAGTCACCATCATACTTAACTCTCACGTAACGTACTGAACATATTGCGGCCTCGAATTTGACTTGCAAATAAGTTAAACAGGTGAAAAGCGAGGGTGGACCATCGAATATTCGAATGCCACCGCGGGCTCTCTTTTCAAAAAAACATTTCTTTCGATGTAACCCCAAAACAAAAAACAAAGACAAACGAACAAACCAGGCCGCTCAGGCCGCAGTTTGTGCCTTCCGATGCACATTTATATCACTTTCCTGATCTCGCGGATGATGCATTTGAAAATTTATTAACCGTAATTAATTAAAAGAAAAGGAACTGTGCAAGGGGTTAAAGGTCGAATCGCTATAAATCTCGGATTATTCCTTATGGCTATATTACTGGAAACGAGATCATTGATGATAAACGAGGTATAGTGTTGCGTTAAATACTGGGTGTTGGTGTTTCAATAAACTTGTCATTAACTTATTCACAACATTTGAGATCAATTTTTAGTTCGCAACTTTTGATCTGAATTTGGTTTCTTGATAGGAATACTATTTTGAAGATTGATGGGTGATAAAGATGATATCCTAAACTAATATTTATATCTTAACGATACAATTTATTTAAGGATAAAAACGTGATGCTATTTCGAAGGATTAAAAGTGAATCGAGTTGTGCCCAATCTGTTTTTATATTATAATTAAATCTTTTAGACTAATTATTTAAAAATATATATAAAAAATAATTTGGTCAAGTGCGAGTTGGACTCGCATACTAAGTGTTCCGTACCACCCTCAAGATTCTAATATTGCAGTTTTAGACAAGCAGGGAATGACTGCTTTTTCTTATTCTTAGCTTAATATCTTTTAAAGGAAGCGTTTTATATTTATAAAAAATATATACTTTCATTTCCTACACATAGACTGTTTATTTCATCTTCTTCATGATTCACTTGCTTTTATAACCTACTGCCTGAAGTTTGAGGCCCTGTAGATTGGAAGATAAAGAACAAAATAGGTCAAGTTTTAAATTATAAATTATTAAATCTGTTATTCAAATTATTTAAAAATTCAAACAAAATATATTTTTCAAAATTTATTTAGGGTTATTTCTAAAGTGGGAATATCTTTTAAACAAGTGATTTAAAAATACGATATATTTGCAATTCACATAATCAGCCTTTTGTTTGACATATTACATGATGCGTTTGAAAATTTAATTTTTACTTTTCATTTAATTCTATAATTTGTCTCCAATATTAATATTAGGGTTTTCCACTAATTTTTCTTATAAATTTCAAGTAAGCCGGAGTACCCCTAATTATTTTCAAAATTTTAGGTGGTTTTGTTTTCGTAAATAAAGCAGGAAATGAGAATTTTTTAATATTTTTTTTAATATCTTGTAAACAATTAATTTTAAAAATATGAAAAATATATATTTGTATTCCTCATAATGGACCCTTCCATTTGATGTATTGCCTAATGCGTTAAAAATATTTGTGTATTTTCCGTTTAATTCTATAATTTGGCCCCCAAAATTAATATTAGAGATTTCTTCGTCTTTTACTGTAAACAAAAAATTCTAGGTCTTATAGTTTGGTAAATAAAGGGGAAATGACTATTTTTTTTAAATTTTTGTTAATATATTTTACAATATTCATTTTAAAAATATTTCAAAAATATATTTGTATTTGTCATAACGAGCCCGTTGATTTGATGTATTACATGATGCGTTAGAAATAATTTTAATTTTATTTTTTCCATTTAATGCTGTAATTAATATTTTTCTAGTAAAGTTCAGGTGAGATCCTATATTTATAATTTTTACGGCTTATAGTTTTAGAGATATGGTAACGGGAATGGGTAAAAAAATATATATTTTTCTTAATACCTTTAAAATAATTTATTTTAAAAATATGAAAAAAATATATTTGTTCGCTATAATGAGCCCTTTCATTTGATATATTACATGATGTGTTACAAACAATTTTCATTTTCTATTTTCTATTTAATTCTGTCATTTGCCAGTCAAAATTAATAGTAGGAGTTTCTCCTTATTTTTCCTGCAAAATTCAGGTGAGGCCTTATATCTCTATTTTCTCAAAAATTTTATTTCTGATAGTTTCGGAGATAAGGAGGGGAACGGTCGATTTTTTTAGATTTTTTCCCAGAACTACCCCTAGGATCAGAATTTCTTCATTTATTGTATGTACCTTTGATTAGGTCACCAAACTATATACTGATACCAAATTTCAATCTTTTGCTTCCAGTAGTTTAGGAGAAAATTGCTGTGGTATGAAAGAGGGAGACATCCGGAGTGATATATGAGGAAAATTTATAATTTGAAATAAAAAAATTTAACTGTGAATTAAAAAGACTACAAAAAATCTTGGTCAGGGCCAGATAACCTACATGAAATGTAGAGAATAAAGTTAAAAAACACCCTACCGCAGTGTTAACCAAGGAATTTGAAAATCGCATTACTCATTGTCATCTAGTAAATTAGGTGGCAAATTTGAACACTTGCTTTGATTTTTTTCTATTTTTTGTTACATTTATACCATTCAGTTTTTTTTGGTTTAAATGAATAGTAAAGAGTTTTTTTAATTTGTTTTGTTGTTTGATTCGAAATTTAAACGTCCTGTATGTAGAATTACTAGATCTTTCAAATATATCAAGTGTGGCAGTTGTCATTTAAACAAATTGCTTATGACGTCATTCAGACCACATTACTGTCGTCATGTGAAATATATTGATGTTCAAATTTGTTTATTATTAAATTAAGGTTGACGTGTCCGAGGGTTTTTTCTTCTGTTATTTGGATTGTATGTTCTACACTTAACATGCACACAAATTAAATTTTGAACCCATTCTTCCTAAAAATCGCAAGATTAAGGCTAAACTTTCTCACTCATAAATAGGTTCTCTAAAGTTCATATATTGTGTTGAAATACGGGTATAATTTCATTGTGGCGTGATAGTCTAGCCTTGATTAACTGAGACAAGTGTATGATGTACGGTACAAGTATGTATGTAGTAGTAGTTATAAACGACTGATAATATTTCTCGCATACATATCTTTCTAAATTTGCAAAAGAAGCTATCGGAGGTACATATATTATAGATATATCGAGTAACATATATAAGATGTAAACATGCAATGCGAATTTATAGCTGACACAATTATGCCCGGATAGAAACGTCAGATGTAAACTACCACAAAAATAGTGTTTGAAGTCTTGAATTAGAAGTTACACAATATTTGAACTATATTAATTCAAAATCGTGAATCATACTTTACAGTTGAGATGAATAAGTGAAAATAATAGTGATTTAAGCAATTTTTTAACCGCTAAATTATTATAACGCGAGACATATAGACGTCATTCTATTTACAAGCAATAGTAAATCAATACACTTAACGAAACCCACTGCATTACTAACCAACATCTAATTCAACAAAAGCTACTCAAGCAAACACCTCAAATTATTTTGAAAATGAAGCCCTTAATATCAACAGGTGGGGCAGTAATAATAATTGATATGATCCGAAAATGACCATACTGATTGCTGTATCTCACATTTTATTACATTTCAATTAAAGAGATACTCTTTTTTGAAATGGCAAAAGTTATAGTTTTTCTACTAAAAAACATACGCTGTCTCCAGAGAAGAATAACGCTTTGCTTTAAATTGTTCGGGATGCAATTATTAGATATTTGTTTATAGAAGAAAAAGGGAACGGTTGACTTTCATATTATATTTTTATTACCAATACGCTCTAACAATAGATCTGAAAGATGTACATGAAATTTTTTGTTACAGATGAGCCAAAGGCGCATCTCCACACCCTGTGTTGGGTTCACTGATGACATCTAATCGAATGGACTCGTTATCATCTGGAATAAACCTTTTGGATTTTGTTTTATGAGGACACTAAAACTCTATTAGGATAATCAAATATGTTGAAGAGTTGAAGGGAAACATGTTTGTGATAGTAAAGAATGTAAATTTTTATTGTTTACTAAGAAATGGGAACCTTTCTGGGCAATTTTTGTAAAGGATAATCTTTTTAAAAAAATCCTGTTGGTGTTTATTTTCAATTGTTTGTAATCAGCTATAACAAATGGGCATTTTTTAAATGGTTCTCTGGTGTCGAATTGAGGCTGTGTAGATCCTGTAGCTACGGACGTAATATGAACATGATGACTTAAACAGCTTTGAGAACTGTTTTTAGATACATATCCAAAAACACCATTACAAGTTGAAATGATTGAGACATATCTTTTGATTAAAAACACATATTACAAAATAAACCTACATAAGACAGTCCATATCGTATACTAGGAAATCATATTGATTCTTTCTGATTATACATAAATAATAGAACTGTCTAGTCAAGAGCAGACACTGGATCGGACAATAACCCCATGATAGCCAACTTCAAACTTAACCGCAACTCTAGAACCCTACTTATAACACAACAAAACAAGCAAAGCAGTCAGTACGCATAGAAAACTTGAAATCAGAAGTCAATAGATGCAGTGAAACAAACATTAGAAGTGAACCAGATGAAATATGGAATGGCGTCAAAGAAAATGTCTAAAATGTTTGCGAGTTGGAGTTTGGATCTATACAGTTGAGTCAACGTTAGGTAATAATGAGGAAGTGTGAAATACCTTCAACAATGAGAATGGTACACCGACCTAGATTAGAGGCTAATGCGAACAAAAGTGATTACACAGTGTAAAGAGGCTTGTGCGGTTTTCATACGAAATTGAATCAAGTCCTTGGATCTCTCTTAGGAGGTTGCCAATCTCGTCCCTAAAAAAGACAAATGCTAAAATTCTCGGAGACCCAGATGATCCTTGTAAAATACAGTGGAAGAGTATACGGAACCCCTCTTTGAGAATCAACACTGCACAAGACACACACAAATAATTAATTCTAAAGACAACTACAAAATATGAAAAATAGAACAGGCCTAGGACATGACAACGTGCTGACTGATGTTCTAAAAATACGGATACAAAATATCTAACATAGCAGTGTAGTAGATTAGACGGAACAGACAAGCTACCATCGCAGTAATTAAAGTCTAGCTTTATAACAAGATCTAAGACAAAAATCCCTAGAAGATGTGAAGACTACAAAGTTAAGTTTTATAGACTATGAAAAGGCTTTTGACAATATCAGGCATGATCTTGTGCTGGAAAGGCTGTATAAGATTGGCGTAACAATTCAGCAATCATTTAACATCAGATAACTGTAGAAGTGAGAATTAACAATAAATCACTACAGAGAAAGTTAACACAACCAACAGAGTATGACATCTTCTCGCCAATACATATGTGCAAAAAAAAACAATTAGTCTTGAAAAGGGAAAACAGAGAAATGAAGATAATACGAGTATCTCAATTAGAGAAGACGGCCAAAATCTGAAACAGATCCAAGGATTGGTATATCTGGGTGCTGCTATCATCCACAATTAGCAGGCGACGGGGACATGAAGATCCCAATCAGACATGCGCAAGCCACATTTCTTCAATTGAAGATTTTCTTTCATGCCCCCACATTGCCACTGGCACTCTGGATTCTAGTAACTAAAGACTATATATGACTTATTTCTTGATATGGAGCAAAAGTATGGTCTCTGAAAACTAAAATCTTAAATCACAAAGAGGCATTTGAAATGTGGAGAATACGTAGACTCCTACATGGTCCATGGTGTGACTACAAGTCCAGCGAAGAGATTTCTTAGGGTAGCAGTTATGCAAACAGACCTTTTACACATCCTAAAGAAGCGAAAAGTATCCCATATTGGACATATACTTGGAATCGTCAAATAATACCTAAGTTCGAGCTATTAAAGGCCATAATCATAAGAATATTGTATAGGATAAGTGAGCAGTGGAAAAAAAGGTGAAATCATTATGTTCGTAAACAAAATTGTTGTAGAGTATTGCAACATGTGCGGATCTAGGGGGAGGCTTGTGTTTTCAACACATAAATTTATTAGCTTATTACATTAAAAATAGCAAATCTGAGGTGTAATCTCATAGTACTTACTGTCTTCAAGGCTCTTGTTGCTAAGAATTTGTATTAAAATTACGTTTTGGTATCAAATTTAATAACATTGGCACAAATTATCTTTGCTACTACTTATATTTTCAATTATTTACCTTATATGTTTTTCTGTAATAATCACGAGGAGTGAAAAAACACATGTACAATAAGTATTCAATTTATTGCTACAGTCGTATTACCCACTGAAAATGTATGGTTGTCAAAAATCCTGATCTGAATAAGCAAAAAAATACATGACTCGGGTTAATTTCAGAGTATTCCATAAAAGAATTCAAATCTCTACCATCAACTTCACTATTCTGAAAAATATCGTTTCGACAGACATTCGCTCAAAATACCCCAATTTCTCACGGTCTTATTGGCAGGCGATACATGATACATTAAAGATTCACAATGATCATCGATAATTTTTTAAAAGCGAGAATAAATGGGTAGCAAGTCAGTAGGTCACTGTGACAATGGTCCGTCCTTCGGGGGTCAGAACAAGTCTTTTGCTTCTGTTGAGAAAGGGTTACTGTCACCTATAAGGGTTGACAATGGTATCCCGTAGCGTGGGAGTGTTACCTGCCTACAGGGACCACGCTGGTGGCCGTATGAAGACATCAGAAATGATAATAGTAAGTTTACGGAAATAAATTGAAGATAAAGACGTCCAGTAGGTTGGCCAAACTGCCGGATGTTTTGAACTATGAATAGGTAAGCAGATAAACTGGGGCATTTCTTGGAATAGTAACGTGGATGGTTTATATGCAGATATATGCGTATAATAACTGGCTTGACTTTGAACGGGGTAGACAAATCGGTGTTTTATTTTGGTGTTTATTTATATGATATAGGGGATTCTTCAAACTAGGTATAACGTTAGGCCTTTTAGGGAGACTAAACATGTTGACTATTTGGGTATGGGAATTTTCGAGAATACGTTTTTAATTCAAAATAATTTCCCTTGAAAATGAGATTTCTTCTACTAGATATTTTTTTACAATGGTATCATCTATTTATATTTGAATACAAAATTCTAACCGATATTCTGTGGAGAGGGATTCACAGTTTGTTAGCTCTAAGGATGTATTTTCTTATTCCTTAAAACTCTTTCTATTCGAAATTTAGTTCTGTTGTTATCAATACAGTGGCACAGGATAAATTAATCGATAAACTGCTTTTAATGTAAGTTTTAACAATTGCAGTAGTTGTCCATGGCACACTATTTTAAGTCAAAGTTGACAAAATTGGCTATTTTAAGTAAATATCTGAAATATAGACTTAGGAAATGACACAAAGTGCAGTCTGCCAGTAAAAAATACGGTGGGGGCCATTTGAACAAATAAAATTCTTTTGATTTAAAAATTGGTATTTTGTAGTTTTCCTGAACGCCCTGTATAAATTAACAAGCTCAATTAAAGTTTCCTAAGCGTACATGATAAAAATTACAAAGTTATTCATCATTTTGTTTGGTTTTTGTTTACAGTGGGTCACTGGGATTCTTAGGGTATCGGAGTATGTACTGAAGTTGTTGAGTAGGTTTAAAAACCGTTTTTACCTGATGTGTTCTAAGCAGCTTCCCAATACGATCCGTTAAATTTTTAATATATAGCAAATAAGATGTCCCTAATATTTCAAGTGTTGGTTTGACTTTGCTCTTAGTAGAATTCTGTCTTGATTTCAAGAACCTAATTATCTCATGGGCCGAGTACACATTCGCCTGGCAAGCATGATCTAAATTGAGTATTTATTATATTAGATAACTTGGTGCACAGATTCTGGACGCTTGGTCCGCAAGTGTTATGATGTCTTTCCTCTTTTGACTGGGATGGTGATTGGAATTTGTACGAAGGTAACGGTTTGTGTGAGTGCGTTTTCTGAATATATTATGTGCATGGGACCGACGTTATTCTTCGGAACAATAACATCTAGAAAAGCCAGTTATCAACAACTTTCTTTCTCCATGGTGAGGTGAATCCGTGGATAAATGCCGTTCAAAAAGCTGTGCAAATTCCATTAGTGAATCTTCCCTATGGCACATCAGTGTCACCAACGTTACAGAATCAACTTTATTGTTTTCAGTTTTCAAGGCTTTGGCTTCGAAAACCTCCATGTAAAAATTAGCAGGACCGGAGTCAACTTGCTTATAGATCTCTTGATTCCTCTAAATGTTAAGTAGTACATAGAAAATGTCGGAACAGTTAGATCTAAGGAACAATTTATTCTAGACAAACAAAGTTAATATAAAACTTACCTTATATTTTTGAGTTTTACATGAATTCATTGTAAATATATACTATTCCACTGAAAATAACAAAGATACTGTCAACCAGTATAACCAGAACTAGCCGATAGTTGAAAATATTTTAATGTAGAAGTATGCTAGAAAAAGCGATATCCCAAATTTTCACTACTCTAACATATTTATTCTTACATATCATCCTGTTTATTGGAGTTTTCTTTGGTTTAGCAAACAAAATTGCATTGATCAATGCCCACATCCCTTAATTCTTCAATAATTTTTTCTCAGAAATACGTTTTCTTATGGGAAACTGGTATAAACTTTTAATAGCAAAAATGTTTACTCTTACTACACACAAACTTCAAGAATTAACTGAAACAATATGATAAACTAGGAAAATTTACAAAAATTAACAAAAGTGTAAAGTTACTAATCAAACGAAGCTCTAACCATACAAAGAGTCAAACATCTCTTCCTTCCATGTGTTGAATAAATTTGCTCAGCCTCGCTTTGGAAAAACATGGGCCAGTTGTTTCATAATATTTTACTAACTTTAAAAAACGCATATTTTGATTTTCTACAAGAGGAGCTGAGGATAATATCGGCGAGGCAGTCATTTAGTGAAAATTGCTGTTTGTTCCACCATCTCGCTTGTACATCTGGGACATTCATTAAGAAGCTTTCACATCAAAAATCAATACCCGATCGGATCTCTAACTAAATAAAAATACATAAAATTCTTAACAAATTCGAATAAACTGAAGCCCTCTAACTGTATACTGCAAAAGAATCTTCGTCCTAAAATCAAATCCACCCTCATGTGAATTAAATTCCGTCTACCTGCGAAATCAGCGACCGTTATAATCAAACACACATGTATGTCATGATATTTAGGGCAAAAACGGGTACATTATACCAAATTCAACCGTTACTTTGTTGTTTCCTTTCTGTACCCCTCAATCTATCTACAGTGCCATATGGCAATTTAAAATGCACACAAAACTTACGAAACGTAATAGTAGATTTCCATGTAGATTATATTAACACCTTAACTGAATTTAGTGAAATTTATTTCAATGAAAATAGTTTTATGAATGACAAGAATCATGTCATAATGAAAAAAATGTCATAATTCACTACATACTTATGGACACAGTTATCGGATAGGTATATGAAATTTATGCAATTTTTTTTGTGGGCTGTTTCAAAGAATGTGCAATAACGTTGGGCAGCAATAAGAGAAAAGGTCATGTAAACGTAGGCCAGGAAATGCCTAGTTTTCTAAATACAGAATATTTCATATTATAATCAAATATAGCCGTTTTGAACAATTTTGGCAAATCTTATATTCAGTAACAATTTTTTTTGATGTCCATAAAAAACAATTAACTTCTCAAAAAGAGTTACAAAATTAAAATAATCACCGTTTGTTGCATTCCATTACTTAATCATGCAAGAGAGTCCAAAAGATTGTTATCAGGTAAATGACGTGGCCAAATCTATTCAACCTCCTCGAAATTCTTACTCATTCTTTATTAAACAAAATAATTTTTAACACTTCTTTCGATTTTAATCGTAGTGAACAATATCACTACCATTAATAATAACCCCACGCCTAAATTTGTTTCTTTACCTTATATTAAATATATTTCATCTAAAATAATGAGAGTACCACATAAATATATCAAAATGGTCAATAGTTTGTTTAGCAAGGTTAAAGATGGTACTCTGAATAAATTAAAATCTAATGGGGTTTATCGCATCAATTGTGATAACTGTTCAGTTCCTTATGTGGGATAAACTTCTAGACTATTAGATGATAGAATTGTTTCATATAAAACCGAGATTTGACTTGGTAAATAAAGTTGTGCCTTAGCCAATCATTGTATACCCAATAATAATATAACAGATTCTGACAACTGATTAACAAGAGATATGTATATCCTATAACTGGTTTGTATCCACAAAAAAATGACGATGAAAGGAATGTTGTTCGTCTGGTGCCTAGAGGTCGGCGCCTTGTTTTCATAAAGTTCTCGAAGCAGTCTACTCCATGAAGGAAATCTCGCGGTTGCTCTTTGACGTTCTGGAGAATTCCGAGATGAAATAAATAAATACTGATTGCCGTACAGTAAACATAAATTGTAAATAGTTCTGTGAATATAAATTAAAGTAGTGGAAATAAATTATATTGAGTTGGACTGTGTTTGTAAATAAATCCAAGAATGTTGTTGATGACTCATTCGTGAATTTTCATCACCTAGATTTCACAAAGTAATCTAGTTTATTGCTTTATTACAAACAGTTACAATTTTTAAGTTTGGAAGCAAGTGTGAAATCTGTTTCCTTGGTATTTCATTTGACCAGAGAGTTATTTTTTCTTTCCTTGGCTGTTCGTTAATAGTAAATAGTATTTGCTGTGTACAAAATGCGACGTCAAACTTTTAAGGTACATAAGCCAGTTATATTTTGTTCATTTTATGCTATCAGCAACGAAATTTTCGGCTGCTAATTTTACTCCACAAACACAAAAATTAAAAGTTCTTTTAAGTTACTATGTATACCTCCTTACATAATTCCTTAGTTAATTTAAACTTTTGTTCAAAATGGTTCAGTAAGTAACACCTCACTTTGCAGTGTCAAAACTAGTTCTGTTAAGTAAATTGTGTCTATTATACACTTTTGGAAGAAACAGCGTTTCCATTTTGCATACCTAACATATTAATAATTCGCCCCAAATTTTGGGGGATCAGCTCTGTTAAAATTCGTAGTAATAATTCTAAATTTATATCTATCTAAAATTCTAGTCATCTAAAAATTTCGCACATAAAATGTACCTCCCTACACTGTATAGGTTTCTCCTTTGCAAATAGCTCACTAATTACACATTTTATATTTCGTTCTACCTCAAATCCTGCAATGAATTAAAATGTGCCTAACAATTTGTTACTTTTTCTCTGTATATTTCAACAAAGATGATCGCAGAAGAAAAAGAAGAAGATAACTCATTGCATTCTACATTTCTCAGTTCGTCTAAATTTTAAGGTTAGAGCAAATTGCGTCCACACCGTATAACTCCCTAGCTATAACTAACCCTTAACCAATATGATATTAGCTACACACCTTTTAGATATTGGCTAATCATACCAGCCATTTAAATGACTCATACTGTATTCTAACATAACGGTCCTTATGTTTGTAACTAAACGACTCTCCCTATGTTCTAATATAAGAATGGGTTAATTGATAGATATATAAACTAAGATCTCTGTCTTTCTAACACATATCTCTTAGCTGACTACTCTTCACTCATTGCATTTATACTACAAAATCAAAAAGATATTAAAAGAATTTTCTTCGAGGTGTCATTCTTTTGTACGCAAGACAATATATTATACATATTGTTTCTGGTTACCGAACCTTCATCAGTTCCGCTTCCCACAATTGAATGTCCTCTCGAACACTTTTTTATGCATTTGTTAGATATCGTTGAATTTGAAGACGCCAGATGTAAAGATCGACATCTAGGAATTTCGGGGAAACTAGCACATAGAGTTTCCGAATCTGGAGCCGTTCCATGTAATTGCTGTTACCCGTAATTCCTAGGTTAGAATGTCACGATGAAATTTTCAGGTTAACTTCAAGATTAAAAGAACTGAAATTAACTTAATTTCCTCACAAATAACTTAGTTCACCATATACTAATGACATATTAGTTTTTAAGGAAAAAGTGATTTAAACAAGACCTAAAATATTTTGAAAAACATTTAATTTCATATTCGAGTAGTAGTATGAGATAGTAGTAGGAGATTTACCAAAAAATATCAGACAGGGTATAGTATGTGAATCTTCGTAAGCCATAAAATCAGATTATTTGAAAATTCCTTGTGGCTTCTGTTTTATATACCTTCTTTTCTTAGCCCTTTTGTGTCTATGTCCACGTCGTTCTCAAAATACAGTAATCTGGTTATGTCACAAAAGGTCTGATTGACTTAACATCCGATTTAAAGATTAATTTGGAACGCAAGGTAATACCATCAATCGATATTAACTTAAGCATGACAAATCCGTGTAATGACATTAGAACTAAATTCCGTTGGAAATATTAGAAAACTGTAGAATTCAGCTTCTAAAAATGATGGCTTGCAATTAATGCAAAGAATAACAAAATAAGATAAATTATTAATATTATTTACATATGTATTCTATACAGTTCATGTTGTTCATATGTATATCAATGCAAAAACAGCAAAGATGTGTTGCGAAACGGCGTTACACACAGTGCGACTCCGGAATTGGAGATTCTGTGAGGTGGTTTTTCCCGAAATTTCTAAATTTTGCACTTCATTTCGTAATAAAATATTAAGTGCAGTTATATGTATTAAATAGATAAATAATTATGCAAAATTTCGATTAGTTGACGGGAGCGCAAGGCTCTCACTAAAAACAATATATTGTCTTGTGTTCAATGGATCAAAAAATCTCAAATAGTTAGTATCTTAATTATCTTTGCTATCATTTTTCAACACTTTTTTGCCAATATAGTATCCAATTCTAAGAGTTAAGAAAGATGAAAATGGATACTTACTATCACTTATTGTTCTTTTTATTAAAAACTACTAAGGTTAAAATGTAAGAGAATTAAAGAAATTCCCTGTTAAATTTATTGTTAAATGTGAAGATGTGAAGTAGTAAACGTTAAATTTTAAACTGGTGAATTATTTGCTTATGTTAAATGTGAAGTTGTTTTCTGATTTTCTGATACTTGTGGCATCTTTTTCAATGTCTAAGTGTTTATTGGGAAATAACACCACACTTTAAAGGAAATTGCTGTATATTCCAAACGTTTCGGGGTCTACATCAGACCCCGTTGTCAATGGCTAAGAAACTACGGATTAAAAAGGTACAATTCCAAGATGTAAATTTAAATATTTGACAATGTTTATTAATTGATTTTTGACGTAACTAAGAGAATTTTATTTGTAATATACAGGGTAGCACAGAAATTTCTAAAGATCATATAATCATAAAGTTCCTTTCAAATTGGAAGAATTTAAAAGGGAGATCTTCAGAACTTTATGTGGCGCTCCTAGGTGCGACTTTCTTATAAGATAGTGCATTCGCCAAAAATGCGACCAAAGAACTTTGTTGATTCAGTGATAGGAAAAACATTTGGTGTTATTTCCCAATAAACACTAAGACGTTAAATGTGAGAATGTGAAGTAATAAACATTAAATTAGGAATTCCTTTTTATTTAATTATAATTTGGAGTTTTACTTATTCCAGGACTTATGAAATCAAAAAGAACTTTCTGGGCAATTGTTTTTTATGAACCTGTAACGATTTAGAGGCACCAAAGACTTTTACAAATTCTACATACGGTAAAATGCTTAATGTTGTATCATTTTAGAAAATTTATCACCCACCCAAAATAACTTTTAAAATATCTTTAAAAGAAAAAGACCAAAACACATAAATTTATATTTGCAGTTTCCACCCCTAAGCAGGGGTGATTATCACTTCTACGCTGTGCATACAGAACTGCTCATCATACTGATAAAACTATTGGGCATCAGTATGGGTTGAATTTAGTTCACAAATTTCAAGACACTGTAAGTGTGTGCAATAAAATTTTAAAGATTCGAAGAGTTTTAACTGAAGTTGCACAAGTTGAGATTTTGGGTAATTTTGTCATGTATCCTCAAACATCAATATCAGAAGTCTCCAGGTAAACAAATATTTCCGTCGGCTCTGTGCATAAAAGGTTACGCGTAAAAAACTACTGTACCTACAAAATTTAGATTTTACAACAGCTTCCTGTGGATTATTATGACAGAAGGTTCGAATTCTGCGAAGTAATGTGTAAGTAATGTTTTTCTGAACAAGTAGGATTTGTTTTTAAATGGATTTGCCAATAAATATAATTGTAAATACTGGGACAATACCAATTAACAAGCACAACCAACATCAAAAAATCAACACATGCGGCAGAATTCTCGGAAACAAAATGATTGGTCCTTTATTCGTGGAAGAAAATTTAACTTATTAGAAAATGTGATAAATCCCCGTATAAATCAAGATGGAACTTTGTTGCTGGACGAAAAAACTAGTTTTTTGAGCAGGACGGAGCACCTTCACATTATGCATTGTCTGTTTGAAATTGGCTTAATGACATATTTCCAGATAAATGGATTGGAAGAAGGGACGCTATAGAATGACAAGCAAGATCACCCGACCTAACGCCCCTTGACTTTTTTATGGGCACATCTAAAAATTGTGATGTACAAAACTCAACCACGCGATATTCTTGAACTTAGACAGAGAATAGTCGAGTAGTGTGAGCAGATTACCCCACAGACGATTCAGTGCGGAAGAATTCTAGCCGCGACTTTACCATTGTCTTACCAACAACGGACATTGTGAACATCTAATTTAAGTGCAAGGTAAATTTAACGCTAATACAATATTAATAATGTAAATACAATCTGACTTAACAAAAATCGTGTCAAAAGATTGGCAAAAAAAAGACCTTTAAAAAGAGGTATCTCATGATACCCCTTTGTATTTAAACTTTTAGACTAGAAGTGATTTTCACCCACGCTTAGGGGTTGATACTGCAGGATGACCGATACGTGTAAATTGAGTCCCCCGTAAATATAAATTAACATGTCTTTTGTCTTTTTCTTTTAAAGACATTTTAAAAGTTATTTTGGGTGGCTTGTTTTGTATATACCAAAACTAAAAGACTGATAGCACCTTAAAAGCCTGTATGCTTACATTTAACTACATTTTATCTTGGTAATAGCACGAATCAGAATTATAGACTAAATGTTAAAAAGAGATAACCAAGCCTAACGCTATCCAACCCCACATCAATCAACGTTATTTCAATTAATGATATGAAACACATCATTACCCTAACGGTCATCTGAATACCAAGTCCAAACGTCTAATTTATTTCCGTATCGTGTATCTGACAGCAACAACAAACAATACAATCATTAGATATACAGAAACTACTGTTAACGCAGCTATAAAGCATATGGCACGGAATTTATTGTGGGAATATACTTTGCTTCATTCATAAACGGTATTAATTCTCTTTCCACGATTGACTTTGTCTTTGTCTTTCCCTCTGACTCTCGGCAATAACGTATCATTCATTCGGTCTTGAATCGTGACTTTAAATTTTCAATCTCGGTTTTCTCTTGCTGATGGCGCTTTTGATCGCTTTGAGATAGCAGTCGTAAGTAATGAGGTGTGTACGTCGTGAGATATTGTTCTAGGTAATGAAATATAATCGAGGATAATTTAGAAGGTTTTTGTAATAGGTTAGTGAAATTTGATACTATAAAACTAACACTGACATTAAAATAATCGAAAGAATTTGAAGAAGAAAAGATTTGCTTTAATCTTTTGAAATTTATTTAGTTTAATGTTTGTAGAATAGTTAGCCTGTTTAATTGTTTTCTAAATGATGTTTGTGGCATATTTTTCAGTGTTCAAGTACTTTTTGGAAAATAATACCAAAAGTCACGAAAATTGTTGTATATTCCAAACGTTTCGGAGTTTAGGCCAGACCCCATTGTCAATGGTTAAGAAACTATGAATAAAAAAGCCTTTTTTATTCAGATAAAACACAAGAAATTAGAGGCAAAAACTTCGTTACGGTTGGTAGATGTTAGAATATTAAAGAATTATAACATAAACTTTTAATAACCATATAGTAACTACTATTTCAAATATAATGAAGGTATTCATACTACTGACAAAATTTAAAAATAAGGAAACCATATAGGTACTGTTTCCTATACAAGTTAATGAATAGAACAATCATATAACTGCATAATCTATAATCTATATTTAGAAAATAACCGACTTCAATTGGCTAAAAATAAAAACCGTTTAGAAACCGTGTGCAATCAATAACTATTTTCTGCCATATATTTTTTTTATCTGATTTAAGGTATCGGACAAAATCTTCATTTTATTTCATTTGAAGTCAGTTTCTTTTAGAGACGAAGTTAAGTTGCGGGGCTTATAGTCGCGCGAAATGGCAGGAAATATTCCATTAATTTATCGAAAAGGAAATTTGTAATGTTGGCGATATTTTCTATGTGGTATATGCGTGCGTAGTTAAAAAATATTTGGAAAATATGGAAAAAGAATACGAGAAACAGAGATAGAGATAGATAAGAATATGCTAAAATATTCAGTAGAATTGTACCTTAAAACATAAAAAAGAAGATATGTCTGAAAATAGTGATTGATCGCACACGGTTTCTAAACGGTTTTTATTTTAAATCAGCTGAATAGCATGTTTTACCTTATAATAAATTATACGAAATCAAGCTGGAACATCTTTTTGTAGAATACAAGTTGAAATATTCAAATTGGTTGAGTCATTTTAGAGAAAACTGTGTAGATTCATTAAAATTCACTGAAATGTATTCTCTTAATTACTGCTTTTTCTGATTTTCTGAAAAACCGTTAATCTCACGTAATAAAAAATTATGTGGTACCTTTCTGCAATATTCCTTAATACAATGCCGTTTACATTGTCCAAATTGCCTAACCCGTTTTTGAATATTCACTGAGTATATATTAAAAAAAATATAATGATTAACTGATACTAACTAACTAACTAACTAGTCTAGTTAGTCTAGTTCCTTGACAAAGACATTAGTCGAAACGCGTCGGACAGTTTTCAAAAAACGTAATTTGTGGAAATTGCAATTGTAGTATCAGTTAATTATTATAATGAATTTCCAACAAGTATCGGCCGAATCAATTCAGTATTTAAAAAAAATATGCCAACGAATTGATAACCTGCTCATTTTTGGAAGTCGGTTAAAACTAAAAAAACAACCGGAGTAATAGAAATTGCTGTAAAGATCGTTGATCCTATTTATCAAAATCACAAACAAAAGTAGGTACCATTGGTGAATAATATTTCCAATTTAAGACAATTTAATAATAGTTTCTGTTTTATCTGGCCCAGCAAAATCCCGAATTTTTTACAGATTTAATTTATTTAATTCCTTGAACTGCATTTACATTCGTGAACAACATTTATGTCATTGAACAAAAAAAATATATTTACTCCAGTGAATAGAGATTTTTAATTCAACAGCAAACCGCTTACGCCATCACTTATTTTACCAGCAAACTTGTTGAAGTAATTTATTTAATCATTAAAATCCCCCAAAAATATGGACTTTTTTTCTTTTTTTTTTGCATATTGTAAAAAGTAATGAAGCGTTCATAATGCCGTCAATGAAGAAGTTGTAGAGAATCAAAAAATTTTCAAAATGAGTATTTATAAATCTTGATCGCAGCATTTTTCATAAAAAAAAGCTGGTAAAATCGATATAAAGTGACAAATTTTTAAAAATTTCCCAACTAAAATTGAAACTTATTCCTGTTCTTAATGATAGCTAATAACGTTGTGAATGTGATTAATTGGCTCAAGACCGATGTTGTCCGTTAAGTAAATCTTGCAGTATTAGAACTTAATTATTTACAGAAATATTTTGCAGAACGTATCTTACGATAGTTCGATACATATTTACTATTATTTTACACCAATTTCCGGGCAGTATAACGAGAATCCAAGTGAGAACAAATTGAAGTGGAGTATATGATCTTTCAAAATATTTTTACTACATCCTGATCGAACTAGCCTGGTTAATAATGTTAACATCATTATTCTGATGATGATTAATATTTCAGTGTTAGCTACTAGCAAGATTTTCTGACTTTTTTAATGAAAAGTGATTAACCAGGATGTATATACACTCATTAAGAAGGATTTCTGACAATATTATGATTCCTTCATTATTTTTCTTTATATAAGCAAAAAACAAAAGCATTCCTTATTTTTGGGGGTTTTCTAGTATTTAAAAAATAACTTCTACAAATTTACTGCTGACATCGTATCAGTTACTGTCTATAAACTGTTACTGACGTGATGATTTTTATGTCCAAAAATGCTTATCGAATTCTTTACTCAGGCGGTCTAGTTCTCTGTAATAAAACCCCATATAGAGAAATCAATTAGGGTAAAGTTATGATTTAGCTGGCCATTTTATAGGTCTGTTTTTGCCAAACCACATGTTGTATTGAAAACGTTTAAAAACCTTACTCATCGAAGGTCGCGATGAACTGGCTCACCATCTTGTTAGAAATACATACAACTTCTCAAAACAGACAATGGAAAGTCATCTAAAAGATCTTGAAACGAAGGAGATAAAAAGGTCAAAATGTCTCGAATGACAGACGGATCCACATGTTTTCGGTCTAATTTCCTGAATCACACATCGATACCGAATCTTTGATGATTTAACCATTTTTCACTAATCACCCTTCATCCAAGAAACTAATAGGAATTTTCCAATACAGCAATTACTCTTTAAGAGATAACAATATTTAATATGCCCAAGATGGTGTTAGTTATTAACAATTTTTTGAATATTCGCTAAGCTGTACAAATTTTTTTGTGTCTATAAAATAAATTTGTTTCATGTTTCTGTGATACTAGTATTTAATATGGCCGATATATATTAATTATGCAAACGTTTCTTGAATATTCTCTGTGAAGTATAAATAGTTTGGTGTCTAGCTAATAAATGTTTCTTTGATGTTTATGTGAAATTGGCAAAGTCTAACAGACAGTCTTGTTAATATATTTATCGCTATAATTTATGTACCATATGAAATATCGAACAAGCAAGCTTACCATCATTTATAGTACATCATTAATTAGTTTTGCAGTTAGAAATCCAATAAACAGTTAATTAAATTAAATTTTATTACTTCTATTGTTTACTAGATTGTACTAAAATTCCTTGTGAATGTAATACATTTTATATTGGAGAAACCTCTAGAGTTCTAAATGTACGAATAAACAAACACAAAAATTCCATTAATAAAGTACAGTTTGAAAAATCCAACATTTATAAACATGCTTGGGACCTTGGTCATAAAAGAGTTTGCTTAATTATTTTAAATGAAAACGATTATATCGCTACAACTCCCGAAGAATTCATTCATTCCTGGTTGCCGATAATTAAGGAAGAAATTTCTAATGGTCATGTCCTTGTGAACAACTCACTATTGGGATAGTTCATAAGGTTTTCCTAGGTTTTTCTAGGTTTTCCTTATAATTTTAATGAGATCACTGAATCAACAAAATTCTTTGATTGCATTTTTGACGAATGCAGCTTATAAAAAAGTCGCACCTAGGAGCGCCACATAAAATTCTTCCAATTTGAAATTAACTTTATTATTAAATGATCTTTAGAAGTCTGTGTGCTATCCTGTATATTATCAAACTAAACTCTCTTAATACTTCACAAGTCAAATACATTTCAATTTAAAATTTTAGAATTGTGCATTTTTCCATAGTTCTTTTGGTATTGAAAATGGGGTCTGACATAGATCACGATACGTAAATTCGTGAATTGTGGTGTCATTTCCCAAAAAAGTTCTTAAACATTTACAATCTATGTCACAACTATCCTTCAGGAAACCTCTAAAAATAGAGTTGATGACATGTACTAATTTATTAATAAACAACCTAAAGATACTGCGGTCAACTACAAATAAGAGCTTAACGACCATAAAAGTAACAGGTTATATTTAAAGAATTTATTACTAATACATCATCTCAAATCAATAAAAAACTCTAATGTCTTCATCGTTATGAAGCCGTGCAAATTCTTCATCGGTTAGCACTAATGATGATGTTCTGCAAAAACACATTACCATTATCTCAAGTATCAACAAGAGATGTTGTTAATAAAGACTTAATAGGACATGATTGTTGATGTCGCGCCTCTGGCTATCAATGGATATTGCAAATCATTCCTCATCAATCATATTGCTTTTCGTACCATATAAATCCTCGGGGTAAAAATGAACTGATATCAAAATTAAAAAATCTAATACCCAAACATTACAATAGAATTGATATTAACAATGTAAAAACAAACTTAATATCTTTCAACTGATATCTTCATGAGACATCTAAAGTTCTTTTGAATGGAACCTTTTATGTAAAAAAAATAATAACAAGTTTCAAGATCATAAAAAAATTGATCGCTACAGTTATAATTCATAATACAGATCGTGATAATTTTTCCCCTCTTTTTTTACCTGACAGAAGTAAAATAGAGCAACAATTCACTCCCACTAAGGCGCTTTTGTTCGCTTTTAATCTGATCGGAAAATTTGGTAGGGTTTTATTGTTGATTTTTTAAGTGTGGATATATCACGACATATCAAAATGTTTGCGTGTATTAATTTCTCTTTGTTTGGGGTAGGTCCGAGGGAACATTATTTAGTTTTATTGATAAAAAAATACTGCTGGTAGCAGACTACCTTTAGTAATTTCTGTAGAAGATAAATGCTAAATATACAAAAAATAGCCGTGATTCTTTCGAAGACATATACCTAAAATTTAGCCGATAACAGTGAAATCACCAAAAGAAAAATTATGTATAACTATCATTTTGTATTAGTAAAGTTGGGATTTAGTTTGAATTCAATGTAACTCTGATTAATCGTAGGGGTACTTTGGGGAAACAGTAATTAAATCAGTCATAACCAAACAAAAGCTATCGGAGCTACAACTTCTAGATTTGTATATTTCTTCTTTTTGGAATAACACCACAATTGCTGGAAATTCTGTATATTTCAAATAGTCCAAACGTTTCAGGGTCTAAATCGGACCCAGTATTCAATGGAAATAAAATTTAAGACAACTGAATAAGAAAATTCAAATTAAAAAGTTTCGCAGTGAAAAATTTAGTGAATTCACATTTTGACATTAAGGTCATCATTAAATCTTTACATGATAAAGCAAAAACCAATTTTTCCGATATCAATACATTTAATGAAGAAAAATCATTTATAAAAAATATACTATCTGCTACTAATTATTCTAAAAAATTCATCATCAATAAATAATACCATACATGCAGTGTCATTCAGAAAGACTAAAAAGAGATTTAATATGAAAACGACATTCAAAACAAGAAATACACTGAAATCAGTTATATCAAAAACTAAACCCAATAACTGAACTAAAATCACCTTGAATTGCACTTTCCACTCTATTTGGTGTTTTAAAAAACCAAATAGAGTGGAAAGTGCAATTCAAGGTGAAAAAACCAAATAGAGTGGAAAGTGCAATTCAAGGTGATTTTAGTTCAGTGAAATGAATTTCCAACAAGTATCGGCTGAATCAATCCAGTAAACCCAATAACATAACAAAAAACTCAAAAAATTGCGTTTATAAAATTCCCTGTGAATGAAATAAATTTTATATTGGGGAATCCTCTAGATCTATGAATTTTCGAATAAATGAACACAAAAATTATACAATGAACGACATTTCGAAATGACAAAAAATTGTGAACGTGCTTACAACCTTGGTCATAACATCGTATCCCAAAAATTCAAACATCTTACACAAAGAATACAATACAAAATGAAAGTTGAAAGGGTCTGCTATAATTTTAGTAAATGAAAGCGATTGTATCGCCACTACTTCTGTAAAATTCAGCCGTTCCTGGTCACCAATAATCAAGAATGAAATTAATTATGATAAAGTTAATTTTGAACAACCCTTTATCGGGATAGTTCATAAGGTTTTTCCTCGATTTTCCCTTATGACTGTAATGAAATCTCTGGAAGAACAGAGTTTATTTGATCGGATTTTTGGTGAACGTACTATCTTATAAAAAGTCGTGCCTCGGAGGCCACATGAAATTCTGCTGATAACCCTTCCTTTGTTATTTTGCATAATCATTAGAACTTTTGAGTGCTACCCTGTATATATCAAATCAGCAGTAAATTCTCTTAGTCACATCAGTTTTATTGGCAAACACTTACTGTCAAATTGTGAATTAACAAAATTTGTCATCGCAAACCTTTTTAACTTTTAATTTTCTTCTTCAGTTGTATTAAGTTTTATTCCATTGAAGACGTCGTCTGATTTACACCTGAAACGTGTGGAATATTTGAAATACATGGACTTTCCAGCAATTGTGTTGTTATTCCCAAAATATCAGAAAAACAAAAACCAGAGTTGCCACAACTCTGGTTCAGAATACAACTTCTAGAGAGACAACAACAAAACAACACATAATAAGATGTTTGATAATGGAAAAATTCCAGTGGTTGAAGTCAACGGGAAAACGAACGTTAAACCTCTGAACCTTGAAAACTACTATAAGATTTCGATGAGTCTAAAGCTCAACTGGACCGAAAGAAAAAAGTTTTTTCACTGCATGGAATGTTATCAAAATACTACATAGATTAATTATCTCAGACAAAACAGTTAATGCTCTTGTGGTTTCAAAAGCCTGTTTATTAGGATAAATAAGTAGAAAATATGCATTTTGTTTAGCTTACCTCTTAATTGAAAATTTAGAGCATAGATCTAAAAATTCTATCCAAAGAATTCTTCTTAACCTTCTTTAAGGTGATCCCCAAAATATCGGAAAGCTACGAACTGCTGTTCATATTGGCCACAACAAGTTTGAAAATTTCTTCTAATTATATTTATCATCGGGACATAATTAATTGTTTGGACTAATTAATCACGTCTTAAGCGTCTATTAATATTCATGATTCAGAATTTTGTGCCGTAATGACAGAAACGATTTGATCTAGTTCAGTTATATATATATATATATATATATATATATATATATATATATATATATATATTGTTATGTACTTCGTGGGTTCAATTTAAAAATTTATAACAACTAATATGTACTTTCACTTTTCTAGAACTTTATAAACATTTAAACATCTGATTCAAATACAATAATAATCCCATATAAGATAGTCGACGCGGTATCACTGAACTGCGATCGTGGCGTGCTTCTTTTATAATCCCCGTGGAATTCTCCAGTAGAAATCACCATCGTTCCTTCCGCTGCCGAGCTTTTTCGAGAATCGTATTTTTTTATCTTGAAGCGTTTGTTGTCGTGCTGAAATGACACAGGGTCGGCTTTGGGTAAATTTCGTAACACTGCACCCCCCTTTAATTCTGATCATCCCGATCAGAAACATCCCCTCCATGGTAGGGAGCGAGTCGATCTAAGTGAACCACCTTTAATTTAGCCTTGGGGTTTCGACGGATCCGGTAGACGACGTCATTAAGCCTCTTGACCACCTCGTATGGACCATCCCAGGCGGGTGTAAGCTTTGGGATTTACCCTTGCTCCGTTGGGGGTTGTACAGCCAGACTTTGTCCCTCTCCTGGAACCCGACTGAATTGGCCTTGAGGTCGTATCGCGTCTTCATCCGGTCACTGGTGGCCAACATCTGCGTTCGGGCTAAGTCGTGTATTGCCAGCATGTTATGTCGGAGCTGGTCGGCATAATCGTCGATGTCTTGGGGAGGTTCTTCGGGGGAGCCAAATGCCAAGTCGCATGGTAATCGCAGCTCCTTTCCGAATAAGACCCTGGCTGGGGTCAGGCCTGTACTATTATGTACAGCAGAGCGATATGACAACAGGAATAGGGGAATATGCTCATCCCAATCATGCTGGTTATTGCTGACGACCTTGGATAGGTGTTGTTCCAAGGTCCGGTTGAATCTTTCCACCATTCCGTCTGACTGTGGGTGTAATGGTGTTGTTCTCGTTTTCCTGATCCCCAACATCGTGCAGACCTTCTGGAATACATTCGATTCGAAGTTACCCTCCTGATCTGAATGTAATTCCATCGGGACGCCAAACCTGCTGAATAGTTGTTCTACTAGCACCGTCGCTACCGTGGTTGCCTCTTGGTTGGGTATCGCATATGCCTCAGGCCATTTGCTGAAGTAATCCATTGCGACCAGAATGTATTTGTTCCCCCTCTCAGACTCGGGAAACGGACCGGCGACATCGATGGCAATTCTCTCAAATGGGACGCCCACATTGTACTGCTGCATTCTGCCCTTGGTCCGGGTTTTCGGGCCCTTACTGGCAGCACATGTGGCACATTTGCGGCACCAAGCTCTGACGTCTTCGAAGTAATTCACCCAGTAGTACCGCTGGCGAACTTTGTCTAGGGTTTTATTCATGCCCAGGTGGCCTCCGGTAATTCCATCATGTACTTCGGTCAGGATGGCTGGTACCTTTTTCTTCGGAACTACCAGTTGGGACTTGGTTTCTCGTCCATCAGCGCTTTCCCAAACTCGCTTGAGCATTCCATTGTCTACTCTTAGAGAGTCCCACTGAGCCCATAACGATTTCAGCACCCCGGAGTATCTAGCTACCTCGTCCCATCGTGGCCTGGGTGCCCCTCTCATTTTGAGTGACAAGATTGGTTCGATGTCTGGATCAGCCATTTGGTCCTGTATGCACTGTTCCGTTGTCCAGTCTTCATTGGCCTGTACTCGGATCTGCCTGATGGAGATACCCTCTCGCTGTTCCGTCTTCAGACAATACTTGCATTCCGCTCTACAGGGTCTTCTGGATAGGCCATCGGCATTATTGTGCAACCGGCCGGCACGGTGTTCCACCTTGAAGTCGTATTGCTGTAATTTCTCCATCCATCTGGCCAGTTGTCCTTCCGGTGTCTTCATGTCCAGCAGCCATTTGAGTGCGGCATGATCTGTTCGGATTAAGAAATGGCGACCATACAGGTATTTATGGAAATGGTCCACAGCCCTTATTATTGCAAGAAGTTCTTTTCTGGTGACGCAATAATTTCTTTCTGGCTTCGAGAATCCACGGCTGTAGTACTCGATCACCCTCTCTTCACCATCTTGCACCTGGGATAGGACGGCCCCCAAACCTGTGTTGCTTGCGTCGGTGTCTAAGATGAACTTGCCGGACTGTGTAGGAAAGGCTAGGATTGGGCTGGAACATAGTGCTGCCTTCAGTCGCCTGAATGATGTTTCGCAATCCTGATTCCAATGGAAGGTCTTTATCAGTGGTCTGCCGATGTAGAGGGGCGGCGATGATGGCAAATCCCTCAACAAAACGCCGGTAGTATGAACATAGGCCCAAGAAGCTTCGGAGTTCATGTTTGTCTCTTGGAACTGGCCAATCGCGGATGGCTTCTATCTTGTCTTCGTTGGTGCGGATTCCTGACTCGGACACTACGTGGCCCAAAAACTCTACTTCTTTTTGAAACAAGGAACACTTCTTCGGATTGAGTCTCAGGTTGGCATTATTAATTCTGGAGAATACTTCGCCCAGGTTCTTCAGATGGTCGTCGAATGTCTGGCCCATGACTAGAATGTCGTCGAGGTATACTAAGCACGTCCTCCATGTTAGCCCGCTCAGTACATACTCCATTAGTCTCTCAAATGTAGCGGGTGCATTACGTAACCCAAAGGGCATGACCGTGAACTGAAACAGCCTTTACTGGTGGAGAACGCTGTCTTCTCTCTGTCGTTTGCGTGCAGACCAACCTGCCAATATCCACTTTTTAGGTCTAGTGTGGAGAACCAACGGGAGCCTGCTAGTGTGGTCAAAGTGTCATCGATTCGGGTAGTGGATAGCTGTCTTTCTTCGTGACGTCATTGAGCTTTCTGTAATCCACGCAAAATCGGGTGGTTCAATCCTTCTTTTTAACTAGCACGACGGGAGCAGACCATGGACTGATGGATGGCTCAATAACTCCATTTTGTAACATGGACTCGATGTTTTCCTCGACTGCCTGTTGTTGCCCCAATGGTAGTCGTCTAGGTGGTATTCTGATGGGTTGAGCCTTTCCGGTATCTATTCGATGCTGGATGATGTTGGTGCGACCGGTAGTTCCATTTTTACTGTTAAAAATTTGCCAGTGTTTTGTGATAAATTGCTTGGCTTTCTTCTGGTTCTCTGGTGTCAAGTGTGTCAAGTGGTCAGCAAACTGTTGTAGGAACTCTTTATCGGGCCCTGTCTCATTCACCGACGTCTGGTACTCTTCTTCGCAATTGATGATGGTCTCTACTGGCTCGAAACAAGCTATCTCTTGACCATTGGTAATTCTGATGTCGTTGTTGGACAAATTCAGGACTCTGATTGGTATATCTCGTCCGGTTTTAACTATAGCCCGTCCAACTAAGTAGTCATGAGCTGAGTGTACGGGCTCCACCATTCCAACGCAGCTCCCAGGATTGCTTTCTAACTGCCCATGAATAATCTGTTCTGTTCGACCGGGAATTCTAGCTGAAGACTTTGCCACAATTTTTATGGGCGTGACTGATGTGTTGACGGGCCGTGTCAATACAAATTCCTCATTCAGGAACTGAAGAACATCATATCTCGGGTCGAACATAAATCCATGCTGGCTAATTAGGTCCATTCCCAGTATAAAATCGTCCTCAATATTCGCTACCAGGACCCTATGCCGGATCATGTTGTCCCCTATCTGTAGCACGACATCTGCCTCACCCTGTATTGACATGGACTCGCCGGTGACTGTTCTGAGCTGGATGTTATTGGTAACTGGCCGAATTTCTGATGCTCTCAAAACCCTGGACTTGGCAATGGACACAGCGGCGCCGGTATCGATGGTGATGGTAACTGCTCGCCCGTTGATGGTGCCTCTGATGACTAGGCTGCCGCTATCTCGGCAAAATCCCCGGATGGATAACGTTTTGGGGGCTGGTGGAGGGACAGTCAGCATTCGCCCTCCTATGCTGACTGACTGACGGTCCCTGGACATGTGGCTGTTCTGTTGGTTACCCCTGGTCGGTGATCGTTCAGGTAGCCTTACTCGGCAGTCACGTTGGAAGTGTCCTGTCCGTCCGCAGCGGTAACATGCCCCTCTGGTGCCAGTTCTTTGTGACCGGTCTAATATTTTGTTCAGGCCAGCCAGCAGCGCTTGAAGTGGTGACTCTGACTCTTCCTGGTTGAAGGAAACTGCTCGGACCCTCGGCTTGGACATGTTCATGACGGCCTCTACTTCCAAAGCCCTAAGTAGAGCTTCATTACTTTTCTTGACGCCACTTAGTCTTAGATTTCTTTGTACTTCCACATCTCTGATGCCGTTTATGAAACTCTGCGTGGCCAACTGGTCTTTCGTTTCCTCTGGCAGGTCTGGGTAGGACAAGTGTACTAACCGTCTAGTCTCTGCTTCGAATTCTTGAAGGCTTTCACTGGATTTTTGCGTTTTTCCACTGAGTTGGACTTGGTATACCTGGCTCAAGGATTGATTGTCGTAGCGTTTGTCTAGGATGGCGATGATCTTGTCGAAATTGCCTTGTTCATCGACTGGAATGCTTTGGAGGAGTTCTAGGGCCGGACCTCTTAGCGAAATTACCAGAGAAGTAGACTTTTCTTGATTATCCCATCCATTAGCTGTAGCCACAGCCTCAAATTGTCGTTTATACATGGGCCAAGATGAACTGCCGTCGAATGTGGGTGGTTTACTAAAGGAACCTTTGGTACTCACGGTGTGCTGGTATTTTCCTCGCTGTAAGTCCTGTTGCATTTTTTTGATTTCTGTTTCTACCTTGTTTTGGATGGCACTGATTTTATCTTGTACTTCACTTACTTCACTTTGTACCGTGTTTTTAATGGAACTGATTTCAAATTTCACCTGGCTCTGGATGGAATCAATGTCATCTACTTTGATTTCAAGAGTCTCCACATTACTTTTTAGGATCTTTATGTCGTCGTTTATCTCTTTTATATCTGATTCTACTATTTGCATTCTTTCATTAACTGTTTCGTTAACTTGTGATACTATTTGCATTAGTTGTTAAATTGCATTTGTCTTTTTTCTTCAGTTTGATCTTGTTTTTGTTCAAATATTTTAAAATCATTTTCTCGTTTTTCTTCTAATAGTTTAAATTCATGTTGTCGTTTTAATTCAGTTTGGTCTTGTTTTTCTACAAATTTCGAGAATAATCCCTCAATCAGATTTTGTTGTTCACTTTTCATCGTGGAAACAAGATTTTCTAATTCTATTTTACGTTTTTCATCTATATTAGTGACAAGATTTCCTAACTCAATTTTAAGTTTGTCATCAAAAGATTTCACTAACCTTTGTTGAATTTCTTCTTGATGTTGTTTCTCCTTCTTGTCACGTTTTTGTAGAATCTGCGCAATTTTTTCGTCTATCTTTTCCATACTACGAGTTTCCATAAATCAATTTAGGATGTTAACTGCACTTAATCCTTCACTTCTAACACCAAATGTTATGTACTTCGTGGGTTCAATTTAAAAATTTATAACAACTAATATGTACTTTCACTTTCCTAGAACTTTATTTACATTTAAACATCTTATTCAAATACAATAATAATCCCATATAAGCTAGTCGACGCGGTATCACTGAACTGCGATCGTGGCGTGCTTCTTTTTTAATCCCCGTGGAATTCTCCAGTAGAAATCACCATCGTTCCTTCCGCTGCCGAGCCTTTTCGAGAATCGTATTTTTTTATCTTGAAGCGTTTGTTGTCGTGCTGAAATGACACAGGGTCGGCTTTGGGTAAATTTCGTAACAATATATATATATATATATATATATATATATATATATATATATATATATAAGCAGTAGCACTTTACCTTGGCATTGTTATTTTCATTAAATCAATTACGTTTCTATAAACGTCACTAGCTTCTATATACACGCTTGGCTGCTCGCAATCATAACCGGAAATTTCATCCAGTTGCAAACAGGGGCATATTTCCGAAGGAGCATGGGGGAGCATTTGCCCCCACTGATGGGCGTTGTATGAACGAGCAGTTTCTTTCGACTCCTTATTTCACATCAACTGATAAACTAGTTTATAGTCCACCAATAAACTAGTTTACTACTGAGCGATAGTTGTGTACAGTCACAACCTGACCGTCGACGAGATAAACTGATAACACACGATACTTAAATGAACATCGTCTCATTGCATCTTGTGGAATGGCACGAGCCATATCTAACTGTTTAGTCCTTATTTTGTTTGACGGTTACCCATAAGTACAAATGAACGGGTTAAATTTATCTGTTAAAGATCATTGGGGGCTAGTTTATCATAGAGTGTAAACGGTTTCCTTTCGTTGACTGTTTCAATGGCTCACCACTTGTTGATCTACTAAAAGGTTGAGGATTAATTTACTCCAATTTTCTAGCGCCTCATCCCCAAGCAAAATGCCATTTAAATTTTTTTGCTCTCAATGAAAATGCTGAAGAGACGCCGCTGTTAAGTAATATAATACTAGAATAAGTTGTATGTCACAACATAAATAAATTTATAAAATAGATATTTTTGTAGATTATAAAATTGTATTTTTATTTAAAATTTTTAATAAATTAACATAAATTATTTATATTACATATAGGGCAACTCGAGAAACTCGAGAAATATTTGTCGAAATTGTGCGAAACTTGTTAACAAAATAAGTCGAGATATTGAAAAATCTCTTATTTAGTTTTGAATGACATATTTCCTGACCTAACAATTAGATTGAATATATTTTTTTTTTCGAGGCATATCCTCAATTTTTTATGAATATAGATTTGTCTGAATATACATAATTACTATTTCAGATTAAAAATGCTTGAAAGATAATAAACTGGATCACGTCAAACCCCTTTCATCACAGCATTTAATAAAATCAATATTTACTTATCTAATCAACCCTCAAGATGTAAATTGATTTTTTAGCTAAAACAAATGCCGGACAGAAAAATCAATAAACACACTTAAATTAGGTGTTTGCTTTTATACCTTCATTATAATTCAATCAATTTTGTGTTTACATAATGCACAAAAAACTAATAAAGAAAATGACTTGGGGGTTTTACATTTCAAATTAGTTTAGAGTAAGATTGATGGTATAATTCGTGTGCAGTTGATTGGACAATTTTCTATCCGTGAGATTTTTAAAATGAATGGAGAAAAAGCAAGTGAAGTAACTGGTCTAAAATTGCTACCTTCAGAAGTTACAGAAACATTTATCAATATTGACATGAGGGCTGCTAAACGCTAACAAAGTGTTGGAAAAATCGGTTGTTTGAATGTATTACAAACAATATGAAAATTAACTAATAATATAGTAAAAAATAGGATTTCTCATATATCTTTAATGTATGTATTGCAAATTTATGAAAATATGTCCTTGAGGAATATGAAATTCGCAAAATGAAAACCCTAGACAATGAATTTTAACGCCAATATAAATACAAAGGACCAAAAAATACACAAATATATAAGTGTTCAGTTATACTTAAATTTATTTTCTGGAGTGTTACAATTACTTAATTGCTATTCAGATAATTTTAGTATTTCTTGTATCTAATACCACCTTTGTAATTTATCACGTTCTGAATTGATATTCAGTGGATTATAAAAGAAATCGAACCTCATAGTGTTTTGGTAAACGAATTGTAAAATCCAAATGAAATAGATCTGTGGATAAATTGTTTCAATTTTCATTTTTATAGTTTTGACACAACGACATTTTGTTTTCAAAAAATTCTTTTAGGGAATTTGATCGTTCATAAAAATACTTTCGGTGTATAATTTTAATTTGCTTAACTCTTACTTATTTAAGCAACTATGTATTATAAACATGTATATCTCAACACTGATTTTGTTTATAAGTATTTTCTCACAAAAGTCGTCATTGCTTTTATATTTAATTCAAATAACATAGATATAGTTCATATTGTTATAACAGATTGTTTTAGCCTGTAAAAATAGAAAACTTCCTAGAAATTATTCATCCTCAAGAAAAGTTGATCTGCGAATAAACAAATGGATAGTAAATACCACAAGGGTAACGGTAAGAAAGTACCTACCCAAAATTTCTATGCTGTTCCAGAATAAAAAAATAATATACGTTAGCAAAATAGAGTTACTACCAGAAAGATCGAGAGCAACTATGATGGCATAAAGAGTGTAACGTACATCAAGTGTTCAGTTAAGTAGATAGTGACGTGAGAAACAACTGTTTTTGAAGTGAATTTATTGACCTTTTAAGTAGTAAATTGTTACTAGCGGAATTTATTGTGAATTATTTTGGTTAAAATAAAGACGTATTTGGTGTAAAAATTGAATCTGAAACCATGGGGTCCATAATAGTATTATCCATTTGTAATATAATTTGAATTTCATTAAATCGATAGTTTAATTTGTTGAATAATGCAGTTGTTTATACTAATTTAAGTAAAAATTGAAAATATACATTTATATATATATATATATATATATATATATATATATATATTTATATATTCAATTAGAATTAAACAAAAGAAACATAAAAAAAATTCTTTATGTCTGTTTACTGTAAATTTTTTTTGTCATAAATAAATGTCAAAAATTAAGCATCAAAACTTTAAGCTAAAATTTTTACTTTTAACTTTAAAAAATGCAGGATATTTTAACTATATTTCAAATTGTCAAATCTACCAGCATGAGTGACTGAAAAACTGCGTTTTGTTAGTATTGTTCTTTCACATCGCAATATTCACTGATTTTATTTATTCCTTAATATTCACATTTAATAGATTAATATTTTTTAAGAAAACTGTCATGCACATGGTAATCCTTTATACGTTTAAGCACTATTTTCATTTCCACATTAAAATTATAATAATGATAGTTGAGAACTGAGAGTTCTTTGCAAAAAACAAAACTTTTCTTCAATATTAAGTGTTTTATAACTTTTCCTAATATTTTTTAAGGGTTAATTGAATGAAGTCATTTAGGTAAGGGCACCTGGTGAAAGCTATACCCTTTTAGCAATATATTGTAATAGCATTCCATTTACCTTCAACAAGCTTCAAAAAGGCTTAATTTTTAAAATATTTGTTTTAAACCTGACTTTAATGTCTCCAGCATCCTTGCAACATAATTCATATAAAAGATTTGTCTGAAGAAAGCTTTGATAATAAATAATTATGTTTCAAATCCTAATACAATATACTGTAATTTACAGGAAATTGGTTACACAATTTCAAAATCGTGTCATTGCAATTCACGTTTTAATTTATTCATTTTCACTAACTCAATGGAATTAAAAATGATCCCAATAATTTACAACTTCCATATTTATTAATTTGTAACTTTGACATTGTTAACTTCTTACAGTTATGTAATGTAAAAATATACATTTTACATATTATAACCGTTTCTAATGTCTAGTGTGTAAAGCTTAGTTGTTGCTGATCTTAATCTGTACAAACATATTTTTTTATTATTTATTTAGTATATTTTAGTATAACTTCTTGTAGAATTTGACTTTATTGGATTTAGTAGCATTAATAGTATTTCAAAATGTTAATTGCTACTGGAACGTAAATGTTCCAGTGTATTAAACTGTGGAAATGACACTGCTATTACAAGAGCACTATTGTAGTAAAATTTCCCAACACCTCTTCATAAATATGTCTAAATTTCATAGTCATGCCACATGTCTTCCTTCATAAAGGCCTGAGCTTGTCGACATAAATTTAAACTTCAAAAAACTCCAAAGAAACAAGTGCTAGAGCTCTAAACCATGTCTTGCATTAGTAGTTCTAATCTGTCGACAAAAACAAAAAGTGAACTTTCTCAACCAAAAACGCTAGAATGTTGAGTGTCTGCTATTTACTAACTGATCCAGTTTCTCGGAATTTTTCAACCAAACCTTCCCCAGTTAACAAAGTTATATCACTATTCTTCTTTGGTCTATTTTCTTTCGTAAAACTTTAACTCACAATAGGAGCGAAAGTAACATTTTGCATATTGGGTCACATGTTATAAAATATTTATATGTTTTCTATGTGTAAATACAGTTGAGGTGTATTCAATTTTCTTATTTCTTACTTGCAATCTATTAAACTATATGCCAAATAGATAGAATTTGGTAAAAACATAATCCCTTTTATCTAAAAACAATATCGCGTTACAATAATGATATCTTGACTGCCCATTACGACTTATTTTGTATTCAACAGAAGGCGGCACACTTCTTGTAACTCAAGATCAAATCTCAGTCACGAGGAGGATTTAAATCATTGCTGGGTTTCGAACACCCTGAAACGACGTTAAACAAATATTTGATATCTTATTTTTCATATTAGCTCGAGGTAATGAGATCGAATCTCGAATGGCTGATACAATAAAGAATTAAAGCAAGTGCGAGGTATTCAGTCACGATCCGATGAGCAAAATGCTGCGCCTAAGGATATTTTTTTAAGATAAAGTTGGTTGATTCTAGATTTAAGTTTTATATGTTGTAATGATACCTGATAGTTTGCTAAATTTTATGAAATTACATTTTTCATGGACGAAGAAAGTATCAACGGCTATTTTGTAAATTTTCTTCAAGGAATCTGAAATGTACTAAACTCAATTGTTCTTTCGTTGAAAAACAATATATAAAAACAAAATATAAGTAGACGAGAACGATGAAATCTCATATATCCTGTAAAATGAATGATGAGCCAACAGACTAAGGGATAGCATTACCACATACAGCAGTTAATACTGACATAAAATTCAACAGTTAACCGCATACGATAGTACGTAAATAATAATTTATAAGTCATACCTAGCATAATATTAACAGCAAACTAGTAGAAGTAATTATTTTAGCCTTAAAAATCCAAAAAATATGGGTAAACTGCTGTGAAATTAAATTAAATACTCAATTCATTAAATTGGAAGAACAAAGACAAAAGTATTAGCATTCATCAATGTTTACAGCAATTATGAGAGGGTCACAGCACAACCCAAAAACACTCCAATCATTGATAAACTTTAAATTGTATCAGTTGCAATTAAGACGTTTAGTGAAGCTATACTATCAAGATGCATCTAAGGAACAACCTGTCACCTAACGCGTTATAAAATACATTAGTGATGACGAAATGAAAATACAATAGTGATGATGAAATTATACCACCCAGTTGTTCAAAATGTGTAAAGAAGTCCATATCTGCAGTTCCGAAACTGAAACTCTCATAAATATGTCTAATTCAAAAGTGAACAAGGAAGGCACCTCTCAGATCAGTGCCGTGTTTTTCTGGTTCCTGTTTGAGGTGAAGTCGATGTTAAGAGAATCACACTAAGAATGTAACCAAACCTACCATTGCAGAGAGTTTCTGATGATGATTTACTGGACAAACTTTGAGGAAATTGTAGAGTTAGGCTGTCACCACGATCTCCACCCGGTGAGCTTACCTTATTATACCTTCAACTAGAAAAAAAAATTGTGCCGTTTCGGCTACCTAAATAACAATGTCCAAGATTTTTGTAGAAGGCTTTGCTTTGAGTACAGCACAATATAAACCAGAACAAGATAGATGATGACATATGGGCAGAAATATGACTCAAGGGATGACTCTAAAATCCCTCTCCAAAACTAAGGCGGAATGTAGAAAAGGTGACTGTGATGGTAAGGTAACCAAGCCCAAGTATTGCTTAAGAAGGGGTATCCAAAGTCTTGAAGAGGAATCAGAGTGTGATACTGGAATAAAGAAAATAAGGACGTTATACGATAGAGTTTTATTGTTTGAGGAAAATGTGTAGGCGTATTTTAATAAATGCTTTGGGTTTATAAGGTCAATATATCTTAGAACGGTTTTTTACAGAAGAATTATTCTTATTTTAAAGGAAAATAATTTACTGTGAATCGTCTAAACTTGTTTAAATAAGTTTGAATTATCTAGCTCGGAAATTCCGATAAACATACAGTATAACTGGAAGTTTTTTTACTAGTATATTATAGCTGTAAGCTTATTAACCTATTTCATAAGTTATAATGGTACACATTATTTTGTCTGGTTTGTTCATATACTAATCACCAAGTTATGTATTATTCAGTTACCGCAGTAGACTGATCATCAACAAATAGAGAACTTGATGTCGTTGCCTCTACTAGCTGCAGACTTCTCTCCGAAACTGTTGGTCACTATTTTTGAGTGCATAATTGACAGAAGTATGCAAGGTTAATCATTTCGTTCTGTTTAAATCCCATAATTCACAAGAGAAATGAACAACCTGAAGGATTCCTTTCGTTAATACGTTACACTGGACTTACCCCTCAGCAGAAAATTTTTAATTAATTACCAGGGCGGCCGCTCGTACTCAACTATAAATTGCTCGTGGTTACGGTCTCATTCTGAGACTACTTTGAATTCAATTTGAGTTTTACTCCCATTCGAAATTCGCTTGCAAATTAATTAATACCACTTTAGAGTTTTGATAATTAAAACTGGCTATATACTAGCTTATGATTGTGCAGTAACATAAATATGGGGTATAACTCATTATACAGGAGTGTATTAAGTAAATTTAGTTGGTGTAAATTACAGAATCCTGTTAAGTAGAACTTAATAATTCGCTTATAAAGTAATCGAAATACTATTTTTTTAACTCAAATCTTCAGAATTTTGATTCTTCCCTCACAATATCCTTCAAAGCCAATTTCATAGTCTCTATCCATTGAGTTGTCTTGACTTCTAAGATGAGTTTATTCTCCTGTCAGTGTTTCCAGATCATTATTACTATTCTTTACCTTTCAGCTCATCATAATTCTGCTTTAAAAGTGAAACAGACATTTAAAAGTTTTCTTTGAGAATCTTGTAGTCCAATTATTATTGACATAAACTTTCAAACAGTTTTAAGATTTTTACAATCGTGGAGAAGAATATAAAGATAAGCAGACAACTATTATGGTTTCATATATATTTCTATACTTAGTATGTTCCAAGTTTTCAGTTCAATTTGGTTAATGAAACGGTGAACTACACAATGGATGGAAGTTTGAATGTATTAATATATTATAATGACTGATTTTATGAAATACAGCACGATGAACAAAATTTTTCTAGATATAAATTCGAACAGAACTGATTAAATCAGAATTAATAACAAAATAGAGCTCATTGAAGTGAAAGACGCTCTAGAGCTGATTAGTGTTAGTTCAGTCCGAAAGTTCAATAGTCTCATATGTAACTAGTTTCTGGAGTAACATCTGTTTAGTTTCCACGAACGAAGAAAAAAATGTTTTTTGCAAACAAAGAAACTTAAATAAAGAACTTTGTTTGATAACAGAATAGTATCGAGTCAATAAGAGCTACGACTTAAGACCAACCTTGATCCCCTGTAAAGGGTTTGACAAGAAGAAGAACAGGAACAAGACTTAAAGGCTGTATTATATTGGTGATTTTAGGGGTACTTCTGGGGGGAAAACTAAAAAAATTGACCGTTCCCCCCCCTCATGATCTCTGAAACTACTGAGCCTAATTTTGAAAAAAATAGGAAATATAGAACGTTGCCCGAACTTTACAGGAAAAATAAGGAGAAACCATTAATAGTAATTCTGGAGGGCAAATTATAGAATTAAATGAAAAAAAATCAATTTTCAAACGCATCATGTAATATATCAAATAAAAGGCTCATTATCTGGATTACAAATATATTATATTTTTAAATCATTTGTTTAAAAGATATTAACAAAAATATTAAACATCGACTTAATTCCCATTTTAGAAACTACACCTATTTAAATTTTCAAAAATATATTTTATTTGTATTTTTAAAAAATTTGAATAACCGATTTAATAATTTATGATTTAAAACTTGAACTATTTTGCCCTTTATCTTCTAATCTATAGAGCCTCAAAATTCAGACAGTAGATTATAAAAGCCTTCTCTGAAAGTTTATTAGTAAAATAAAACTCTAATGTTAATTTTTGGGTGCCAAATTAGAAAACTAAATACATATGTATTCTTATAAAAATCAAGTGAATCTTGAAGGTGTTACGGAACCCTTATGTATGCGAGTCCAACTCGCACTTGACCAAATTATTTCATGAACAGTTAGTTTTTCTCAAATTGTGTTCCCAATAGTTAGAACTGGCAGTTTCTTTGAGCTAGTTTTCCTGACAAAACTAGTTTTCGCAATTCATTTCACGATAGAATATTACTTCAAGTTATATGTACTAAATAAATAATTCAATTATTGCAGAACTCAATCAATTGAGGAGGACCAAACTGATGAAGGTTATCGACTAGAAACAATATATTAATTTCATTCAATAGACTGAAAAATCTCGAAAACTTAGTATTATGTTGCCAACTACTGTACAACAACAGTACCGCGTATAAACCACACTAAACCAAAGTAATAATTTGAAACTCCAAAACATAAAATAAATTTAGAAAATTAGGGTGTTTATAGCATTGCGTGTGAAACTTGTGACAAAAAGTATGTTGGCCAACAAACAGGAAAATCTCTGCTAGGTTAGAACAGCACAAACTATCTGTCAGAAGCAAACAAAGAACGTCTGTTCTTTTTCAATATGAAGTACTAGAGGGCCACAAATAAATTTTGATAGCTGCAAACAATCAACAATTGACATCGAAAAACTAAACCGAAGAGATGACGCCCAACACTTTTCCAATTCCTGTAAAACAATTATCAAATAGTGTTAAACTAAACCCGAAAGACACACAGCGGAATTGGTGACTGGCCACGTGACCCAAACGAGAGCGAAAGGGGAGGAGATAATTCCAACCAATCAGCTACGACCTCAAAACAAAGGCGTATAAATACAGAGCGCGGACACTGCAACTCTGACAACGCATCGATAATGCGAAGTGAGATCTTCGTGATAAGTCTGCAAGTTACAAACATAAATCAAAATAGCGAATAGATGTACTCTCGGATAAAAACTTCCTCAGAATTCTTTTGAGTTTAGTTCAACATTTTGCTTCATTAAATGTGTAACGTATCGGACCTATTTTGGTTCTTTTTTGAACACATATTTGCATTTTAGCTAAAATGTTTACATTACATTTTAAAATTTAGTATTAATAAATACCTTAAACTTTCTTTTGGACATTCATGCAGATAAAATACACTTTATGAACTAATTATAGTATGACACTATTACAAGTACATTCAATGATTTCCTTTTTTATCGAAGGTATGTGCGTTTAGCCTATTTTTAAGACACTGGGACTTTTGCCCTATGTACACACCATTACAATGCTTGCATGTAATTTCATAAAGTAACTTCTTTGTTTATTGGTATTTTTGATTTTAATTCACTAACATTTTCTGGCAGAAAATTATGTCCTCTATGGCATATCGCAATATCGTGCTTACATGTCTTTGAGATTGCGTTGATAGCAAAGCAATATATACACATTTTCTCCTTCACATTCGAAGTCCCGTCCTGCAAAAAAGAATCGGAAAGCATCTGATTAATACGATCATGTAAGTCAGTAATAAAGGTAGATCACCGATTCGTTACACTCCCGTAGTAGTAAATGCATGCCAGCGAAGCGACCAGCTCGTTCACCAGACATCAGTCACTCATACGGATGGATGTACATTGTTTATGTTTAAATTAATACAACGCCTACTTGATGGTAGGAATTCTTTGTTTCAAAGAGTGACTCGTGGGAGTTGATTACAGATTAATTCCTATTGTGACTTATGAACAGGTACCCGTCGGTTTTCGCGTTGTTTTTATTAGTCGGTGATTTCGCGCGGCGTTCAACTGAAAGGTACGATCATATACCGGCTTCCCCTTTATGTGAGAGATTTATGTAGCAGGCGGCGATAATTTTCAAGAAGAATATAAAATTGTTAGGGTAAAACTGCCGTTTTCAGAATTCAGAAAAATTCTGTATCTGCTTCCATCGTTTTGTAGGATCAACTACTGAAAGATATAGATATAAAGGAAAATAATTAGCGATATTTCTTTATTAACTGAGTGTGACAAAGTGATAAAAATATAATCATACACATTCTAAAATACATTAAACTATAAGAGAACTAATGTTATTATAAGTAACTTTTATTTTTGAATATTTCAGAGGGTCACGAAAATCTTGTTTCTTAATATGAATTCTTTTAGTCCTTAACAATATTATTTATCAGTGTATTGAACCTAATAGATGTCGGTGACATCTACCGTCATTCAAGGAAGCGTATCTGATGAGAACTCCTGGTTCGAAACGGCTGTCATACGTTGAATGATATAGTTCTAAATATGTGGATATATATCTGTATAAATATTATTTATTATCTACTTCTGTAAAAAATGCTGTACTGATATTAAAAATGAAAAAAAAATCACATAAAGATCATTGAACTGCTTTACAATGTTTAATATAATAGTGACGTAGTAAAAACTAACACTTGAAAATTTTCTCTTTAGTAGTAAACCACTAAGTTCTTATTGCGTACACCCTTGTAGTTCAATATTAAAATAATTAAACAGCTATTTTATTTTTGAGTATACATTTTACCTATCAAATAATAAGCAATAATAAATTATTACTTCCTAATACATCTACTAAGTCTATTTAAATTAGGGTTTACACAGCAAATAAAAGATTCTCGATCTTTCTTGAATCGACGAGCAGCATCTCGGCTCCTATTTCTTCTTCTAGATCGTTCGCAGGGGCGAAATAACGTCGTTCCGGGCGCTCCTCGATATTTAGCACTTGGCGTAGACATAATTTTACGTTGATGGTCTATAAAACTGTCCCTCTCTAGAATTGATAGCACCAATCTGATATCTTTCACTAGATCTGAAGCTAGCTACTTGAATGATGGACCCCTACCACTGCTCTCTTCACTAGGTTTGTTGACCAAATTTATTCCAATTCTCTTTGCTTTCCGTGCTTAATTAACTAGTTGTTCAATACAGTATATTGCTTACACAGGCACTGGTCTGGTACGGGCCGTTAGTTTTCTCAAGGCGTTGAATAGAGGCTTTCTGAATCCGATTTATCTCCGGGAGACTCAATCTTACGTTGATTGTGGTCGCAATCTTAACTCCTTTATTGTCCTGTTTACTTTCATTTTTCTAATTCCTTTGCGTATCTATCACTTGCTAAAGTTAAGACGGAGACACATTGTTGAAACGCGACGGAAACCGGCCCTACCTGATGTTTGTTAAGGGCCGGTTCTACAATGGACTTATAAAATACGGAATAGTTGTTCCTAGTATAACTTATACCGAAGTTTATACGAAGTACAACTGGTTGCGCGTTCTACAATCCTTGTTGAATGGTGATATAACTATTCCTAGAACATCTCGAGAAAAAATGGAAAAAAAGCGGTGCTAAAACATCACAACGAATGAAATTATAGGTAATAAATATGGCTAACATTATATTCCAGAATGCAAGAAAACGGACACTGTAACGAAAAGTGGAAAAGAAATAGAATGGTAGAAAATAGAAGTAAAGTTCAACTCTATATGTGCGACAGGTAGGAGTGCAAAAATATTGAGGAGTAAGTGGGACTCTCACAAGAAATCAGCAAAAAAGAAGTATGCCCAGTATAAACAAAATTTATACAAAACAGGTGGTGGGCCAGCTGTAGGTGTAATTAGTGGTGTTAGTAATAGTATCTTAGACATTATTGGTGTATTGGCAACTGGCACAATGTCACAATTTGATTCGGATTTTGGTATGAGATAATTTTTTATTGTGGTGATCTCTATTATTTTATATTTAATACCAATTTTGAATGGTTATGACTGAAATTTTTATGCAGATACACATTTACCTGTTCCACAAAAGTCTGATGTTTCGCCATTAAAATATGTCAACATATCAGCAAGTGAAATTGTGGAGGTATGCCCAGAGAAAGACACACATAGCAGCACTGCTGAAAGCAAAATTGAAATAATACAATGATTATTTACTGCTTAACTTTAGTTGGAAATCATGGACCCCACAGCAGCTTAGGCAACCTAAAAGCAAAGAATTGCACGTTCTGGAAGTTATAGGTAGGGTAAAGATTAAACGAATTTGTCTTTTCCTATTTTGTTTACTTATTCTTTATAGTAGAGAAGTGTGATGGACAGATCCACAATTAATAGTGAAACTCCTAAAGGTATTTTTTGGAGTATGAACATTCCTAGTTGGGGCTCAATAACAATATACTTCTTTTCTATTCTTAAAAACATCATAGAGTGAAGTTTTTGCGATTAAATATCATACGTTTGTGCTTCGATTTTAAAGATTCACAGTTAAAGTATGGTCCGATATCGTAAAAAAGTGTAATCGCCTGACTGTTCCATCTATTGCCATCTCTGTTGGCATCTTGCTCTATTTCAAGAATATGATCAGTAAGTATAAATAGATAAGTTGTGCGTGACGACTCTCAAACCCTTGGACCTTTTCTAAAGATCTTATTACTTGACATTCAACTTATGTTATAACACTCTAGGTATATTTATTTCTTATTCAAATCTAGAGCGTGATTAGGTATTTTCAGTATTCTCCAATTAGCTGAGAACACAGATAATTTTTTTTCAAGTTTGTTTTTTAACCGCGTACCTTAGAATTATTGCTAGAAAGTGTAGTCGTTTTTTGGAATATTTTTGTTGTCCTCGTCAATTTAGTAACTATTTTTTTTATATTAGTCTTTTGCTAATCTATGTCATTTCAGTGTGTCTATTACATACTCGATGGACTTACTAGTACGCTTCAAACTCTAATTTTTTCTTGCTTCTTTTTCTAAAAAAAATCGTTTTTATGTTAATTTCGTTGTTTGCCAAATTTCAAAGCGAAATAAAAAAAAAACCTGAAATACAATACAAAGCGACTCCAGAATCGGAGTTGAAACGTCTCCAAACAAAGATAAGTATAACACAATATACAAAACACTATTTATATACAGGAATACTGGTTGATCATTTTGTAGACATCTCTTTCTCTCAGAATAACTGTGAGGAAGAATTTCTAAAGGTACAGCCAGTAATCCGGCAATTTTACGAAATTGTCTTACTACACTTTGTTCTCCATATACAATTTTCAAATGAACAGGCAAAATAATTCAAGATCTCTTTTCGAAATTACTTACATTTGAACTTATTTTCGCTACCTAAAACTAATAATGGTTCAGTTTTGAATAAAGGGAAAAATTCACATATAGCCATAAGGAAATCTCTAATATATGTCAGGTTTTATTTCTGTAACAGACAGTTGTCCTCAACCCTTTACCGAATTCGAAAACTTAAGAGTTACTTAAACGCCACAGGTACGAAAATGAATTTATTCATCAGCTTTATTGACACCGGATTTATACCATATGTTAGGAGAGTTTCTATCATTGCACCAGGTCAACACCAGGTGGTCCATTCTTACACCTGCCTTGACGCGTGGCTTACTGAATTTCGCTAAATTGTGGGTTCTCGTAACCATTGAAATACATTTCTAAGCATTAAGAATGGGTGAAAAGCACGCACCGAAGTTATATTTCACCATTTGCAAACCGTCTACGATTCCTTTGTTTGAAAATAATATATTAAATAATTTTTAGCGTATCAGAGACTGGAAATTATTATCTAGAGGGATAAATATTTTAATAGTGTTTACATTGCTACTCGTTTTCTAAAACTACCAGTTCCATTCATCAGAAGTTCCCAGTAGATTAATAGATTATTAAAATAGTTCACGCTGTGTTATATTTTATAACAGTCATTCATTCATAAAACTGTTCCTTAAAAAAAGTCGAAAAAATAAACAGCTTTTAGTAAATGATGAATCAGCATTTTAGAGACAATAAGTTAAGTAAGCGTCTTAGTAGTAAGTAATTTATATGAAATTTTTGCCTATGATTTTCAAGAGTCCATAAGACTATTCAATATCACGTCCCACATAACAAAACGGTCTAATAAGTACTTTTTGATCTTTGTTTGCAATTTATAGCGTAAAGTCCTTTCTATATAGAGAATACTTTCAAAAATATTACTACAAAAACTACATTAATTGATAAAAATATGTGTTGTTTTTATACTAGTCTATGGGAATTCAGTTAGCTAAATTTTTGTAACTATATTCTGAATTCAATTTGGCAATAATAGATTACAGCGAATTGTGAGATTTAATACATTATTATCTTTTTGGGATAACTGTCGACCATTTGAAACAATTTTTACCAACCAAGATAATCCATTGAATAAACTTTTTCTACTTCTTCCAGTGGTACAACATGTGGGTTGGGCCTTGACTTTTCTTCGTTTTTGTCTCCAGAACTTCCTGTCTTTGGCGACTACGTGCTTGTTTCTTACACCAAGTTTCCTTTTCGGCAACCTTTCTGGATCCATTTTCTCAACCTGTTTCAAAGTTCTTGGCGAGTAACTAGTTCCATGATTATGATATGATAAGTCCTAGTTTGAATGGATTTGCGTACAAGGAAATACTCGTGGACCCGTATTTCTAGGTTATAGTCAGTAGGGCGGCGCCTAAGAACACGTTGTAGATGGCGGCACCACTTGAAGCTGTGTTACCTTTAAGGTTGAAAATACATTAGACCGTAATAAGGACTTGGATTTTGTTGGAATTGCATTAATCGATTCGATTACAGTGAGTCGGCTTTGAGGTACTGCATATCCCATAGAGAATTTGGAACTTTGGAACCTTACGAACTAAGTCGTATGCCTGCCAGGATATAGTTTTTCTATAGCTTATTTTTCAGATCTACCCGACGAATATCTAAGTAACGTAAATAAACGAATTATAATTTTGGATCTTAGGTTTAAGAGCCAAATTCGAAAATTAAAATACTAAACGATAATGTGATGTAAAAAATAATAATGTATGTTACTAGAAATATGTATCTTACTTCTATTAATATTAAAATGAGGAGTTTAATAACAAAAATTCAAGTTGTTTTCTGAATGATACTTGTGGCATATTATATAATGTCTACGTGCTTCTGATCTAGACCCCGAAACGTTTGGAATATACAGCAATTTTCTTTAAACTGTGGTGTTATTTCCCAAGAAAGAAAAGTAGACAACAAAAATTCAAATTCAAAAATTCTCGAAGGCGTATAAAATAAAATGTTATAATAATAATATAGTATATATGAAAATCGAACCTAACCTATGTCTAAACAGATATAACAAAAGCGTTTAAAATATAGAAAAGGACTCTGCAATATACAAAATATGCTCTATTTATGATAAATACTATTATATTTTTTCATTAATCACACCGTCGCCTTTTTTATTTCAATTTCAATTTTTAATTAGCTTAAAATTTGTATTGTTGCTACTATTACTGTTCAGATATCCGATAATCCTCTCCTGCTTACTTCTTCTAGCATTTCATCTATCTCTTACCACTCAAATGTTTTATTGTCTACGGGTATTTAGTTCATTTATTAGATAGATCTTGTCTTAATTTCATCCTTTTAGTTGTGTACCAATTCAACTCGAAGTATTGTTTCATATTTTTGGCTATGCAATTTGCACTCTACAAAAAAGAACAAATTTCTTTACCATTATAAATACCAACTATTAGATTCAGCTTTTGCGTGTCCTGTGTGTATACAATTTAGGTCTGCTTACATGGGCAGTTAACTCATAATTCATGAGTTGCCTCGTCTGAGGAAACAATATTGTTTAATAGTAGAAGAAGTGGCAGAAAATAAAATAGTGTTTTTGAGAAATTTTAACTATTTAATCCCAACAGTGAAATCTATTCTATATGTTTTGTATAATGATTTTGCAGTTATCGCTTTGATAGAAACAAAGCTTCAAGTGATAATTTTCAGTAAACAACTAGTTGCCGTAATCCTACACAGTGAAATGAGTTTCAAAATTACTTACAGTCGGTAAGGTTGGTGGCGTTCTGAGAGAGTGTAAAAGTTTGTAAAAGCAATCTAAGTATATAAGCTATGTCGGTTCGAGCACAACAACGACCAAAAATTCATGTAATTCTAAGCTTAAAATAAATATACCGACCAACAATCCTATACACCAAATACTTTATTTCCGTATCCAGCATATCAACTCCCCAAATGAGCGAAGTGGTACGTCTGGCCTGCTACCGGACTTGTCGTTGATCCGCGAATTTCTGCAAGGTCATCGTGTCTCCACCCTGACTGATATTATTACTACAGGTTTTTATTCAACATACCATCAACTGATAAAAAGAGTAAGGTCGCCTTGTTGGCGCATATGCTACGTGCTTACATAGGAAACCGGTGGACTGGGGTTCGATTCCCCATCACTGCGTCGGTTTTTGTAATATATAAATTATTTTGTACATCATTGATATTTGGTGCGCTTAAACAGATCACCTGACTATTGACCAATCAGAACTCGGTATGGTTAAGCACGTGGTAATTAACCATTGAGAGCGCTTCAAGGGGTAACTGCTTATCTATTACGTCATAACAGGTCTGTAGTACAATACGTGCGCTATCACTGGTGTTCCATACCTCTGACACTATTGCCTACCTGTCAGCTGTCAATGTTCCGTGCCATCGATCTATGCCATACGTCAACGTCCACTACTAACATTCCGTGCTATACGTCAACGCCCCATAACCTCTAATAAAGCCGACGTAACCTAACCTCTATGTGGGCCCGCATCCATCCACGTCACAGCAGCTCTACCTAATTGTACATAACCTCCATTAGATCACAGCCTGTCAACAGCATCCTAACCTATACGCGGCCCCCATCCATCTTCATAGCAGCCCTGGGACCCCTAGTCAATCGTCTTCAACACGTCACAGCAGCCCTAGTTGGGGCCCCCGCAGTCCTGGTCGCTTCGCTACGGTCCGAGAACGCGGCCCCCACGTTCGCAGAACAAATGTCACCCCCAATCGAATTTCACCCCGTCAATTGCCAAAAGGGCCTTAAATATGATGTAGACACCCCCAAGTTAGGCCAAAATGACACTAATTGCACCATTTCTCACCCCTAAATCGCCATCTCACGTTGGCGATTTCAAGGTCATCTTGGTAAATTTTCGCTAATTTTAAGCTTAGAATCTCTTATGGGAAATTACATGTATTTTTGGTCGATTTTGTGATCGAACCGACATACAACCAGAACGAGTGGATATATCTTTAGTAACTGATGATTATGCTGATATACATTCTGATTTGACAATGAACTGATTTTGAAGTTCTTGCTCTAGGTTAGATCGCCGTAAGATAGCCTGAAAATTTTCCTACATGCATTTTTTTTCTAAATGGTAGTTGTGGCATCCGTAGTTTGTGATTTTAGGATTTCTCTAGAATATTACTACACAGGAACTGTATATTTCAAAATTTCAACCGTTTCATGGTCTAAATCACCCCCTTATCAATGGCAATAAGAGTTAACACAAATAAATATAAGAAATCTAAAATATTATAAGTTCACAATGACAACCATAGAGTGGTAATAATTCCAAGTTATTATAAAAATAATAACTGGAGTAGCCACAACTATCATTCAGGAAACAAGTAGGAAATCAGCCATGGGACTGCAATAACCGAAGCTCTTGGTGACTTTTACAAGAAGCTTGCCGGATCCAAAAATGCAAAGTCTCTGATTTGATGGTGCATTTGGTTGAGATTCAGATTGACCGCACACGCTATTATTTGGAGATTGCTGTGATGTATTGGTCGTCATTTTTCCGTTTGAGTTGTTTGAAGGCTCTGAAGATGTGGTACCCCAAGCTGATGAACTCGTACTAAATGAGTTTTCTCCACCTGCTTTTAATCTTAAGAAAATTTTATAAGGGTCATTATTATGACTGATTTCGAAATATTTTTCATTATTCGACTTGAGCATATGCATTCGTTCTCAAATTATAAATTTTCGAGTCTATCAGTTCAATTTTTTCTCAAGATTGAGGACATAACTCTATAATTCCTGATTAGAGTTGTAGTGAACTAGCTTTGATTTGTATAATATATTTATTAGATAAATTTATAAATAAACCAATTCTCATTTTCATGTCATGTACAACACAAAGCACTTAATTGTCGTATATCAGTGCAGATATCGGGCGATGTGGTTTATTTCGAATGCATAAAGATTTCGTCTACCGTACCCAGGTGGGTGAATTCGTAGCATATTGACACATCGCAACAGTACTCATTCTTATCACATTTATAAATTTATATTAGAAAATGCTATAGATATAGTATACTTGAAAACGATTTTAATTGAATTAAAAAATGTCAAATTGTGTATTGTATAACTGAGTACTTTTTATTTTTGTAATTTCTTTAATTCCGTTTTCTTTATTTTTATTCAATTGAGAACGGTGTCAGTTTTCAATTATTTGAAATCTACAGACTTTTCCATGATTGTAGTGTATTATCAAGAAATTCTAAAAATGTAACTGGTATTTTTTAAGGAAACAAGTTATGGGTTTCCAATTAATAAAATTGGCATAGCCTTCAACTGACCTTGAGGATCATGATTAGAGTGAAAGCAGAGGCCAGCTTTAGTAAGGTATGGAAATACCCTTATTTTTTTGTCGTAGACATTTTCTTCTTCTGTCAGTATTTGAAGAAATAGGTACTTTTCAAATACATTTTACTTCTAAAACTAGAAAATGTCAATTTGTTCTTACAAACACAAAAAAAAACTATGTCAAGTAGTAATTATACACACTGAAAGAAACTTGAAACTTACAACGAGAACTGTTGAAAAAGCTGCAGTGTCAGACCAAAAAATTGTCAAACATTTGTTTGAAGAAAGGGTAATTGTGTAATTACTACTACTAGCTGTCGCCCAGTGGTCGAAATTCGACCAATTGTGTCAATATCTCTGGCAGGTTAAGTAACATGAAAATTTTATCGTGACATTCTATCCTAGGACTTTAGGGAGAACAGCAATTACACGGAACGGATCCAGATTCGGAACCTCTGTGTGATAGTTTCCTCGAAAATCCTAGATGTCGGTCTTACATCTCGCTTCTACAAATAAGTAACGAAATTCAAGTTTTTTTCAGATATAATTCATAGAACTTTATTTGTGTTCAAATTCGTAATTCTTAATTTAATATGACAACAATTCAACTGCTAATGGGCTACCCTACATATTTATTTTTTCTAACACCCCTGTATAGCTATAATTGCACTCAATTCTCTAACATTTATTAAAATCCTCATTATAATAATTCCATCTCATTATATATTTCCACCACCCTGTATATGCAACTGCTTATAGACCACGCATAATATTTTTTAACATTTTTCAACCACCGGGTAAACCACGTATGACCCACCATATTTAAACTTTTTGTTTATGAAATTTTTAATTATCTTCTGTAACTATAATTCTACTCCGACCTATATTTCAATCATTATATATATGGAACTCTTCGTCGGCTACTCTATAAATCAATTCCTATTCTAACATTTTTTATCACCATCCTGTATATCTATAATTCTTCTTACCCTATATTGCATCTTAATTTTTTAAATGTTTTCATTTTAACTATATATACAACTGTTTATGGGTTACGAAATGTTGCATTTCCATTTCCGCCACCCTGTATATGCATCTATGTATAACATTTTTTGCACCAACCTGTATAACTGTAATTTTACTGCACCTTCTATTCCAAGAACCCTGTAAATTCAACCGCTAATGGGCTTCCCTATATAATTATTTTATTAGTTATAATTGCACTCTACTCTATATTTTAAACACCCTAAATATGCAACTGCTTATGTGCCACCCATTAAAAAAATATTTCTAACATATCTGGAATCGCCCTGTATAATTATGATATTCAACGATTACTTTACCCACTAAACAATAACAACGCTTGCATGCCACCTCCAGAAGTACATGCTCTAAGTATATAATAGCATTGGTCTGTCTATATATAATTACTCAATGGTTTGAGTCTGGCGGCAGCGGCACGCGGCACATTCATTTGTTTGGCATTGACATTATTGACGTAAATAATGAATTTTTATTATATTTTATTTAATGAATGAACCAATATTATAAATTAAGATTAGCATTCTGCACTGAAGGTCGTCAGTAGCTACTAAACAAAACAAAAATGAAGAAAATCGGTTGAGAAACAGAGGAGAGAATGGTACCTAATCGTTTTGTCTTAGCCTATTTATATATAGATAACTAGATCAGAATTAATTTCAACTTTCAAGTAAGAGCATACTCGATTCAATTATTAAAAAAATCAGCTAAAATTTTTTTAAACAAGAGTACGGTTAACCACCATACAATAAATCAAATCGATGGCCGATTTTGTTTTTCTTCTACAGTTATCGTGATAATATGCAGAGAAAATTGTTGTACCTATCACAAATTAGTTCGTGTCTTATTAAATAGCAGTAAAGAAATTAAATGCTTTGTAATGGCCTACCGAGTAAACGAATGAACTTCATAGAAGTCGTTAGGTGAATGAAATAAAATTGCACAAAGAGAAGAGTTCACATTAAATACAGTTTACCACCGCTTGTCGGTTGCATCCACCTACAAACGGATCGCCATTAGCGAAGTTCGGTTCACTTGTTTAGCGATGTTGAATCGTAATCGCTAATTACAGAGAAATTAAACTCACGCAGGGATTATTGCATTTTGAGCACTTCGGGTGGTTTACTGTGATGTATAAATCACGATAATCAATGAAACGATGGGAAATAATATACTGTAGCTGTAAGTTAATTAAAAAACAATAACACACGCTATTACACGAACAATGTTTACAGGTTTTTAGTTAAAAGTTAAATTTAAGTAGTTTGGATACTGCAAATTCCTACATATGCGAGCTATTTAAGGAGTTAAGAACTTGTTCTTATTTACCGCAGATTTGTTGAAATTTCGAAACTAATAATTATAATCCAAGTGCAAATCTAATACCGGTTGCCCAAAATTAACGCACGATGTGAATTTGTCGCCATTCGTGCAGTAAATTTTTGAGAACCCTGAACAAAAGTCATTTGACAGCTAAGAGATTAGGGTTAGTAATTATTTATATTTTAAAAAGGACCAATTTCAACGAGTTAAACATAAAACCATTTAGAATCCGTGTGCAATCAATAACACTATTTTCAGACATATATTTTTTTCTCAATCAAGGTACAATTCTACCAATTATTTTAGCGTATTCTTATCTCACCCTCTCACTTTAATTTGTATTTTTTATATTACCCACATATCTTTTAAGTTTTTATTTGTTTTTTTTTTATTTTGGACTTTCTATAAGTTTAATTCTGATTCACCCTATATTGCAACCACCCTTGATATGTTTCTGTGAATTGGTCACCCAATATAAATTATGTGTCTATCATTTTCTGAATCACCCTGTAAAACTATAATTCAACTCTACAAGATGTTGCAATACGCCCTGTATAAGTATTAATCCTCTCCACCCTATTGACAGTTTATATTTTTTTATTGTTTAAATCATCCTGTATACCTATTATATTACTTCGCCCCGTATGTCAAATATAAGCAGCTACTTATGTTCCACGCTGTATAACCTTTTTTAACCACCATGTACAACTATAATTCCACTCCAACTTATATTTCAATCATCCTATAATTGCAACATTTTTTTAACCCTTCGCCCCATAACTCGAATATCCTTACTGCATAAGCTTATTTAACAATTTATTTTTCCACTCTCTATAACTATAGTTTTACTTCACTCTTATTGCAACCACCTTGTATACGCAACTACTTATGTGCCACTCAATACAACATTTTTTGAACTTCCCTGTATAACTTTAATTCTATTTCACCTTATATTTCCACAATCCTGTATACGGAACTGCTTATTACTTCGCCCAATGTTTCAACTGGCACATTGCTTGCTGCTTGAATTTCGATGCACGAACACAACCTACCACCGTATATCATATAGAAAACATCGCTCACTTGACTGCCATGAAAACCGTTACAAACACCCACGATATACTTTCATGGCATACCTTAACCTTTATGCTTGATATTTATGATGAAAATTTGACATTTACATGTTGACCGTGTTTTTGCAAATATTTTTACGATGATTTTTTTTGAAAAATCAGCAACCACTTTTTGATGTTCAATAATCCAGTCACGGAACTGTCTCCACTGTGCATGGTTACTGGGCTTCAGTTGTTGTACTAATTGAATTTTGTAAGCAAGGAGATACCGATTTTTCTTTTGAGTAGACGCTGTAGAGAGCTTCTTGAAATTTGCAATTCTATGCCGAACTGATGTTTCAAGCACTGCTTCCATATTGACATTTGTATGGTTTGTTTTTGGACGAACAGGGTGTTTAGAGCCTCCAACTGATCCAGCCTTCCGAAATTTTCCATTTAATCTCTTTACAGTTAAAACACTATACCTCCATATTTAGTATAAAATTTTTGAACTGTGACCGTCGAACTTTGATTATTTTTGAGATATTGTTCAATAATTTAAATACTCTTATTAAGCCTAATCTGATTATGTTTAAGAACTATCTAGGAAGTACCACCACAAGTCACAAAATGTCTATAAATTTCCAAACGTCTCGAAGTCTAGATCAAACTGTGTTGTCAATGGCAAAGTTTCTTTTCGTAACTTGTGGTGTTATTGGCCAGAAAGTGGTTAAACATTGAAATAATATGCTACAAATATCCTTTATAAAACAACCTACTCTCTTAGCTGTCAAATTACTTTTTTTCATGGTTGCGAACAATTTACCGCACAAATGGCAGCAAATTCACATCATGCGTTAATTTTGGGATACCCTTTATTACTAAACGAGCAATATTTGTTTGGATATATGTCCAGCCTTTTTCAAAAATTGTTCTAACGATTTTCATGAAATTGAAATTGATTGGGAAAACTGTATTAAAATTTACATAACACTAAAAGTAATAACAAAATGAAGCATATTATTAAATGAGCAATCTTTATATAATAATGTAGGTATAAGATTACTTAAAAACAACAAACACTTGTTTAAATTTTCACTTTTTATGTCTTTAAATTTGACATATGTTTCGCCAAGTCTGGCTTCATCAGAACTTGGAAATACAATGAATGCAAAATTTATATTTCATACAAAGGGACTACAGGTAAGGTAATAAAATGATTAAAAGATTTTAATTCTGGAGAATTTCGGAAGAAGTGGGCTGGATATAGGTCAGTTAAATTATACATTTATTAAATTGTTCACAATAGATGTTAATAATATAATATAATATTATTTAGAGATGGATTCTAAGATTAAGTAATGGAGATGAATTGGTATCAGTTTGGTCGCTTAATAGGTGAATTTTTGTTTTTATTAATTTCTAGTGATTCAAGCAGATATAACTTCTAACTTTTGTTTTGTAAATATAAAATTTCAAGTGCATTCTGAGGTACATGGTTTTCTTTCAATAAGTGGTCCGCAAATGTGGATTTGTTTTGTTGGTGGTTTTCGAAAGCCCTAGTATGTTCACGCCATTTTGAATTGAAAGATCTTCCAGTGTGACCAATATAGAAATTGGGGCAACTACCACAGTTCAACCTATAGACACTCGAGAATTTTTGTCAGTCTTGTCTTTGTTGTTTCTTATATGTCTAGATAAATTGTTGTTTGTTGTGAAGGCTGTATATATGTTCCTGTTCTGTAAAATTTGGGAGATTTTTTGTGAGGGGGTTCCATTGAATGTGAGAGTACAGTATAATTTAGGTATGGGATTGGGGTCAGTGGGATAGACTTCTTTAATGGCAATTTTCTTTAATTTTTTGTTTAATAAGTTGTCAATAAGTTGAGTGGTGTATCCATTGTTGACTGCCTTGAGTTTAATTCTTTCAAGTTCCGTATCAAAGTCGGTTTTTTAAGTGGTATTGACACGAGTCTGTGTAACATACAGTGATATGCAGCAAGTTTATGTTGTATGGGTGGTGTGAACTATTGTGGACCCATACAACATAAAATTTTGTTTATATGCCGATTTAGGTATATAATTAATTTTTCTCGAATGCTGGGCGAACAAATGTAATACCCATCCAAAACGACAGGTTTAAGTTTATTTCTGATCAAGTTTAAAATTTGAATCATTATTTTTAAATTTAATATAGCCAAAGTAGAGTTAAATATCATCAAAAAGGGTACAGAATCACAAGTAAATAAGATTTTTTAAATTTTATTAAAAAAAGTAATGGAGTCTTAATATTTTATTGGTATTGATATTGTTGTTTTTTTTTCATCGAACTCGCATCACTCTCAGATAGTTTTAATCTATTAAAAAATAAACATTTTTTATTCGAAATTTATATTATCAACATTTAGAAATTCTATTAACTACATACTACATTTGACTGTAGGCTTTCCTTTGTTGCTCATATCGATTTCGTTTTCTCTGCTGCCAACAAGATGTACGGCTTTGTTGCCAGTAACTCCGAGATTTGGTGCAACAAGAGACATTAAAAATGTTGTATTTTGCTTTTGTCAGGTCTAAAATTGAGTATGCTGATATAATTTGGAGTCCATTTTACATGATTCACATACAAAAATTAGAGTTAATTCAAAGACGGTTTTAAAACTCCTGTCATATAGAATAGATCATGCTTATCTGCGAATTGATATCACAAACACTGAACTTCTTACCCGACATAAAATAGATAGACTGAGCCATCGGAGAGACAGTCATTCACTAATTTTTCTGTTTAAACTCATCAACAATAAACTTAATGACTCAATTTTTCTGCAAAAACTAAATATTTTGTGCCTAGAATCATATCTAGGACAAATCACACGTTTTACCTTCCCACTTCCCGTACTAATATTCTAAAACGTTCTCCACTTTATAAAATGTGTTCGAAGTGTAATGAAGTGAATTACCAGCTTGACATCTTTAATTGTACTATTTCAGCCATAAAGACATGCTTTAGATAACTGAAGTAGTCTATTCATCTTATTTATTATATAAGTGTCTGAACTCTCTGTTTTCTCAATTCTAAGATACAATTTTTACTTTTAGCTTGTGTACATGTTCTAAATTATTCAATATCGTTGATATTTGTTGTAAACTTAGATTATAACTGTTATTTTTAATTTACTTATTGTTACTCTTAAGTTGCTTTTTGTCGTGTTCTGTAGTTGGGTGTAAACCTGTTTGAACAGTAAAATAAATAAATAAATAAATAAATAAATATTGTACTTGTTGTAATATTTTTGAGCAATTCTGGGTCCCTTAATCATTCATATTTAACTTTCTCATAGGATTATTTTTTGTGTAAATTTTATACATATCATTGTTTAAGTTATTGTTATATTTTGATTAAATTATTTTAAATTAATCTCGAAAAATCTGAGTATCACCTTTAACTTTCAACAGAATAACATAATCCTAAATAACTCACTTACATTAGTAATATAGCTAATACAATTTTCATCAATAAACTGCCAGAGTGGTATAATATAATGTAAGAAGCTTTGACGCAATGGAATCTCACAGTGAAACAGGTTACGAACTCACGCTATATTTCTAACTTACTTATAATTGGTAATTTCTTTATACCTCATCTATATATCGAATGATTTCATGAACACTCTTATAGAATGCGAGAAGCATCCATTAATTGGGTCGAAATATGGTTCTTTCTGAATCAAGATACAATTAATATCGAGTCTGAAAGACAGAAAAAAAGCACCAAATATAAGGATCATTATCTTTTGCCATTTAGAGCACAAGTAACAGTATATTTTTTTAAATACTAGTCCGTCTTGGAATAAGATCGATATCTTCGATAAAGAAAGTGGTTTTTCTATAAAAATTCTCGCTTTTGTTTGAAAATGGTATCTGTCGCTCCTTGGATGCAATCAAAAATTTATATTAGGTAGCAACAAGTTATTAAAAATATGTATGGACTTTCTTGTCCAAATCTAGAAATATTATGTGACAAAATTTACCATTCGGATAAATTCGTATGAAGGAAACTGAAATACATTTCCTTATATTTCAAAGTAAATATGTAAATTATGATTCAGTATATAGTATGTGCACTGCTAAATCAGTTTTCTTCAATCTTTGATGACAACAGCACCTGCATACTAAAAATGTAGAGTAAGTTTGTTGCCTAAATAATGGTATGTGATTAATTTTACAGAAGTCAGACATCTTTAAGTTCAGTTTACTTTCACAGTCCAAATTACCACCTGTATAGTTATCACTTTTCTGTATCGATATGTTTTCAATACAATTTATATTTATTTGGGATATGCATTATCCTCATCTGTCTTGATATCGTCTGCTATAGTATTCTGCAGTTTCTTAAGTTCTGGAGAATCTTAAACAATGCATAAGTTCAAACGGTCTATCTGTCGATCTTAAATTAAACATGTCATTCCTTCTGGAGTTGATGTATTCAAGGGCGGCTGTCCCTTAAGTGCACTCGTGCGCTGAATCACCAAATTTAATAAGCTTTTAATAAGGTTAAAAATCAACACAAAATGTTTAATAAATATCATTTCAATACCAACGAATTTATCCAAAAAAACAATTTAAGCTCTAATCCAAACTTGTATTAAGAATTATATTCGCTTGAAAGGATATTTCATGCACTTCGGCTAGCGCACGGTGAAACTTATATAGGATACGATATAACACCATCAAAGCGTGAGATAGAAGATAGCTAATGCAAACTATATGGAGTAATTGGCTGATTCTCGTGCGCCGCACGGAGACACCGAGCAGTGCTGATATTGACTGGATTTATCAGAACGTTTCAATAATTCAAATTTTTGATTACGTGATTTAATTAGTGGTTGCTTTGTTTTTGTCCTCGTAGTCTATGAATGAATATTTAATATACAGAGTGTGTGTGTTTACATAACTGTGAAAATGAGTATCAACTTTAAACTATGTTAAAAACAATAAATGGTTTCAAAATAAATTAGATATAAAATTGGCTGGTCACCTAGGCCATATCTTAATTGAAAACAAGAGTGCAAAATGTAAAAACACAGTTTTGCAATCTAACACCAAACCGTTATTTTAAACACTCAACGCCGTTTCAACAACTCTAAGTTGTCATCTTCAAGGAGTAAACCCAAACAAAATGGAAATTACAATTTTCTCTAATTTATACCTACCACTAAACTATTACTTAAGTAATTAGTACAAGGAGTAAATCCTAAGTACCTGAATTCTAAATAACCGATTTCAAAGATAAGGCAGATTTTATATAATGCAAATATGTAAATTAGGATAATCCTAAATTACCTACCTTCTTTTACGATACATTATTAAGTAATGACATTTGTAATGTAATAATGACTGAATAATGAATAATGAATGAATAATGTAATGAGTAATGACTGCTTGAAGATGACAACTTACAGTTCTTGAAACGGCGTTGAGTGTTTAAAATAAAGGTTTGGTGTTAGGGTGCAAAACTGTGTTTTTACATTTGTGACACACCAAAGGTTCCACAGCTTTTCCATTAAGAGTGCAAAATGAAAAATAAAGTATTTACACGCAGTTTTAAAATTGAAATTTATAATTAAAAGAAATGATTTTGTGGATGTTATCGCATCAATACATTATTTTGTTTTCCTTGCATTATTTATGGCGGGGAATCAATTTGGAGGGAAACTGGAGTGGAAGATTAAAACGTTTCTTAGAAATACGATGTCTCAGGACTGGATAAATGCTCTTTCTGTGCGTAGTATTGAAAAAATATATATTAATCAATGCCAGACTGATCACTGAACATTTCGCTTTCGAAAAAAGTCCACGAATATTTTAATTAATAAAAAATAAATGCAGTGTTAGCAAAGCTATGGTTTGCTTTGTTGCATCTTTGAATCCCAATATTTGACCAGTAAAGTGCAGCACCAGTTTCATAACCCACCAGCCGCCACTGGTATTTATATTACCTAATGAAAATTATGATTCAAAAGATTGATTGATTATAGGTCACCTTATTATTGGCTGAGATATGTAGATGACGTTTTAGCATAATTTGTAGGGACAAAAGGCAATTAGAAATGTTTTTAAATTTTTCACAATCAATATCCACCGTAAGCTTTACGGCAAGTTTACTACTGAATTTGAACAGAACAATGAAATTAATTTATTAGACATTACGATGAACGACAGGAGGGAGAACACTACTTTCGTATTTGTCATAAATCATCTGATACCGATAATACTTAGATCATTCTACTTTCTGCAATGCATGATATCGTGCCAAGGCTAGAAAGAGAGGGGCAATAGAGAGCGTAAGAAGCTATTTCACTTGATTGAGGACTGCATCCAATGTGCTCATTGGCTGCACCTACCTACCTCTCTATTGCCTCTCTTTTTATCCATGGAACGACATTTGTGCATTGCAGGCTACCTCCAGAAGGTGTATGCTCTAAGCGATAATACGATCTATCGCAGATCTTTACACCCTTATCAATCCAAATATGTCGCTAACTTATAAATATGAACTTAATATAATCAAACAGGTAGGAATAAATAATGAGTTTTAAATCGAAATAATATATAAAAATATTAAAAAAAACATTAAGAGAAGTTTATGCAGATACCAAAAATACTTACGATTCGTACAAAAGTCTTAGGCAGTTCGTTTCTATACAAAATATTAAGTTCTAAGTATGCAGAAAAGCTTGTAATGGAGAATATCATACTGTTATAAACTCCGTGGGTTCAATTTAATTATTTCCAAAAACCAATATTCACTCTCACTTTCGAGAAACTTTTATTTACACGTAAAACATCAAATATTTCCAACAGCTGATTCTAATACTATTTACATCGAAATCATAACAACGAAATAAGCTGCACGCACTAAAACTAACTGCTGAAGTTAATGTCTCTTTATATAGGTTAATTTGTTGGTCTCGATGGTACTACTTTTTTCTGCCCAGCCTAGTAATAATAAATTTCTTATTATACATTCAGAAAATAATGTCAAGAAATTAAATCTTTTATAATCATTTATAATTATTTTGCCAAAATGTTTGAAATATTTTGTCAAAATTTTAAAACAGATCTAAATAGTTCATTTCCTTAAATTTATTTAATTACAAATAATAATTTTTTATGCATTATTATCCTTCTACCTTCCGTAAATGTCTAATAACCTAACAAATAAAATAAGTATAAGATATTGAACATCTGGGAAAATGTTGAACAGTTTTGTATAACACTAACAGCAACTATCGAATTTTTTTCCTATTGTAATAGAGAACAAAAATTCAGATCTTAACTTCAATGAAGTTGAAAGATTATTTTGCCTGTTCATTGGGGTTTTCTCTCCTCAAACTTTTTTTTCTGCAACAGATAAGTTTTTAAAATCTAATTTGGGGAACAAAGTCTAGTAAGGCAATTTTGTAAAATTGCCCGGATTACTGGCTGTCCGTACAGAAATCATTCCGCACAGATATTCTGAGAGAAAGAGATGTCTTAAATTGATCAACCAATATTCCTGTATATAAATAGTGTATTATATATTGTGTTATACTTATCTGTTTGGAGACGTTTCAACTCCGACTCTGGAGTCGTTGTCAATCGTTTTGTTGACTATTTCGAGGTTTTTTCAAAAAAATCTCGCTCTGATTTTGATTTTGTTGTTTGTCAAAAAATTTTGAGAGTGACAATTTGTCATTTGCCGATCACTTGATATTGAGGGTACCATTTTTTTGTTATATTGCTCTTCTAGCAATAGATATCTCCAGCCTAAATAAAGGTTGATTGAAGGGGCCCCGATTTCTTTGTTGTTTATCATCATGCAGCTGGCTTCTTTAAGTTCTCTCTTTTTTAAATTTTCCTCTTTCAACAAGATTTTTGTTTTATCCCAATATATCTTATGTCTGCCGGTGCTGATTAATACATGGTTGGCCAAATTTGATTTGTCCACATGTCTTCTTGAAATGTTATATTGGTGTTCTTTTTTCGTTACTTCTAAAAGTCTTAAAGTTTCACCGGTATAACTAAGGCCACAGTCACACACAACACTGTATAAAAAATTTTTGGAATGTTGAGTTGCGTTAAATGATTTGGTATGTGTGAGAATATAGCGCAATGTATTATTTGTTTTAAAAACAGTTTTTATATCGTATTTATTTCCTAACCTCTTAATTTTTTCGGATACACCTGGGACGTATGGAATCATATCCATAATTTTGTTTTCTGTTTGTGTTTGGTTGGTATTAGTGCTCTGTTGATTATTTGTGCTGGTTTGTTGTTGCGATTTTCTTTCAAGTTGATTTATAGTTTTATTTATAAAGCCTTGGGATCTCGTCGTCAAATGTACCCTCAGTATCAACTGATCGGTAAATGACAAATTGTCACTGTCAAAATTTTTTGATAAACAACAAAATCAACTTCAGAGCGAGAATTTGTTGAAAAAACCTCGAAACACTCAGCAAAACGATTGACAACGACTCCAGAGTCGGAGTTGAAACGTCTCCAATCGGATAAGTATAACACAATATAAAATACACTATTTATATACAGGAATACTGGTTTATCATTTTAAAACATCTCTTTCTCTCACAATAACTATGAGGATGAATTACTCTACGGACAGCCAGTTATCCAAGCAATTTTACGAAATTGCTTTACTACACTTTGTTCTCCAAATACGATTTTAAATACTTATCTGTTGCAGGAAAAAATTTTGAGGAGAGAAAACCTCCTGCACAATCTTTTCGAAATTAAGTTGAAAGATGATAATCTTGTGAAACAAAAATTTGTCCTACAAAATTAATCCTACATATCAATTATGTAGGGAATTTTAAGTATTGACGATAAGTCAAATATGTAAAGCAAGCGATAGAAAAATCCAAATAAGTATAAAAGGCAATATAAATATAATCTTCCAGAATGTAGTGTTGTATGGCTTTGGAACGACCACTACTGTTGCCAGTCACGTCAGTTACATGTTTTCTGCAGAGCCATAAACAATTAACTACGAAAGCGATGAGAAACAATAGTGACTATGTAGAACAATAAATGAATTTTAAGAGGTAATTTTATCAAATCCATTTTGGTCTCAAAATTAATAAAGCATATATTTTGAACGAAAAAAGAAATAATGCTACCTGAAACGATGAAAATGATTAAGAGTAGGTAATGATGTTCGTATGCTACAGGCAAAAATTCAATTAAGAACATTTCGAATATCAGAATCGCTAATCAAAGATCCTCTGCTGATAGTGATAGTGGTACGATATAAATCTCCTGTATTGTTATTATATATTGTGCAAGAAAAAACATAACTGCTCGCATACTGAAACACACACTATGTAATGAGGAATATATACCAGAAATTACCAACTAAATTAACAACGTTTAATGTGGCGGCATCTTTCGAGGCTGATTAACATGTTAAATTTCTCGACAACGAAAAAGTGCATTTGGATTTGGAGCATTAAATTGAACGAGTTTTTCAATTTTTTGCCATAATTATGTACTGTTATTCTTGTAATATTTAGTTATTACGAAATTTTGAAGGCCAGTTATTGTGGAATCTCACTACGTTGATGGCTCTTACCACGGGCGACCGTCATGCTTTTATAAATATGAATTTTAATTGAAATGGTTTGAATCTTCAAGATAAGCAACGATACATCGAATAAGAATTTTAATACACTAGGAACAGATAATCTTCAGGAAGTAATAAGTAATAATAATCAGCGAATATTTGGAAATTCATTTTTTGGCCTTTATTAAATATCAGGTTTTTATTTGAACTGAGTATATATTTTGTAATTTTTCTGTAGCAGGTGGAATATGTCATCGAGAGATGACGTACTTTTTCGAGATTCCCATGGTCATATTAAAGAGTATCAATATTGCTTGCCATAAATAATGGTATACTCATAACTATTAAAGTAGTGTCAGCGTTAAATTTTGATTTCATATTGAAATAAATCTTAAAAAGTATGTTATGTGTTGATGATTGTTTCAGTGTTCACTTGTTGATAATGAACTTTTAAGATTACTTAAAAAAACACTTGGTTAAATTTTCACTGTTGAATTTCTTTTGATTTGACATATGTTTCACCAAGTCTGGCTTCATCCGAAATTGGAAATACAATGAATGCTAAATTTATATTTCTTGCAAAGCAACTACAGATAGGGTAATAAAATAATTAAAGCATATTACTTAAATTATACCATACTCTCATATTCAATGGAACACTCTCACTAAAAATCTCCCAGTTAGACATATGAAAATAACAAAAATGAGATTTACAAAAATTTTAACTCTGGTGTGTGTTTATAGGTTGAACTATGGGAGTTGCCCCAACTTCTATATTGGTCACACTGAAAGATCTTTCAATACAAGATGGCGAGAACAAACTAAAACTTTTGAATATCAACATTAAAATAAGTCTACATTTGCTGACCACTTATTAAAGAAAACCATATACCTCCAAATAAATTCTAAATTTTATATTTACAAAACAAAATTAAAAATTATATCTTCCTAAATCGCTCGAAATCAACAAAAACAAAAATCCTCGGAATCTTTTAACTGATCAAACTGATACCAATTCATCTCCCTTACTTAATCTCAAGATCCATTTCTAAATAATATTATATTATATTATCCACATTTGTTGTCAGCAATGTTTTATAAATGTATAATTTACCTGACCTCGGAAATTCCCCAGAATTAAGACACCTTTAATTATTTTATTACCCTATCTACAGTTGCTTTTTAAGAAATATAAATTTAGCCTTCATTGTGTTTCCAATTTCTGATGAAGTCGGACTTGGCGAAACATATGTCAAATTAGAAGAACCAAAACAGTGAATATTTAACAAAGTGTTTGTTGTTTTTAAGGAATGTTATGTGTTCTTAAAATAATCAACAACGATAATAAAATTGTTCTCTGAATGTTAATTGTGCCATCTCTGGTTTTTATTTTTTCTGAGTTCTTTGGGAATAACACCACATACACTTGGAAGTCTGTATATTTCAAAACTCCGAACGTTTCATGGTCTAATCAGGATTTGTCAAATTGTGATTACGATATTTGTCATTGCGAATCCTTTTAATTTATTACCATTGAAACCGGGGTCTGATTGGCATTTTAGAATATACAGTTTATGTGGTGTTATTCCCAAAGAACTCAGAAAATATATTAAAATTCAACCTGTAAAATAATATTTTAGTATAGACTATAATTTAGTGGATTATTTGATGTATCCTGCCATTTAAAAAATAAATTTGTGTCAAGGATATGAGAAGGTATGCAGTTTCTAAGATGAGCATGAATTAAGTGACTGCAGACGAGCTTCGAAATATTTTGCGGGTCTGCCGAGCCTTATTTGGAAACTTTGGTCAATACCAAACTAGCTTCGTATAATAAGCCACTACTAAATCTTTTGACCAATCATCAATTCCAGTGTTTAAACCACTAGGTAGGGTCAGTGAAGAGATATGACCGTAATATGGCTTTTTTGCAGAAAATGGCACAGTTTATGGTAATACAAGATACTAACTGACTCGGCAGGCGTCTTTGAGGTAGGTAGGTCCTCCTAAGTCGGTTTTCCTTTCTATGATGGCACATATTTTCATCCAGACTTCATGCTTCGATCACTATTTTCACATTATCACTCTAAAGTCTACACATTCGTTCTTTAGGGATAATTTACGCGAATGCCATGTAGAATCTCCAAATTTGATAAGATAAGATAGATTACTGAATTGGTTTACAATAAACATGTGAACTGCAATTTCAAATGGGAAAATATTCGGTCCTCTTGAGCTGCAAGAAATCCTGAATGGTGAAGTTTACTTGGATTTATAAAAATAATTTTCCAAAGCTATTGGAATATAACGATGCAAATGCAAATACATAGAGCGGTAAAAAAAGAGTTTACCAAAAATCGATTGAAAAGTTAGCTCCGCTACGACAAAAATTAAGGGAATCAGCTGATTTTTAAGAAGATAAATTTAAATATAATCTCAGCCTTTAATTTTTACTTTAATTAAGTCATTGTGAATATTTATTCTAAATTGTATAAATCTTGGCACTTAAATTATTAGTGTTTAAGTTAATAAATAAAACTTTTCCATAATAAAAAACGAATACTACCAATAACTACTAATTAAAATATGATTTTTTGTCTCGCTCCCCCTTGGCGAATTGAGTCCTCCATCTCACTGAAAGTAGAATCTTGAAGATATGGCTTTGGGTACACTAGAATTCTTATTAAGTTAATAAAAAAATACCAATTTTCATTACAAAACAAATACATTGTCCACAATTTAAAAAATAATTTTGCGTCATACCATATTGTATGTAATAAAATGTTCAGAGCTTCCAATATATCTCATTTCAATTTATTTTTTGGAAAAACAATAAATTTAATAACTGGCTTTCTCACACTCTTTAGGTTGAACAATTGTTTACAATTTTAGAGGGAATTAAATTCACCTGGTAGATATTTTATAATTACAGGAAATTTTTCGAGTAGATCGAAACTGATATTGTTACGGGAAATTACACGTTTTGTGTTATGATTATCTTGAAAAAGGGTGTCAGTTCTGTCGTGTGAAAATAGTAAATGACATTTCAATAATGTCAAATTCTATCAATGAAAGAATTAATTTATCAAAAAAATTGAAACAAAAACTACCAGCTGGCTATTTATTGCTCGGGGCTTTTGTCAGCATAAATTTTAAGCTGCATTGAAAGGATTGAAATATTAAAACCCGTCACGGATACTGCCTCAAAGAAAGTTTTGGGCCCTAAAAAAATCATGAAATTGCAAGTGCATTTCAGTGAACATCTCAAACGAATTTATTCATCCGGCGAATGACAAAAAGTTATCTGTAAAGAGGGCAAAGCTGACAATCATCTTGCTGCATATCTTTATGAACGCCTCGGGTACATTCAAAAATTTTGATAAAAAAATTCGAACGGTATTTCCTGAAATATTAAAAACCGCCATTAAAATACTTCATGGCGGATCATTTTCTAATTTTCTATCGTTAAACCGATAACTCGAAAACTGAATAAAACAATTTATTATACAAACAGTGAATTGGCACTTTTTTCGGGGGAGTGTGATGTTTTGACAAACGGCAAATTGGTTCCAAATTGCGAACATTACAACCGTGGAAATGCACATGACGAATTGGCTCGTCCCATTATAATACAGATTTGTTTTGGAAATAATAGAAAAAATTTGGCCCGTAGAACACACACATTGAGAAAACGACCAAAAAGGCCGTTCATATTTAGGCAAATTATGCTGTAGATAATTAATGTGAAAGTGGACGGTTCTTGGCAGGTTATCGTTCGCTGCTATGATTGACCCAAGTCCATAAAGCACGCGAAAATGTAAGTGGTTAGTTTCAGAGAAATGATCCTGCCAAGGGCTTGATTTCAATATTGTATTATTTATACAGTTGGCAAAATTAAAATGCCTTTTATATAACACAAAGAAGGATTTCAATAAAATATGTTATTTCATTTAATTTATATTATAAGCGAGATACTTGTTGAGATTAAGTTATGCTCGGTCAATAATTTCTGCTATCTGAAAAATAATTCGCGAATCAGCGATTTCGAATGGTGGCCATGCGAACACTAAATTCGCGAAATTCGAGTGAATATAATAAAATTGAAAAAAAATCATATGTATTTATTCTTTTTAACCGACTTCCAAAAAGGAGGAGGTTCTCAATTCGCCTGCAACTTTTTTTTATGTATGACGAGCGATTATTTAAAACGGCTGGGGCATTTTTGATGATTTAAACTGCATTATATTAAGGAACATTACAGAAAGGTCCCATTTAATTGTCTATAACATGAGATTTACGGTTTTCCAGAAAATCAAAAAACAAAAAGTAAATAAGGGAATAGATTTCAGTGAATTTCAATGAATATTCACTGTTTTCTCTAAAACCGCTCAAGAAATTTGAATATTATAAATTGTATTTTACAAAGAAATGTTCCAGGTTGATTCCGTATATTTTCTATAATTCTATAACGTAAAACTTACCAAAAAACTGTAAATGTCAAATTTTCATCATAAATGTCTAGTTTAAATGTCAAGATATGCTATGAAAGTATATTGTACAGGGTGTTGGTAATGATATTCAATTTGATTCGTTTGAAGTAAGTTTCTATTAGGGGCGAAATTAAGCTAGGGGGCTTATAGTCGCATGATATGACAGAAAATATTCCATTAGTTTATCGAAACGAAAATTTGTTATGACGGCGAACTCTTCTATACGGTTGTAGGTGTGTGCGTGTGTGCATGTGATATTACGTAGTACATAAGCAGTTGTATACATAGGATGGTTGAAATATAAGTTGGAATTGAATTAGTTATACAGGGTGCTTCTAAAAATATTGTATTGGGTGGGACATAAGTAGTTACGTGTACAAGGTGGTTGAAACAAGAGTGGAGCAAAACTATATTTATACAGAGTGTATTTTTGTGTTATAGGACGCAGAATAATTATAGTTATACGTAGTTTAGAACATAAGTAGTTGCTTATACAAGGTGTTTCTGATAAGGAGGGAAGGGGGGGTGGTGAAATTATTGTTATTAAGGGTGCGTCAAAAATTTGTTATATAAGCATAAGCAATTAGGATATTTGAATTATAGGACGTAGGACAGGGTATAATTATAGACGAGTGTTAACAAATTTTAAAAGCATATTCCGGGTGGTTAAATAAATGGCAAAGTAAAATTATAATCATGAAATGTGGTTGAAAAAGGTGAACTTTGTTATATAGGGGCAAAGTAAAGTCATTGGTATAAAGGAATAATTTAAACAGTAGAAAAATAAAAAAGGTCAGTAGTGTGGACAGAATACTTATACAGGGTGGTTTTTGATCCATTGTAATATTGTGTGGAGTTAAATTAAATTATAGCTGTATAGGGTGATTCAGGAAATGATAGACCAATAAATTATATAGAGAGGCATATAAAGTGTGAATGCAATTTAGAGTGAATTAGAGTTACATTTATAGAAATTGGTACAAATAATAAAAATAAGAAGTTAAAATATATTTGGAAAATATTGTCTATATTTAATAATCTAATAATAAAAAATAGAGGGTGGGAAAGAGAGGGAGAAAAAGAGAGAGAGAAAGAGATAAGAATACCCTAAAACTTTCAATTGAATTGTACCTTAAATCAGATAAAAAAGAGATATATCTAAAGATAGTGATTGATTGCACACGCTCTCTAAAAGCTTTTTATTTTAAGTCTGCTGAAGTCGGTTCTTTTTTAAATATAAATTATTAGAAGATACTTTATGCTTTAGGTAATTTTGCTGTTTGGCTCTTTCGGTTTCTTAGTGGGAACGTCCCTACTGATTGATTGGGCTTTACGTGGAGACTTCGCTTTAGATGCAAGAGAAAGAGCTGAACAAGTTGCTATTGTTGATGGAGCTGTGACTTTCAGAGAGAAAGACTTCTTTTCTGCTGCCGTAACTTAGGTTTGTTGGTGGCTGTAGATTTTTTTCAGCGTTTTTTTTGCTAATTTCGCATCCAGCGGTCTTTGGTTTGTCAATGGAAGCTGCTCATTTTGTCCCAAATAATTTTTTGGTCTCTGGCAGGTTACTTCGCAGAAGTTCCTGACAAAAACCGTAGGATGGTTAGGGTTCTTGACTTTTTTCTCCTTCTTTGTCACAGTCGGAGTATTTTTAGATGAATTCAGCACAGTAGCAGTCGAAATGTGAGTTTCCGTTTCAGCCATGATGATAAATGGTTTTTATTAACTCCTTTGATAGCCACTATAAGAATTTCTTGTAAAAATCGTATATTTAGATATATCTGCCTAGAAAGAGAATATTTCAAATCATCTGGATTTATTCGCCACTGATTCCTACGATGATTATTCCTTACTCTATCATTATCTAGTGTTTGCTAAACTTTGTTATATCAGAATAAAGATGTTTATCAATGCTGTCGTTACTCTAGAACTTTTGATAACTGATACGGTTACCTCGTTACAAAGCACTTAAAATTGTAAAACTCTATAGAACAGTATTTTGAAAAGGCCATCAGCACCCGCAGAAGACTATCCACATCAGTTGATTGCAGTTGGACTTCTTTATTGATAATAATTGAAGACACATTTCTTCAATATTCTATTTTTTTGACTAGCTTGCACCTTATGATATCAAAATATTAATTTTTCATTATTCTTATTTTACAGACAAAAGAAGTTCACAGAAACACCACAAGCAGGCAAACAAGAAATGATAAAAATTATTTAATCAATAAATGTTAAATTAGCCAAAACATTTTTGCGGTAGGTGGTTCGTAGGTAAATTGAGGTATTTATCTAATTTTGGGATAGTGAATTCGATGATTTCGCAGCTACGTCACAATTCGTAGAGACACAGCAGAATTAAAACCAGTTCAGAATTCAATATTAATTTGTCTGTGGATGATGCGGACATAGGTTCTAAATTAGTTCACAAACAATTCTTTTACTTATGTATTAATTTAGAACTGTAGTGATCATCTGGCGAAATGTAACGTCTACTGTGTGTTCTTCATCAGACAACTAATAAAGTGATCAGGGGCGGATCCGGACACGTGCTACCGGGATGGGGGGATTTCATGATTCATGGGGGCGATCCTGTACTAATTTGCCTAAATATAATTTTAAACTCAGATTTGTTGGACTATTACATTAAAAATTGTTCTTCTGAGGTTTAAACCCATAGAAGTGACCTTCTTCTAGGTTCTTTGAAGTTAAGATTACTTCGTTATAATATCAAATTTACTAACTTTGATGATGCTCTTAATTTGGTTTATATAGAGGGGTAGTGGTCTAAAATCATTAAAATTGTGCCTACGTATTACTTGAACATCCCCTTAGCTCAAAACTATTTTTTCTGGTATAGATATTTTAACAGTTTAATACGAACTCGGAATTTCAATCTGCCTATTCCTCAAGTCTCATTAGAATACTAATAACAGACAGTATGAGAATCTAGATCGAACTCAGTGTCTCAACTTACCTACAGCCCAAGCCTCAGTAAACAACTGAAAAATGTTCTAGGTTGAACTTGGGTCCTCAGTCTGCCTACCCCCCAAGACTCACTAAAATACTCTCTTATTCTCTAAACATTACAGTCAAATTCAAATCTCCGAACAGTAAAATTCGATATAAATTAAGGAATTTCACTTTCAAAAAACAGATTCCAGATTTTTAAATCACATACTTGAATTAGCTCATCTATATCCCAAACTTAACCCAAAAAATTGTAGTTTTAAAAAGCATTGCATAAAAAATTGATTTATAAATTTCGAAATACAACCGAAAACTTCATTCTGAAGCACCGGATATATTGTTTTACCTAAGTGCACTGGCTTTATTTATTGTTAAAATAATATGCTTACCCAGAAGTTAGTAATTTGTACTAATAAAGTTTACAGTTGTCTATTTAAATTAGTAACACAAAAAGTCGTATTCATTTATTGTACTCGTCACTGAATGTAATTTTTCAGCCATTACATTCACTGTTCGTTTCCACTTTTCTTCACATAGCTTATACAGTGTGCACCAGCCAAATGGAATTAATTCGATAACGAATAAAGGAGAGCGTGTTTGGAAAAACGCTTGGACACGTCGATTTGTATTTATAAATGCGCATTTTTTCAACAAAAAATATATAGGGTCTGTCATATGACAGTGGCAATACCAACTTTTGTATTTTAAAGGAAAGCCCGTGTATATTATTTATTTTTTAGATTCTCACCTATTTTCAACTGTTTCGGAAATATTAAGTGTTTTCAGATTTATTACAATGTAATATAAATATTTATCTCTATTCTAGATATTTCCAACAATTCCTTCCCAAACGTTAACTTGTTCAGGATATTCCGTATGTTTCTTTTTCATCCAGTAAGGATTCTTATTAGACCAATAGCGGCAATTTTGGCGATTAACATGACGGTGAAGTGTAAATTTGATCTCATCAGAAAACAAAACAACATTTGTTCATAGAAATACGTTCTCCTATCGAAATCGTCTTCCATAAGCTGAGTCGACATCATTACTTTCTTTTAATACTCGAAAAATTGATGTGTGCCTAACGTTGAACAGTGGGACTGCTTTTCGACCAGAATTATGTGGGTTTTGTTAAAACTCAAATATAATATCCAATTTCGTATTAACACTTACAGCAGTGACAGCTACTTTTTTTATCTGTCTTGCATGACCATGCTCGCGAAACTGCTTTTCTATTTTGCTAACTGTTCCTTGGAATACAGGCGACAAATTTGGAAAATTTTCGTGAAATAAGCGAGAAACTTCCATTTGTGTTCGTGTGTTATCTCCATAACCAATCATTTGTAGAATGGTTATTTTGTGCATTTCTGTTAAAGAAATCATTTTTCTGATATTATTGCGCACCGTTAATGAAATTCAAACGACAATAGCACTGACACTGATCACTACTGCCATGCAGGCAGACAACAAGGGGCTAAGAATTTTGAAGAAAATAAATAAAACTGTTTTTTTTTCATATCAATAAAAAGGAACGCAGAAATGGTTTTTGCAGTAGTATTTCAATATCAAGAGCTACATGGGAATTAAGTGTTGAATGTAATGTAGCGAATTTAATAAATAAAATATTTTTCTTTTTTTAATGTTAATTTTTGTAATAATAATAAAATCTCAAAACACCTATTTCCGAAAAACATTGTAGATGACTTATGCCTAGAATTTTCTGGAGAATCCAAAACATAAATAATATACAGGGACTTGGATTTAAAGTAAGAAAGTTGGTATTGGCCACTGTCACATGACACGCCCTATATATTTTTTCTTTTGATGAAAAAATGGGCATTTAAAAATACAAAACGATGGGTCCAAGTGTTTTTCCGTACAAGTCCCCTTTTTCTCGTTATCGAATTTATTCCATTTGGCTGTTCCACACTGTATAACGTGAACTTTATTGGTCTCACTATATTTGATCTTCGTTAGCAGCTTCATATAAAGATTTTATGGTTTACTCTTCTTCAATGAACCATACTAGAAAAGCTAACATGTTGGTGTGTTCAAAATGCAGTTAGCACAACGATAATCGGTACTGAATTGTCAACGATTTACTGAATGATGTCTCTCACGCGAATACAAATAGCTAAACCGCTGAAATCCACAAAACGTCTTCAAGGTTAAAGGTTTCCGATGCAAATACCTGACGCCCAACGCCAATCAAGATCCCATCAATCCAAACGACAAAGCCACCACGATTTTACCACTTTTTCCCAACAAATATTTACATGTGCCACCTTCCCATATAAATTCATCAAGAAGAGATCACTGCTGAAAGATACATGGTAACTGTTGGCACTACATTTTAACGCATCTCGATTCTTTCCTATGTTCCTCAAGTTGTCACCCCGACATCTTCACATTCATTCTTTTCTCGATTGGACGTTTCAATGTTTCCTGCAAACTCATTCATTGAACCCCCTTTGACGCATTTGCATCTCGAACTTACCGGCGACGTGGGAGATTTTCGGTGACATGGCCCGCCAAACAAAAGACAACATGCAAAATAGTTATTTTGGAGACGATCGTCTTTTATTTAAATTTCGGCGAGCCATGTTGATAGACGTGTCCGCGTCTCGATCGCAAGCTTTTCAGTATTCAAATTGGGGAATTATATCTTCACTTTTTATCTAATTTACAATGAGATTTATTTTTGGTCGTTTTTAGATTGAATTATGGTGGAAACGATAACAAATTGATATGATGTTATTGTCTTAGATTTTAACATATGTACTGACTAAGATGAAGTTGGACCATTGCCGACAAAAAACTGAAAATCCCGGTCTACATGTTTTGTCTTGACGTGATCTAGATATGGTATTGATAGCTCAATGGAGAAAAAAAACGAACGAAAGTTGATAACTCGAAATTTTAAAACAAACAATCTGGGAACGAGGAATTTCAGTTGTCTCACATTCAGAGAGATCTTAAAATATCTGCATTTTAATCTAAAATTTGTGTTTTGATATAATTTACTTTTTATATAAATTTTCCATCAAGCAGAAATTTTCACACCAACACAATATTAATAGAATTCATGTCTTAAGCGCGATATGAGCGTTAAGCAAATTCAAGACAAAAGTATTAAAAATACACAATTAAATTTGTCAAACTCTATTACTTAATGAAAACAAATTGTTTTCTACAAATGAAATAAATAAATATATAAATAAATAAATAGCATTATTTAATTCTCATTTCTTTTCTTTTTTTATCGATATCCACCACTGCTTTTTAAAATATCCAAATTTACCAAATTTACCAGAAATACGGAATTCAATTCAAAATAAATTTCCAAATTTTAACCGAAAATATAATTATAATATATTAACTTCCAATAAATATTACAGACTGACAAATTCAAATGTTAATATACTTTTTAATACTTTTGCTAACCTAAATTAAGCAAATCTTAGCAAAAACAAAATGTATAACTCTAAATACAATGACAAAACATCCACTTGTGTTGCGTCGTTAATTTCTTAGCTCTTCCAAAATATCTTGGTACTAACCACACAATTGCTGGTTAGCAGACTGCTAATTGGACATTTATTTTCGGTTTATGTTTTAAGAAAACACCTTCATTTGTTGTCAGTTACTTTCTTTCAAATGTTTCAGCCTGTTTCAGGTTATAATTTTGTTATGACCTTAAAGCATATACTTCTGGAAGTAGCCTGCAATTCACAAATGTCGCGCAAAGACTAGAAAGAGAGGGTCATAGAGATTGTAACAGGCTATTTAACTAGATGGGTGGAAGTAAAATAGTATCTCGTTCTTTCTACTGCCCTCTTTTTAGTATTTACATGCAGTTTCTGCATTGCAGGCTAACTCCAGAAGTATAAGCTCTAAGGTTATAGCATGTCATTAATCAAACTTCTAGGTTATTTTTGCCCAAACTTTTCAGATCTAGAAAATCCGGTTTATTTCTCATAATATCAATATCAATATCAGTTATAAAAGTTTATACTTTCCGATTTGAAGTAAAAATATCTAGAGACATGTAAGTAAATAACATTAATTTTATAAAAAATTTCTAGTTACCTGCTGTTAGCTTATTTACGATATTTCAAAATTTTTATTCCTGGAAATCTACATATTATTACTGTTTTATTTGACATATTTCATACTTTTAAATATCTTACCAAGTTTCATCTCATTACCTTCCTTTATAATTGATAAATGTTAATTCTTATAAATTTTTACATTTAACATCAGCTCCAATGTTGATTCTCGTTATAATTGGTACAAATGATATAATAGCCTTTTTTCTGGAACCTCTATATTTCTCATCTCAGTTGTCTTTTCCATAAATTTCTTTATGTTGGCTTATTGCTGCGTTGCGTTGTGGCGCCTTAAACTATTTGAAAATCCGAAAGTTCTGTTGGTTTTTGTTGGAAGATTTTGATTTATACGTAGTTATCATTGTGACATATTTAAGGGTCCAAAGTTTACAAATGAGCCTGAAAGCATGTTAATTTAGAAGAAACCAAATATTAAATTTTCTGTAAAGTCCGCATCCATAATTTTCCATTTATTTCATAAACTCGTTTAATATAATTAGACAATCAATAATTATGCTATGGTTTCATAATACCAATTATATTCCTTTCTCTAATGCACTTCAAACGTAATTATTCAAATTTATTATTCCAGACTTAAATTTAAGACGTTTGAATGCAACTTTTTTTTGCTTTTGAAAGAAACGAGAAAATTTGGGCAAACTGGTAAAGCAAAAAATATTTTTTATCCCACGTGTCATGTAATATATCAAATGATAGAGCTCATGAGAAATACAACATTGTAAATTTAAAATTATTTGTATACTTAAAATGTATTAATGAAACTATTAAAAATTCTATTTATTCCCATTCCTTTATCTTCTACATTACAGAAACTAAATTATGAAAAAGTCAGTAATAGATAAGTTTACGTGGAAAACGAATCACTAATTCTTATCTCAATTTGGAAGGTGCGTAATTAGAACACTAAATTAATACTTCAAAAATGTCATAGAACATCAAATCATTTTTGAGTGCAAGCAAGAAAATTAAAAAATCTATTCTGATTTACCTAGTTTATAAGCAGGTCTCCAGTATGATTCTGAACTATTGGTATGTATGAATCTAAAGGTGGAAACACATTATCGTACCGTCACGTGAGCTCCTATGTTGTCACATCATGCCTTAGAAACACACTATACTCACGTCATATTTATTACTTTACTTTGTGTCATGATGGAACGTGAGGATTGTAGCTCGACGAGTTCCTCAGAATTCGAAGACATTAAAAATATATAAAATTTAATTTTGTTGATTAATCCCAAAACTATAATAATCATTTCACTAATGTATTAATTTCTCTTAAAATTACATATTTATGTTGTCACTTAAGTTCAAAATTCAAAAAAAACTTCTCAAAAGAAATAGATAAAAGATTAGTTTTTTGATTTTCTATAAATCGAACTATATAGTACTGGTCCCTATATAGGTAAAATATTATAATTAAATCACAAAATACAAATTGTTTTTTACACTCGAATTATTTGTAGGCTTTCGGGATACCGGAAAGTAAAGATATAGCCGATTTACTATGAGACTTGTGACATTACAACACAGTGACCTACGTTACTAACTATATTTTTAACTTTGGTTACAGCTATTATCACTTAATTGTGTTATTAATAGCTGTTATAGTAATGTATACATTAATATTTTTGTATTAATTTTGTAAATATTATAAAGAAAATCACTATTAAAAAGTATTTACATTTTAGTAAAATTAAAACAAATAACTTGTTTACAAATATCTCGGTCTCACACATAAACACAATAAAATCCCGTAAGAGACGACACTAGCTTCTCTATGTAACGCGTGCCGAAAATGTAAATTTGGAGAAACGAACTCACCTTGTCATGTATAACTTGCCGTGAGCTAAGGTGACGTGACGTGGCCATAGTGTACTTCTAGCTATTTGAAAGCATGCTTTAGTTGTATTGCTAGTTGATATTTCGAGCGTGCCGTGACATGGCGTATTAGCATGTGTTATCACGTGACGTGGCGATAATGTGTTTCCACCTTTACTCACACTTGACCAAATTAATAATAATTGGAAAGACTTAAAAAAAGCACTGCCAATTAATTTAATATTTAAAAATAATTGCAGATTTTTCGTGCCTTATGCTTACAATTTTTAGAATTTTGGCAACTAAGTCTCCGAAAATATTAAAGATTATGTATAACGTTTTTATCACGCATACTTTCTTTGCGCATAGAATAATAACCTTCTAGTCAGAAAAAAAAATGCTAGTTTTCAACCATTAACACTTATCTTTAAGAGCGACATTAATTTAACAAAAAAGTGTTTAATCTACAAATTTTATTTCACTGTCGTGCATCAAAAAATTTGTAACCAATTCTAAGAAATTGTTTACACCGAAAATAGAACATTTTCTGTTTATTTATCTAAAATTAACGTTATTTACGATTTTTTTAAATGCCAAAAAATTATGCGGTGCTATCTGTGACGCAGCTAAATTCATGTCAACGTGTGATAAGGGAGAATAAATCTTGCGTCATAACACCTCAAAATAACAAGTAATCCTAGTAGATATATTTTTTTAATCTCTGATATTTGCAATATATATATATATATATATATATTTTTGAATTTGAGAGATATCATTTACCAATATAACCCAAAATACATGCATACTATTTAGGGCGTCAGTCAGAATTTAAAAATTATATTTATTTGAGAAATAATAAGAAAATCTCACACATATTAAATATTTGTTCTCATAATCAAAAACTTATATTAAAAGATATAAGGGCCGATGACTCTACAGTTTTGTGAAGAAGCAATTTTACTCGATTCATAATTTTTACCCATAGTGACTATCTATCCCTTCATATCATGCTTTAATTTTATCATTTTTAGGTAACTATTTAAGAAAAAGCAGCAGCTGAAAAATCCTTATTGTAATCATTGTTTTTCATAAGTAATATAATACCACACCTTGAGATTTTTTTGGAAGTAAATTAAATGTGGAATATTGTCGAAGATATATACCTAAATATTTAGTAGCTAACGGAATTTTGAGGGGAAAATAATTCACCATAAACCAACCTAAACTAGTTTGGCGTTCTATAGCAGCAATTAAATCAAGAATTTTCATAATTCCAACTTTTGAGGACCGTTAGCTGATTCCTTGCTCATCCAATCGAAGTCAGTAAATTGGAAAGAATATGTTCACCCAGTAATATCATTTCCGTCCGTGGATAAGACTGTGGTAGCTAAATCTCTAAATTCAGTTGGAAATTATTTGCAAATATCTATTAAATCAATTTAGTTTAGAATTTCTGGTAACATCAAGAGGACTGTGTTAGTGTTTGACATGATTGGGGAAGTGTTGTGATTAGCTGATATACTGAAGAATTTTTAAACCTTCATGATCATTGTTTCCAGGAAAAGGCTAGGGAAACAAACCCCCATTTTTCGCCATAAATTAGCAACAGTTAGTAAAAAATCAATCGCTGTATTTTCCATAAGCAGTACCTACTAATTTTCGTGACCTAAATTTGATTAAAATAACAACTTTTAACTATCGCCCTACAACAAACAAGTACGTAAAATCAAAATCTGGTGGATGTACTGGTAACATATTAGAATTAATTTCAGTTATGTACTAATTTTTATTGTTTTTACGAGGAAGGAATGCAAACAATAGGATACAGGTTGTCATGATTTTAATTCCAAATTATTAATAAATTAAGAAAATTTAAATTAATAATAATTGTTTAATCGCCATTTTATAATGATATACAATTTCTTACTGAACGAATTACCATGGCGAGCAATTAAAGGCGGCTCGTTTTGTTTGGCCAAACCGTAAAATTTTAATAGCAAATTCATACTTTTAATGATACTATCGATCCTCCTGTATTATTTTATAGGCCTATTTCCTTTTACACAGCAATTTTATTGCAGAATTTACTTTAAATGCTTAATGAAGATAAGGCCGCAATTAACGGGTTCAAGACTGGCTTGGGAAAGTTTTTTTCAAAAAACTGTTTACGTTTTGATCTAGTTTTTTTCAATCTTTTTCGTTTTCGCATTTAATGGGACAGTTTATGAGTATCATTTCCTCATAGCAATTTTGATGTAAGTAGCCGTTAACACGATTTTCGTATTACGGAGTTGTAATTTCTTCGCTTTATTGAGAGAGCAGTTATTCAGAATGTTTTATGATTACCCAAAAACTAGCTAGGAGTTGTGAAAAAGATCGTTGGAAATTTACCGTTCCTATGAGGTTGTTATATTTAGAGACAGCAATTGTGTTATTATTCTTATTTATATAGTTTTAAATCAATATGTTAACATGTCTCGAGTAGATGGAGATCTGTTCTAATGTCTATTCATTTCGGCAATCTAATTTTAATTTTGGTTTATATGTTCCTGGCTCTAGAATTCGAATGTACAATATTTATTATGGTAATTATTTGAGTTTTAATGTGCATAATAACACTAGAAAAATGGAACAATCATCCCAGAGAACTTACGTGCTTCGCTGATTGCTATGATGACCGCTCTCTAGGATGTGGACTGTATTTTGAGTGACTTGACACGCACTGCCTTTTGTATATTAGCTGTGTCTATTTTCAAGACCGGTCGGATTTTCCACTTAAACTAAACAACAATGAAGAATTACAGTATTTGTCCACGGGCGGAGAGAATATTGTTCCGTCCAGTACGGTAGCTGAAGTATCTCTGGCGAGAGAATAAGCGCGTAAAAATGGTAACTTGGAGTTACACTAAAACAAAGCTTTCCCCAAATTAAAAGTATAATACTTTACAACTTAACTAATGAATCCTCAGCATCTTATATTACCATTTTTAGTCAATAATTCCCTGACAAAAGCAAATTATACTTAAGTAAAATGGGAATTCTGTCTTGTTTTTTGTCTATTCTACTTTAACGGAGTTTTATAACATGTCTGTTGAAAAATTGAAGATATTATTGACCTCTCTGTACTTTGATCAAAACTACTCTCTCCAAAATTAGTGGAATTTAAAGCAGTTTTTTCTACGGCTGTAAAAATATTTATATCTATTCCGAGTATGTAACAATAGATAAGATATTAATCTTCAGGCGAAGATGTTTACTCAAAAAGCATCTACATAGCAAACCAAAAATTAAGTTCTTAAGTATGTGATGGAACTCATCCATTTGACTTTTATCATGTGAGTTAATTAAATGAGTTACTATGGTGGACGTACTTCGAAAAAATAAAAGAGTAAAGTTCCATCTTACTTTTGTTGGTTTATTTAATTTTTATAAAATGAATTTTGTTCTAAAATTACGAGTTGTGTAATTTTTCTACTTTGTGTTTTTTTCTGTTTTAGTTTAAGTTATGTGTGACCTAATCTAACCTAACCTATAGCATACAAAACGAATTATCTAACAAATAACACCACATTTATAAGAAAGTCTGTATATTTCAACAATTTCAATTCAATGAAAAGGCGAAAATCTTTATTAAAAAAATAACCGATGAGTTTATTACATATACGGTGTGTCAGGAGATACATAACAAGGTGGTAGGAAGTCCGAATATTAATGAAACGTAAGATATGAAATACCTCAAGTTTCTGTTTGTTACATAGATGCAACTGTTTATGTGTAATTCACATACAAAGTCATCCAATTCTTCCAATTGAAGTCAAAATGACAATATGCTGCTGATTTACTTATTTTTTCTACCATTAGCTCATTTTTCTTGTGGGTAGTTCTATCAATTATTTTGTTGTTCTTCAAATTTTGAGAACAAAGAACTTTCATTGACCGTTACGATTACAGGATGACGATAAATCCTAAAAGTCAATGCAATACTTAAATAATTTTAAAGTGCCAATTGGACCCGAATACTAAAGATTCCGTAAACATTTCAAGATATATTACTACAAAAACAACATTAATTGATAAAATAATTTGGCAAGTGCGAGTATGACTTTCATAACAAGGGGTCCGAAGCTCCTTTAAGATTCTAATATTCCAGTTTCATACAAGCAGGAAATGAGTGCATTTTCTTATATTATCTTATATTTACACTAATATCGTGTAAAGGAAGCGTACTCAATTTATAAAAAATATACAATTTTATTTTCCAAACATATACTTTTTATTTATCAGCAACAGGATTCCCTATTTATTTAAAAATATATTTATTTAATTTTCTAATTTGGCCCCCAAAATTAACATTAGAGTTTTATTTTACTAATAAACTTTCATAAAGCCTTTTATAATCTACTCTTTGAATTTTAGGCTGTGTAGTTTGGAAGATAAAGGGGAAATTAAGTCAAGTTTTAGGTAATAAATTATTAAATCTTTTAGACAAATTATTTAAAAATATAAATAAAATATATTTTTCAAAATTTAAGATAGTGTAGTTTCTAAAGTGGGAATTACGTCGATGTTTTATATGTTTGTTGATATCTTTTAAACAAATGATTTAAAATTATGATATATTTGTAACTTACATAATGAGCCTTTTATTTGATATTGTTGTAAAGTTTGGGTACATTTAAAATTATAAAACTAATATTCACTTTCACTTTTCTAGATGCGATTCAAATATGAAAAACATTCCCATAACGCTTTCGCGGTTATTGAACTTCCATTGGCTGCTTTCTTTAAAGCCAGCATAGAAAATTCTCGTAAAATAATTCACTCCTTCCGTCCGAGTCTTTTCGAGAACCGTTTTTTCATTAAAGCCTTGGGGTTTTTGGGTAAATTTCTACTAATTACATTGCCTCTTACAATTTTCCTCAAAATTATTATTGGGGTTTTCAACTAATTTTTCTTATAAATTTCAAGTGAGCCTCAGTACCCCTAATTATTTTCAAAATTTTAGGTGGTATGGTTTCGGAAATAAAGCGGGAAATGAGAATTTTTTATACATTTTTTGTTAATATCTTGCAAACAATTTATTTAAAAAATATGAAAAATATATATTTGTATTCCTCATAATGAGCCTACTCATTTGATGTATTGCATGATGCATTCAAAAATATTTTTTTTATTTTCCGTTTTAATTCTATTCTCAAAACTAATATTACGGATTTCTTCGTATTTTTTCTGTAAACAAAAAATTTTAGTTCTAATAGTTTTGGGATTAAAGAGGGGAATGGGTTTTTTTATATTTTTGTTAATATATGTTAAAATATTCATTTTAACTCTATGAAGAAAATATGTTTGTATTTTTTGTAATGACCCCTTTGATTCTATATATTACGTGATGCGTTAGAAACAATTTTAATTATATAGTTTTCATTTATTTTTGTAATTTGCCCTCCAAAATTAATATTAGAGGTTTCTGCTTATTTTTCTGGTAAAATTCAGGTGAGGCCCTATATGTCTATTTTTTTTAAATTTTACGGCTCATAGTTTCGGATAAGATGGTTAATTTTTTCAATGTAATAACGGTAAAATTGTCTTCTAAACATTGTTTGTGGCAATTCTTGATAACTTATATGTTTCTTTGGGGAAAACACCACAATAGAAATAAAACTACGTTTTGCAAATACCAAACGTTTCAAAGTCTATTCTGTGTTTTCATGGCTTTAATTTATTGATCAATAAATATATAATAATAAATTGTGGTGTTATTCCCCAAAGAAACATAAAGTTACGATGTAAAACCTAATAGTGACTACCACTTTCACTGTATTACCAAATTACCAAACCATAATGGTGAACTTCTCTATGTCGATAATCATTCCAAAATTGTTGTGTTATGATGTATATGAAATCAGAGGCAGATTTGTATGCGAAAGAAATTAAAAAGCTGGTCCTGCGATACTACAGGTGCCCAAATATTGCTCGAAATTAGGTTGAAATTTTGAATAAAGTACATACATCTAGAAATAAAATTGATCAAGACGCACACTATACATTTTAATTTGAAAACAGTAGGTATTTACTTAAAATATAAGTGAAAACACAAAACTTCATTCTTTACTCGTTATTGTATTGTTTCACTGCATATTCTTTCACTTGACTTTATGCCATATTTGCTAACATATTGCAACTGCTTGCCGTTTTTCTAATTTTTTCAGAATCCAAGTGTTGAAAGAAAAAACAAAATGTTGTTTGTTAACAATTAAGTTTTGCATTTTACACAAATTTCTCTTGAACTTGCAAAAGAATATCGGGTTGCATTTTCACTTTTGTGCATATTACTGTCAAATTTTGTGATGATGGATTACATCTGGTAGCAATAATTAATCCTTTTGATAAATGAAGCTGGGGTTCGCAATGGCACAGATTTGATTACGCCAGGTATTCATTATTTCATTAAGTTCATTCTAAAGTATTAACTTCATCACTAAAAAAGTATTTCGGAACGAATTGATAAGCCACAACAATTTTTTTGAAGAAAAAATTATATGATTTTCTTGTGGATGGAATTAAAAATGTGTTTGATGAAACATAACCTGTATTCATTAAAACTGTTGTTTATTACTGCTTGAGAAACTAAATTTTCTTGTGGGTTCTTGGCGTAATTCTTGGATAATGACACAGATTTTTGATGTAGCTCATTTATTAATTTTGATGAAGTTATGTGCATCAAAAGTGACCTAAGGCTATCTAAATTATACAACTCAGAACATAATGAAAAATAATTTGTTGTCTTCATTTTTCAAGACCTTATGTGCTTAATGAAATTTTTAACTACTTGGGTACCTGGTCTTCGTATTAACAAAAAACTGCAGAATATTTAGTCGGGATTAGTCTTGTATTACTTGAACTAAAATTATCAAATACGAAATATACAGAATTTCCAGTACTTTGGGGAATGATTTCTAAGAATTCTGAAAACACATACTAGAGAGGCTATAAATATCATTCAGAAAACAATGAACATCATCAATGTTATATTAATCCTATAATCCTATAACTCAACTATCTTTCTAATACCTCTTATATATGGGATTGCCTTGTTAAATCTAAGTCTAACATAATATACTTAATATTTTCAAATTAAGGATGTGTTGTTCTTGTTACAGTTAGTCTGTCAATTAATGACTGCGACATTGTAAGCATAAGTTACATAATTATAACATTAAATATATATTTTTTATAATCAATACTGATGCACTTCATAACAATAGTAATTGATAATTCTAAATTGTGCCATATGACATATGAGAGTTTACTCAAACATTCTTGAAATATCATCATATACAGACTGGTTCATTTGAAAACCCAGAATTTTATTCAGGGATGCATTTATTTGAAAAATGTTAAAAACAAAAGATTTAGTATTTCCCCCTAGCTATCTAACGGCGACCTTGACTTTAACCTTGATCATGAACTTGATAGTCATATCAAGGTCAAATGCATTTTTACAATATTTGGTAATCTGGATCATGAACAAGTCGAACATTTTAAGGCCAAAATGAGTTTTCAAATGATAATTTACAATTTTTAGTCTTAATTTGTAGGTGGAGGATTTTACTTGATATTACCGTCAAGTTCATGGTCAAGGACAAATGAAAGTCAAAGTCGAGTCCCTATAAATCCAGACTAAAACATTGGAGTTCTCATCTAAAAAATCTATTCAACCTTGGTCTCAAGGTGATGAGTAAGGTTTTTGTTTTTTCATAATCTGGAATAAAAAAATGTGAGCCCTTGTTGGTAAAAATGTATTTGATCTTAATATGACCATAAGTCAAGGTCAATTCAAGGCCTAGGTCATGTTTGCTTCTACAATTCCAGAATGAAAAACGGGAGTCCCGACTTTTAAAAATCAGTTCGATCTTTCTCGTGGTCAGGGTCATGATCAAGGTCAGGGTCAAGGTCATTTTGGAGGTAAAATTTTCTGGTCTTTCCGAATCTGGAATAAAAAATGGGGTTTTCCTTTGAAAAAACACCTTTGACTTTGATGTAAGCGTCATGTTCATGGTTAAAGTCAAGATGTAGGTCATCGTTAGTGAGTCAGGAAAACTGAAAAAAAAATTATTTATCATTTTATAATTTTTGATAAGTTATTCAGGGGTTTGTATATTTTTGGACGACTCCTTATAATAAAGTATATGGCAGAAATTAGAAACAAATGAGAAATATTGACACGTATATTGTTAAATGACAACGAGAATCTGAAGACCGTTAACGATACACTTATGCAAATATCTAATTATTCGAATTAATTAACTAAACTTTTTGGGCTCGTCAACTACACTAGAAGGCTATTCTGTGTTTGAAAATAAACAGTAGCCCAGTTTCTAATGATATAGAATACCTTTACATAGTATAAAACAAATTATCTAATGTATCACTGTCAGAAATGTTTTGACACACAAGAGAATTTGTATTAATGCGAAAGTGAGATTGAAGAATAAAGTACCACTGAAACTTTAATATTGGATTTATATAGAGATTCACATTGAACTGATATGGGATGCCTAAGGTTTGAATATTAAGTTAATTATCTGTGTAAAATTTATTTTTTAACTAGATATTATGAAAACTACTTCTAAATAGACTGTTGGTGCTAAAAAATATTGTAGAAGTCCTGCTTATTGTTAATTATTATTTTTTGGTACGATACTGATTTTAGTTATGTGAAATTGAGTATTTATTTTGGATTGTCAGACAATTTTATTTCAGTAGTGATTTTATTTACCCACTTTTTTCAATACGTTATCATTAGGATTACTTCCAATTTTGAATCCATTTTGAGTCTTTTGACTTTATTCTGAGAAACTGCTTGATGATCTAGAGTTCACCTTTAGATATACATAATATGTTGACATAAATATGTTTTTGCCATTTCAATCTTTTGATCCTCCCTAAATCCAAGATTTACAAACATTATAAAAGGAAACAACTACAATTATTGAAAGGGGCACAATATATATACAACTTCCGATCTACTAGAAATAATATTATGAAATTTCAATAATATATTTTCACACGAGTCTTCTCCAGCACATCCCTCAAACTCTCAATGCGTAAAATGAGCACGTGTGCTGTAATTTTCCGCTCGAACCCTCTAGGAGCAGTTGGCATTCTATGTTTCTAAAACTAAATTAGAAAATTGAAAGGTTTTCACGGTTATTGACTGTGAAGCCAATTTTTAATTTTGTCATGCACGAATAATTTTATTTTACTGAATATCTTTTCAATATCAGCCTGTTTAACTCCTTTGCAATATCCGACATCAATCGCCTTAAGAATTTTATTCACAAAATAAATAATATTGATTAGCTGCATTATTCTTGTTTTAAGCATTACAAAAAATCATATCGTGAGCTTCACAGTTTCAAGCATTTCCTTATTTATACACGCATTCTAATCACATCTATAGCTAATCTATCTCTTGAAGGCCGTCGGCTGCGAAATTATAGGGTTGTCCCTAAAGACTTTAACCAATTCACAAATGTTGTTATAAATTAACATTTTTAATTTTCACTATAAATGATAATTTATTTATTTTATTTTTCATTTACGCTGTATACCTTGTAACATATTTTCATTTTCAATTGCCTTTTGAGGAGGCGTCATAGATGTTTTCTGAAAGTTATGGTTAAGATTTGTTTTTATGTTTTTTTGAACAAAAATATGTGTATTTAAAAAATCGAAACGATTCATATTAGAACTTTGAAACATTTGAATTTTTAAATTTTATATACACAGAAAAAAGTGATTGGCAATTTCTTATGCTATATTTATGCTGAGTTGTATGTAATGCCTGTCTGTAGTCCATTGAAATTTTGCATGAATCTGCAAAATGAGGTGACAGATAATTAAATCGCACAGAATTGCCACTTTTTACCAAGCTAATAAGGGGGGAAAGCTCCAAAAACACCCACAAACAAGGTTGCATTATTCCCGACAACTACAATGATTATACGAGCTAACAAGTAACTCTTTCATCGTGTTCCTTGTAAATTTTGACATCGTAAATCATGGTAAGTTATACAAAACCAACGAAGTCATGGTGACAATTAGTTAAATTTTCAGTTCAGTTCATTATTTTCGTAATACACATCATGTGCGTATAAATACTCCAATATATCATAAATCGATGTTGTCAATGAGAACTGCTTCTATTCAGAATACTAAGGAATCGCCTATAGTATGTTTGAGCCATAATGTATTTGAGAGCTCGCATTGTCGTGGATTATGAAGTTAGTTATCCGTCTTCGGCGGTTGAATATTTTACTAACCATAATTGTTTTATATATTCATTGTTATTGAAGATAGTCGACTGGCAATTATAAATGGTTACGTACCACTCAATGAAAATATTTAATGTTCAATGAAATATCAAATAATTGAAGATTCTCACATGAAGAATATGGTTGCGACATGTCCAGTATCTCCGAAAAATATCAGGCGATCATTTTTTTGTTTGGAAGTATGCTGATATTAAAGGAGTGCGAACGAACTTAACTGAATCATTTCAGTAGTATCAATTGATAGTAAAGAGGCTCATCTTGTAACAACCATACTGGCGACTGCTGTTTACTTTATAAAATTTTAAACGGAACCTCATTATTAATTTCTAAAAGTGTAAGTTGCTTGATCCACGATTCGTCAGGGAAAAACTAAAAGAAAACTGTTATTAATGATGAATCTATGATCATAATTTTACGTTGTTTAATGAATATGCATCGTAACTACTACTATCCATAATATGTGTGTATATAAAAAAGTTGTAATCAGCTGGTCAACCCCATTGTTTCGACCAATGGCAACTGCATCAAGAGCCTGCATTTTTTGAACGATTGAAGTATATTAAGTTATTAAGTATGGTATCCAAACGCGAACAAATGAATTGAATTTGACATTTCAGTTTTTAATGTTATATTCAATATTGAATTGTATGCTGGTCCCACTAATGTGGTAAGGTCAAATATAAATTTTGACTCAAAAACTTTCTACATGATAGGTCACATGACGATTCTCCATATGCAAAAAGCTAATCAGTTCGCCGCACAGCATCAAATGGTTTCCGGGAAACAACTATTTCTGGACTATCCTTCACGAAATTCGCCTTGGAAACGTGATTATTACTTAACGCCCTCGATTGAATTTAATATTAATTTCACAATTGCCAAGTCCGACAATCCAGATGTACTACACTATAAGCTACCTTTCTATGGAGTTTCATCGATTTTTTTCCAAAAAAAAAACAATTCCTAAAATTAAGACAGTTCTGTCATCATTAGACATATTTGCATAATGGGGTGTCTGTGCTTGCATGTATTCCAAAAATTAATCCACGTCTAAAGTTGTAAAACTTAAATAATTTCACGAACAATTGGTTCACGATTTTGTAGAACTTCTATATTATTTCCGATGTGATTTGAAAGGAACACGATGGTCGAGTTACTTTTTTCAAGTTACTGTAGTTGTCAATACATAGCCCTGTTTTGGGGTGTTTTTGGGGCTTCCCTCCCTTATTGCAAGCTTGCAAAAAGTTCTGAGATTCGTAATCTACGCCCTCAAAAATGGCATAACTTTACGATTATCTGCCAAATCTCAGTTGTTGCAGATTCAGCAACAATGGACTACTGGCTTTTAAAAAAAAATTGTTAAATCCAAATCCCGAACTATAAAAGACATACAGGACAGCCCTCCTTAATACTAGTACTAAATCTTTTATTCGATGAAGTGGAATAGTGTTATCCTGTTGGTTGGTATGTCTGATCAGTCGGCAGCAAGCCTAAAGATAAAATAAATTATTGGAAAAAAGTCAACACAAAGTAACATTTTGAGGTAGAAAATATTATAAACTAACATCATTTCATGTTTATGAAAATATTGGGAATAGCACGAAACTGGGTGGTATATTTCAGGAAATTCCAAAAGTTTCGAGGTCTAGGATCATTTTTTATCGGTTTGTATGATTCGTCTAGAAGGTTTCGGATTTTGTTGTTGTCGTCTTTGGTATCTAAAACTACGGTGGCATTGTACGGGGTACAATGGTCAAAATTGGGAAGGTCCTATCGAAACACAACATAAAAACATTTTTGAACCAGATAGAAAGATTGGAGAAATAATACCGTCACACTTATAGGTCAGGGCGTTTATGAGATTCCGTGCGAAACCACGCGTACGTCGGCCAAACCAACAGAAAAGCAAGTGCCCGTAGAAAAAAACAACGACGCTTAAATTATCAGAACACTATCTAAATACCGGCCATCAAATAGATTCCGACCAGATGAAGATTTTAACAAATAGTGAAAATTATACAATGGGTCGTTAGGAAATCTAGTGAAATAGAAAAACGGAAAACAAATTATAACAAATGAGACGATGCGCAATGGCTTCCATTCATATGGAGAGCCGCACAAATTATGTATTTCAGAAATACTCCTAGTCCATTAAATTAGTCCTGTGAGTATTCAGATTATCCTCAACAATTGACAAATTCTACTATTTTTTTTAAGTTTGTTGTGGAAAAAATATTCTTTTGTAGAAGAATAGATTTTGACTAAAAAATACTTCAATATATAATCTTAGGTAGTGACAGACATACAGACAGACAAAGCAATGTGGGGACCTGGATAATGAATATATTAAGATAAGTCTTAGACTGATAAATTGATTACTATCGTTGCCTTTTAAGGTACACTTTGAGCTACGCGACCGAGACAAGCGACAGCTATTGTTTACAAGAGACAGGAGATCACTGAGACCGCGACAACGTCGAATCTTGTCATAGCTTTACCTAACTACACATTGAGCCAAGCCAGCGAGACAATTACTGCGACAAGAGGCAACGTCGCTACGTAGTTTATTTGTTTCAAATACACTGACAAATATTATAACCTAATTAAATTGAAAATTCGATATTACTAAGCAATTGGTTGATGTTCTGTAAAATACTTTATTCGTGAGTTAAAAATGTCATCAAAAAACACCAAAAATCTTGTTAAACCTTAGAAAAAGACCTAAAGATGTGAAATGAATCCATTGTACCAGAGTAGAAACACAGAGGGTTTTTATTGTCTATTAATTGGGTAACCACTTATCTCTCTCCAAGTAGAAAATTTTTCCTGTAGACAGATATATTCAAAAAATTGATATGTAAATCAAAGTTAGTATTTAAAATTGCCCGGATTACTGGCTGTCTGTACAGAGATTACAGTTTATTCTGAGAGAAAGAGATATCTATAAACAACCAGATTCCTGTATATAAGTAGTATTGTATATTGTGTACTTATCTGTGTACGAGAAAAATTATCAATCACATTAGTCGTATGTCAATCGTTATTTGTTATTTTTTTAATCTAAAAATATTTTGATTTATTAAAAATTCTTTTGTCGTTTGGCGATCACTTGAACATTCATATAAGGCATACATAGTCAATCACACTCCCCAAAAAGGCTTCTTCGTCCTGTGGTGATATATTTTCACAATAAATGTGCTCATTCCATTTTATCTTTCTGTCCAATACCCAGTCATTGATATCTATATGCTTGTCTTATTAATTTCACTTCACACAAAAAATAAAATCCATTAGTGTTTTATTCTTCGAACTATTTTCATTTCTGCTCCATTATCCGTTTTGTTCCAGATATAGTATAGGCCCGAACGCTTGTATATGCGGGCTTTGCAGTTCGAATGAGCCAGATTGTGTCATTTAATGACTGCTAGCTTGGTTCTTACTACTAAATCCCCGTAATAAGTCCAGATTGTCTTCATCAAAAGATATTTAATTTCATCCTGTGTATTATTATCCACCACACGCTACAAGCTTGACACTACTGCTTCGGAAGTCGCATCACCAGTTGCTCTTGTCTCCTGTCGCAGTCGCTGCTATTATCATATTGAACCTTTTTGCTGCTTCAAATTGCCTCATATAATTGCAGTAGAAAGCAGATCGTGTTCGCGTGTCGCATACCTCCTGTCTCTTGTCGCCGTCGCTTGTGTCGGTCGCGTAGCTCAAAGTGTACCTTATAGGTGTTTCTCCTATATAAGCCCTATTGTTTAAAATTGAAATCCTGAATGCTACAATAGAATCCTTCATAGGTTAAGCTGAAAACGAAAAATACCAGACGATGGCTTTGACAACTGAGATTATGCCTACCGCAGTATTATATTCCCGACTACAAAAATTTGTTCACCTAACTACACATTAAAAATAATTACTGCAGGCACCTACTAGTTATTTGTTTCAAATACCTTTCTTAAATATGGGATCGTATGCTATTCCTCCACCTCTGGTATTTGTGCTGGGCAAATATGACTAAAGTTGTTGGTTAGCTTCTCTCCTCCATATTACTAAAAAACTTTGGCGATGTTATCCGGACCTGGGCTCTTTCTGTTTTTCAGTTTTTGATGCTTTTCTATGTATGTCAGTCTCATCACTTTTCATTTGGTGTATTTGGTTCGGTTTTATATTCTTCAAGCGATTTTACCCAGGTATCTCTCTCTAAGTGTGGTACTGTGAGTTTCAGAAAATGTCTTCGTTATTAGACAAAAAAGTTACTTAAGAAAAGAAATTACTTGTTAAATGCTTCTTAATGTAAGTACCTAAAGTTGGAATATGAAATTTGGAAACGGCTTATAGAGTAAGAAGAATTACTGAATTCTAATCGTATTTTTATTTTGTCTATTCATGGGTTTTCCCTCTCCTCCAAATTTTTTCCTGTAACAGATTTAAGTATTTAAAAAATTGTATATGTAGAACTGTGGTTTAAATCAAAGAAGGTGTATTGTTCTTAATCACATAACAACATAGGTTCGTAAGCAATTGCCCGTTGATTACTGGCTGTCTGTACAGAGATTCTTCCGATCACAGTTTTTCGATGAGAGAAAGAGATGTCTATAAAATGATCAACCAGTGCATTATCCTGTATATAAATTGTTGAATTCTGTTCGCATTTAACGTATATTGTGACGATATATATTGACTTCTTCTATCTGTTTGTATTTCTTGGATTGACGTTTCAACTCCGAGTCTGGAGTCGTTGTCAATATCGTGATTAGTGTCCTGTTTTCGAGGTTTTTTTTATTCTAGCAAAATTTTCCTCCAATTCGCTTTGATTCGTCGTTAATTCCTATTCCGTTTGTGGGTCAATGAAAATTTGATGGGCTGCTACTTCCACAACCCTCCTCCTGTCGTTTGGGACGGCATCACTTGAATCGCGATCATGAGGTTACCGTTTTTTTGTTCTGTTAGCAGTAAATTCTTCCAGTCCAAATGAAGGTCGGCTGAAGGTGCTCCGATTTCAGTGTTGTTTATCATCATACAGCTGGCTTCTTTAAGTTTAAACAACACTGAAATCGGAGCACCTTCAGCCGACCTTCATTTGGACTGGAAGAATTTACTGCTAACAGAACAAAAAAACGGTAACCTCAGCGTCAAGTGATCGCCAAACGACAAATTGTCAGTGTCAAATTTTTTGACAAACAATAAATTCAAAATCAAAGCGAAATTTTTTTAGAAAAAAAACCTCGAAAACAACACTAAACGATTGACAACGACTCCAGACTCGGAGTTGAAACGTCTCCATACACAGATAAGTATTACACAATATACAATACATTACTTATATACAGGAATACTGGTTGATCATTTTATAGACATCTCTTTCTCTCAGAAAAACTGTGAGGAAGAATCTCTGTACAGACAGCCAGTAATCCGGGCAATTTTACGAAATTGCCTTACTACACTTTGTTCTACATATACAATTTTTTAAATACTTATCTGTTACAGGAAAAAATTTGGAGGAGAGAAAACCCATGAATAGACAAAATAATTCAAGACCTCCTCAACAATCTTTTCGAAATTACTTCTAAGTATTTTTTTATTATAATTTCAGATAAAGTAAATTCATGTTAATACTTAACTTGATTCCGAAGACTAAACAGTAAACATATTAAACAACAGCGAAAAGAAAACACAATTGGCGAGGGTGTTAATTACTATTTTTTTGAAGTTGGATGGTTGAACCCACTCCCCGCTGGCTTGGACTTTGGTACTAACAGTTTACCTCATTTTATATAAAAAATATTTATTCAGCAAGAAATTTAAAAAAAGACAACTTGTAAAAATAGATAACATTTCATTAGGATTCACATCAATAAATAAAATAACAAATAAGTACCCCAACTAAGCACAGTGGTAGGAAAATTCGAAACAATAATTATTAGTTCCATTTTTCAACTAGTGTGTATAAAAGTTAAACGCTAACAAATTATAGTTCTCAATACACAATAATTTTGTGCGGCTACATAAAAATAATAGTATAATGTCTATCGTTTTCAAAATATATTGTTTCTATGTGTGTTTAAGTCATAAATATTTAAAATGATTGACAGATTATATCAGAAATCTAGCAATTATAACAAAGGCGCTAACTATATCAACAGGAAGTTCACTTTTTTGCAAACCGGAAAAACAACCCCTCAATGAACAATCGCAATTCATTTTTTATATCCCCTCAAATAATACCGCAACTATGAAGCACTAGAAGGTTCTGATAGTAAATATTTATTTATATGTACCACCCAAGGGTACTACTGATAAGTACCCGAAACTGGTATACATATTTTTCGAATACATTCGGGATGAAAGGAAGGTGGTGAAAAAAGATCATCGACAGGGCAGGTGGTTTTTACTGAAAACAGGCGCCCCGATACGGCTCTCTGATTGGTCGCTTGCCACGAGACTACGGGCCTATGTAATGCATTCGTTCAACGGATATTTGGTACGACTATTGAATTTAATTATAAAAACGGATATAAAAAGGAACTTCTGGTAGGAAATTAAGGCTCGTCATGTTTGTAATTGCAGTGCGAAAATTCCATTACCACTGTTTTAGAATAATGATAGATATTCAGTATCAATTACAGTAGAATTGTTATGTTCAAGTGCCGCATTCAGAACAAAGAAGGCTATAATTTTAGATTTACTGAAAGTTTATCGATTTAATAGATCAGAATAACACAATTATTAATTATTTATTCAGAATATTAAAAATTTCAATACAAAAAAGGAACTAATTTTTTTGGAGCTTGACAAATGGCTGCAAGGTACCTTATTGTATAAGTATAGGAAATTTAATTTACTGTACTTGTTTGAAATAAATTAACTCAGTTTAGCACCCTAACACCAAACCTTTATTTTAAACACTCAACGCCGTTTCAACAACTCTAAGTTCTCATCTTCAAGGAGTAAAGTTTGGGTTTACTCCTTGAAGATGACAACTTAGAGTTGTTGAAACGGCGTTGAGTGTTTAAAATAAAGGTTTGGTGTTAGGGTGCAAAACTGTGTTTTTACATTTGAGACACAACAAAGGTTCCACAGCTTTTCCATTATGAATTAACTCTCGAATTTTGTTGACATAAAACCTACGACAAAAATCTTTTAAACAACTTATTTTGCACATAGGAATAAAATATATTTGTAATTTTTTGAGGACTATTTTCACTTCACACGTTAAGTTACCGGTGCACTTGCCAAAAAAAAACAAAGTTTGATTTTCCTATTAGCTTATAAATTAATATTAGAGTTTGTGTTTTTGTGTTTTATTTTTCTTGTAAATTTTAAGGAAGGGCGTATATTTTTAATTTTTTCCAAAGTTTAGATTCAGTAGTTCGCAGATATAGAGGTAATGGGTCGAATTTCACTATATTTGCAAAACTCACCTCTCATAAATAGTTGCCAATAGAATAATTGTAAAATTTAATATATCAAGCACCCCTCGATTTTTACTCTGATTCGAATTATTCTGTTAATACTCGTAGCTTAATTTTTTTTATATTTTTATTTTGAGGTAATAAATCATGAATAATTGTTCGACTTTCTTCTGCTGTAATATACACTGTTCATAATTAAAAAATATTTTGTACTTTTTGTTCGGTTTGCTATTAAAGCGTGTTTTTTAGTTTTTTGAAACTATAATTATTTTCTAAGTTTTTAAGTATCATAAAATGTATTTATAATCAAAAACTTTGATTTTAAAAATATTTTTCATTTTTCACTAAATTCAAGTTTACTTCATGTTTGGGTAACATTTCCATTTCATTACCGCAAGTTCTACTACTACCAACTAGATGGCATACGCAGCTTTAATATACGAATTTGGCATTTAGGCAAGAACAGTGACAAAAAGACAAAAAACTGATATATTCAACATAAACAATTGCATTGTCACCGACACTTGCCAATTTTCAAGTTATCAGGATTCTTTAAGTTGGTGAAAATTACCTTCAAAGTTTACGTTACATAGATACATACATAACATACACGTCCACCTAATAAAAGCATGTTAAACAGGTACGAAATGTATAGTTATCACTGGCGTGACGGAATGTATACAAAAAGGTTGAAAACTCTAAAAATCTAGGAACGAATGCAGTAAATTTTGAACACTGACAATAAACAAAGTGAGAGGATGCACCAATTATTCAAAACCTTTTATCTTAGGTCATCTGTCTCTATCTTATCCCTTCTACCTCACGTAGAAATGCTCTTTTAAGCGAAACTATTCAAATCTTCAGTGTTCCTCAACCGTGACAGCTTTTTCCTTCGGTTATTACATTGGTCCAGAGATCCATGTAAGATGCTGTGCACAGATTTTATATGTCGAGTAGTTCTCACTAGGAATCCACTATTTGTTTCATGATCAGTTCCGGTGATCTTAATCGGCTCATGATATCATGGTCGATGTCTAAGTATCAGTAGTTCTATACAACACGTGTAGCACTTAATCAGCAAAATTCAGTTTACGGTTACATAAAAAACAATATCTTGTAATTACCGACGTTCTATCTTTTGTTTGATACAGATAGATGGGCAACTTACTTGCAAAACATGTTCACTAGACCTGCAGAGCTCAAGAAAAAACAGAGGAGAATCACAAAAGGGGGCCAAATTAATATTTACAATTATTCGATTACCAAATTTCTGTTTCAAAAGATTGATTGTTTCTGCTGCTGAATCACATGTTGCACAGTCTTGTTGGAACCACAGATTCTGCACATCAATATGCTCCAATTCATCCCACAAAAACAAATTAGTAATCATCGTTCGATATTAATCACCATTCACAGTAACAGCATTTCCATTGTCATCTTTTATGACAAAATCTTTTGCTAACTATGGACCAATCACTCATTTTTTTTGATTGGTGAGGAGCACTGCAAAATGTACAGCCCAGGATATATGAAACCACACCAAACAGTTACTTCTTGTGCATGCATGATTAATTGGTTAAAATTGAATCTCGAAACCAAAAATTCCAAAATTTCGGATGTTCAACATTAGCAGTAACAGCTGCAATATGCGTTCACTACCAGGATATGTGTTGCCAACTGTTAAAATGTGCGTCATCGCGGACAATTCTCTCTTTATGAAAAAATTCACAACTTTTCAAGTTTCTATTTATGGTCCATATTAACGATATTGATGACATCAGTAAACTACTGGACGGAATCTGTTGGTTTTATTTCTTCTGCTATTACCTGATCTGAATTTAAAATGTATAACCTCTAATGACAATCTTTGTGCAAAGTTCTGAGGAACAGAAATTATTTGGAATATTCAATTGCTGTGATGATGACGAATCTGAATTTTGGGGGTCAAATTTTGGTTGTTCAACAACATTAGCGAGTAACATATTGCAATATTTTCTGAACATTCACTAACCAGGATTATAGTTTTGCTTTGTTATCATCTTTTACTGAACCCATCCCCCCTTATCACCGCTTGAAAAATTTTGAAAAAATGGAAGTATAGCCCCTCACAAATTTTGGAAAAATGAACAATTTCATTTTGGGGGGCAAATTTCAATGGTAACATTACGGAAATTGTTCTCTCCCATATTCTGTACAAATATATTCCCAACTTCTGCACAACTTTCACCAACTTGGCCCCATAATAGAATTAATAATTTTTAGTAATTTTAAACAATTAAATAAAATTCTAATGTTAATTTTTGGGGCAAAATAGAAAATTAAATACATATGTATTTTGATAAAAATCAAGCGAATCCTGAAGCAAATCGTGTGGAAAATCATATCCTTCATTTTTTAATAAGCACTCATTCCCTGGAATATTTCTACTTATGCGAGTCCAACTCGCACCTGTCCTCTGTCAAAATAACATATGATATTCTAGTACAAAAAATATAAATGGCTGCAAATTTAAAAACCTAACCTCAAATTGGAACACCCATTAGAAGAAACAGAGAACAATATATAATAATAAATATATTTTATTGAGGCTACATAGTATGTCCTTTGGTTTTGCGAATTTCATAACAGTTTAAATTTTTATGTCATCACCGAAGTGGCTAGAATAGGCAAATCTTAGCAAATATTTTTGTGCACTTTTAAAATTGACATTAATATTCTTCTTTGTTTTGTCATATGAGAAATTGTATAAATGAACTGTCATCAAAACCATTACGCCAAATTACATTCCATGATTAAGAAATATGAGCGAATAACACAAAATTTCAATTTGACTTTCTTGTAGTCAAGCCCTCATAAATCTTAACATCTGAAGGAAAGCGGGCATCATACACCCTATAAGGCATCCGAATTTGTTACTGTGACGGAACTTGGTCATTTAATCTCCTTTTGTATCAGATGATTGTGGAGATCAAATGAAAATTCAAATGTATATCAAAAGAAAAATAACAATTAAGTGTAATATCAGCTAAACATACGAGTATATCAGAATTAGCGTGAAAGTTAGCGTAAGTGATCATCTGTAGGTCACTTATGAAGAAATAAGTCGAATATAATAAATATTTAGTTCTAAATTATTGTCGACCGTGGAATGGTGGGACAACATCAATAGCAAAAACTATGTCACAAAAAATGGGCTAATGTGGAGAGTAAGTTAAGAAACTTTTAGGAGCAGTAAGTGTCTATGGTAGTAAGATGATCATGTTCTGAACAGGATAGATAGGATGAGAGCAACACATAATTTGATGTCCGTTATGTAGTATTCCATTCATTTATGTCCCGATATTTCCATGTAACTCTAACATTTGTGACAACCCAAGCAATAATCACCAATCAGATCGCCTTCTTCTCCATGAACAACTTTGGCATATATGTTAACCATACTATACTCCATAGGCATAAAATTCTTGCTCGAGTTGCTATTTGTCAATCGATCATATAACGACGTTTACATTAAGACCCATGCTGAAAAACAAAAAAGCCTAACTATGTGATATTTTGATCAATATCAGACACCGACCGTTCACAAAAAGCGGACATGTCTTGAATTGAATGTCATCGAGCATGATGTAGTTAGAACACAGATATGAATGAAACTGAGAATCCTCCGTGAAAACCATTTCGTATTCTCTCGACGACCCTTACTGCTCTAACAATGTGTTTTTGGCTAGGTAATAAGCCTACGCTACTGTATAAATTCATTTTAATCAACCTAACAGGGCACAGAACGACTCGTAAAAAACCAACGATTCCTGAATTAAATTTTATACTTTACTTATTCCATTCATAACTGTCGATACTGAAAAAATCAGAAGGCAATTAAATTTCGTTGAAGTTATTTTCGCCCAATTATATTTTGGAGCACTGTTAATGAATTATAAAAATATGACAATGGAAGTAACGTTTTTGTTGCAGTTTGTCAACTTGTGAAGGCGAAGTGAGAAGGTAGGTTCAAGGGCATCACATTCATTTACAATTATAGTGCATAATTGGCACTAAGATTATTACAATTAAAACAAACCAAAATAACACAAAAAAGATGTAAATACAAACATGAAAACTAGTACCTGAATGTAACATAGTTGACGATAATAGAACACTGCAATAACTGAAAAAATGTTACAAAAATTCACCGAAAAGTTGAAAATAATTAACAAAAAGTAATACTTGTTAGTATGCAGGTAGGTAAACTTCTGGTTAAGATGACTCGGCAGCCACACATGTATATAGTTAACTAGAAATAAAATCATGCATTGTAAGATGCTATATAGAAGATTTATTGATATAAGTATCTTAACAATGATGTGAGAGGAGGTATCTATTGAGAAACTATGCCCAAATAATTATAAGTAATAATCTGACATCCATAGTTATTTTAGATACCTGCATAAAAAGTACTAAATATGAACACTAATAAGTGCTGATAATGCACAAATTTATTACACAAATCTGGCCTTTGAATAGTATTATTACGACAGGATTTTGAGATATTGGGGTTTGTGTGCACCAAAATTGGCTATTTAGGCTATATTTGAATTTAGAGTTTTTCTACCCATTCCATTAGTTATTACTATTGTAACCCTGCAAAATGAGTTTTGAATACTGCCGTAAGATGTCTCTGTCATGTGTAATGACGCTTTTATGATTACGTAATTAAATTAATCAAATGTTGTACTAGACAAATCTTTCTTTTTTTATTAAAAATAGTATGTAGAGTCAGTTGCTGATACCAAATATAAGGTTGGAATAAAAAAATCAAAGATAGTCAACAATACTTGTAAAAGTGGAAAGGGACGAATTTTGCTATCTTTCATTTCTTCATTAAATCGACTAAAATTTGATATATGGGAGTGTAGGATAGCGAGTATTGGTTTCTTACAATGTTTACCTCTCAGAGGTAGAAAGGAGAGAAACCGGCGTCGTAGTTTTAGACGGGATGTCAGTTTTTACTATAGCTACATATAAGACAAGTTATAGCATAGAAACAAGAACCTCCATTAAAGACATTTAAAGCGATGTCATGAAGAAATGAAAAAAGCCCTTTATTTATTCAACCCCTACTTTCAACCCTTAGAGGTCAATTTTGGAAAACCAGCACTCTCAATAGGCTCAATTATTAAAAAAACCCTGGACTACCAAATTTAACCGATTTGGTGCAAGAAAATTACAAACATCAACCGCAATCATAAAGTATACGGTTTTATTTTTTTTTCCACTTTTTTGCGCTTAGTTTTCGTATCAAATTCTTATACAGTTGTTTTTAGGAGTACTTTTTCTTCTTCGTATCTACCGATGATATACACCTATTATTTGAGTGTACAGATTCAAAGCATTGACCTTATAGATACATCCATCTTGGATACTCCATATTTAATTTCTTTGAATTTAACATTGTATTTGGTATCAGCAATTGACACTAAGATTTTTTAACGAAAACAGCTTTATGAAAGTCTAAGACTGAAAGATTGATCTAGTCGCATACGAATTTTATCCAGTCACGTAATATATTAAAAATTGTCATAATTGGTGCACGTATGTTCAAATATCTCATAATTCTGACGTGATAGGCCAATTCTGAGCCTGGATTCGAAGGAAACGCGAGAAATTACTTCGGCAGTGATCATCCGCTCTCCAACAACTAAACTTTGCTGAACTGAGCTATATTATTTTTTAACCAAAATCCAAAAAGAAATAAGATATCAATTCAGTGATTATTCAAGTCGCAGCTTATTTGCTTCATTTTGTGCCGGTAATTTATTCTTAGTTAAAGACGTCAAAGTGAGATTGTTAAATGCCAATAAAAATAATATACTACACATTTTCTATGTTGGTTGCTGCTTTTATAAACTTCAGTTAACGTTAACACTTCGCCGTATCCTTTGCTTTCTAACCTACTTCCAAAAAGGAAGAGGTTATCAATTCGTCGGCAAGTTTTTTGTATTTATGCTCAGTGATTATGATTTGAACACATTTTCGCACCTTTGAGTAATGCGTATATGGTTCCTGAGATCTAATTGAAAGGTTCTAAACAACTGTCATGATCAAATTCGACATCGTAGTGTACTTTGTTTTAGTACTTAAATTGATGTTCTTTAGTGTCTCAGCATTATTTGTTGCTAAATGATTTAAACACATTTCCGCACCACCATTCAATAAAGTCTATATGGTTCCTTAGATCTATTGGAAAGATTCTAAACAACCATCAAAATCAAATTCGACGTTCTAGTGTACTTTGTTTAAGTACTTGGATTGATGCTTTTTAGAGTTTCAGGATTATTTGTTGCTAAATGATTTGAACACATTTCCGCACCACCAGTCAATATGGTTCCTTAGATCTAATGGAAAGATTGTAAATAACCATCAAAATCAAATTCGACGTCCTAGTGTACTTTGTTTTAGTACTTAGAATTATTACAAATTATGTTTGAAGAATCAGTTGATAGGAAATGTAGTTTGCTCGAACGCTACTTAAAAAATAGAGTAGGTGATTAATTTTTACATAAGAAAGACATGCTATTCATTGCTCTGTTGGTAGATATCTCACAAATGTTATTATACAAGTTTACATGTAGGTATTTTGCGTAGAGGTAGGTGCTCAGAATTGTATTATTTTTAATTCAGTTTAATTTTTATATGGATTAATTTTGCTTTGAGTACCTATTTTTTTCAAATTTGTTGTGTCACAGGGCTTTGACAACAAACGCCGTAATGTGAAAATTGAATCCAGAGTGAAATACACTTGGAGTCGAAAATTTCATTTGTTTTCGATGATATACTTGTCCAAAAAATACCTAAGTTCTAAAAAAGTGGAAGTAATTCACTACATAGCATCTTGTGTAAGCTAGACAGATGGGTCGCCGTAAATAAATGAAAAATGATATGAAAAATAAACTGATTAAAACGAAATAATTTATGGTATTTTTGAAAAACTTTTTAAGTAAAATTCGACACAGTCGTATAATGTATACTTATATTTATACATTCAGTTCAGTAACACAAATAAAATAAAAAATTGTAATTCATTCATAGGCAATCATTTATTGCTTTTTAAGATTTCATACAGTCAAAGAACATAAATGACTTTTTTCTGTCCGTCTGGCACATTTTATTTTCTCTGAAACAAATGGACGAAAGAGGTTGCAATTTAATAGACAGTATGGTGACCCAATCAGAAGTAATTTTGTGGTCTATTTCCGGAGAAATTATTGAGAAAAATCGAACAATTTTCCCCTTATCTCCGAAACTATTAAGCCTAAAATTCTGAAGAAAATAGAAACATAGGACCTTAGCCATAGTTTACAGGATAAATAAAGGCCCCAATATTAATATATTAAATGAAATCTTCACCCCCTTCATCCCCGAAACAATACGAGCCTCAAATTTTGAAGAAAAATCGATGTTTAGGGCTGCAAAAATTGTAATACTATTTTTGGGGTACAAATTTTAGAATTAAATGAGAAATAAAAATTTTAAATAAATTATTCACACGTATTACGTAATATATCAAATATGAAAGAGCTTGTTATGAGGAATGCAACAATATTTTTTCCGTCTTTGTGGAATAATTCGTTTGAAAACCTTCACATGAAAAATACAAATAAGTTTTCGATCTAAGAACAAACTAAGCAATAAAAAAATATATGTATTATGATTTTCCTAATGTCAAGTGTTTATAACGAAAAAATAGTACTATTTGGAAATTTAGGGAAAAATAGAGTACAAATTTATTTTTTGCTTTAGCCAGTAAAGTTCTATTATTTTTAAAATAATTATAGGAATCCCAGCATTTTTAACCATATTACAATATATTAACAACTAATTTCCAATTAAATTAATAGAATGTGTAAGTTGCAGTAATGGATAGAAAAAGGTCAGCAATTGTAAATGTATTAGTTAAACATATATCTGTGCTTTTGGAATGGCTTGTTTTGGGGAAATGTAACAGAATCAGCGTCACTTTGCATATTGGTATTTTAAAAACAATCTTACAAAACCTCAAAAATCAAGCAGCGTTTATCCACAAATTAATAACGATGGGAAGTTAACGTTTATTGCTATGACAATTTGGCAAGCAGAAGAAATCAACGTCTTTAATATCGTACTAAAATTCTCCATGTGTTCCAGCTTATAGCTTAAAGTTATTAATAAAAGCGCAACTATTGAATTAACAATGAAAATATAGTATATTTCGTACAATATTATTTTTCTATATTATATAGTATAAGTGACTAAAATATAGTAAGGTACTATATATTATAGTAGGGGTGGCAACCTTATACAGAACCCTCAGTGCATATGTCCAACTCTCAATTTACCAAATCATTTGTTGAATAAGCCACAAACAATTTCAATATTAGAAATAAACAAACTATAGATATTTCTAATTTTATGAAATCGCAATTAATTTCAATAACCTATGTTTGCATTAATAAAACCTGAAAGGGCTTCCAAATAATCCAATTTAGTAATCAGATCACGCCTGATATTGGTTCACTTCTCCATACGTATATCCGCTTTCTTTCTGCTAAGAAAGAACAGCACCACATTACCGGTGCGTTTCCTACATGAATACCAAAACACTACCGAACAATACCCAAGGCTTTATACTCTACACAAGGTAAGTGTTCTTATCATCGTCTTACATCAATACAACGACGTTTTGATTGGTATAATGAGATAAAAAAAAACCGAAACACACTGTGTACAGTAACTCGGTCTAGCCGTCGTACCAGACTATTAAACAATTGAAAGCTAATAAACATAGCACGTGTTTGTCTGGCTGCAATAGCCGCGTTCGGAACGGACCTCCAAAGAACGTGCTTTTTATGTAGGCAGCTGGCGCTAGATGTGAATGTGATGGCGCACAGTGACGCATTGCTGACGCGTTTGTATTACTAGTTCGTGTTAGATGTGTGTTAGTACCTCGGGCGGTAGTAGATTGTTTTGTTACGAAGTAGACAAATGGTGTACCTACACTTCGTTTAATGATGTTTAATTTATAAAATGTTGAACGTTTTATCACTTAGAAGGCATCTTCCAATTTTACTAGATATAGATTGTGATTATAAAGGATATCTGTCTAATAATTTAATTATGATTTTTTACAGATTTTCTATTCTGAAAGGCGCTGGATATTTTTAGAGCAAAGTTCGTAATATACAATACCCATCAATTAATTCACATACGAAAGAATTTGGAGAGCCAAATTTACATCGAACAAGGTGTTAAGGTCCCCACTCACCTCATTCTACGCTGCGGTTTCTAACCGACAGTTAAAAATATTGGAAGGTAGCAAGTTAACTGATAAGTCCACACACAACAGTTTTGTTTTGCGCCAGTTAATCACGAAGGACTGCTTATTAACAGTGGCAGTGATTTTGGTAGAAAAGAAAAAAATCACCAAACTGAAGAAAATGATAGATAAAGTTCAATTAACACTAATAGAAAGTTTGAAGACGCGAGATGTAAAAACCGACATCTAGGATTTTCGGGGAAACTCGCTCATAGAGGTTCCGAATCTGGAGTCGTTCCATGTAATTACTGTTATCCGTAATTTCTAGGTTAGAATGTCAGGATGAAATTTTCTAGTTTCTCTGAAAATCCTAGATGTCGGTCTTTACATCTAGCGTCTTCAAATTTAACGAAATGTATCAAATATATAAAAAAGTGTTCGAGAGAGAATTCAATTGTGGGAACCGCAACTGATGAAAGTTCCCTAACCATCAACAATATATTTGATATATATTGTCTTGCGTACAAAAGAATGATACCTCGAAGAGGGTATTCAATATCTCTGACAGGTGAAATTAACCCGAAAATTTCATCATGACATTCTAACCTAGGAATTACGAGTAACAGCAATTAAATGGAACGGCTCCAGATTCGGAACCTCTATGTGCTAGTTTCCCCGAAAATCCTAGATGTCGGTCTTAACATCTCCCTTCTTCAAATTTAACGAGATCTATCAACTAAATAAAGTAGAGTTCGAGAGGACATTCAATTGTAGAAAGCCCAACTGATGAAGTTTTTCTAACCAGAAACAATATATATGATATATATTGTCTTGCGTACAAAAGAATGACACCTAGAAGAGAGTAATAGAAAGTCTTCAATGTTTAATATCAGAAATTTATCTAACAAATGAACAATAAAACAATAAAAAAGTGAGAATACTGAACGTTATTGTCTTAGAAAAATGCCCGACCAATTTAACTATTGACGGCACACACCTCATGTTTACCCGATTTGAAATTTTGGAACGACGTGTAAAAAGAGGTTCTTGCCCATACACCTGGTTTTCATAACATTTTCCCCTGAACATTTTTAACCGTCGGTTAAAAACGTCAGAGAAGAAGGAGGTGAGCGTGGCCCTTTACATCTATTATCCATTCTATGCATAAAGAAACAGGCGAAAATTTTCTTTTAATAGATTACAACGCTCGTCCAGATCGTAGAAGGCGGATCAAGAATACACTGGAAGCAGGCATATCAATAAATTCAATTGGCAAGTCAACTCGCTTGATATGAATACAATTGGAAACATATGGGATTACAGGTCATATTGCAGATGAGTTAATCGTACCGGTGATGGAGAAATGGAACACTATTTCACAAGAAACTACCAAACTGTTGATCATATAAATTTTAATACGTGCCATTATTCTACTGAAACGTGACTAATAGTCAGTATTTTACATGTTTTATGACTTATTGGTTTAATAAATTTTCTTGTTTTCAAATATGTTTACAGTCTACTGTAGACATCTATTCTGAATATCTTTAAGGAAGAATTTCTGTATAGATAGCCAGTAATCCGGTTAATTTTTTTAAATTGCCGTTCTAAACTTTGTTCTCCTGTTGCAGGAAACATCTGAGGAGAGAAAACCATAACAAACAGACAAAATTATTATATGAAATTTTGTTAACAAATTCACACATTGGTTAGTTCTTAATTTTCTAATTATCCCAGTTTGTGGAAAATACTCCATTTGAAAAAAAAAGGTTCGCAGTAAATATGCTTTTACAAGCATAGTTTGGTTTTCTAAAAAAAACACATAAAAGACTTTTGACGTTGTGTTTATTTTGATTATTACCTTTCCTACCAACAATTCCTGAATTATTGGGAACTTAAATGGTAAATTTTGATAGTTCAGTGGAGTTTTCCCTGTTCACAAAAATTTCTGCAAAAACAGATATAGTAAAAATTTAATATCAAAGTGGAATGGGGGCAACTTTGTGGAAACTAGATCGAAATATTAGTTGCTTTCCCCTAGAAATTCTCTCGGAAGATTTCTTGGCCATACGGGAAGATCATACAAGACAAGATGGGATGACAATACCAAAGTTTTTGAGTGTCACAATTATAATAAGTCAACCGTTGCAAACCATTTATTTGTTGAAAATCATGTACCTCAGAATACGTTCGAAGTATTACATTTATACATTTACAAGAAAAACTTAAAAAATTATATTTCTTTAGATTCATTAGAAATTAACAAAAACAAAAATTGTCAATAGCAAATAAATGCTAGTGAAAATTACATAATTGTGTTTACTTTAATATAATATCAAAATGAATTTTCACCAAGTAAAGACAGAAACTATCATCACTGGCAAGATTAACTGAAAGATGCAGGTCTATGGATTTCTTAACTAGTTTTCCTATTTAATATGTTTGAATGTGTATATCTGTTTTACATGTGTCCTGACGTTTCTATGACTTCTCAGGAGTCGTTATCAACCAATATTGTTCTGAAACACAAGTTTTCGTCGTTGGCAATATTTTTTGACAATTTTGAATGTTTCATTCTTGACTAATTGATTTTCAAAATGTCATTTATTGGACATGATCTCTCTATCCTTATAGTCGCTAATTGTTGCTAGTCCTTATAAGGCCTTCCCTCTATCAGATTAAGACAGGGAAACCATGTACTAACTAGTAATGGTATGCAAAAAAATGGAGTGACACACATCCAAGGTATTACTTAAAGAAAGTCACACTAAGGGATAAAAATTTAAATATGGGTTTGTATTTTGTCAAAACAAAATAACAATTACGAAATGTCAAGAGAACGCAATATTATAATTAGAGCTTATACTTCTGGACCTAACCTGGAAGTGCTGAAATATTGTTCCATAGGGTGCTACTTCATCCAACCATGTGAGATAACAAGCTGCATTCTTTATGGTCTATATTTGTCCATTGCCGCCTACCTTCAGATACAAGATATTACCAAAGTACTTATATAAAACATTGTTCGATATCTGCACCCGAGAAGAAAACGAAATAGCAGGTTTAAACTTATAAAAATATTGAAATATATTATACATACTACAGAGACAATGAAAAGTCAATAGTAGTACAAAAAATCATTGAAATATAAACTATTGAGGTCACAACTATCATTCAGAAAACAACACAAGAAAACCAATCGATGTGATTCTTCTCATTTAATTATGTGAGAGAGTTTTGCTATAAGAAAACAATTTCCACAATTTTCTCCTATTGCACTTTGGTTTTTGATTATAGATCTCATTTGTTTTTCAGAAATTCTTGTTGACAGAGAAAAAACAGATGAATAGTTGAAATAATTCTTTACCCCTCAATTTTACTGAAATTTCATAAGATACCTTGAAATTTATTCAACAAGCAAAATTTAACCACAATGTAAATTTATAGAAATGTAATTTAATCAGCATCCGCCACATCGTAGAATCAATGTGACTCCAACTAAAACACAACTTATTTGTTGTTCAGGTTGAATTCCGAAGTTATTGGCCCAAATAAGTACGTGTATACAAATTACTGACCCACCATTAAAAATAACTGATCACACAGCACGAAAGATGCTTATAAAGCGACCCGATAATTAGCTGTGGCCCTGCATGAAGTTAAACAAAACCAGACTAACGACATATTCAAATAAATATGCTAATGAAGATACCGTGCAATTTTTAACGTGACATCCGCCACCGAATTAGCATGTAGAGTAAAATCAGTAATATTTGAAATTGATATCGATTTCGTACGCACGCGTATCTTTTCAATCGAAAACATAAACATTAAAAACGACGACACCGTTATTTTCGAAATTCCAATTGTTTTACGAATACAGGGTGGGTTGGTCGGGTACTATTGGGAGAAGATAAAAATCACTGATGCCTATGTATATATTTATTTCAATTTTCAAATAAAAGGTGTACTTTTAATTGTATAACAAATAAATTTCTAACTTATGAAAAACTTTGAGTTTGAGGAAGAAACAATACGTTTGCTTATGGAACACGACATCGCTTATGTGGCCGCCATAACTGTACATGTCAAACCACGCCTTATTTTGTAGCCACACTCATATTTAGTGATAATGGCCAAATGATTTACAGCTATTATCGAAGTTACTGCCTTTGCTTCTAGCAACTTTGGAGATTCATTTGGCACTCTCTACTATTTGGTTAAACTCCCTGAAACTGGTGATGAATTCATTGCTAATGTTGTAAGCCTCTCTGTTAGATACACATATGTCATTTGAACAGCAAGGACATGGGGTTTAAGTTCTGTTTATTAGTCAAATCAATGAATAGTGTTCACATGTTTCCTTCTCGCCAAATGAGATAGTGAAAATCGCTGTCGGAATGGTGTTATATTTTCCTGTGATATTTTGGCTTGTAACACCATCCTGCTCTAACGAACTCACTTGTGTATATTTTGTCCAATCTTGGCCACAAAGTAAGCCTCGTACGGTAATCCTGCGCATTGGCTCTAACTTCATTATTCTCGAAAAAATTTGGATGGATCACACCACCGACCCAAAACCGCATCCCACTCTTTGTGGAGAATGAAGTTTTTCAACAATTATTCAAAGGTTTCCTTGCCTCAGATCTGACAATTCGGTTTGAACAATAAATCTTTAAAAGGAAATGGGCCTCATCGTGCAGGTTAGTTGGGGGATAATTTTCACTGTATCTGTAGTGAAATTTAGCTATTGACCTTCTTTGTTGTTGTTTAGCTAAAAATAAAATCATTATCTTTGATAATACAAAACAAAATGGCAAGGACTTTAAAATGTCACGTTTTAACAGATATCCCGCTATTTTTTATGTGTGATATACCTTACGGGATATTGTCATGAGTGACGATACGCAACTGTACCTATAGGGTAGTAGCCGGTTCCACAAACTCAACAAGGAATATGCCGTTGGACTTTAAAAATCCTTAATTATAACACTACTCTTTTGTTTGACTTTTCTGGGATCGTTTAGTGAGAAGTGATGTACAATTCACATTGTTTCCACCATCATTTTCTCAGTCCTCTATAAGTTTTTGCTGCAAATTCTACACTGCTTGAAAATAGTTTCAGGTGAATTTACCAACCTATGCAAAATCAAGTACACTTTTGGCATCAGTAAAGGTCTAAAATCCTTCTTTAAATCAAACCTTTGATCACTAGGTCCCAGAACTCAGCAAAATCTAGTATAAACGATTAGTCTACCCCGAACTGAGACTACAGACTAATTTGATAATTTTGTTTGTACGGCTTTTTAGGTAACACTCATGTCATAAGAAGTTGAATAGTCAAAAACAACAGTTATGTATTAACCACTAAAAAATTAAACACTTACTAGACCCCAAATCAGAATTCACTGATCATTTGTTATCATGACAGACGAATTACACATAATTTTCAATTTTCGTGGAGTATGTGACTGTGTGCCGGATAACAACGATATAAGTGGTAACCTCAATTCATAGATGAATGATTCATACTACTAGTATTATTTTCAATACTTGATGGTATCAGCAGCAAATCCGAGAGCATACCACACTTGCAGAACAGGAGCTATATATTTCAATGACTTATAATGCTAATTATAAAAAATATATAATTGAAATTAAATCAATTTGTTGATACCACAAAGAGTTTCAGAAAATTAGAGAAAATTATTTTTACATCCTTATTTCACTTCTTATCCACTTTTATAGATTTTTGGGAGTTAGAAGGTTAAATTGGTCTCTATCTATAGTGACTTTTTTGGTTCCAATACAATAACCGTAAGAAAAACTGGAATGCAACTCGATATTGTGTCTACCTGTCTGGTAACTCTGTTGTGTTGCTTCAAAAATTATATAATTTTTGGTTCCATTATAATAACTGTAAGAAGTTTTGTAATGCGGCTGTTAATAACTTTGGTGATAATGAGTCTACCTATCTGGCTACCCTCTTGGCATGAAAACCTGAGCTGTTTTCATATAATCGCATTTCATCTTTGGCTACTCTATATTGAGTCCTTTTTGTTATGCACCTGTCAAACACTTAAACCATATTGCGTGTATGTGACTCGCCTCTGTGATGGTGGTAAAATCTGGACAGCTTTTATACATTGGTATTGAATTATGGCAAGTCGATACATTTTGGTCACAGTTTTTATATATGGTTAACTCACAGCCTGCTGTCTTAGGGCTTAGTGTTTTCATTGTTGTCTTTGGATATATTGTGGAAAAGCCTTTTTCTACGTCGGATTACACTCTCTCGATCAGAACTCTTTTGATAAAACAGTGCGGTCCATTGTTCAAATTGCAAAAACCTGGTATTGTCGTTTGTTTATTTTACATCAGCGTAAAAAAATACCAGTCTGTAGTTTCGGGTAACGTGTAACGTATTTATTTATTTCTGGCCCCATAAGGAGTGCATGCACATTTTTTTAGATATTTTTTTTCATATTTATATGCTTACATTTTTAGAATGTCATTGTCAATTGTTAAAATGTTCATGGGCTATGTGCTTGATATAGACCTCTGTAAATAACTCAAATAATATTATTTTATTCCGATTATTGTTGTTGTTTTTAACTTCTGTTGCTTGTCTGTTCCTAGTACTTTATCGGAGGTTCCAATTTTGAAGTGCAGAAGCATCACTTTTTCGTTTCGATCTCTTTTCAAACCCTCATTTCACAGATTTTTTGCACACTTTTATTCACTATTAAAGTAACACAGGATAATATTTGCAATTCACTATCACCCTGTATATAAGGACGCCATCTTTTACACTGTCGGCAAATCCCAGAACCGTATAATTTCGCTTCTACAGGTGGTATCATCAGGAAAAGTATCAATATCGATCTTGCGGGACTATAAATTTTTGACGGTATGAATAATTGAGTGGTTTTTCAACTGCTGCATAGAGATTTGTATACCATTTGAATAATAACGATAAATGAATATTTTATTCATGTATAGCTTCCTGAAAAGAGCAAAGGAAGTGAAATTGTTTTAAAAATATATACTATTATAAAATTTAAAATTTAGATATAAAACAGAATATATATCGTTCAAGTTTGCACTTTTCCTCATTCGTATTTCTTGAAATTTCAGAAGTAAATTGATGTGGCGAGTCTGAATAGGAGTTCAAAGCTTGATATTACATCTAAGATTCTACAGAATGACATATGAGATTTTGACTTTGATTATTATAATAGATTATATTTAAAATATATACTCATGACAAAGAAATTTTAGCATCCAAAAGGAGACGCTTAAATTTTATATTGTTTTGGTGAAACATAGTTGCTATAGTAACAAGTAAATAATTAAAATTTGAATAAAAAATACCAACAAGTTTAATTGTTTTCAGGGTTCCGTATATACAATATACGGATACCCTTATAATATCACTCCGGATTTCTGCCTCTGTCACATCACAGCAATTTTCTCCTAAACTACTGGACGGAAGAGGTTGAAATTTGGTATCAATGTATTGTTTGCTGACCCGATCAGGAGTACATATCGTAAAAGAAAAAAATTTGATTTTAGGGATACTTCTGGGGGGAAAACTAAAAAAAATCGACCGTTCCCCACCCTGATCTCCGAAACTACTGAGCCTAAAATTTTGAAAAAAATAGGAAATGTAGAACGTTGCTCGAACTTTACAGGAAAAATAAGGAGAAATCATTAATATTAATTTTGGGGGGGGGGCAAATTAAAATTTAAAAATAAAAAAAATTCCAAACGCATCATGTAATATATCAAATGAAAGCACTCATGCTGAGGAACACAAATATATATTTTTTATATTTTAAAATAATATATTTAAAAAGATATTAACGACAATATACCAAAATTTACCAATTCCCCCGCCCCTTATCTCCGAAACTATGAAACTTAAAGTTTTGAAAAAAATTAGAGGTATAGGTTCTGACCTGAAGTTTACTGGAAAAATAAGGAGAAACCTCTACTTTTAGTTTTGGGGAGCCAATTACAGAATTAAATGGAAAATATAAAATTAAAATTGCTTCTAACCCATCATGTTATATATCAAATGAAAGGGCTCATTACAACGAAAACAAAAATATTTTTTTCATATTTTTAAAATAAATTAATTAAAAGATATTAAAAAAATACCAATTCCCCCCCCCCTTATTTCCGAAACGATAAGCTGCAAAATTTTGAAAAAAATGGAGGTATAGCCCTTCACCTGAACTCTACTGGAAAAATAAGGAGAAATCCCTACTATTTATTTTGGAGGGTAAATTATAAAATTAAATAGAAATTATAAAATTAAAATTGTTTCTAACCCATCATGTTATATATCAAATGAAAGGGCTCATTATGAAGAAAACAAACATATTTTTTTCATATTTTTAAAATAAATTAATTAAAAGATATCAACAAAATTATAAAAAATACACATTCTCCCTCCCCCTTAACTCCGAAACAATGAGCTGGAAAATTTTGAAAAAAATTGAAGTATAGCCCCTCACCTGAACTTTACTGGAAAAATAAGGAGAAACCCCTAATATTTATTTTGGGGGGCAAATTATAGAATTAATTGGAAAATAAAAAATTATAATTGTTTCTAACGGGTCATGCAATATATCAAATCACAAGGCTCATTATGACAAATAGAAATATTTTTTTAATTTTCTTTTTAAAATGAATATTTTAAAATATATTAATAAAATATTTAAAAAAATGACCCATTCCCCCGTTATTCCCAAACTATAGGAACTAAATTATTTTGTTTATTGGAAAAATATGAAAAAATCCCTAATTTAATTATTTGGCCCCCAAATAATAGAATTAAACGGAAAATAAATTATTAGAAAACCCCCATAGTAATTTTAGGGGCAAATTATACAATTAAATGGAAAATAAAGATTCAATTTTCAAACGCATTATGTAATATATCAGATAAAAGGCTCATTATGTGAATTACAAATATATCATATTTTTAAATCATTTGTTTAAAAGATATTAACAAAAATATTAAACATCGACTTAATTCCCACTTTATAAACTACACTATTTAAATTTTGAAAAATATATTTTATTTGTATTTTTTAATAATTTGAATAACAGATTTAATAATTTATAATTTAAAACTTGACCTATTTTGCCTTTTATCTTCCAATCTACAGAGCCTCAAAACTCAGACAGCAGATTATAAAAGACTTTTCTGAAAGTTTATTAGTAAAATAAAACTCTAATGTTCATTTTAGGGGGCCAAATTAGAGAATTAAATACATATGTATTCTGATAAAAATCAAGTGAATCCTGAAGCAGATAAAATAAAGTGTCTATGTGTGGAAAATCAAAGTGTATATTTTTATAAATTTAAAACGCTTCCTTTAAAAGATATAAGGGTAAATATAAGAAAATGCACTCTTTCCCTGCTTGTCTGAAACTGGAATATTAGAATCTTGAAGGTGGTACGGAACCCTAAGTATGGCAGTTCAACTCGCACTTGACCAAATTATTTAGTATTATATTTGTTAATAATTCGTTTGTCACCCGTGGTTATCTATACACTTCCCAACACGTCTTGGCATTGATTATTCTATGAGGTGGTCTATTTCTTCTTGAGGAATACTACCCCAAACTACCAGTATCTTTTGTCTTAGAAACTCCAAAGTCACTGGGAGCTAGGATAAATTTCCGATCGTTCTACGCATTATATCCCAAACATATTTTATGTGCGTAAGATCGGGGGATCTGGGCAGCCATAGCAACAGATTCACCTGGATCTCTTTACAAAAGTTTAACCTAACTCGGGCAACATAGAGCCAAGAAATATTTTGTTGAAATATGGGATCCATAAGCCGAATAAAGTAAGGGAGTACATGGATCTCTACTACTTCCTGAAGATAAAGTTGCTGTGTTATGTTGCCTCAAACAAAGTCTAAAGGTGAACAATTTCATGCCGTATTAAAAAATTTCCAAGATACGAAAATATTGATACAAATAATTTCCTGAACCTTAAAGCCACATTTTTGTTAAATTATTAATCAAATAGTAAACTAATAATGTTTTCCAAGGGTGTGTAAATAATTCATACCATTAGAAGTTCTTTAAAAACATTTTACGTTTTGCTCTAATCTCATATTAAAATGCTATCATACACTCTAACCGAATAATAAAAATTCCGTTTTCATAATTATGTGACCACGTTCACGATTCGTATATCCTGTTCGTTGGAGGTTTCTGCTAGCGACAAGGGATTATGTGGCTATAAATGTTTGGTGAAACATGTGTTGACAAGAATATATAATTCATAAAGTGAAATATACGTTACCTGACATTGTAATAAACGTGATGGCAATTTTTGATAAGCTGTCATATTATGTATCAGTGCCTATGAAAATGTAAGCAGTTATTAATCAACTCATTACACTTAAATCAATGTTATTGCAACCAACGCAAATAACCGAACAGGTTTATCAATAAAAAAAAATAATTGGTATTTCACGACTATTGTACATACAAAGATTCTAGCAGATGAACTTCAAGACATACACCGTATATTCAACAACATCAAGAGAGCAGTAAAAAAGTTTAGAAATTAGAGTATGAAAATGCAATATGTGATCAATAACAATAGGTCAAAAAATATAAAATCACTGAATCGTATTTTAGAATCTCCTGAATTGAGCAGATAACAAATGTGTAAGTACTAACGAGAGCTGAAAGATAACGTGCAATTGTAAAGCAACGTAACATTAGGACATATATTTCGAAATCATAATTATGATTATTTAGATCTAATTCACACGGGTTAGAATGATGCAAGGAGAGACTTCAAGAAATGAATTGGTTTCGAATAATAAATGCAGTCGACGTTTTTTTTTTTGATAAAGAAAATTGAGTTTTATATGCTGAAAAGGAAGTTTTCGACTTGTATGTCACTGGAAGAAGAAGATACATAGATAGAAGATTCGTTTTAACGCTTTAACTGCTGTCCAATTGTGAGATAACTGATGGGATTAATTACACTAGTACAAAAAAGTTTTGTGATCCAGTCATGTGACATATAATTCAAAGTATTTTTACATGCTGATCACGAAACCGCGGTCTGAATTGTCCCATCACCCTTTGGTATTGTAATGTTTTTATTTTCACACACGGGTTCAGTTCAGATCTTAGATTTAAAAACACACTCCAACTCACTCTAATTTATTTCCACTACTTTAACACAATTTATATTCACAGAAACTACTATTTACATTTTATCTTAACTCTACAATACGACCGCTGAAAACTGAATACCTCCTATCGCCTGCTGTTCATATTTATATATTTCTCTTTGAATTGTCAGGTAAATCTACGAACCATCGGGAAACTCTTTCATGTTCTAGAAGCCTTAAGGGAATTCCCAGTAACGGCAGCGGTCGGCCTGTTGAGAGACAAAACATTTCGCATTCCCCGAAGTGTCGGAATAACGTCCCTTCGACGAATTGGTTGATGGTCGATTGCACCAGCTGTCGGATGAATTCTCGTAACATTGCCCCCTCCTTAAGACCATTTCGTTCCGGAATGTCCTAGAATCCTTCCTGTTGTTGGTATTTGCAGGGGTCTCCATTTCGACATCGGGAAGTTTGGTGGAAGTAGCAGTCAACGGTCTTCGAATCTGGGCTGCAAATATTGAGACAGCATATCAGGATGTCGTAACCACTGAATCGAAAGATGGTTTCCTTCATACTTCTCACCACCCTCCAATTCAGTTCATCCGACCCGCAGGCTATCTTTGGGACCGCCAATTTCATCAGATTCTTCTCCATCATCACATTCCTCAATTCCACCAGAGTCTTCCAAAGATCGCTGTATGTTGGCTTGTCCTGCGAGAATGTTTTCGTTATCAAATAAAAGATGTCTCTGGTACCCATTGGTTGTTGATTTTGGAGATGAAGGACCTTCCCTACCGCTGGATCTTGCTCCCGTAGCTTCTGGAGCTGACCGTACTTTTTGGCAAACACCTTGGCTATTCCTCTGGACATCCGGAGATCTCGAGCCACACAATGAGCCAGGGTATATTGTAAGGGCACCTCAAGGTCTCAGGGTTCCTCTCTCGTTACGTCGTGCCATAAACAGCTCGAAGGTCATCTCGTCATCGGGTGGTTCGATTCTGCGGACTTGGGCTTGGTCAACTTCGTTGTCATGACTTCAGGCATAAGGTGCTAACCTGTTGAAATGTACCACCTTTGGTTTTCCTCGAGGTAGCTTCTTTATTCTGTAAACAACATCGTTGATCTTCTTTACAATTTGGTAAGGCCCCTCCCATGATCTTTGTAACTTGGGCGAATATCCACAACGACGTTGCGGGTTATACAACCAAACAAGATCATCAGCTTGGAATTCCCCGCCTTCGGCTCTGATGTCATAGGCTTCCTTCATTCGGGCACTGGCATTCTCGATATTTAACCCAACTCGTTGGTGTATGTCGTCCATCTTTCGACGTAACTGACTGACATAGTCTTCACCTGCAGTCTCTTCTCCTGGGGGACATCCAAACTTCAAATTCATGGTAGTTGTAACTCTCGTCCCATAATAACGCTTGCCGGGGTCTGGCCCATGGACTCGTGCACAGATGAACGATATGCCATTAGAAACAAGTGAAGATACTGGTCCCAGTCTCTTTGGTGGTCAGAGGCTACCTTTGACAAATGGCGATTAATGGTTCTATTCATCCGTTCTACCATTCCATCGGACTGCGGGTGTAATGCTGTCGTCCGTGTTTTATTGATCTTTAGAAGTTTGCAACATCTTGGAAAAGGGTAGATTCAAAATGTCTATCTTGGTATGAGTGCAACTCCAAGGGAACACCAAAACGACTGACCCATTCCTTCACAAGGACATCAGCAACAGTCAAGGCTTCTTGATTCGGCAATGCATAAGCTTCGGCCCATTTACTAAAATAGTCCATCGCCCCCACAATCCCTTGTTGTGAGAAATAAGAGTATATTTTTGAAAACTAAAAACGCATATTTAAAACATGTTGGAAAAACATAAGAATATCCAGCCATTCCCTCCTCACCTTAAATTAGAAAATTGGTTTATAGTATAATGATTTATTTACATTAAAACAAATCTCAAAGGTAGTTTCAAACCCTCAGTAAGCAAGTTCAATTCAAACTTTACCAATTTTTTTTTTAAAGCAAATACGAACATTGTAACCTAAACAAACGAAACGTTTATTGTATGTGTGTTCGTTTTAAAAGAAGTACAACATACAGAAAAAATATTAAAATATACTAAATTTGTTTTGAAGCTTAATAAATATGTTATTGGGCCCGTAATTTGGGAGCTGTTTTTCCGTGTTCGAACTGAAACCGAGATTAACATTAAAAAAATTTAATTTTGAAGAGTGTGGCCTACGGGAAGTAGCTAATAATTCTGACACTGCGAGTACTTTTTGGGAAAATTTATTTATAATTGCAACACAACAAAAAAACGATCAATTCCAATTAAAAAATCATAAAACATTTCAGTAGTATAGCAAGGAGGCACTGGCAGGTTTCGGCATACTTCTTTGCACTAAACACAGCTGATGGCATGAGGAAGATTGTCGTAAAAAAACTGGTAATCGAATTCGATGAATAATTTTTCCAGAAAATTTTCGACTTCCTTATTAAGATCGTCATATCATATCAGAGCAATTTTTAATTATAATAATGAGAGCGCGCTAGCTTGAGATATTTCGAAGCAATAAATTTCGTACTTAGCATATTTGGTTCGAAATGAGCAGTTCGACATAGGAATTTTTAATACTTTTACGTGTTTAGCGCGTGTATTGGTACAGGTGATGCGACCAGAGGTACCGTTAATTGGTTCACCTGCTGAAACTGCCATGCCAGTGGTTGTTGGCAAAAACCATCCACCCGGTGTATGGCGGTGCGCGATACGAACGTGTCGATAGCTTCTTGTCGGGGTTTTTGCGCGTGCCTTTGGAGTTAGTTAAGCGAACTTCTAAATAGAATTTTATGCTGAACTTTGTTAGGACAGTTGCATTTACTTATAACACAAAACTATTTTAATAATTTGAGTTTTGTTGAATAAGTAAGGGCTGGTGATTTTTTTTAGATTCGGCTCAGTTTTTGTTGTAAGAGCTATATATACGCAAATAAACAATAACTAAGGTAGTTCATGTAAAAAAGGTTCACTTAACCAATTTAGGTGTTTGTAGTTCCTGAGTACCTTGTGTCCTGTTGTCTTGATAAGTTTCTACAAGCTGGCGATGCCAAAGGCATTACTTTTTCCTTTGATTGATAGAACTGCAGACGAATCTCTGTTAGATAATTTGGCGCTCAAAATTCATGACAATGACATTTGTATTCTTCTTCTTCAACGATTCCCAATTTTTTAGGGATTAATTATTGACTTGATCTCTAGGATCTTATTGCCGAGCCAAGTTGATTACTCTTGTAAATTATTTTTTTAAACATGTTAGCTATATACAGGGTCGAGGTGGATTTTGACTTCCGTCCTAGCACTATCACTATTCACTCTTAGAGGGTCTTTAAGCACTATCAAAAGCTTCTATGTGGATTAGATTTTTTGACGAATCATTTTCAGAGGAGATTTTTTAGGATTTATATGAAAACTTAAACCTATCCTTAGCCTAACACATACACACGACCGACCACCTCGCCATCTTGAACGGAAGTCAGACATTTGTATTGATATCGTTGTAAGGTGGTTGAAGTAAAATTTATAATGTAGTCAGCACTTTCTACCTTGTGTTTGTGTTGTGAATGCTTGATTTAAAATCGATTTATTTTCATTCAAAATCGATCTATTTACAAGTGACAGAATTATCTGCTTAGAAGTAAAAAGATTTTTCTTCTGTGCAAAATATCGATTAACCCTTGGAACAACCTATGCTATGATCTTTTTGAACACGTCGAAAGGACAGAAATACATCGTTCTCTGATAAAGGGGTGGGGAGAAAATTGCAAACGGAAGGAATCACTCTCTTCTTGGTTAAGCAGTGGTAGAGTCAACTTGTCGAACCGTTTGTTACGGGTTCATATTTTCCACGTGAGTGTATTCTGCCATCGTCTGAAAGTTCGAAAATGAACCCATGAGCTTGAATTTTTGAGCTCTTTTAGAAGGTGGTAGATCTTCATTTTTAAGTTGTTTTCATAGTCCTAAAACTTCATTATACTATCGCTTTTCGTTTTTAAGATAAAAAGTAAAATAAATAATTTTCCGCCATCATAGAATCGCGATATCTCACTATTGATTGACTTTGACCTAACGTGTATACAACACACTATGCTTTATTTTTAACAAGGAGTCGCCCCTTAAAACAATTCTCATTTGTTTTGAAGCACCCTGTATTATAATGTTAGCGATCATTCCCCGTCGCATATCCAAACTGATATGGGGTAAACGGTGGCAGTTACGCTTCTAATGAATGAAATTTTGAAATTATCAGTATGTATCTTACTAGCTAGTGATGCAGGGTTAAAGTTTTTACGGTTTTTGAATTTAATATGATAAAGCGTTTCCAAATATGAACCCTTAACATTTGCAATACCCTCGAAAGACCTAAATATCAAATATCATTTATGTTTTTCAAAGATCCATTCGTTATTGAATTCACATTTAAATATCTCATCATATCAGTTGTTTTCCAGGCAGGGCACGTGATGAAGTTTCCCAGCTAGAAACGATGTATTGTAGTATGTTCAAATGCCTGGAAGAAAAAGTTAATTGCTTTGAATGATTTAGTTAATCTCGGTTTGAAATGCGAAATATCAAGCCTGACAATAACAGAGTTAAGCGGATGTACATATTAATTTGAAACGTAAAAGTAAATATAAAACTTGAAAGGCTTTCCTAGGTTAATCACCTGGCATATTAATCAAAATGACCATCCTAAAGTTAAGGATAAATTTTCTACAAAATACTCTATTCCGCCTTTTGCAGAACCACGGTGAATCCAACTAAGAGCCTAGACGTAGAGCCTTTTTCAGCAAGTACATTGTAGTCAGCAGCAGCTCCTTTTGATAATTTTTTAGTAAATCTAGAGTAACTGTCTGAGTAACTTAATCTGGTTTTCACAATTGCGACGAAATCCTGTTGTAAACAGTCGAACATTTGAAATGCGTCCCTTCAAAAAATATATTTGTACTCACGTTGTGCTGCGGCAGCAAGACCATCGCTATAACAGTGTAGAAACTTGTGTATTTATCAAAGTAAAACACGATTTTCTGTGTAGTTAGAAAGCAATGATACATCTTCGTTACAGTATAAATAATATGATATCTAATGACACGACATGACAGACTATAAATTACATAAGAAAAAGTGGATAAATAATATACAGAGTGTTTGGCAGGCCAAACCATAAAGTGATTCGACAGGACAGAAGCATGTTTTATAGTTTTTCATTATATATTACCAAGACAGGTTTAGTGGTAAACACGTGTACGTACCATTTTTGAAGAACTAATAACTCAAGCAATTTATTTCAGGAATTTGTGTGCAGAATTCTTCACATTTTTTAAGAAATCATCAATTTTTAAAACAGACGTACTGAAGTACATCTTATTTTAGAGCAGTAACTATTTGCTCTTCAGTGTGTAACTTTTATTAGTTTCAGGTTTGTGGGCAATTAGAAAATGAAAAGATATAGAAGGTACTTAGACGGTGTAAAACAAATAAAAAAAATGTTACGGGTAAATATATGTAAAAAGTTTCTTTGAAACAACAAAAAAATTCTCCTAAAAGTTGAGATCGATATCTCAAAAATTGAGCTGGTGCAAAAAAAACACGATAAAATTTCTTTTTTTATTTTTAAAATAACTACACCAATAAAACTTGTTAAAAAATTTTGCTTGCCACTATTCTGTAGAAAATTAAATTCTCCACAAAATTGTCTTAGTCTATTTTTCCCTAAACTCAATACAAATGAAGTTACTTAGGACCGAAATGGAGGAAAAAAAGAATTAATGAATTAATAACAGAACAAAATTAATTATTTCAATTTATCAATTTATTAACTCAATATACTTCATTATTCATCAACAATTTTTGAATTTAACATTATTTCGAAATAATGACAAATCAAAGTTTACAATTAAAGAGAAATTATTTACATTTATTAATATTATACAATTTTTCTGTCACTGTTGACTAATTGAATTTATACAACATTGTTTATTGCACGAAGGGTATAACTTGCGATGATACTGTACAATTTCCATTTCCCATTAAAAAAAGTAAAATTTCTTTTTGTTTATTCCTAAAATAACTATACAAATGAAATTTGTTAAAAAATTTTGCTTGCCTCTATCTTGTAGGAAATTAAACTTGCTTATCGGTATTGAAAATGTAGAGGTAGTGAACGATATTGCAGAAAGAGCAGTTGCTTTAGTTGAAGAATTCAATCAATCTGGTACTGAAGACGAAGAAAGAAACAGTATCTATTTCAAATAAACAATGTTATATAAATCCAACTAGTCAACAGTTACAAAAAATGTATAATTATAATAATTGTAATTAATTTCTATTTAATTGTAAACTTTGATTTGTTATTATATCGAAATAATGTTAAATTCATAAATTTTTGATATATAATGAAGTATATTTATTTAATTAATTGATAAATTGAAATAATAAATTTTGTTCTAATATTAATTTAATTAAGGATTTGTATTTCTATTGGCCAATCGGTGGCATTATACCGACACAGCCAACAGCACTGCTTATTCCATAGTCGAATACACGTGCATTTGTTTAAATCAGGTGCAAATTAAATCTGAATCAAGTTTAGTAGTCCATGAAATTCATTGTAGAAGTGCCAGTAACTGTCAAAATAAGTTATTAGTTTTCATTATTTGAACGTAAAACGATTGTATTGTTTCAATTTGATCGTAAAATGGCCGAATTATGTGAATGAGAAAGAATAGAAATATTAACGATGATTGGGTATGGGGAGAGGAAGAGGACGCATCAAGAAGTTTGTGACCTTTTTAACATTGTTCATCCGAATACACAAATCTCCCGTTCAGTTGTGACGAAAACTTTGCGAAGGTACCACACAAGTGGAACAGTTAGCAATTTACCAAAAAGTGGACGGTTAAAAAGTGCAAGTAATGAAGGTGTAGCTCAAAATGTTGGTATATCTTTGGAAGAAAATCCTCACTTATCCACTACCGACCGCGCCAATATGTATGGAATTAGCCGTCGTTCAGTAGGAAGGATATTTTAGGCGAGAAAAATATCCTCCATACAAAATTCGCCTGGTTCAAGAACTCTTCGAAGACGATTTCGACAGACGATTGCAATTTTGTGAAACGATGATGGATATTTGTAACTGTGATAATAATTTTATAAGAAATATGGTGTTTTCAGACGAGGCTACATTTTGTTTAAATAGTACGGTTAGTCGAGATAACTGCCGTTACTGGTTGCAAAGTCATCCTAATTGGGTACAAGAGGCTCATACACAACATCCCCAAAAATTTAACCTTTGGGCCGGCATTTACAAAAACAGAATCGTTCCTACAAGAAACTTTAAGCGGAGATAGGGATTTACAGCTCTTGGAGACACAAGTTATTCCGGCATTGGAGGTAAATGGACAATTACCAAATAATATCTGGTTTCAGCAGGATGGAGCACCACCCCATTACGCTCGCATTGTTCGAGATCATTTAGATAGGACATTTCATCACAGATGAATTGGAAGAAGGGGTACTTATGAATGGCCTGCACGAATTCCCGACCTTAATCCACTAGACTATTTTCTGTGGGGTTACTTAAATTCTAAGGTTTATGTTGATAGACCAAATAATTTGCGACAAATAGGTGAAAGAATACCTCAAGACATCCAGAGAATTACACCAGAAGTAATAGCTTATGTTACTAGAGAATTTAAAAACCGATTTGCTTATTGTCAATAAGTAAACGGTGCTCAGTTTGAATATCTAATACATTAAGTTTAATTAAGTTTCAATGTTTTGAAAATCACTTAGATTTAGTTAATAATTATGATTATGTATTTCTTTAATGGATATTAGATTTTTCCTTTCCTTAATTACGTTTCTGTTAATATCTCGGTAGGTATTGATGTAAACATATCAAACCCGATTTTTTGTATTCGAAATAAAATGTTTCATCAGGAACTAAAATACTATACAGGGTGTTTCAATGCAAATTTTAAAATCGACATTACTTCCGATAAAACAGGAAGTTCAAAATTGTAAAAAAATTTGGAAACAAATAGGCAATCTACTGCAGTATCCACCTTACAAATTTCATTTTAATATCTCTAATAATTCCAGAGATATTTGCCCATGACTGTATATTTATAAAGCCCTATGTTGACGACGACTTTCGTCCAGGGTACATAAACGAATAAGTCGATTTAAATTGCCCTAGTTACATCTGCTGTTTTTATTAGAAGATCTATTGATCTGAGTTTTCCCCCAACTTCTTCTATCATGGTATATTTTCATTTCCCATATACTCTATGTGCTTCACAAATTAGTATCCAGAACTGTAAGGTCAGGAGGCCTTGTCGGAAATCTTACCAGCCCTGAACTTCCTATCCACCTATCTGGAAATCTTTAATCGAAATTGGGTTCTCAAGAAATTCAAATTTATTCACTACTTTAAGTCCGCTTGAAAGAATAAGGTCAGATTATATATTTAAAAGAAAAAGAACTTGCGGCGTAAATGTCTAAGGTTAATTTGGCTCCAAATATGTTCAGTAGTTCTATTGAAGACGCCATAGTTTGAAAAAGTATTATCGTCAGTCCAAATAAGGGTTTTAAAACATTTCGAGTATCATTCCTATTTCAAGGCCAGTTGCAAAACTTCATTCTTCTATCATGATCACCTGGATATAGTTTCTGAAAATGTGCATTATTTATACCACTTTCTGTAAACTCTCCCCAGAAACTAGCCAGTGGCACAGCCATATCTGGCAAAACTTTGATAAGTTGATTTTGAAGGGCTCTTATTAGCATAGGTTTTAAAAACTATCGTTCCTAGAGTATTAATAACATTTGTAAATGCACTGTCACCTATTTATCCAATACTGATATTTTTATCCTATACTTGTTTCGAATAGCAAAGTTTTCTTTATACATGTATGTTTTGTTTTTCTTCATGAGTAACTTGCAATAGGGCATCTCTGTTTAACTTTTTACTTGAACCAGACAAGTTTTGTTCAGGTTTTGTCTTACTGTTTCCTTCAAATAGGTAGTTTAATTTGAAAGCCATAATTTCTGTGCTAATTTAGACTGTTTTCACAAAATATTTCTTCCTAATGTACTTGAGCAAATTGATATTGATAGGATTTTCAGTCACAACAATGATCTGTGTTTATTGACAGTCAATGTCAATAAACACAGATCATTGTTGTGACTGAAAATCCTATCAATATCAATTTGCTCAAGTAAATTGACTGTCAATAAACACAGATCATTGTTGTGACTGAAGATCCTATCAATATCAATTTGCTCAAGTACATTAGGAAGAAATATTTTGTGAAAACAGTCTAAATTAGCACAGAAATTATGGCTTTCAAATTAAACTACCTATTTGAAGGAAACAGTAAGACAAAACCTGAACAGAACTTGTCTGGTTCAAGTAAAAAGTTAAACAGAGATGCCCTATTGCAAGTTACTCATGAAGAAAGAAGGAAACGACAGGAGCAGAGATTAAAATTACAAAGTGCTGAGATACTGCAATGTATGTTTTCCTTTCGAACATCCTTGTCCATTTGATAAAGTCAACAGCAGATACGGTGCTCTACTTTCTGTCATAAGTAGGACCCAAGGTATCTGGAAATCATACGATTAAGTACATCATTAGTAATTTTTTAAATTCAATTATGTTTTAATTTGTATTAAATTTCATTTTAACAACATAAAACATCCCGTTTAATTTGTTAGTCAACTTCTGCCATGTATAATTAATTCCCATAATACTCGTTTGCACCTTGAGTGTAAATGATGAAGTACATGAAGTGAAAACACTTAAAAAGTACTCTGCCCACTGGCAATAAATTCATACCATCGGGCGCATTATTATTTTGAATATTTTTCATTTTGTTGCCACTTACACAGTCACAACCATTTAGCTGGTCATTCTGAATCGATGATATATGATTCGCATTTCTGGATTGGCATGTTCGGGAAAGATATCTTATTGCAATATCAGCGTGATCCAAATTTGAACCACTTTCTTAATCTGTTACGGATAATATTTCATTCCCGTGTGAGACAGAAACAACAACAAATTGAACTTCCCTTTTGATTTATGACAGTTCGAATTTGAATCGAAGGCTTTTTACAGTGATATCGAGATAATTGCGTAATTAATGATCAGTGAGAATTATTGAGATGTAAACAAATCAGATAGGAACAAATAAAGAACCTTATTGGATGAATTGTCGGTGGTCCAATGTGTTAAGTTATAGTATTTGTCAAAATGTGAGAAAAATATTCAATTTAAGACTTTACAATCTATTTACCCTGTCCTAGCCTAGAACCTAACTTGTCGAAAGAGAGATATATCATTTTTGGCATACATATATTGTACAAATTGTAGTATAAGTATAGTAGTTTTTATTTTTCTTTGTATTAAAAATGTCATTCCTTATAAACACCAAAATATGCAACAAACTGTGAATAATTTACTGCTTTACTATAACAAGTAGTGTCGCAGGTTTTAAGTGATTTGTATACTGTAGCATAATTTATTTTTTGTAGTAAAATATATCAGTAGTAAAAAACCTAAAAACATTTAGTAAATAGGAAGTACATTAGAAAACATACAAAAACGCGTGTGGTATGTCTGATATGATTTGTAGTATATTGTAATAACTATTTTTGGGGAAAAGAAATTTCGTTGTAAAAAAATATAAAAACATGTAATATTTAAATAATCTATACTATTATAAAATTGTAAGTTTGTCTGTTTGTTTGTTTGTACGGGCATCACGTAAGAACTACTGAACTGATTTTGCTGAATCATTTTTGTTGCAACGTCTATAGTTTGACTTAAAATCTGGTAGACATTTTATCTCCTTAAATTGACAGAAACGGTAAATATAGCGAAAAAACTTCTACCATATTCGGTAATACAATTACTCAATTGGTTCCATCGCACGCACAAAATATTAGATACTTAGATTAGCTTTTATTCAAAATTCGGAATGTGCCAATGCAACATGTTTCGATTTAACAAAAATCTAGGGTTCTAAGGATACAGGGTGGCAAATAAGTAGTTTCTAATAAAAGGTTGTTGAAGTATAGGGTGGTGTAGAGTTATAATTATACAGGGTGGGTAAAAAATGCTAGAAAATTTTTCTTATATACCAGTTGCATATATGGGGTATTGAAACATGGAGCGCAGTAAAGTTATAGTTATACAGTGTGATTCAAACAGTGTTAGAAAAACTTCTAAATTAAGGGTGGTTTAATTGAAGTGTGGAGAGAAATTATACTTTATAATGTTGTTGAAAAAATATGAGAAAAAATTGTGAAATAATAAGTTGCAAAGTTGAAATAAAGGGTGGAGAAGTGTTATGGTTAATTATTTAAAAAACCGTATATTGGCTAAACAATAAACAGTAGCGTATACAGGGTAGTTGTAATACATACAAGGAGATTCAAAAATATGCTGAAAATAAAGTTATATACGGTGCCCAATAAGCAGTTGGTGAAATTTATTGGGTATTGATGGATTTATAATTATATAGGGTGGTACAAAAAATGTTATATTGGCATAGGAGTAATTGCATATACAAAGGGTTGAAACAGCGGGTGGAGTAGAATTAGTTTTAGCGTGTTTTTGATCACCTGATTTTGCTATTTAAAATATCTATATATAAATAGGCTAAGACAAAACGATTAGGTACCATTTTTTCCTCTGTCTCTCAACCGATTTTCTTCATTTTTATTTTGTTTAGTAGCTACTGACGACCTTCAGTGCAGAATGCTAATATTAATTTATCATAATGGTTCATTCATTAAATAAAATATAATAAAAATTCATTATTTACGTCATAATGTCAACGCCAAACAACTGAATGTACCGCGTTCCGCCACCGCGACTCAAAACATTGATTAATTATATATAGAGGGACCAATGCTGTTTATACTTAGAGCATGTACCACTGGAAGTGGCATGCAAGAGTTGTTATTGTTTTGTGGTAAAGTAATCGTTGTATATTATAATTATACAGGGCGATTTCAGATAATTTTTTTCGTGGGTGGCACATAAGCAGTTGCATATATAGGGTGTTTAAAATACAGAGTAGAGTGCAATTATAAAATAATTATATAGGGAAGCCCATTAGCGGTTGAATTTACAGGGTTCTTGGAATAGAAGGTGCAGTAGAATTACGGTTATACAGGGTGGTGCAAAGAGTATTATACAGAGATGCATATACAGGGTGGCAGAAATGGAAATGCAACATTTTGTAACCCATAAGCAGTTGTATATATAGGGTGAGAGGAATTATAGATATACAGCATGATGATAAAAAATGTTAGAAACGGAAATGATTTATAGAGTAGCCCACGAAGAATTCCATATATATGATGATTGAAATATAGGTTCGAGTAGAATTATAGTTACAGAAGATAGTTAAAAATTTCATAAACAAAAATAGTAAATACCGTGGCTCATAGGCAGTGGCATATACAGAATGGTTTACCGGGTGGTTCAAAAATGTTAAAAAATATTATGCGTGGTCCGACCGACACCTGGGAATTTCGAGGAAACTATCACACAGAGGTTCCGAATCTGGATCCGTTCCGTGTAATTGCTGTTCTCCCTAAGGTCCTAGGATAGAATGTCCCGATACGATTTTCAGGTTACTTAACCTGCCAGAGATATTGACACAATTGGTCGAATTTCGACCACTGGGCGACAGCTAGTTTATATAAAATGATCATAAATAATAATTATCTAGATTTTTTCAGCCCTATCCATATTTTCAAATGAATCAAACACCCAATTGTAAATAAATGATAGGGCTTTACAATAACTCAGGAAGTCATTATTAATATAGATATAAATTGTTCATAAAATGGCAGAACCGTTATCAATAAAAAATTGACATAAAAAAGTTAATTAATCAGTTTGGCAAGGTATTTGATTAAGGTTCAGTTCTAACATTCTATTTTGTATCAGTTACCGAACTCCAATTGTAATGAAATATAAGTTACGCTACAGGATGAACACCTTTATATACATATAAATTGTTAAACTGGAAACTAAGTACATAGTAATATACGTTACAGAGGAATTACGTACTTCAGTTACGTTATTAAAATACGCGTATACTTTCAGCTACCTGATATTTAGTTGGACAGAACCATAATTTGCGTCAATTTAGGTAAATTACTCCAATAATTGTTCCTTTCTGCGTGCAAATATTGATGTTTTCTCATTTCAATTTCACGGAAATTCCTCTCATTTCGATACTTATTAATATAATATGTAAAACATATATATCATCGTTTACCGGCAAGAAAAAATACGCCATAATACTAGTTACTTGTTGAATATTTTGCAACTTTTGCTCCATATCCAATTCATCTGCTGTCATTACAAGCTAAGTAATTGGTCGAAATATATGCCTCTTTCAATAGGAAGAAATGAAAGTCAGAATGAAGTAATCACAATAATTGGCATTAATATTGATAATTTTTTTTTTAATTTTTCAGCCTTCGAAAGTAAGTCTTTGGGCACTGCGTATTTATTTGTGAGACGGCATTGTTGATCCGGTGTGTCATTCCGAATGTAGATTACATGTGTCATGATAAATTAACGATATTAAATCTGATCTGATATTCGTTAATTAAAATAATCCGCACCGGAATCGACACGTCCCACTGTTTTGTCAATACTTGAGAGCCGAAATAAAAAATTCTCAAAGCGTTGTGGTATTTAATTTATATGAAAGCTAAATCTGTTGACGTGAAAATATCGTACATGTTTTTCGAATAATATTCATTTGTAAAAGTTAGCAGCGCAGAAAAGAACGCGTCATTTATTTTAATGTTCGGCAAATTCTTTAGAAAAGACAAATCAATATATACTGACTTTCAATAAATTTCGCAGTCACAGTAAAAGCTAATCAATTTTAGTAAAATTTAAAAATGCTTTCATTTTAATTAGCCGTACAAGCTATTTCATTCGATTTAATTAGATTGAGGTCTCCCAAATCGACGGAATATTGAGATTTCGCTCAGAATTCCCGACTTAATTCCTCTCAATTTTTCCTATAAGGATAATTTAATAGTAAAGTATACGTGAATAGAGTAGCATACATAGAAGTGTAGACAGAACGTCATTCAAGCATTTTGAGTAAACCCCGTTATAAAAATACTAATTCGCGGTCGGAAAAGGTCATTTCCTGTCCAGATTGGAAGTTATAATGTGAACCATTAGATGGCGCATCTGAAGCCTTTCAATATTTTTTTTTCGAAATAATGTAATCTAATCTAGATATTAACTTGTTTCAAGATAAATGCTCCACCCACTAAGAATAGGTGCTGGAACCTGGATCTACACAAATACCAGACTTGTAACCAACTTTGATTTTCCGTTCACATACAATTTGCAGACTGCCCGCTATAGTATCTCATCTATAGAATAAATGAAAGTCCAGGCTTTTAAAACTTCCTTCATAATATCAGAGTATTGTCGAGTCATGTATTGTCTGCTAAATGAAAACATTTCAGTATTTCTCTAAATCGCAGTGCGTAGGATACTAGAATGCTGTTATCCTGGGAATTGAAAAATAACAGCAATGACATGGAAGGGCTTCAACTTCCAAGCTCGAAACCTCTGGGTGCCAGTTTTCCCAAAATTCCTAGATATCGATCATTATATCTCTCAGCATATTCAATGATTCAAATACAAATAATACTCTTGTGGGAAGCAGAACTAATGACGGTTCCCTACCAGAAACAATATATATTATATACATATTGTCTTGCGTACAAAAGAAGAATGACAGCTGGATGGGAGTCGTCATACAGGTATGCTGAACTAGAAAATGCTGCTTCTTCATTTCCTCTTCGTAATCCGGAACAAGTTTGATGTTAGCACCAAGGAAGTATCATATTCATCATCTCACCTATGAAGAAGTTGTACTGTTAAAACCTATGAGAGTTGAGCTGGACCCGGCTGTTAAGGCACGTGCTTTCAGCCGTGAGGGAATGAAATTTTGAAGAACCTACCGTTGGTCTGTGTGCTCCTTTCTGGAAATTTGGAACATGGATGAATTGTAGACAGCGGTCACATTGGTGACTTTTCGCAACAGGACTTTCCGATGTTGTTCCACTTGCTTCTTGTCGAGTTTGCAGCTTTTGAAAATGTAAACGTACGTTTTGCAATTCTCACAATCATATACATAAACAAGCTGGGTGAATCGGTTTATTTTCCTTAAAACTACAGCTGATTAGTCATCGAACCTGTTTAGACTTTCCAGAATTTAACACACATCAGGGAAAAGTACAAATTTATTATATATGCCTATAATTTGTTCGCTGTGAATTATCTGAATTAAAGTTGTTAACCCAATACCTGCCTTGATACAATTTATGAGAAACAGTATTGGAGGATTATAAAGGTACTAAAAAGATGTTAACCCGTACTCCACTTATGTGAAATAATGAAACAAGGTCTTTTAATTAAATAGTACCCACACGCATCGGCGACTTGCTAAAAGTGAGACTAGAGGAGCTTTCACAACAATGTACATCGAACTAGTTCAAAATTTAAAAATTTCTAGTTTTTAGTTGAGCTATTGATGTTAAGTTCAATCAAGTTGGAGCAAACCAAAGAGCACGTATAGCGCTAGAATTATAAAATAGGGAAAACTGAAATTAATTCTGATTTGACCAAGCGGTAGGGTATCGGAGGTCGGTCGATTGAACGACATATTAACTAATAATTTTTTTATTCTAACTAGTTCATCAAAATGACCTAATAAGACACCACGAATTAATCACAGTTGCTTATAAATACTGACGTCACATGCTGAGTCACGTGAACCAACTATATAAGAAATAAGTACCCATGAGTTTTCGAAAGCCGAGTTCTACTGCCAAATTCCACACTAACAACGAATTAGAAGAACTTTTAAAGGTTCCTGGATTTTAGTGGAGAGGAGGTATCGATTTTTCCGTCTAAAATAGTTTTGACACTAATACACTATATGTATATTGAAACAATGGTAAATATTTTTAACAAATTTTCTCCGATTATGTTCTGAATTATATTATTCATCAAACACAGCAGAGAAACGATAAACTAGCGCTGGGGTGATGATGGTGCAATTTAATTAACGGTTACTATGGCCAAATATGTCGTATTCAACCAACCCATACCAATCGATACTTAAATGCCCAATCACACCAACACCGTGCCCAATTGAGTTCTGTAATGAAATCTTTTCCTCTTAGATCCATTCGCTTAAGAGATTTTGACAACACACAACACGAACTTAATAATCTTCAACAAATCCTTCGACAAAACGGTTATCATCCGGAATTGCGCGCATAATTCGTCAATCTCAACAACCCCCGAATGCACCAACCCCATCAGAAACATTCGAGTAGTCACTGACAAAATAGCACGGACTTTACACTGACATCAACTAAAGACAGTCTTCAACATCTCTTAAACTATAGCCCACTTAACCGGGAACCCTAAAGATAAAGTACTTAACGAGGATCGAGGAGTTTAGGAAATTTCATGTCGCGATTGCCTACAAACCTACATCGGGCGTACCAACAGGCGCGTCAACCATCGAGTATATGAACACTCTCAGTCCTGTCAGTTCGTAAAAAAGGTCCGACTTCAGCTCTCTCCCAGCATCATATCCAAACAGGGTACTCTATCAACTTCGAAGACAGTATGACTATTATATCTTTTAATTCCCTTAAGGCGTCCACCATTCGCGAAGCTATAGAAATTGAAAAACGACCACTCTATCTAAACCGACGCGATGACAGTTCCCGCGTTCCTACAGCATGGACCTCCGTAATTACCAGATTAAACAAACCAAGCACGCCCACCAACACCCAACCAATCATCGCACGGCCCCTTCATCACATGACTTCCTCTTGTAATCGACCGATATCTATAAAGAATAAAACCTTGCAGATATTTGTGAATAGCTCTGACAGGTCATATTAACCTCATAATGTTAACGTGTCATACTAACCCGATCATTACATCTTGTGTCAATATATTCACTATATACGCACAAACTGCCGAATTATTGTTAGAATTTATAGCTGTGTTAAGTTTGCTACTTTTCATCAATTTGTATGCAGCGAATTAATTAAAAATCCTGGAAATGTTGGGATGATAGCTTATCAAATTATATACTGTAGATGTTTGCCTTGAAAAAAATATTCAGCATTTTTTTCGTATCTACTTTCCTTATAAAACGTTTAAAAACTTTATCATATCTTTAACAGCGGCATTGAAAACGAATCGTCAGATTTGAGAGGTGTTAAGTATTATGCCAGCGCCATTCAGCAGAAATTGCATATTACGTATCAAAAAATTTTGGGTTTTGGTCGGAAATAATTACATCGCAAAAACTTCACACCACAAATATTGAAACAGCGAGGTGTTGAAAAATTTGCATATTAAATTAACACCATATATTAAAGAAGGTAGACCGTTTGGGCAAAGCTCTTTCTGTAATTGTATAATATTTAAATTTAAAACCATACTTAACGGCAACAGTAATTGTAGGGAAAAATTTCACACCTTGATACAAAAAGGTTGAATTTGCATTCACAGATTATATTTACTTAATTGTAATGAACGGTTCGATGCTGCTGAAGTTTTTAATGGTCCACTCGATATTCGTATATTACTTTTTGTATATAATCACAATTTTTTTCCATTTTATCCATCGAACGCCGAAAAAAATATAATTTGAAATGTTAAAATGTGCATTATGTAAGTGTTTGCTTCCTGAAGGTAAACTGTTGTATTTTTTCGACAGCCTTGAGCTCATAAACGTTGGAATTTGTATAAAATTATTTCCCCTTCAGGTCAAAGTTTTGTCGTAATTATAATGATGGAATGACGTTACGAATAAAAAATTTGATATCGCAAGAGATAATTCCTATATTATTTAATACGAAAATGTCGTGAGGCTGCTGTGCCTTAAGGTTTTGAAGGATTTTATAGTTGCACGGGTGATAGCTATACCATTATAACCTGAGAGATTAAATTCAAAATGTTTTCCAGAATTTTTATCTGCAAAACTAAATCGAATATATGGTAAATATATAATAATATATTCTGTACAATTGTCAGAACGATTTTTACAACTTCAATATTCGGGTTTCACTTTTTCTTCTAAAAATGAATATTCGAATGCAGAAATTTATGGTCTGATTTTCGTTTTCCATTTTAAAGAATTAGGATATTCTAAAATCTTACCATATAATTGAAATTTATTTACAGGGTTTTTATTTGTGAAACAAAAAAACGCTATTATGAAAAAATTTAGTTTTAACAATTGTACCTTATAAAGGTTTAATATGCACAAACAATTGAAATCACTTGCATCTCTTATTTTACATTTGACAACATGCTATTTTTTTAACAGACAAAATAATTGTCGCTCTCATAATGCAGCAATACAAATACTGGGGTGCAGAATAAATACTATAAAAATCTCCAATGTTGCAGAATTTTGATAAAATTCGAGTAGATCTGCATCAATTATTAAGTTTTGAATGTTTATGTTTTCTAAATTTTTCCTTTATTCGAGAAATCTTAGCATTTTTCAAAATTGCATGACATCCGCCTCGTAGATAATTTAATTCTAAATAATTTTTATTAAGACACTACTTTCTACAAACTATAGGAACTAAGATATAAAGAAAAATCTGCTAGGTAGTCCGTTCTGAAACTTTTATTTGTTTATAAAAAATTCCATAACTTTCTGAGATGGAGAACACAGATACAATTAAATAGGTCTATTCCAAATTTTGCTATTTTATTCTGACTGTTAGATTTTTAGATATAAAAAAATATTAAAATACTAACTTCTATTTAAAAAAAAAAAAGATACAAAGTCAGAAAATAAAGGGGGCAAAAAAAAAAAAAAATAAAATAAAAAAAAATAAAAAATAAAATTCTACATTTAACAGTAAGATAAAATATAAAATTTTAAATTATACCTATTAATTGTATATGTGTTCTAGAGGAATTCAAAGTAATTGACATTTTTTATAAACAAATAAAAGTTTTAGAATAGAATACCTACGTAAATTATAAATTAAAGAATAAAAACATATTTGTAGAAAGTAGAGTAAGATAAAAATTATTTAATAAAATTTCTCATTCGGAGGTCATGAAATTTTGAAAGAAAGAATGCTGAGAGTACACGAATAAATAAATTTAGAAACATTAACATTCACAAACTTTATATTGATGCAGATCTCACTCGAATTTATCGAGCTCT